>BQMB01000848.1:0-600000 GCA_027943415.1 Closterium sp. NIES-67 | reverse complement strand
AACTAGACCAAGCTGTACACAGTGCCGCTGATGATCTTTAGGCGCAAGCGCCTTCGTAAAGATATCAGCCGTGTTGGCACCCGAGGCCAAGTGTACTACGCGAGCCTGACGTCGCTGCTGTAGCTCACGCAGGAGGAAGTACCGCAGCTGAATGTGCTTCGCTCTGCCCTCAAGTCGAGGCTCCTGACACAGGAGGATCATGGCCCTGTTGTCAGCGAACAGGACCGGGGCAGAGCTAGGCCGCTCACCTAAGTCAGTGAGCAAGAAGGTCAGCCAGCGAAGCTCCTGTGCCGCCATGGCACCAGCGTAGATCTCGGCCTGACAGCTGGACTGTACTACAGACGAGGAGCGGGTAGCTCTCCACGAGACGGCAGCTGAGCCAAGGCTGAAGCAGTAGCCCTGGGTAGACCTGAGCGTCTCAGCGTCGTCTGCCCACGAAGCGTCGGTGTGTCCAGTAAGGACCACTGGCCTGCGTCCTCCTAGCACTAACCCCATGCCCGATGTACTAGCAAGATAACGCAGAACCCTCTTAGCGGCAGACCAGTGCTGCGGTCGGTGTCTGCCTGTGGCCACAAAGCGAGCCAGGATGCTGAGAGGGTATGCGAGATCTGGGCGAGTGCAAGTCATCAGGTACATGAGGCAACCCACCAGCTCTGCGTAGGGGCCGCTGGGCTCTACCAACTCCTCAGGTACTGGAGCGGAGAGTCTGTGGTCTACAGGCAGAGGGGTGGGCTGTGCAGAGGAGAACTGAAGGCTGAACCTCTGAAGGACCTGGCGCACCAAGTGTGACTGAGTCAGGGTGATGGTGCGCGCAGCTCTGTCCCTGGAGATCTGCAAGCCAAGGTAACGGCGCAGTTCTCCAAGGTCAGTGCACGTGTGTCTCTTCAGAAGCTCTGCCTTCACGGAGGCCAGTGCGTCCCTGTCTGCTGTGGCAAAGACCAGGTCGTCGACGTAAACAAGGATGTAGAACAGAGTCTGGCCAGCACGAACGAAGAGTGAAGGGTCTGCGGAAGACGGAAAGAACTGCAGGTCAGCAAGGGTAGCACGAAGAGTATCGTGCCACTCACGAGGAGCCTGGCGCAGGCCGTAGACGGCGACGGGGCCGGGCGGGTGCGACGGCGCCGGGCGGGCGCGACGGGGCCGGGCGGCTGCGACGGGGTCGGGCAGGGGCGACGGGACCGGGGGGGGGTACGACGCGGCCCAGGAGGGGCGCTACGGGGCCCAGGAGGGGCACGACGGGGGCCCAGGAGAGGCGCTACAGGGGCCCAGGAGGGGCGCAACGGGGCCTAGGAGGGGCGCGACGAGGCCCAGGAGGGGCGCTAAGGGGCCTAGGAGGGGCGCGACGGGGCCTGGGAGGGGCGCGACGGGGCCCAGGAGGGGCGCTACAGGGCCGAGGGAGGGCGCGACGGGGCCCAGGAGGGGCGCTACGGGGCCCAGGAGGGGCGCGACGGGGCCTAGTAGGGGCGCTACGGAGCCTGGGAGGGGCGCGACGGGGCCTGGGAGGAGCGCGACGAGGCCCAGGAGGGGCGCTACGGGGCCCAGGAGGGGCGCTACGGGGCCTGGGAGGAGCGCGACGGGGCCCACGAGGGGCGCTAGGGGGCCTTGGAGGGGCGCGACGGGGCCTGGGAGGGGCGCGACGGGGCCTGGGAGGGGCGCTACGGGGCCCAGGAGGGGCGCGACGGGGCCCAGTAGGGGCGCTACGAAGCCTGGGAGGGGCGCGAGGGGGCCTGGGAGGAGCGCGACGAGGCCCAGGAGGGGCGCTACGGGGCCCAGGAGGGGCGCTACGGGGCCTGGGAGGAGCGCGACGGGGCCCAGGAGGGGCGCTAGGGGGCCTGGGAGGGGCGCGACGGGGCCTGGGAGGGGTGCGACGGGGCCTGGGAGGGGCGCTACGGGGCCCAGGAGGGGCGCTACGAAGCCCAGGAGGGGCGCCAGGGGGCCTGGGAGGGGCGCGACAGGGCTAGGGGGGTCGCGACTGGGCTAGGGGCTAGAGGGGTGAGCGGAAGCGATAGGTGGGGGGGGATTCTACCTACGCGTGATACCATATCAGAAATGAATACTTGAATGATAGATAGAGTGAGAGTACACAAAGATATACCTAAGTGTTGTACTCTCTAAGAGGCGACCCTATACAGTCTATACAAACATGACAAATACACATGTTTGACAGTAGTCCCTCTACAGTAGGATTCAGTAAGTAGCACAACCAAGCCTACAATTATATATATATATATATATATATGTTATAATTTAAAACACCCCCTAGGCTTGGTAGTCGCAAGCCCACCCCACATGCAACAACTCTAAGCCTAGCACCCCCATACCCTACAGCAAAGGTGACTGCAGGGAAGGAAGGCGATAGGCATCCTTGAGCTGTGGTGGGGCGGAGCCAGCTGGCATGGCGAGCTGGGACCGACGCTGCGAGCTGGGACCGACGCGGCGAGCTGGGATCGACGCGGCGAGCTGGGTCTAGAGCGGAGAGCTGCGACCGACGCGGCGAGCTGGGTCCGACGCAGCAAGCTGGGTCTGACGCGGCGAGCTGGGTCTAACGCGGCGAGCTGGGTCTGACGCGGCGAGCTGGGTCTGACGTGGCGAGCTGGGTCTAACGCGCCGAGCTAGGGAGGCGCGGCGAGCAGGAGTAAGGGCTTGCTGCCTAGCGCCTAAATCAGTGCGCGGCCCACTGCCACCCGTGCACTGACGCGACGACGGTGGCACGACGAAGCCGCCACGATGTGGTGTCGAAGCCACCACAGCACGTCGAGGCAGCCACGGCAGCACGACGAAGCCGCCATGGCAGCACGGCATGGCCGCCACGGCGGCATGGAAGTAACAAAAGGGGAAGGAGTACGCGGTAGAAGCGTGATGAGCATGCCCGAGCAGACGGACCTGCTTTGAAACCATGTCAGAAATAAGCTAGGTGGGTAGAGGAGCCATTTAATGGCGAGTGGTTTTAGGAAGGAGAAAAGTTACGAGAGAGAAGAGGTGTTGGACTAGAAGAGAAGGAGATACAAGAAAGGGGATAGTCCCCTCTACATTAGGATTCAGTAAGTAGCACAACCAAGCATACAATTATATATATAATATATATAATTTAACACAACGTACACGCCAGTGATAGGCTGGCGCAAGTGCTCTACAACAGACCTTCGCTGTATGTTGACAGCAGTGGTGGTGTTTGCGCCACCTGGAGTTTACAACACACGAGGGTACTCGCGTGACTAACGGAACGGGCTGGTCAAGTAGCAGTGATCACAGTTGGGTTGGGTTGGGTTGGGTGTGGGAGGGAGGAATGTGTCTAGGTTGCGAGGGTTGAGAGGGATGTGACTGGTTGCAGAGGACATCGCCAAAATTATATAGGTTGGGAGGGGTATGGGAGGGGTGTGACTGGTAGTGGAGGATATCAACTTATACATACATTTGCATATAGAAGTTATAGGCTAGAATAAGTGTGTGTTCTTAGAGAGTACAAACCAAACCCTATATCTCCCTTGTTCCCTCTTCCTTCTAATCATTGCATTATTCTAACAGAGGACTTCGGCAAAATATTCCAGGTTGCTGGGGGTATGAGATGGGTGTGAATGAATGAGTGGTTAAGGAGGACTTGGCCGAATTTATATAGGTTGCGGGGCGTATCAGAGGGGTGTGTGTGGGTGAGTGACTGGTTGCAGTGGACTTAGCCAAAATTATCCAGGTTGCGGTTGCCATGAGAGGCGTGTGTGTTCAAGTGAACGAATGTCTAGAACAAGGCATACAAAAGAATATAACCTAATGAGTTGTACTCCCTAAGGCACAACCTTATAAAGTTTACAGAAACATATAATCTATGTTTGACACACCCCCTAGACTGGATAGGGGCAGTGCCTGATGAGAGAGAAATAGCTAAGGGGGGCACTACTAGTCCAACCACTGGGAAGAGGCCACAAGGCTAGTCAAGGTAATATATATAAAGGTCTGTACACAATCAATATCCTAGCAAGTGAGAGGCTACAGGAATGAGACCTAGCTGTACACAGTGCCGCTAATGATCTTTAGGCGCAAGCGTCTTAGTAAAGATATCAGCTGGGTTGGCACCTGAGGCCAAGTGTACTACACGAGCCTGGCGACGCTGCCGCAGCTCGCGCAGGAGGAAGTACCGCAGCTGGATGTGCTTCGCTCTGCCCTCAAGTCGTGGCTCCTGACACAGGAGGATCATGGCCCTGTTGTCAGCGTACAGAACCGGGGCAGAGCTAGGCCACTCATCCAAGTCGTCTGCCCAAGAAGCGTCTGTGTGCCCGGTAAGGACCACCAGTCTCCGTCCTCCTAGCACTAGCCTCATGCCCGATGTACTTGTTAGATAACGCAAAACCTCCTTAGCTGCCGACTAGTGCTGTGGTCTGTGTCTGCCTGGGGCCACAAAGCGAGCCAGGATGCTGAGAGGGTATGCGAGATCTGGACGAGTGCAAGTCATCAGGTACATGAGACAACCCACCAGCTCTGCGTAGGGACCACTAGGCTCTACAGCCTCCTCAGGGACTGTGGCAGAGCGTCTGTGGTCTACTGATAGAGGGGTGGGCTGTGCGGAAGAGAAATGAAGGCTGAACCTATGAAGGACCTAGCGCAATAAGTGTGACTGTGTGAGAGTGATGGTGCGCGCTGCTCTGTCCCTGGAGATCTGCAAGCCAAGGTAGTCGCGCAGCTCTCCTAGGTCAGTGCAGGTGTGTCTCCTCAGCAGCTTGGCCTTTACGACGGCCAGTGGGTCTCTGTCTGCAGTAGCAAGGCCAGATCGTCTACGTAGACAAGGATGTAGAACGAAGTTTGGCCGGAACGGACAAAGAGCGAGGGGCCTGCAGACGAAGGGAAGAACTACAAGTCAGCAAGTGTAGCACGCAGCGTGTCGTGCCACTCACAGGGCGCCTGTCGCAAACCGTAGACGGGGCGCTGGAGGAGCCACTTGGTGCCAGGGGGGAAGGTACCGGAGAAGCCCTGGGGCGGCGCAGGTAGACCTGCTCATGTAGACTGCCCTTGAGGAAAGGTGTGGAGAAGTCGAGGGAGTGCAGCTCATAGTCACGCTATGCTGCTACGTGTAGCAGCGCCCGACGAGTGGTCATCTTCGGGGCGAAGGTCTGAAAGAAGTCCACCCCCTCACGCTGACTGAAGCCTCGAGCGACGTAGCGCGCGTGATAGCATGTTAAACTAAGGTAATATAACATAATACAATGGAATATAACCTAATGAGTTGTACTCACTAAGGCACAACCCTATGTAGTCTACAGAAACATACAATATATGTTTGACAGGGTGACTGGTAGCCGGAGGACATAGCCGAATACAGGGAGTACAGGAAGAAATCTAGGGTATACCCCTTATTGAAAATCCATCAGAGTGGTATATGGACCAACTCTGATAAATCAGAGAACATCTTTACTTAAAAAAAAAAAAAAAAAATCCCCAGGACCATCAGAGTGATTTTCAAAAACGACTTTGATTTTCAGAGAATCAGAGTGATTTACAGTATCTTGACTAAGATAAATACCTTGACAGATGTTAAGGCTAGGTTTCTTTTGTAATTTGCGGGAATGCTTATACGGGAGCATCCAAGGTCGGAGTGGGTGCGTGGGGTCGAAGCAATCTGCGTGGATTTTCCCTGGACACGTCAACTTCTGGGTCAATGTGACGCATTACGAGGCGCATCCACGTCAGATTATCCTCGTTGGGATTTCGCCTCCGAAACTGCGATGATGTCATGTTGCCCCTCTTCTGCAAGCAAGCCACAGCTCAATTTGCACACCGTGTGTGCAAATGACGGCGGGCGATAGAAAATATGTTCGTCCAGTATTATGTAACCATCTTTTTATGCACGATAGCTGTTTCGAAGCGATTCGCGAAGCCGTACGTCATCTTTTTTGCCGAGCGTCTCACCAAAGCTGGAGATGAACACTGGGATGTTGACGCGTGGTGGCGATGATAGGGGCTGACCCTTTCCAACCGTCCGCAAGCCCTCTCGCCCTTTTTGCACCGCCTTACTGCATTTGCCGAGCCTGGTCCCGCTTGAGAAAGCACGATGAGAAGCAGATGATGCGCTCCCCCCGATGAGTGCAAGATTTTCCATCGCTCTCGCGGCAAAATCGAGGCGAGCTGATGTTTTCTGAGTTGGCCTGGCGTTCATTTCCTGGACCAAGTAACTGCTGGAAACCTCGGGATCTTCTGATGAGAGAACCTCAGGGGTTCAGGAGTAAGCCCCAGCAGAAGACAAGGCAGGCAGGCAGCCAGCCATCAAATCCGCTGATGTGCTTTCAGCGAAGGGAGGGAAGATCCACGGTCAGGCTATTTCGCAGCAGCGACTGAAGCAGGCTCCTTTTCCGCTAAGTGCTGTTGATGTTTGGAGGGATTTCCAAAGCCGACATCTTCGGTCGAGTGGTCGAGTGATGTCGTCGTCTTTGTGAATCAAGCTCGCTTGTCCGTCGACGAGGGTAGTAGCTCACACGCTCACACCCATGGCTCCGATGCTCCAACACTCAAAACACTTTCACGACCTGGCTGCTCCCTCGTCCACCTTCCTGCCGTACTGGCTTCAAGATCGCTTCAGAGGCTTCTCGAGTTGCCACGAATCGTTCTAGCGACTGTCGATAGTGAAAAATGAAGCGATAGTGAAAGAGGCAGCGATTCTGACAGATAGACTCCCGAATAAGCTACAGTCACGGCTCAGCAAACCTTCATGACTAGGCATGGCTATATCGCCACCCGGTGTCACGGGCTTGGCGCCGAGAGTCTTGCTTAGAGCATCCACTGGTACGACGTTAAGTGCTAGTGCTGAGAGCGGCTTCTCGCTAAGCGTCACTAGGGAAGCTTCCGTAGGAGAGATCAGTTTCTCGTCGCCGGATGACTGTAGGGTTGCTCCGCAGATTTCAGCTACTGCGACCATCGATCGTTCCTGGGACACCGTGTTAGACGCTGAGCTGAACGGGTTGCTGCGAAGAAAACACCTTACTGCGTGTAATGCTTCTGGCTGCGACGGCGACATGGAGGTCTCAGATCGCGCGCCGAAATTCGCGAAGGAAAGTGACGATGATGTTTCGCACAAGGCTTGTGCGGAATCTACAGACGAGGTTGGAGCTAGTGAGAGTTGGAGTCCCTCTGGAGAGTCTGACGGCGAGGAAGGAGCAGGAGCAGAGGCAGCGCCGAGCCGTGGTGCCGTCGAGGCTTCAGGTGATGGGAGGCAGCATGAGGAGGAGCTTCGTGTGCCGGATTCAGTCGATACCGCTGCTGAGTCTCTGACCGTGGCAGAGAAAGCAGCGAACGCAGATGAAGCAGAGGAAGGAGAGGAAGCAGCGGAAGAAGAGGAAGCAGAGGAAGAAGAGGATGCAGAGGATGCCGGAACAGAGACTCAGGCCGTGCAATTCGAGCTTGCTTTCAAGAAGATGTCACTTGACCCCAACGCAGCTGAGTTCACCCCATCCTTTGCGCCTTGCCCATCAGCAGCAGCTGCGACGTCAGCACCATCAGACCACACGCCTGACGCCTCTGCTGCTTCTGCTGGTGTCTCCGCTGCTGGCTCTTCCGCCAAGGTTTATGCTCCGCCCCCTTCGTTTGCCGCTGATGCACCAAGTTGCCCCCTCCTCTCCATCGGCACAATTCCTGCCGCCAATCCCAACAGTCCGTTCCCTACGATTTCTCAGGTTGTTCCTATAGGACCGCGGGGGTCCTCTCCCGTGCCTCCACGTGGCAGCAGCCGATGGGAGAACGCTTGGAGTGGACGCGGGGAGAGAAACTCCCGTGGAAGGCAGAGTGGGGGCAAGAGTGGGGGGCAGAGTGGTGGCAGCAGGAGCAGCAGCTCTGGCAGCAGCAGCAAGCATGGGAGCGTGGAGGATGTTAAAGCTTTTCCCATGAATGCATTAGGCGCTTATCATGACTCGCGTTTGTCTGGTACCGATCGTTCTGCTGCTGTTTCGCCTGGTGCTGCTGCTGTTGTCACTGAATTCGCGGCTGCCTTTCAGCACTCCTTTCAGCACCCTTTTCCTGCTGCTGCACCATACCAGGTGGCTGCGATGTACAGCGCTCCTTACAGTCTCGCTATACAGTATCAACCCTCACCTTTTCAGCAGCAGCAGCAGCAGCAGCAGCTTCAGATGCAGCAGCAGCAGCTTCGGATGCAGCAGCAGCAGCCGCAGGGAGTTGCTCCTACTGAATACTTCCAGCAGTCACAAGAGCCAGTACAGTCACAGCCAGCACCGATATACTCACATCCGTTTGTGCATACTAATCCCTACTTACATGTACAGCCACAGGCACCTACACTCGCACACATGGAGCCATATCACGGCTTCAGGGCTCCTTATATGGGGTATGGAATGGGGGAGGATCTGGTGCCTCCTCCCCCTCCCACGCCCCCCACTCCCATGGCTACAGCAGATGACAGGGTCTCTCGAGTGGTCATGCTCTCTCTGTTGCCATCACCTGAGCAACTACCTGACTCCGTTCTGGCGCAAGAGATAGAGAAGACATGGGGCCCTCTGAGGTGAGCCGGAAGAGCTGATTTGAAGAAATGTGACTGCACACTCACCCTCAGCCACCAAGCTTCGGCTGGACTCCCATTCCCCTGGATTCCGGGTCCATTCTTACCGCAGAGCCAGTTGCCATGTGAAGCTAGTCAACCTGCAATGTGTTGGGATGATTCTGTCTCCTTCCCTGTCTCTCTCCTCCCTCTTCTTCCAGGTACCTCGACCTATCCCGTCGCAGGGACGGCATCGCCACAGCACACTTCTTCGACCTGCGCCACGCCAAGGCGGCGCTGCGGGACGTGCAGCAGCAGCACGTGCTGCAGCAGCAGCGCACGCACCACCGCATCCTCCTGCGCCTGCGCCAGATGCAGGAAAATCTCTCCCACCGCCGCCCCCTCCTGGAGAACGTCGTTCAAGACCCCTACCGCCCGCTGCCAAATGAGCCTGTGCCGCTGAATGGGCTGGGGATGGTGGGCGGGTGGGTGGTGTGGGCGCAAGCTGTTGACCCTGATGGGTGTGGGTGGGAGGGGGAGGTGAAGGGGGGTAGGGGTGGGAGGGAGTTTGGGGGAGGAGGTGGAGAGAGCTGCAGTGCGGTGCAGCAGCGTCACCAGCGACAGAAGTCGCAGTGGCGACCGCAGCAGCAGCAGCAGCTCCAGCACAAGCATGAAGTGCCATGGCAGGAGCGCGGAGGGCAATGGCATGTGAACCATGGGTGCCTGGTGGTGTTCAACGTTGAGCCGTCTGTCTCCATGGACTCGCTGCGAGCACTCTTTGAGACATGCGGTACGTGCGTCATGTGCTGAGTGTGTCATTTGTGTGGTTTGTGCGGTATGCATGTTCGAGGGCCCTCAAAGAGAGATCCATGGGTGCCTGGTGGTGTTTAGCGTTGACCCATCTGTCTCCATGTACTCGCTGCAAGCTCTCTTTGAAACATGCGGTATGTGCTTGGGCGCTCTGACGTTGCATGTCGCTTGTGAGAAGTCATGTCATGCTTTTGCGCTGCGAATAACTTTTGAGTCGACTCAAAAGTCATCTCATGCTTCCTGTGCTGCGAATCTGCTTGAACCGGTTGCTTGACTTCTTTGAGCCTCCTCCTTATCAATTTTCCCGTTCTTTCACGTTGCTATGACTTCTCCCGTCCCCCTTCTTCACGACGTTACTTTTTTCCCATTTGCTTTCTTGTTCTCCGTGTTTAATCCCTCCGTGTTGAATCCCTCCGTGTTTAATGCGCCCTCCCCTTTCTGCTTGCCCTTTATTTCCTCTGGGTCACAGGAGACGTCAAGGAGGTCAGGGCTGCTCCTTCCAAGAAGCTTCACCGCTTTGTGGAGTTTTTTGACATGCGGGCAGCGGCCCATGCGCTGCAGAAGCTGACCGGGACAGAGCTGGCGGGCAGGCGGATAAAAGTCGAGTTTGCACGGCACGGAGTCATGACTGGGTCAGCAGCAGCAGCCGCAGCAGCAGAAGGAGGATCAGGAGGAGTGGACGCATGGCAGGGGCGCCTACGGAAGGAATGGTCCGCGTATGGGAAACGAGGGGGCACATCCAGTGCTCGCACTCACAGCGGGAGTGGCAGCAGGGGCGGCAGCAGGGGCAGCAGCAGCTCATCCAGTCAGGCGTCTTTGACCTCCCCTTCTCAGAAGCCTGCGTCGCCCTCCCATGCATCCACTGTGACCAGCTGCTCCTCGCACTCGCCCTCTCAATCGCCCTCTAAATCGCCCACACGTGATTCACCGTCGTTCAAAGACGAGTCAGTCTTGGCGTCGCGTGAGTCAGCCTCGCCCACACGTGAGTCGGAGGCACAAGAGGGAGCCTCTTCGGACCGGGGCCGCACGGAGGGGGCGGCAGAAGGTTTGCTTTGCGAGGCGCCCCAGAAACTGTCTCAGGTCTCGAGAGTTCCAGGGCTCGAGAGCTCTGGTGATCGGGCCGACACCGACGCACAAGGATTGCTGCTTTCCGGGGCAGCTCACCGCCTGGGCGGCGCAAGAAAGGACGAATTGAGTGAGCCGGCAGCTAAAACTTCCATATCGTCCATAGAGGAGGGGTCTGCAGCTGAAGTCGAGCGAGTGCCTGAGGAATCACCTGAGGAATCACCTGAGGAATCACCTGAGGAATCACCTGAGGAATCACCTGAGGAATCACCTGAGGAATCACCTGAGGAATCATCTGAGGAGCCATCTGAGGAGCCATCTGAGGAGGTACCTGAGAAAACATCTGCAGACTTATCTGCCACCTCCTTAGGGGACAGAACTGCAGAAACTGAATCAGCGGCCGATCCGCACTCAGCAGCAGCGGCTGTTGCAGCGTGCCCCAGCACGGCAGTGAATAGCAACCCCAGCAGCAGTACTCCAGTCGGCAGCACACCCATTAGCAGCACTACTGTTAGCAGCACACCTGTTAGCAGCACTCCCGTTAGCAGCACACCTGTTAGCAGCACTCCCGTTAGCAGCACACCTGTTAGCAGCACTCCCGTTAGCAGCACACCGGTTAGCAGCACTCCCGTTAGCACCACACCTGTTAGCAGCACACCTGTTAGCAGCGCAGCAGCGAGCACCCAGAGCTCGCCAGACACGTGGAGGTCAGACATGAGCGCTCAGAGCACCACCAGCAGCGCCAGCCGCATTGGCAGCAGCAGCAGCGGCACCAGCAGCTTTCCCACTGGTTGGCGCTTGCAGGCCTCACCTGTGACCCCTCTGCCGCATGCTCCCATTCTCCCTCCACCGGATCCTGCACACTCGCACTCGCACAGGCATGGGCACGGGGACGGGCATGGGCATGGCAGTGATGGCAGAGAGAGCGCAGTTGGCAACGGCTACAGCTATTCCCACCACCCACAAGCGCACTTCTCCCCTGCCGCGCCTGCAGCCACGCCCCCCTGGTTCCACCCTCCGTTCCCCACCGGGCATACCTTCTTCCCACCGCCCTTCCTCCAACCACTCCAGCCATTGCACCACCCTGGACACCCACACGCCTCTGAGGCCCCACGCATCGCCGCTGCTCCTCCCAACCCGAGCCCGAGCCCACCTGGCACGCATGCCTTTATCCCGGGTAGCCAGCCCAGGGGCGGTCAGTATGGGGGGCAGCATCACATGCGTGGGACCCACGAGGGGCAACAGCAGCAGCAGCAGCAGCGCTACCACCACCTCCACCACCATCATCCCATGCCCTACGACGCCCATCACGCCCCTGTGCCTGTGTTTCAGCAGCATTCCCTTGCTGCGCTCTCTCAAGCCCAATCTCCCCTTGTGCCTCACGGCGCGCCCTCCTCCAAGCCACAGCTCCAAGTCCAAGGCCCAGCCCCTGCTGTGTACCCCCCGGGCTTCTCAGGGATGCCGTACCCTTCACCTGGCAGCCTTTACCCCTCGCCTCATCCCACCTCCTTCCCCTTCCCCTCTGCTGCACCGCTGCTGTTCGCTTCAGGGCAGCCTCACGCGTCTGCCCATGACTCTGGCGTGCCCCCTCCTCCTTATGGTCATCCTCCACCAGCTGCAGTGCCTTCTGGCCAGTCTCCTCTCCCCTCATTCCCCCCCTCTCTCTCGGCCTCTCCTCTCTTCCCGGGCACACCCACTGCACCCGAGTCGCCTGCTTATGCTGCTTCCCCTGCTGCTGCCCCTGCCGCCCCTGCTGGGTTTCCCATGTACGCCTCTGCTGCACCAGCAACAGTGGGTGTGGGGTATCCTCCAATAGGAATCGCCGGAGCGGCAACGGGTTTGTTTCCTCCTGCCCGTCCCGGGCAGATGCTGATGAACTGGCAGGGGGCTATGGGACATGGCGGCGTGGGAGGGGGCGGAGTGGGAGAAAGGGGGGCCATGGGCGGAATGGGGATGGAAGCGGCAACAGGGGGGGGGAAAGCGATGGGAGTGGACAGCAGGCGGGGTGGGATGGAGAGATGGGGCGGTGGTGCAGTCATGGGTGGTAATCTGCAGTACCGACATGCCCATGGGCATGGGCATGGGCATGGGCATGTGTATGGCCATATCCACGTGCATGGTCATGCCCACAGGCATGGAGACTGGCAGCATGCCATGGGGGGCGATGAAGATGACATGGCAGAGGTGAGTTGATGGGGAATATGGGAGTAGCAATATCCAGTCTCCCTGCTTTGCCAGTGTCTGTTCCGTCGAAATCTCTCCCTCCCCCAACCCCCTCCACCTCTCTCTCGCCTTCCTCTCCCCCCCCTTTCACCCCTTCTCCCCAGTTCGCGTTTGTGGAGGAGGCGGCAGCAACAGTGGCCAGGAGGGAGGCAGCCCAGCTGGCTGCCACATCAGCGGAGAGGACACGTCAGCATGGAAGGACAGCTGGTGCTTCTGCAGCAGCAGCAGCAGCAGCAGCAGCAGCAGCAGGAGGGGAGAGTGCAGGTACGGGGAAGGCAGAGGGAGGGGCGGAGGTGCATCACACCCTGACATGCTTGACGGATCGAGCGCTGACAGACTCCACTCACTCGAAAAGCACAGGCCCTGCTGGTGTGGGCACGCTTAGGGTGGTGCCTCCCTCGAGTGTCAGCCTGGAGGAGAGCGAAGGGGAAGCGAAGGGAGAAGGCGAGCAGGACAGGCGAGTGGGGGTCGCTTTCCAGCAGGAGAAGCAGCAGAGTACGGCTCAGGTGGAATCTCAGGAGGATGGTCAGATGCTGGGTCAGGTGGCGGGGGTGGCATCGGGGCGGCGGGACGGCACACGGACAACAGTGATGGTGCGCAACATCCCGAACCGCTACAACCAGGCCATGCTGCTGGCGCTGCTGGACGCGCACTGCCTGCGTTGCAACTCCCAGTCGCAGCGCCGCACAGGGCGGGCCAGGAGTGGCAGTCATGTTGATGGTTCTGCTGCTGCTGCTGCTGCTGCCGGTGGTGGCACTGATGGAAATGGTAGTGATGGTGGGGGCCTAGATGGCAGTGATTCTGGCAGTGACAGCAGCAGCAGCAGCGGTGGTGGTGGTGGCGTGGCAGAGCAGTGCTGTGAGCCGCTCTCTGCTTATGACTTCGTGTACCTTCCAATCGATTTCAAGTGAGTGACTCTGCATGTAGTGAGTCTGCATGTGCCTGTGCCTGGTTGGAGCTCGGTTACATCCTCAGGGTCTGCTGTCCGCTGTCACTATTCACAAAAACACATCAGCGATGTAGATCAAGGCTCATGCGAATGGGCACTCTTCGTCCACCCTTACCTCTAACCCCTCCATCCACCACTGCTCACCACCGCTCTGCACTGCGCAGGAACCGGTGCAACCTTGGGTACGCATTTGTCAATTTGACAACGGTGACGGGGGCACTGCGGCTGTTCCGGGCGTTCCACCTGCAGCAGTGGGAGGCCTTCAACTCGCGGAAGGTCTGCCGCGTCTCGTACGCCCGCGTCCAGGTATGGCCCATAACTAAAAGTATGACATGCTTTTTCTTCCGATATTGCATGTGGCATGTGTCCGCCCATCCATAGTTCGTGGCTTCAATGCCAAGGAAACGAGACCCCAGCCTTGTTGTTGTTACCTTCTTTTGTTCTGACCGTTGGATGCACCTCTGGCTGCTTGCTGCAGGGCCGGGCAGCGCTGGAGGAGCATTTCCGCAACTCTCGCTTCGCATGCGACACGGAGGAGTTTCTCCCGCTCGTGTTCTCCCCTCCCCGCAACGGCATTGCCTGCCCTCCCCCAGTCCTTGCTGCCGGCCACATGGCAGGCCAGCAGGTAACACTGTCTGGTAACCAGCACCTTGCCCTCACATCCGACCCTAGGTCCCCTCACCGTGATGTTTTGAACCCAGGGCTGCTGCCTGGCATGGGTTTCAGAGCACATTCCTCTGCGACTAGTTCGGTTGTGACTTCAAGGAGTAGCTCTGCCATTCCTTCTAGGAGCAGTTCTACCATCCCCTCTAGGACTAGCTCTTCTATTTCCTCTAGGGCCGGTTCTCCACACTCAACTGGGTAGTAGTGTTTCACCGGAGATGCTTGAGAGTATTAGAGTGGCCCTAAGCCTCCTATTTATAATAATGCCTGACCAAAGCCAACTCGAATGGGAGGCCAATAGAATGGTAAACGTGACAATATTTTGAAATTACAAGTGCACTTCAATGAAGGTGCACTGTACTATTTTCACAATTGACCCCATTTATCTATCTCGACCTTCAGAGATTCCAGAATGCTGGAGCAACAGCCGTTCAAAGCTGGCGGAGGGTTCCCTTCCCTTCCTGCCTGCCTAGTCCAGAAAATCACCCGGTCGGATTGGAATGGAACTCTCGCGAATGGCGGAAGACCACTCAACATCTCCCGCGTGTACATCTGAAAAGATATGTCGTGAACTTTACCGTGTCGACCGTCAATCCCCGTCGAACCGTCAGTCCGCATGGAGCCAAGCGTCAGGTTCGCGCACCAACCACTGAGAACACACGCTGGCAAAAGCGCCTTCCGAGCATATTGTATCCTCCACGTGGAACATAACTTGAGGCTCACAATTTTCAGGGTTCACGAAATTGGCCCCGAGCGTTCGTTCCAGTCAGGCAAGGAAACACACCAGAGGCCTGGGAGTACAAACCACGGATCGCGATTGCCGAGGTGGCTAATCTGACGCTGCAAACTCAAGGACAAACCTGTCTCTTGGGAGAGCCTATCAACCATCCGCTTCCCGCGTGGCCCAGACTGCACGTTTTTTTTCCGAACCACCCCTGTGAACCCAGGCGAGGAGGCAATGTCGAATCTCATTCGCTGGTTTGTTTCCGAGCCACCTGCTAACATGACAAAGGGCAGCTCCTAATGCCTGTGATATGTCTCCAGTCGCTGCTGCTTCCGCACCTTCTGCGGCTCAGATTCCTCAGTGGAATCGATGGTGTACAGTGCAGGGCACGCCTAATGTCCCATCCATCCATCCATTTCCCATCCATGCCAACCAGCATGCAGATGGGTTGGGTTTGGGGGTCATGGGACCAGGGACCACTCCCTCCACGCGTCCTCGCATCCAACCAACCATCCCTCCCTGGTGACGTCCTCCCATACCCCCCCCACCTCACCCCACCACACCCTAACTTACCTTACCCCCTTACCTTACCCTACACCATCCGATTTCTCCCAACCTCCTTCTGTGCGGGCATCTTGATTCTTGACATTTTCCTGTCCGTCCTCCCAGGGAATAAAGCTAGGCCCAGGCACAGCGAGCTTCGTGGAGAGAGCAGTTAGAAGGCCACCCATACGCGGCCATTGCCATTGCCATTCCCACTGCCAATACCTGCGCAAGATAAAGAGCCTGGCACCGTGGCTTGATTGCTCAGTTGATTCTTTGTAGCTCCACTGTTCTTCCTTGAAACCCTTCCTTCTGCCCTTGGTAGGATCCCGTCCAAGAAATTTGATCTACTCGCTCATTGGTTCCCGTGTGGAAGTTCAATAGAGACTTAATTAGTCTACTTCGTTTTTCTTGAGCCCCCGCCATGGCTTGCCACCTTCAGAAACCGTTTGTCTTCGGGACTCACGAGTCGTGCCGATTCGTCACCCGACCTCTAGTTAATCGCGCTCTCAAATCGGCGCGTCGATCCTCCTCTCGCCAGCCATTCGCCGTCACCACTCGCAGCCAAGGTGACGCGCACTGCAACTCAACAGCCAATGAAATCGTGCCAGCAGAGCGCGCAATCCCTCTCATCCGCGCCACGTCAGCAACCCCGGCCGTGTCGGGGGCACAATGGGAGCAGCAGGCACTATTCGTGGACGGAAAGCGCAGCGCAGGTGCATCTCATTGGCGGAAGCAGGTGCGGGGATTCGTCGAGGAAGACGCCGCGCAACGCGGGACCGGCGGGGACCAGAGCGACGCGGATTCGAAGCGCGCCGAGCTCGAGGCAGGATGGCAGAGCGCTTCTGAGGGACTGATGCCGCCAATGACGGCGCCAAATGCGGCGCCAGGCCCGGCGATAAGCGGTGTTCCTAGCGACGAGTTCGCGTGCACGCTCGCCGGATGCACCACCATCCACAGCAACGTCGGATCCATGCGCAGACTCGGAAACCTCTCCGAAACTTCCTTCAGAGCGGCTCCACCGCAGCCCGCCGAATTGCGACCGGTGCAGAGCGGTGTCAAGGGGTTCAACCTGGGGCAGTTCCTGTCGCAGATGCTGCCGTACGTGGTGGTGGCGACGGCCGTGTCGGCGCTGTCATACCCGGCGACGTTCTCGTGGTTCAGCAAGCGGTACTACGCGCCGGCCCTGGGCGGCATCATGCTCTCCATCGGCGTGCAGCTGTCCGTCCAAGACTTCAAAGCCGCCATCGAAAAGTAAGCAACGATTTGGCTTGATTGAGTCTTTCCAGTGTGCCCCGGTCAGGCGTCTCATGTCCCATTCTCTCGCGCATCAGCCTCATTTCTCCTCCTCTCTCCTCCCGATCTTTCCATCCCCTACCCCAGGCCTATCCCCGTCCTCCTGGGTCTCCTAGTGCAGTACGCCGTCAAGCCGCTCATCGCGGCCGCCATAGCCGCCACCTTCCGCCTGCCCCCCGCCTTCGCCGCGGGCTTCCTCCTCACCGCCAGCGTGTCCGGCGCGCAGCTCTCCAGCTACGCGTCCTACCTGGCCAAGGCTGACGTGGCGCTCTGCATCGTGCTGACGAGCCTGAGCACCTTCGCCTCCGTGGCACTCACGCCCATCCTCACCTCGCTCCTGATCGGCTCCGCCGTCCCCGTGGACCTCCTCGCCATGTCAAAATCCATCCTCCAAGTCGTCATCCTCCCAGTCTCCCTCGGGCTTATCCTAAACACCTACGCGCGGAAATTCGTGGACCGGATTCGGCCCATCATGCCGCTGCTCGCCATAGTGTGCACGTCGCTCTGCATCGGCAGTCCCTTGGCCATCAACCGGTCGCAGATCATCAGCCTGAGCGGCGCCATGCTCCTCCCGCCCGTCCTCGCCTTCCACCTCGCGTCCTTCGCCGCCGGCTTCTGGACCGCGAAGCTTCCTGGAATGGGGCAGAGCGATGACGTGGCGAGGACGTTGTCGCTGTGTGGTGGCATGCAGAGCAGCACGCTGGCCATGCTGCTGGCGTCGCAGTTTCTTGGCTCCACCCACACTGTGCCCGCGTCGGTCTCTGTGGTGCTCATGTCTATTATAGGGCTCAGCCTTGGAAGCTTCTGGGGGTCCGGAAGGAAGCTTCTGGACTGGAACTTTGCTGGGGCGTTTGCTGGGCCTCAGGCGTTTGCTGCTCCTGCTGAGGCATAGACATGGCCCATGGGTTCTGCTGCCATGGTGAATGATAGCTGGTGCGACTGTGAAGGAAAGGTGTTTGGCAAGCATAGGAGAGTAGGGCTCAGCGCCTGCCAGCTAGTGGGTGGCCAGGCCATTGTTCACGCATGGGTCTGCTTGCAAACCTTGCAGCCATGTACATATAATCGGATTTAGTTCAATTCGATCTCATCTCATCTTCTACATTGGCTCTGCAAAGCATATTCTGTCTCAATGCTTTCTTGAAATGCCCAGAGTTCTTTCTGCAACAAGCATCAGCTTTGAGTTGACACAACAGTCTTACTGGGTGTTCGACGGCAGGAAGGACTCCGCTCATGTGACGACGTAGGCACAGCATGGTGCACGTCGGCCACTGCTAGCTCACCCGTGCACATGTTCTGTTCTGAGCCTATTCCACGCTTACAGTATCAGCCAAAGAAACACATCCCCTTCACAGCCGAGTGCATGCGAAGTCAAAGTCGTCGGGAGCGAGGCGAGTGAGCCAGTTGCTGAGGGTGCTCTTGGCGTTGAGCGTGTCGGACGCCGCCAGCTCGTACATGGAGCACAGGTTCAGCACCACTGTCTCGTCGACAGCTGTCAGCGGGCTCGCCTGCAATTGGTCCTCCAGCACCCGCACCGCCGTGGCAAGATCTCGGCCGTACATCAAGCAGAGGGCCTGCAGGGGGAGGAGGCAGGAGGGGTGTGACGGGCAAAGCTACTGTAGGTATGAGAACACTATTCAAAATTCTCAAAAAGAGAACACTGTATGTTGCACCTGCTTTCTGGAGTACCTAGCCTGGATGCTGCATCACGTAGCCCGGTTCCTGCATGCGTAGTCTGGCCTTATTATTGGCAGCAATGGGGTTTGTGGGGTGAGAACTGCTGCACCGCCATTGCAGCTGCACCGCCATTGCAGCTGCACCACCATTGCAGCTGCACCACCATTGCAGCTGCACCACCATTGCAGCTGCACCACCATTGCAGCTGCACCACCATTGCAGCTGCACCACCATTGCAGCTGCAATGCCTGCCCATACTGCTTGCATGCCAAGAGACTTGTGATTCTGCTGAAACACCTGATCACCGCATTATGTAGTCTTATTACCGCATCATGCAGTCTTATTACCACATCACCCTACCTTGTTGTTTGCAGCATTGAGGTTGGTGGGGTCCTCCTTGGTAACGGCAGTAAACAGCTGCAGCGCCTGCCTGTACTCCTTGCGAGCAAAGTGTTGTTTGAATCGACTCAAATCACATCCCCTCACCTTGTTATTTGCAGCAATGGGGTTGGTGGGGTCCTCCTTTGTAACGGCAGTGAACAGCTGCAGCGCCTGCCCGTACTCCTTGCGAGCAAAGTGCACGAGCGCCTTGTTGAGCCGCACCAGCCGCTTCATCTCCCCCAGATTCGCCGCCGTCACCTGCCCTGTCAACCCACTCCCATCCCTTCCAACCCCTGCTCCTCCTCCTCCTCCTCCACCTCCTCCTCCTCCTCCTCCTCCTCCCCACCCTCCCCCTTCCCCCTCCCCCCCTCCTCCCCCACGCTCCCCCTCACTCTCCAGCTCCACCTCGCGGTGCACCACCATCTTCTCCACCAATCCGAACGCAGCGTTCGCACCCTCCACGTCCCCCAGCTGCAGCCGCACCAGCCCGTACCGTGAGAGCAGGGCGGCGTTGCTCGGCTCGTAGCGCAGCAGGCGCTGCAGCCACTGCAGGGCGGTGGGGTAGTCTCGTTGGGCTAAGTGGTGCGAGACCAGCGAGTGCCGCACCGCCTGCCGCCTGCGTGCCCAGCAGGCAACTAGCGCTTCCTGGGATGACAACGACACTGCTGCTGCTGACGGTGTGCCCTTAGTGCTGGTGCTGGTGCTGGTGCTGGTGCTGGTGCTGGTGCTGGTGGTCATTGCTGTTGCAAGCTTGGCATGAGACGACATGCCCTCGCCGTCCTCAGGTCCCATCTCATCTGCCACGCCTTGTGTTGTCACTGCGCTCTTGCTCATGCTCATTCTGCTGCTGCTGCTGCTGCTGCTGCCGCTACCTGCAGGTGCTGCTCTCTCCTGTGCTTCCTGCCTGTCTGCGGCTATTCGGCCCTGCACTTCCTTCATCTGCCATCGATGGCATGGAGGGAAGGAGTAAGAGAGGTCGTGTGGCAACGATGGAGGGAAGAAGTAAGAGAGGTCGTGTGGCAATGATGGAGGGCCAGTCATCACAGTGCAGCGACGCAACAGAGTGCATTTCGCACTTCAAGAATCACCTCAACAGTATACCTCCAGCACCCACCTTGGCAGTGCAGTATGCCTGCAGCGCGCACAGCCTCTCCACGGTGAGGGCGGCATTGCCCATGCGGTGAGGGAGCTCCGCTGCCAGCCAACGGAGAGCAAAGGGCAGCATGGATCCTGCATGGGAGATGCAGCAAGTGAGGGGCACAGTACGGGGCAAGAGAGAGACAGCCGAATGTGAGTGCCAAACAGAGGGGTTGTGAAAGGTGCTGAGGCATCACACCGTTGCCCATGCGATTAGGCAACTCTGGTGCTAGTTAGGGCAGGGCGACCGGCGGCATGAAGCCTGGAGGGGGGAGGGAAGACAAGAGAGCCGGATGGGAGGAATAGGGATGTGAGGGAGAGGAGAGGAGGAGGGCAATCGAGACTCCGTTGCCCATGCGATGAGGCAAGTCTGCTGGTAGTTAGTGCAGGGCGACGGGTGACATGGAGGCTGGAGTTGAAGTGTAGAAAGTGTGAGGCAACGCAAGGCGCAAGAGAGATGCAAGAGAGAGAGACAAGAGAGAGACAAGAAGGGGGGCTGTGGAAGGAGCTGAGGTGAGGGATCTCTGCGAAGGGCAGCATGGAGCCTATTGGAGGAGAAGGGTGTGCGAGCAAAGAAGAGAAGAGAAGAGAAGAGAAGAGAAGAGAAGAGAAGAGAAGAGAAGAGAGGAGAAGAGAAGAGAAGAGAAGAGAAGAGAAGAGAGGAGAAGAGAGGAGAAGAGAGGAGGAGAGAAGGGAGGAGATGAGACGAGCAGCACACGTTACATGTCCAGGTATTGGAGCGAAAACCACAAAGTCACGTTACATGGGTGCATCGTGAAACGGTTGTTCGTTTCACCCAACAGCTCGACGAGAAGAGTCAACAGTTGGAAGGTAGTTTTGAGGCGCCTCAAAACTAGTCAACAGTTGGAAGGCATGGACCAGCATAACCAAGTGAGTGATAAGCAGTCTTATAAGATGTCATGGTGTGTATGGTTCTACCCAAAAAAATGATATCTCTTTCTGTTGTGCTTCGTGTTCCATACAGACGCTGCAAGCTCAAGTTGAGAAGTTTATGCAAAACGAGCAGGAGCACGTGGCTCAAAAGCAGAACGCTGAAGAAGAAGCTGAAAAGAATGCGAGAGAAATTGCTGAGATTAAAAGTGTAGTTGCGGGATTAAAGGACGCGTTGGACCCAATCACCTCACTCTATCCTCGCTGCACGAACAGGTGGTTGAGGATGTTGTCTGCAACGAGGATAGAGTGAGTTGATTGGATGCACACTCATCCTTCAATCCAGCAATCACACTCTTAATCTCAACAATTTCCCCCGCATTCTTTTAGTTTCTTCTTCAACGTTCTGCTTTTGGATCATGCGCTCCTGCTCGTTTTGCATGAACTTCTCAACTTCAGCTTGTAGCATTTGTATGGACCACAAAGCACAACAGAAAGAACAATGTCATTCATTTGGTCGGAATAAACACACTAAAACAACTTATAAGATTGCTTAACAGTCACTTGGATATGATGGACCATTGCTTCCGACTGTTGACTCTTCTCATCGAGTTGTTAAGTGAGACGGGCTACCGTTCACGATGCTCCCTCTGCAACCTTTCTTGGTTGCATGTCCGAGTGCGGAAACTCGACTCATATCAGTGTTGCGGCGAGTACAATGTGCCTTGCAAATGCCTTTGACTCACTAGGGCGCGCTCCTCCCACTAGAGCGTGCTCGCCTCATTAGGGCATGCTCATCTCACTAGAGCGCGCTCGTCTCAATAGAGCGCGCTCGTCTCACTAGAGCGCGCTCCTTCAATAGAGCGCGCGCGTCTCACGAGAGCGCGCTCGTCTCAATAGAGCCCGCTCGTCTCACTAGAGTGCGCTCGTCTCACTCCAACGTGGTCGTCTGACTAGGCTACGCTCGTCTCACACAGTCGTCTCACTTGAGCGTGATCGTCTCACTCTAGGACGGTCATCTCACTAGGGCGCGCTGGTCTCATTAGAGCGCGCTTGTCTCACTAGAGCGAACTCGTCTCACTAGAGCACGGTCGTCTCACTAGGACGTGGTCGTCTCACTAGGGCACGGTCATCTCACTTGGGCACGGTCATCTCACTTGGGCACGGTCATCTCACTTGGGCGCGGTTGTCTCACCAAAGCGCGGTCGTCTCACCAGAACACGCTCGTCTCACCAGAGCACGCTCGTCTCACCAGAGCACGCTCGTCTCACCAGAGCACGCTCGTCTCACTAGAGCAAGCTCGTCTCCCTAGGGCACGCTCGTCTCACTAGGGCGTGCCCGTCTCACTAGGGCGTGCTCGTCTCACTAGCGCGCGCTCGTCTCACTAGGGCACGCTCGTCTTACTAGGGTGTGCTCGTCTCACTAGAGTGCCCTCGCCTAGCCATGTATGTGTTGCGTGAATCGACCAACACTTGAGCTACTAGCGCTCACCTTTCCTGCCAGGGTACATGCCCGGGTGCGCCTCGTATCGGTACTGCGGCGAGTCGAGATTTCCCAATAGGGTGAGCTCCTCTGCAGCCGCGCCGTACATCCGCAGCTTCATCAGCGCGAGCACGTGGTAACCGCGTAACGCCAGCTGCTGTGCCAGCCCCGCCAGCTTGTACCCCTCCACCACCTTGTCCACTATGGCGCGCCACGAGCCCTGGCGCTGAGGGGTGTACGAGACGGAGAAGAAAGCAGCAAGGGGGGCGGGGCAGCGTGAACCTTCACTACCGGGGCTCGGGCAAGGGAGGGTCAGTATGAGCCTTCACAGCCAGGCTGTACCCCTCCATCACGGTACCACCTTGTCCACTATGGCTCGCCACGAGCCCTGGCGCTGGGGGGATGGATGGAAGGCAGGGATGAAGGAGAAGAATGAACGCAGAGACCAGGTTGAGCATGGGTGGGAGAGCGGCACGCAGAGAGTGCGGGTCAGAGCACGACAAGAGTGAGAGATTCGACCCTTCACCTGACACGCCGCCAATGCAGCTTCGGGCGAGTATGGCGTACAGCGAGTACGGCTTACAGCGAGTATGGCGTACAGCGAGTATGGCTTACAGCGAGTATGGCTTACAGCGAGTACGGGTTACAGCGAGTATGGCTTACAGCGAGTACGGCGAGGCCGTCGAGGGAGGTCTTGACGTCAAGGCTGGACATGCGGCGGAAGGCGACAGGCGGGGACGAGCGAGATGCAAATGCGCTGCTGCCGCTGCTGCTTGTGCTGATAGCAGTGGTTGTAGTGGTGGTGCTGCTGGTGGTGCTAATGCTAGTGGTGGTGGCAGTGGTGGCAGTGGTGGTGGTGCCGCTGCTAGTAGCCGAAGGTGCTCCTGTGCCCGCCATTAACGCCCCTCCCCCTGCAGTCACACCAGCTGGAGAGGTGACCCTCCCCCCTGCACCCCTCCCCCCCCCTGCTGCTGCCCCTGCTGCCCCCCCTGGCGCCCCCCCTGCTGCCCCCACTGCTTGCCCCCCTGCAGGCTTGGCAACGCCGGGGGGGCCTTGGGGCGGGGCTCTGTACCCGGGAGGGGGGTGAGTGGGGCGCGATAGTGGGTGTGAAGGGTGGGCGAGGGGGGGGTGTGAGAGAGGGGGGTGTGAGAGAGGGGGGTGTGCGAGAGGGTGTGAGAGAGGGTGGGGGAGTGATGGAGGAGGGTGGGACGGAGGGGGGTGGGAGGGTAGTGAGCGGGACGGGGGAGAGTGCGGTGGAGGGGGCTGAGATGGGGGTTGTGAGTGTGGGGGGTGTGACAGTGGGGGGTGTGACAGTGGGGGGTGTGACAGTGGGTGGGACACAGGAGGCGGGGAAGAAAGCGGACCCCTTATTGGCGCTGGCGCTGGCGCGCGCAAGGGGGGATGGAAGCTACCGGTGGGAGGCGGAGGGGTGGGTGATTTTCTCTGATGTGACTCAAACGCGTGGGGTGCGGACGCGTGGGGCGCGGAGGGGCGGAGGGGGGAGGAGTGAGAATACGACATCATGTGCGCGGAGAAGCCGCTCGGATGGTGTGCGCCTTGTCGCTGACTCGAGTCGTGCTTATAATGAGGATCGGATTCGTGCTTATAATGAGGATCAGATGCATGGCGCGGATCGGATTTCGTTGGAATTCCGGGCTGATGCGGCCCTCCTTCAGTCATAGGCGACGAGTGGTAACCAGCTTGAACGCCTGGTAACCTCGATTGATCAAACCCTAATCCGCCTCCCCCAGGTGTAGCTACTGGTGCCGCTACAGCTGCGCTTGCTGTGATTCCCGTGCCCGCGGCAGCAGCGGCAGCAGCGGAAGCAGGCGGAGCGGAAAGCGGAGGAGGGGGAGGCGCATGGTCTGTTCCGCCCCCCGCGCCTCCGCCGTGCACTTGCGCTCCCGCGTTCCCCCCCGAATCCTGCTCCCCCTCACCCCCCAACGCCTGCAAGTCTCCGCTTCCCCCCAGCGCCTGCACCTCCCCCCAGAAGTCCATCCCCGCATCCGCGCCCGCCTGGTTTTCCGCCTCCCCCCAGAACGAGTTGCTATCTTGCGCGGACTTCCCGCTTGGCACCAATCCCGGATCCGCCGACGTTGTTTTCGTCCCCGTCTGACTCGCCGTCGATGCCGGATCTAACGGCTCTGCGGCATCCGTCGCCTGCGCCGGCGGTGCCGCCGCAGATGACGACGCGTGCTGCGCTGATACGAAGCCGCTGGCTCCGCCCGCTTGGAAATCCCCCCAGTCGCCCTCCATCTGTGGAGGCAGATTCCGAGGACACTATATCTATCGAGTATGTAATAACACGATAGGAGACTCGTCAGTGTGACAATGTTTCTGCTACGATGAGACTCGGCTGAAAAAAGAGAGTGATGATGGGGGAAGGTCAATTGCCTGGAATGATGTTGTCGAGATCCTCTTTACAGGTGCCGTTCGACAAAACCAAATGTGGGTTTGTAACAAAACCGTGACCATTGTTGTAAGGAATTTTATTCCTTACCGGGTTGTACTGCAATCGCGTACACCCGAACTCTCGGCAGACCAGGCTCGGTCCGTTTCTGACGCAGCCCCGAGGCACGCCCGCGCCGCCTCCGACCCTTTCGACCGCGCCTGTACCCAACCTAGCCCTCCGGGCTCGTCGCCTAGCTAGAGCACTCGCTATATAATGCTAGGCTATCCTTCTTGTACTCGTCATTATTATTCCGCGCACTCTGAGTTATTATTCATAACATCTGGTATCAGAGCTACTTTCCTGGTTCACCCCGCTTTCTCAGGGTAGTTTATTTCCAAGGCGTGGTTAACCCTGCGGGGCTGCACAGCGGTTGTCCGTGAGCTAGAGTTATTAGCTCACACAACTACGATAGCGTTTGCGCCCCCTACGGTTTCTTACCACGGCCTTCCCCCTGCCCGAAAGGCGTAGCATTCGCATCATGTCCCAGGCCCAGCTAGACGAGGTCATGGCTCAGATGCAGGCAATGCAAGCCCAGATGGCGAGTTTGAACAGTGAAGTCGTGAGACTTCGGACGGAGAACACCGAGCTTCGCCAGACGCGTGGTGAAGCGCGTCAGGAGTCGCCTGGAGTCGCCGAAGACGAGGTCAAGCAAAGTGCCGACGACGCAGCGAGCGAAACCGTCCTTGACGAGCTCGCACGGGAGTTGGAGCAGGACGACGTGCGTACTGTGACCGTAACGAAGATTAAACTCAAGCCAGCAACACCGCCCCCGTTCAACCCTTCGGACAAGGCGACGACGGTGCAAGGGTGGCTGTTCAGCATGGAGCTGTTCTTCACGGCGGCAAGTGTGCACACCGATGATGCGCGCATTAATTATACCGTATCGCTGCTCCGAGGACCGGCGTTGGATTGGTGGCGACGACAGTTGGCGATTGGGACTCCGGCAGGAGTGAAGCAGGCGAAGGACGGGACTTCGGACTCTTCAAACCAACAGGCAGAAACAATATTCGGTACGACCACGATTCGCACGTGGAAACAGTGGGGCACAGCTCTGCGAGCTCGTTTTGAGCATTCATCCGCCTCAGACGACGCTCGTATGAAGCTGCGCAACTGGCGGCAGGTGACTACTGTTCAAGATTACACTGCGTCGTTCTCGGCACTTGCGGACCAAGTCGACGACCTCAGCGAAGCGGAAAGACGGGACAAATACGTTAGCGGGCTGCATTTCGATATTCAATACGAGTTGCAGCGGTCCCGTCCCAAGACGTTCGATGAAGCCGTCCAGCTGGCGTCAGCAGCCGATGCATTGCAGCAGTGGGCGAGAAAGAACAACATGGATGTTGGTCGTTTTCGTGGACAGTCTCCCCGCCCCACGATCAATGGCGTGTCAGCGCCCGATGAAATATTTCACGGGCTATGTTTTCGATGTGACAAGCCAGGTCACCGAGCTAAGTACTGCCCGACAGCGCCAAAGAAGACGAAGAACGACAAGGAGAAGCCGGGAAATGGGAAAAGTCAGTAGCAGACGGGCCCCCTACTGACGAGGCTTTGTCGCCCGAACTTCAGCGTTCCCACCAAGTTGTGGTACCGATACACGCTATCGACCGCACTCGGACGAATAACGGGAGCGAACCTGAAGATCACCCTGTGCTGGTAGAAGGCAAGGTTAACGGCAAAAAAATAAAGTTATTTGTGGATCGCGGAGCTAGTCACAGTCTCATACACGTGACAACAGCGAAGCAGTTGAAGCTGACGTTGGAAAAATGTCTTCCCGAAATCGACGCGCGACTGGTGGACGGAACTCCACTTGCAATTAGAGAACGAGCGCGCATGGTGCGGATGAAGTGTGGCGACGACTTCGGATTCAGCATGCCCATGCTGGCCACGACGCTGGACGGCTGCGACATTCTGCTTGGGCGTGATTGGCTGCGAAAATACAATCCGAGGATCGACTGGACAACTGGCGAATGCAGCGTACACTGTGCGAACGGGTGGCGCGTACTTCCGAGCTGGCGTGGGAGAGATCCGGTGTCGACACGTGTCAACGCCATCACCTTCCAGCGAGCGGTTAAAAAAGGAGCTGACTTGTACGCCGTCCACCTGGCCGACGCGACGGTCGACGACACGCCAAAGGACATTGACACACTTTGTGCCAGTGTCCCTGCCGAGCTCGCCGCGCTGATTCGACAGTACTCGGATATTTTTCCGGACGATCTGCCAGCAGGATTGCCACCCGAGCGCCCCCAGGACCACAAAATTGACCTGGAACCCGGCGCGCAGCCTACAGTCAGGACCCAGTGGCGGCTGACTCAGCCGGAGCTCACGGAGTTGCGCAGCCAACTGGACTACCTCTTGGAGAAGGGGTTCATTCGGCCTAGCACCTCCCCGTTCGCAGCACCCATCCTGTTCACGCCCAAAAAAGACGGCGGGCTGCGAATGTGCATCGACTACAGGGCGCTAAATCGACGAACAATCAAGTCCCGCTACCCAATCCCACGCGCGGACGATCTTCTCGATCAACTTCGCGGAGCTCGCTTCTTCTCGAAAATCGACTTACGCGGTGGTTACCATCAGATCCGAGTCTTCGCTGACGACTGCCACAAGACGGCGTTCCGAACCCGCTATGGCAGCTACGAGTACACAGTGATGCCGTTTGGCCTCACGAACGCGCCCTCCACTTTCCAACTCACCATGAACGGCGTATTCCGAGACCTGCTCGACAAGTGTGTCATCGTCTATCTTGATGACATTCTGATCTACAGCAAGACACAGGAACAGCACCTCAAGGACCTTGAGCAAGTTTTCCGGCGGCTGCAAGAAAACCAGCTCATCACGAAGGGCTCCAAGTGCGAGTTCCTAAAATCCGAACTGGAATTTTTGGGACATGTCGTGGGAGCGGACGGCATAAAAATCGACCCGCAAAAAATCACAGCGATTCGCGACTGGAAGCCGCCGACGAATTTACAGGAGTTGCAGAGTTTTCTCGGGTTCGTTAATTATGTCCGACGGTTTATCCCCAATATGGCAGGGATAACCGGACTGTTAACTGACCTGCTGCGGAAGGGCACTTTGTTTGAATGGGGGGAGAGACAGCAGACTGCTTTCGATGAACTGCGAAATTCGCTGACGTCGCCCCCGGTCCTCCGAATCGCCGACCCATCTCGACCATTCGAAGTCTTGACGGACGCTAGCGATTTCGCCATCGGTGCGATACTGTTACAAGATTTCGGCGACGGACTCCAACCCATCGCGTATGAGTCTCGGAAGTTGCAGGCAGCCGAGCGCAACTACCCCGTCCACGACAAAGAAATGCTCGCCATCGTGCACGCATTCAAGGTGTGGCGATGCTACTTGACGGGAGCCGACGTGACAGTACGGACAGACCATAAATCCCTACAGTACCTCCGCGCGCAGCCGAATCTAAATCCACGGCAGATTCGCTGGCTGGACTTCCTCGAAAGCAACTTCCACTACACCATCACGTACAAACGGGGAGCGAATAACATCGCTGACGCGCTAACAAGACCATCCGCCCACCTCGCCTCAATCATCGTCGCAAAATCCAACCCGCTGCTCACTGGCCTATTTACCCACGGCTATACCACAGACCTCTTTTTCACTTGCAACCACCACCAACAAGCCACCACAGCCAAAGGACCCTACTTTCTAAAAGCCGGTACTGACCGCATCTGGGTTCCCGCCTACAAACTCCTCCGCGAATTACTTATTCAAGAAGTCCACGATTCTAACCTCTCCGGTCATTTTGGGGTTGATAAAACCCAGAAGTTACTTCACCGTTTTTATTATTGGCCTGATTCGGCGCCTGATGTGCAGAGATACGTATCCGCGTGCCCGATCTGCCAACGAATGAAGTCTTCCCGACGGCGGCCAGCTGGACTGCTGCAACCGCTCGAGCCACCCCAGCGACCATGGCAACATGTGACGATGGACTTTGTCACGGGGCTCCCAGCCGCCGCCACGAGCAACGACGCCGTCCTGGTCGTCGTCGATCGTCTGACGAAGATGGCACACTTCGCACCCTGTCGCACAACAATCACAGCCGAAGATACAGCGAAGCTTTTCATCTCCACCGTTGTTCGCCTGCACGGCATACCCTCAGCGATCATCAGCGACCGCGACCCAAAATTTACGTCCAAGTTCTGGCATGAGACATGGGGGCAATACGGCACACGCCTCCAGTTTTCCTCCGCCTACCATCCTCAAACCGACGGACAGACAGAGCGAACCAATCAAATTATGGAGCAGCTGATACGCACCAACTGCCCGGATCCTGCCCGGTGGGAAGAATTCCTGCCCATGCTGGAATTTTCGTACAACAATGCCCCATCCGCCACGACTAATCACTCGTCGTTTTTTCTAAACTACGGCATGGATCCGACAGTCCCGACGACTACCAACATCGACAACCCAGTGCCACGTTCCCAGCAGTTCGTGAACAGTTTGCAGGCGGCCCGCGAAAAAGCGATCGAATTCATTCGCAAGTCCAACACAACCGCCCGCCGCTACACAGATCTTCATCGCCGCGATATCACCATGGCTGCAGGGCAACTAGTCCTTCTCGACACAAAGAACCTTAGCCTGCCCCTGCCTTCAAAACTTCGCCCGCGATTCTGTGCACCTTTTCGTATTGTCAAGATGGTGACACCTGTCACAGCGAAATTATTACTTCCGGACGAGTGGCGCATTCACGACACCTTCCACGTCAGCCTGCTTCGTCCCTACGTCGCCAGCACGTCTGCAGTCGCACGCCCAGCGGCCGCCCCAAGTGTCCGCCCGATGGCTGAACCGACACTTGAGCCTTTCCGGCTTTTGAGTCATCGCGTCCGCCTCGACTCCACTGGTCGCCACGTGGATTTTCTTGTCCGCTGGGTTGACCGTACAAGCGAAGACGACACCTGGGTCCCTTCCGACTCGCTTCAAGAACACTCGGTGCTCAAATCTTATTTGACCCGAAAAGGCGTTCCCGATGTTGATCACCTTCCTTAGGGGGGGGGGTAGTGTAAGGAATTTTATTCCTTACCGGGTTGTACTGCAATCGCGTACACCTGAACTCTCGGCAGACCAGGCTCGGTCCGTTTCTGACGCGGCCCCGAGGCACGCCCGCGCCGCCTCCGACCCTTTCGACCGCGCCTGTACCCAACCTAGCCCTCCGGGCTCGTCGGCTAGCTAGAGCGCTCGCTATATAATGCTAGGCTATCCTTCTTGTACTCGTCATTATTATTCCGCGCACTCTGAGTTATTATTCATAACAATTGTCACTTTACAGAAACATTGTCACATGACGAGTCTCCTATCGTCACTTACATAAACATTGTGACAATGTTTATTGTCACTTACAGAAACATTGTCAGTGTGACAATGTTTCTTGTATGCGAAGGCATTTACCTTCCCTACAACCAATTTCGCCGAAATAAAATGCCTTCGCATACAAGCAATATAGCGGATATATTGCTGCAGGCTGTCGTGGAACCCAGCCAACCCCGGCTACTTCTCCCTCCCCCACAAACGGATACAGTATTCAAAGCTATTTAAACATGCAAACAAATTCTTACTCCAAAAATACAAATGCTGCTGCTTCTAGGGGGAAATTTTCTCACTGCACTGATAGCATCCTGTCCCTTGTTGACCATTCCGCCAGAACCGCTACCTTATAACGGATCCCACATCCGCGCAACCTATCAAGTTCGAGAATGGCTTCCGCCATCGCGTCCGCGGCTTCTGCCACTGCTCCCTCCGCGGACTTGACGCGCGCGCATTTGCGCGCAACTGGTGCCGCGCACGAGCGGTCCCCGCGGGTTAGCTCTCTCGGAAGCATCGAATTTGGTCGTTCCGGCGACTTTCAACGCGGTAGCGGTAGCAGGAAGAACTTAAGTCGCAGCAGCAGCGGCCTCAGCGCGCGTCGGCAGAGACACTCGCAGCGGCGATGCGTGGCAGCGGCAGCAGCAGCGGACTCGACAGGCGTGGAGTGGGACGATCAGGGGCCGTCCGATGTGAATCCGACGGACCTGAGTGAGAGTGAAGAGGAGCGGGGGAGGGAGGGGGGGTGGAGGGGAGGGAGGAGCGAGGAGGAGAAGGCTCAGAGCGACAGCCGACAGAAGATATTCAATAACATTGCTCCGATGTATGATAATGTGAGTGCCATTCTGAATAATTTCTTACATTTCCATGTTACTGGGGAGCTCCGGGAAGCAAGCTGCGCTTTTTCATCCCTATTTTTCTCTCTCCTCCTTCGCCATCCGCACATTCTTCCCCACCTCCACCTCCTCCATTCCCCCTTCCCCTCTCAACCCCCCCCCCTCCCCCGCCTTCCCCCTGTTCTCCTCTGTGCGCTTTCCCCCTCCTGCCCTCTCTTCCTCCCAACCAACCCGCCCTTTCCCCTGCATGCCACGTGCAGCTCAACGATTGGCTGAGTCTGGGGCAGCACCGTGTGTGGAAGCGAATGACAGTTGGTTGGAGCAGGTGGGGTTTGGGGGGGGGGGGGGGAGGGGGAAGAGGATGAGCCATGGCCATGGGTGTGGTTCGCCTAGATGAGCATTCCTGATGGGCTCCGGCCTGTGTTGCCATTGCTTGCGAGTAGCATTTTTCCTCCTCCTCAACCCCGTCCTACTCCCCTACCCCTCCCACCGCCAGAGTGCGCCCTGGGGACACTGCTCTGGACCCATTACACACGCCCCGGGGACACTGCTCTGGACCCATTACACACGCCCCGGGGACACTGCTCTGCACGACTGCTGCGGCAGCGCCGACCCCGCTTCTGCCTCCAATCCCTGTCGGCTGCTTCCCTCCTCCCCCTCTTATCCCCCCCCCCCCCCCTCCCTCCCCCCGAGCGCGTCCCGGGGACACTGCTCTGGACGTCTGCTGCGGCAGCGGCGACCTCTCCTTTCTGCTGGCACAGAAGGTGGGCCCCACTGGCCGGGTCACTTGGCTGGACTGCCCACTGCAACACTTCCCTCCTCCCCCCGCTCCATCCCTCCCAGAGCCTCTCTCGGTGACACCCCACTGGGTATCTGCTGCAGCACGGCGACCTCTGCCCCTTGCTCACTCCTTACTACTTCCCCCTCCCCTCCGCCCCATCCCTTCAGGGCCCGTCCAGGCGATAGCGTTCTAGACATCTGCTGTGGCAGCGGCGACCTCTCCTTCCTGCTTGCAGAGAAGGTGGGCCCCACCGGGCGGGTCACCGGGCTGGACTTCGCCGCCCAGCAGCTCGTAGTCGCCGCCCAGAAGCAGCAAGAGAGCTACTCGGCGCGCAGGGTGGACATGAGGTGAGGGGGAGGGAGAGGAAGGGAGGTGAGCCACTCAGTACCAAGGTGGGGTGGTGTTTGAGTCGACTCCAGAATCATCTACTCCGCGCGCAGGGTGGACATGAGGTGAGGGGAAGCAGAGGGAGAGCTGTATGTAAGGCTCGTTGGGGAGACATGAGGTGAGGGAAAGAGAGGAGTGAGGGCTATCCCACAGCAGCTCACCCATTCACCCATTCACCCACTCACCTACTCACCCATTCGCCCACTGACCCATTCACCCATTCACCCACTCACCCATTCACCCACTGACCCCCTCCCCCGCTCACCAGGTGGATCGAGGGCGACGCTCTTGACCTGCCCTTCCCCGCCGCCACCTTCGACGCCGTCACCATGGGTTATGGGCTCAGGAACGTCACCAGCATTCGGCGCGCGCTGGAGGAGATTCGGCGCGTGCTCAAGGATGGTTAGTGAGCGAGTGGGATGGCAGGGTTGAGCGCTGAGGTCTGGAAGTGCGTCCCCAAGAGCGCTGGCGAGTGTTGGGAGATTCGGTGGGTGGGAGGGAGGGAGGGACACGCTGCGGTGCTTGGATGCCGTGGAGTGCGTCCAGTATGGTGCCATCCAAGCTCCATATTCTTGTGAAGACTGACCAAACCGAATGCTGTATTCAGGCAATCTTAAGGTGAGGTACAGGGGACAAAATTCTCTGCACGCTCCTCCCTTCACCAATTTTCTTCCTACGAGTGCGTCTGCCCACCTGCAGGTAGCTCCGCAGCCATTCTGGACTTCAACCACACGGAGGACCCTCTTGTGGCTGCATTCCAGGAGTTTGCCCTGCAGGGGGCGGTGGTGCCAGTGGCTCGTCTGTTCGGCCTGTCAGAGGAGTACGAGTACCTGCTTCCCTCCATCCGCCGCTTCCCCACAGGTGAGCCTGCCCCACAGATAACACCTCCCCCTCAGGTAATACGTGTCAGAGGAGTACGAGTACCCGCTTCCCTCCATCCGCCGCTTCCCCACAGGTGAGCCTGCTTGCTGCAAACGCTCTCACAAGTGACAGATAACACCTCCCTCCAGGTAGTACCTCTCAGAGGATTACGAGTACCTGCTGTCCTCCATCGGACGCTTCCCCACAGGTGAGCCTGTTGCACAGATAACACCTGCCCCACACATTCTGGTAGGTCACTGTCAACGCATCCCCTTCGTGCAGTAGCATTTCCCAGAGGAGTATGAGCACCTGCTTCCTTACATACCCATTTCCGGTGCTGTGCTGGGCATGTCTACATTCATTCTCATGCGCTTCTTCTCATGCCATGTGTTGCTCCCATGCCATGTGTTGCTCCCATGCCATGTGCTGCTCCCATGCCATGTGCTGCTCCCATGCCTGCACATGTGTGTGGCAGGGCGGCAGCAGGAGCAGCTGGGAAGGGATGCTGGCTTCTCCAAGGCAGTGCATTATGAGATCGGAGGGGGGCTCATGGGCGTGCTTGTGCTGCAGAAATGATTGGTTTAGATACCAAGGGGCAAGTCCAGCAGAGGGCTACGATGTACAAGAGATTATGTTTATGACCAACGTGTACACGAGAGAAATCACTACTGTGGCGTGACCCATCCCTTTATTGTGTCATCGCACTGCATGCGGCTACAATCACACTGCACACTCCACCATTGGCTGTCCATACAACCCCCTAGCTGAATCCCCACACGGGCACTGGTGGTGCCTCTTATTCGCCATGCGACCAGCCCTGCGACTCTCTGCGAAAGCAGCTAGCAGGAGGTTCACACACGGCCAGGGGATGACTCGGGGGAGGATGAGGAGCGGATGGAGTGAGCTGAGAGTGTGCTGCTGCGCCGCTTATTGTGTGCGCGATGTGCTGGGAGGGTGACTCCGTCCAGGGTGACTCCGTCCAAGGTAATTTGCGATTATATCCCTTCGCAGGGCCGTACGTGTGTCGCCTGTCTCCTTTCGCCGCGCTTTATTGCTCTTCGAGTCATGGTGGGGGCTGGCGCTGACCCACAGCGGATCCTCGATACAGGAGGTCTCGCTGTAAGGCAGAAGCCCGGCGCTTATTGGTCGACTCGAAGAAGGGGGGGGAGCAGAGACCATTCTCTTCCTGCTCCCAGCGCTGCTTGTAGACAGGTGGCGCGCTGACATTGGAGGATGCTGCCGAATCGCCGGGATTCGGCGCGGCAGCTTCTCTTGTATTGCCGGCGCCCACGCTTATTCGAATTGGACGGCCCTTGGAGTTGGGCGCGCACCGTGACAGCGACGGTGCGGGGCATTCGCACTTTATTCGCGAATGAGTTATTCGCTCCATTTGGGATGGTGGCGGAGGCAACGCGCGGTCGCGTTGAGGTGTTCCGCGACAGGTCCAGTTTCAGAACGCCGAACGCCAGTGCAGTCGCGCTTATGCGCACCATTGACACGGTGGCGGCCAGGAAGCAGCGCGGTCGCGTATGAGTAGCAATGACCCATCCGTCGAGCGCGGGCGATCGCCAGCCGTGGAACGCGGAGTGTGCAACCACATGTGCGATCCGCTTCTTTGTAGCGCCACGTGTTGCCTCGGACCGGCTTCTGCCTCTGCCATGTCTGTTCTGCCCCCCCGTGCTGACTCTTGAGTCGACTCAAAAGTCACCTCTCTGATCTGCCTCCCGTTCTCGAACGCGCTGAATGCTGGTTTGCTGGTTTCGCTTTGCTGAAGCAGTGCGCCGAGAATAAAGTTCTGTGAATCCATGGCGGAATAATAAAGGGCAGACCCGCCTAGGTCACAGCAGCCGCGAGTACGAGCCAGTCGCTTCGCTCCAGCGACGAGCCTCGCCAGGGATGCAGCATTCTCGCCGCACACAATGGACTGGAGAGGAGAGTCAAACACGCTTCTTGGAAGCTCACGAATTCTCGTCCAGGGTGCTTCGACTGCAATGACATGCCTCCCGGAAATCAACAAAACCTATTTATCCCTTCACATTCAGACCTCTTTTGCGCCCCTCTTGGGGCAGTGAGCATGTGGGGAGGGCATATGGTTGCCTGCCTGGCTGGGTGTGTGGTGTGGAGTCAAATGAGCTGGTTGGGCAACGATGCGATGATCTGGGCCGTCCGAGAGTGAGAGTGAGGGTGCAGCAGGTCACACTGGAGGGGTGGGTGAGGTAGGCGACTCGAGGAGGTTTCACATGCGACGCGGCATGTGTGGGTTGCGCCAGGAGTCTCCTTGCGCCAATCTGGCATTCCAGAGGTCAGGTGTGGGGGGGTTGCTCCAAATCAGCTGGAGGTTGCACCAGAGGGCATTTGTAAGGAATTTTATTCCTTACTCGGTTGTACTGCAATCGCGTAAACCCTAAATCTCGGAAGACCAGGCTCGGTCTGTCTCCTACGGGACCCGAGGCGAGCCCGCGCCGCCTCTGAACCTTTCGACCGCACCTTTACCCAACCAACCCCTCCGGACTCGTCGCCTAGCTAGAGTCCTCGCTATATAATGCTAGGCTAGCATTCTTGTACTCGTCATTATTATTCCGCGCACTCTGAGTTATTATTCATAACATCTGGTATCAGAACCACTTTCCTGGTTCACCCCGCTTTCTCGGGGTAGTTTATTTCTAAGGTGTGGTTAACCCTGCGGGGCTGCAAAGCGGTTGTCCGTGAGCTAGAGTTATTAGCTCACACAACTACGATAGTGTTTGCGCCCCCTGCGGTTTCTTACCACGGCCTTCCCCCTGCCCGAAAGGCGTAGCATCCGCATCATGTCTCAGGCCCGGCTAGACGAGGTCGTGGCTCAGATGCAGGCAATGCAAGCCCAGATGGCGAGTTTGAACATTGAAGTTGTGAGACTTCGGACGGAGAACAACGAGCTTCGCCAGACGCGTGGTGAAGCGTGTCAGGAGTCGCCTGGAGTCGCAGAGGACAATGTCAAGTTAGAAGCCGACGACGCAGCGAGCGAGACAGTCCTTGACGAGCTCACACGGGAGTTGGAGCAGGACGACGTGCGCACGGTGACCGTGACGAAGATTAAACTCAAGCCAGCCACACCGCCCCCGTTCAACCCCTCGGATAAGGCGACGACGGTGCAAGGGTGGTTGTTCAGCATGGAGTTGTTCTTCACGGCGGCAAGTGTGCATACAGACAACACGCGTATAAATTATGCCGTGTCGCTGCTCCGAGGACCGGCGTTGGATTGGTGGCGACGATAGTTGGCGATCGGGACTTCGGCAGGAGTGAAGCAAGCGAAGGACGGGACTTCGGATTCTTCAAACCAACAGGCATAAACGATATTCGGGACGACCACGATTCGCACGTGGAAACAGTGGGGCATAGCTCTACGAGCACTCATCCGCCTCAGACGACGCTCGCATGAAGCTGCGCAACTGGCGGCAGATAACTACTGTTCAAGATTAGACAGCGTCGTTCTCGGCACTTGGGGACCAAGTGGACGACCTCAGCGAAGCGGAAAGGCGGGACAAATACATCAGCGGGCTGCATTTCGAGATTCAGTGCGAGTTGCAGCGGTCCAGTCTCAAGACGTTCGATGATGCTGTCCAGCTGGCGTCAGCAACCGATGCACTGCAGCAGTGAGCGAGAAAGAACAACAGTCTCCCCGCCCCACGATCAATGGCGTGTCAGCGCCCGATGAAACATTTCACGGGCTATGCTATCGATGTGACAAGCCAGGTCACCGAGCTAAGTATTGCCCGACGGCGCCCAAGAAGACGAAGAACGACAAGGAGAAGCCGGGAAATGGGGAAAGTCAGTAGCAGACGGGCCCCGTAATGACGAGGCTTTGTCGCCCGAACTTCAACGCTACCACCAAGTGGTGGTACCGATACATGCTATCGACCACACTCGGATGAATAACGGGGGCGAACCTGAAGATCACCCTGTACTGGTCGAAGGCAAGCTGAACGGCAAAAAAATAAAGTTATTTGCGGATGGCGGGGCTAGTCACAGTCTCATCCACGTGACAACAGCGAAGCAGTTGAAGCTGACGTCGGAGAGATGTCTATCCGAAATCGACGCGCGACCGGTGGACGGAACCCCACTTGCAATACGGGAATGAGCGCGCATGGTGCGGATGAAGTGTGGCGACGATTTCGGATTCAGCATGCCCATGCTAGCGACGACGCTGGACGTCTGCGATATTCCTCTCGGACGTGATTGGCTGCAAAAATACAACCAACGGATCGATTGGACAACTGGCGAATGCAGCGTGCACTGTGCGAATGGTTGGCGCGTACTTCCGTGCTCGCATGGGAAAGATCCGGTGTCGACACGTGTCAACACCGTCACCCTCCAGCGGACAGTTAAACGGGGAGCTGATTTGTACACCATCCATCTGGCCAAAGCGACGGTCGAGGACACGCCAAAAGACATTGACACACTTTGTGCTAGCGTCCCTGCCGAGCTCTCTGTGCTGATTCGACAGTACCCATATATTTTTCCGGATGATCTGCCAGCGGGATTGCCACCCGAGCGCCCCCAGGACCACAAAATCGATCTGGAACCCGGCGCGCAGCCAACCGTCAGAACCCAGTGGTGGCTGACTCAGCCCGAGCTCACGGAGTTGAGGAGCCAGTTGGACTACCTATTGGAGAAAGGGTTCATTCGACCCAGCACGTCCCCGTTCGCAGCGCCGATCTAGTTCACGCCCAAAAAACACGGAGGGCTGCAAATGTGCATAGACTACCGGGCGCTGAATCGGCGAACCATCAAGTCTCACTACCCAATCCCACGCGCGAACGACCTTCTCGATCAACTTCGCGGGGCTCGCTTCTTCTCGAAAATTGACTTACGCGGCGGTTACCATCAGATCCGAGTCTTCGCTGACGACTGCCACAAGACGGCGTTCCGAACCCGCTATGGCAGCTACGAGTACACAGTGATGCCGTTTGGCCTCACGAATGCGCCCTCCACGTTCCAACTCACCATGAACGGCGTATTTCGCGATATACTCGACAAGTGTGTCATCGTCTATGTCGATGACATTTTGATCTTCAGCAAGACAAGCGAACAGCACCTCAAAGACCTCGCGCAGGTTTTATGACGACTGCAAGACAACCGGCTCATCACGAAAGGCTCTAAGTGCGAGTTCCTAAAATCCGAACTGGAATTTTTGGGACACGTCGTGGGAGCGGACGGCATTTACAGGGGCTGCAAAGTTTTCTTGGGTTCGTTAATTACGTCCGACGTTTTATCCCCAATATGGCAGGGATAACCGAACCGTTAACTGACCTATTGCGGAAGGGCACCACGTTCGAGTAGGGGGAGAGACAGCAGACTGCTTTCGACGACCTCAGAAATTTTCTGATGTCTCCCCCGGTTCTCCGAATCGCTGACCCATCTCGACCGTTCGAAGTCTTGACGGACGCTAGCGATTTTGCTATCGGTGCGATACTGTTACAGGATTTCGGCGAAGGACTCCAACAAATCGCGTACTAGTCCCGGAAGTTGCAGGCAGCAGAACGCAACTACCCCGTCCACGACAAGGAAATGCTCGCCATCGTGCACGCGTTCAAAGTATGGCGCTGCTATCTGACAGGGGCTGACGTGTGAGTACGGACAGACCACAAATCCCTACAGTACCTCCGCGCGCAGCCGAACCTCAATCCAAGGATGATTCGCTGGCTGGACTTCCTCGAAAGCAACTTCCACTACACCTTCACGTACAAACAAGGGGCAAATAACATCGCCGATGCGCTGACAAGACCGTCCGCCCACCTCGCCTCCATCATCGTCGCAAAATCCAACCCGCTGCTCACTGGCCTATTTACCCACGGCTACACCTCAGACGCATTTTTCACCCGCAAACTCCATCAGCAAGCCACTACGGCCAAAGGACCCTACTTCCTAAAAGCCGGTACTGACCGTATCTGGGTTCCCGCCTACAGACTCCTCCACGAATTACATATTCAAGAAGTCCATATCTGGGTTCACCGTTTTTATTACTGGCCTGATTTAGTGTCTGATGTGCTGAGATACGTTTCAGCGTGCCCGACCTGCCAACGCATGAAATCTTTTCGACAGAGGCCAGTTGGACTACTCCAACCGCTCGAGCCACCCCAGCGACCGTGGCAACACGTGACGATGGAATTCGTTACAGGGTTCCCAGCCGGTCCGACTGGCAACGATGCCGTCCTCGTCGTCGTCGACCGACTGACAAAGATGGTGCACTTCGCACCCTGTCGCACAACCATGATAGCCGAAGACACAGCACAACTTTTCATCACCACCGTTGTTCGACTGCACGGCCTGCCATCAGCGATCATCAGCGACCGCGACCCAAAGTTCACGTCCAAATTCTGGCAAGAGACATGGGCACAGTACGGCACCCGACTCCAATTTTCATCAGCCTACCATCCTCAAACCGACGGCCAAACGGAGCGAACCAATCAAACAATGGAGCAGCTGATACGCACCAACTGCCCAGATCCTTCCCGATGGGAGGAATCCCTGCCCATGCTGGAATTTTCCTACAACAACGCCCCATCCGCTACGACTAATCACTCGCCGTTCTTCCTCAACTACGGGATGGATCCAACGGTACCGACGACAACCAACATCGACAACCCCGTGCCACGGTCCCAACAGTTCGTGACCGGTTTACAAGTTGCCCGGGAAAAAGCGATCGAATTCATTCGCAAGTCCAACACAACCGCTCGACACTATACAGACCTTCATCAAAGAGATATCACGATGGCCGATGGGCAACTAGTCATTCTCGACACGAAGAACCTTCGCCTGCCCCTGCCTTCAAAACTCCGACCACAATTCTGTGGGCCTTTCCGTATTCTCAAAATGGTGACACCTGTAACGGGGAAGTTATTACTTCCGGACGAATAGCACATTCACGACGCCTTCCACGTCAGCCTGCTTCGTCCCTACATCGCCAGCACGTCCGCAGTCGCACGACCAGCGGCCGCCCCAAGTGTCCGCCCGATGGCAGAACCGACCTTTGAGCCTTTCCAGCTTTTGAGTCATCGCGTCCGCCTCGATACAACAGGACGACACGTGGATTTCCTTGTTCGCTGGGTCGATCGTACAAGTGAAGACGACACGTGGGTCACTTCCGACTCGCTTCAGGAACACTCGGTGCTCAAATCTTATTTGACCCGGAAAGGCGTTCCCGATGTTGATCACCTTCCTTAAGAGGGGGGGTAGTGTAAGGAATTTTATTCCTTACCGGGTTGTACTGCAATCGCGTACACCTGAACTCTCGGAAGACCAGGCTCGGTCCGTTTCCGACGCGACCCCGAGGCGAGCCCGCGCCGCCTCCGATCCTTTCGACCGCGCCTTTACCCAACCAAGCCCTCCGGGCTCGTCACCTAGCTAGATTCCTCGCTATATATTGCTAGGCTAGCCTTCTTGTACTCGTCATTATTACTCCGCGCACTCTGAGTTATTATTCATAACAGCATTGCATTTGGCTTGGCAGCTCAGGTAACTCAATTTACTGACGCGAGAGAGTTTCTGGTTCGCATTACGACTCAGACCTAGGCAATACTAGTGTTCCGCGAATATTGTTTCGTGAGCAATGATATGGGTCTGGCTGTTTACCCGAGCAACAGGAGATTGCACCCTGGTTGGCGAGGTCAATGCAGTCGTGGGCGACGGTGACTGTTACTATGCTCGCAGGAGAGCATCGTAACATATACTGTCGCAAAAAGTTCCAGTAGGTCGACGCGCATTCTCTCATATACTCACACTCATACGCATCCAGCTCCGCTCTTTTATAGCACGCACCGCTCATACTCTGCATAGCACGCACGCGTCGCACTCATTGCATGCACACATCAAATGGAAATTCGTGCAATTTGACATCCCACGCGCTTTCGACGGCCACGACCCTTACATTTCGCCCCTCATCACCCACCAACCGAATTTCCTCCGACCTTTCTAGCACAATTCGCCCCTTGCTGAGCTGACACTAGTCCAGCACCCGAGACGGGTCACGGGAATGCAAAACCCATAATAAAGGCATCCACCTCCTTTCCCTAACAGCTCTCGGATTCGGCGTCTCGCTTCGCTCCTCGTCGTACCATCAGCGTCGCATGCTAGTTGAAACCTATGATCGCGCTACCTTATGGCTGCAGAAGCCAGCTCCAAGAGCGACAGAGCGTCTTCCATTCGGAAAGTCAGCTTCAACAAACCTGGCACGTCCTCCTTCCCCAGCAACGTGGCAATCAACAGTCTCGACCCGCGCGAAATTCTAACGGATTTCCTTCCTACTGGCAACCGCACGCCGATGTCGTTTCTTCGCTCCGCGCGATGCACGGCGGCTGAGGTGCTCTGCACGTCCGCGCACATTGTCCGCGTGCTCAGCTCCCTCCTCCTCCTCTTCCGCGCGCTTGCTGCTCTCGCCGCCTGCAAACTCGCCTTAGCGTTCCTCCTTCCGCCCCTCCGCATTGCCCGGCGAATCGTGAGATTCGTGTGCTTCATCGAGACTTGGCTCTCTAAAGTCGTACGTGGTATTGAGACGTACAGTAAGGTTCATATGTCAGAGCAGAGGGACGAAAATACGCTGAATGCGATTTGTGCAGGGGCTAGCGGGAGCGGTGAGCAACTGGGCGGCAAAGAATGGGCGGCATGGGATCAGTTCAGGTTGTCGTCGTCGTCGCTAGGCGACAAATGCTCGCCGGGTCGGCTGTGGGACGAGGAGAACATGAAGAGATGGGTGGAGGAGGCGAGAGCCGTGGCGATGATCGCCACTGCAGTTGGTGAAGAGGACCTTGTAACAAAAAAGGATGGTGATAGTCTCAGATGGAGTAAGAAGACTGTCGCAGCGGTTAGGCCTGGCGAGCCAGACGCACTGGAGAGCGACGCCTTGCGACGCCAGCTCCAACAGGCGCAAGCGACGTGCGACGACCTGCGACAAGAGCTGGAGCAAGAGTGGGTTTTGAGCGACAGTCTGCGACGGGAGCTGGAGCAGGAGCGTGCGGCGGCGGACAGCGCTGCGATGGCGAGCATGGAGTCGATCCGACGGCTGCAAGACGACAAAGCTGCCAACCAGCTAGCCGCCCGGCAGAGAGAGAGGATTTTAGTGGAGAAAGCGCGGTATGAGGAGGAGGAGGTGGAGGGTTTAAGGGCGGAGGTGGAGAGGCAAGGCGAAGAGATCCTACTTCTGCGCGAACAGGTCACCGCTTTCGCCATTTTCCGTGAGGTTACCACTGCGACGGAAGACGGTTGTGCGGAGACAGGGGGTTATTGCAGCGAGGGTGTGGAAGAAGAGGATGCGAGGAGTATAGTGGAGTTCACTGTCGTAGGCAGAGACGGGGCAGAAGGTCGAGGAGGGGAAGAGGGTAAGGAAGGGAGAGATAAGGTGCCCGATGGAGAAGGAGGGGATGAGGAGGGATCGGAGAAAGGGGCGCGCATTCACAACGTTAGCGAGGAGGAGGACGGGCTTCGCAACGGTAGTGACAGCGTTGAGTGTGACAACGTCCAGTGTGACAGTGCGAGGAAAGAGGAGGAAGAAGCGCCACAATGGGGCAAGAAAGGAGGGTATTCTCTTATGAAGCAGTGGCAGGGTGGGCTGGAGTGGGGGACAGTCCCAGGAGAAGCAGCGGCACTGCACCAGCTATTGGCGTTTCCACAGGAAATAGACCAACTGTGCACGTCTTCACGGGAAACGAGTGCACTCTTAGCGGAGTTACTCGAAGCTCCGCTGGGCGTGGCAGGCGACGCTGTCTCCCTGTCGCACGCTCTTCGCAGTCTTCTCACGCCCTTCCTCCCCGCAGCCCACGCTGCAGATGCCGGTCTGCTGGGCCCTGCTGCCCTGCTTGCCCCTGCTGCCCTGCTTGCCCCTGCTGCTACTGCTGGCCTTGGTGCTGCAACTGGTGCTGCTGATTGTGCTGCTGGTTGCGGTGCTGCTGGTTGTGCTGGTACGTTGACTGGGGTTGCTGACAGTCGTGGAAACCCACAGAAGGTGGGAGAGGGATGTTTAGAGAGTGCTACCAGTATTACAAGCTGAGGTGGGTGAGCTGGCCCTTTCCTCAAGGGTGGCTGTTTAGGTAGGGTATTACCCATAGGCATTGTAGACATTGCCACCTCTAGTCCTTCAACAGGTATATTCCATCAATTGTGGCTGCTTAGTTAGTGCCACATAATACGTTTTATGCAAGTGCAGACTTATAATCAGACAAACCATGCTCCTGTCATTTTTATGAGTAAAGTGAACACCGTCGCAGCAAGAGCTTGCGGCAACTTCAATCCGGCCTTAGCTGCGAGCTTGCTGGCGATGGACACGAGGAAGGGCACGAGGGAGAAGATGAGGAGCAGGTTGACGCACACGCGGGCAGCAATGGTGCGCGCGAAGTGTTGCACGAGCCGTCCAAACTCTTCCCTGTCGAGCACGCCGTCGTGGTTGATATCGTACTCCTGCGGCGGGAAAGGGGTTGCGATGGGAATAACAATGTGCGAAGCAGTGGAAGACATGGCATGAGTGGATGTGACGCGGAGAGCGAGGAGGCAAGGAGGGACAGGGGCAGGAAAGGCGGAGGAAGAACTAACTTTGGAGGGTGACAGGCTGTCTGACGCAGAACAGACTGGGTAGCGCAACTCTCACTCTATACAAGCTACACTATCAGTACCTGTACAAGCTGCACGACTTGTTTCTTTGTGGGCGGGCTGACGTGCATCCCTGGAACGAGCTGATTCACGTTGCTGTTGGGCCAAAGCGGCAAAGAGGGAGGAAATGTACTCGTTGAAAATCAGCAAAATCAGGAAAAAAACCCGGAAATCTGAGGGGCTGGCTGGGAGAGAAGGGCAATCGACTGAAGCACTACCGGCACTGGCTCACTCGAAGACCAGCAGCACGCCCGTGTACAGCTCCGGCACGTTGATCACCTGCCGGCCGTCCTGCCCGGGTGTCGCGTCCAGCTCCGACAGCTCCGTGAACGCGCGGTCGATGCCGCGATGCACCACGTTCCCTGTAGGGGGAAGGGGGGGAGGAGGGGGAGGAGGGGGGAGGGGGAGGGGGGGGGTGGGGAGGAGGGGGTGGGGGGGGGGGGGCGTTGGGAGGGGTGTCTTGGGGGGAGGGGGGAGTGGGGAGGGGGGTGTTGGATGGGAGGTGTGCGGGTGAATTGGCGGGGGATAACCTGATGCCCCAGGGGGGTGTTGGAGAGGCATCAGGGGGGGATAACCTGATGCCTCTCGCAGAAAAGTGTGGGCGGCCAAATATGTCTGAACAAGCATTTTTCAAGATTCTAAAAAATGACTCCACTATAGCCCAAAATGCGCAAAGAAGCCCCCCCTCCTCCAGCTCCTCCTCCTTCAGCACCCCCCTCCCCCCCCCCTTCTTCCTTCAGCCTCCCCCCCCGCTCCTCACATGATGCCGTCACCGCGAGTCCGCGCGCTCTGCGGCGTCCCTCACGCCGCGCCACACGGCCACCCAGACATTTTAAATCGGAAGCCTCGTGCTTTACGAAGAGTCCTGCCCGTGGCGCCAAAGCAGCAGAGCCTTCCATTCTTGGCGCGAACGACCTACACGCAGCGCCTGCACGCCCTAAACTCGTACATCTCCAAATGGACATGGGCGTGGGCAACACTCGTGACGTTAGCCGCACTGCTGTTTCTGGAGTGCCCAAATGGGCTTTCTGTGAAATTTCGTTGCTGAAAGAGCATCCAGTTCAGGGATGTTGCTGTAGACACGAATTACCTCACAAACGGATGGAAGAGAGCGCGTGTAGGGATGGAAACTGGACAGCAGCACGGAAATGTGAGGGGGGGAAGGAGATAGGTGAGAGGGAGGTGAGGGAGGTGAGAGGGAGGTGAGAGGGAGAGAGGGTGCTGGCTCCTTGCTTGACGGAATTTGAGCAAGCCGCGAGTGGGCGATCAGTTGCACATTTGGGAAGGAGCACATGCCGGCCACGTGGCAATCATCCAGATTGTTTGGGCTCGGAACCTTGATCTCAACCCTCAAGCTACGATTCGGCAGCGGCGCCAGAAAACGGGCACATTTCGCTGAGAGCCGCTGGCGATGTTCGTCACTGGGACGTGCGAAGAAACCGCATCGAGTATTTCACTTCCCGATTCTTGTCTGCTTTGAGCCACTATTCTAATATGAGAACTGGAAAAACAATTATACTCAATTTACGATATGCTGCTCCACTTGCTATTTACATCACATGTTTCCCTTCCTTTCTGACTTGCGCATCACATCCATCCTGTAAAATTTCCAAGAGCCCAGCCCCACAATAACATATAGGGTACTCATTAGCACAATAGGGAGATCGACGGAGCCGTTGAGTAAATGAATCAAACGGCAGCCAACAAAAAACGGAAGAACTCACCCCCAGTTTAATCGCTGTCGCTTCTTGTGTCGCATCAAATCCTGTTCCTGTACAGAAGCGCAATGTGACAGCAAAAAATGAACCAGAAAACTGCTGGCACTTGCTTCTCTCTGAAGACGTACTTCGACCATTTCCCTCTTACTACGCTTCCTCTGCCCTATGCCGCTCTGCTCACCTCCAGGCTAGCAGCAAGCTGCACGTGCCACTCTGCCTGTCTCTGCCTGCGCATGTGCTCTCGCCTCATGAGGGCGTCGTTCAGCCGCTGCGCCGCGGCATGGTCGCCCTGCCGTAGGGCTGCCTCCAACCTGCGGTCGAGATCTGTCTGAGACCAAAAAAATCGAGAGAAGAGAAGGGAGTGGTGGTGGGAAGGGCGGGAGCGCGGCATTACCAGGACAGGTTGGCGTGGCGGACTTAGGATTGGCGTTTTGAGAATCTACACCGAAGCCGGAATACGCTGACGTGGAAGCAGTGAGATCGGCTGACATGGCACAACCGGCAGGGTGACATGGCGGAATTTATGCAAAGAAACATGTACCACGTTGCACTGAGCCCCCCACTGTACGTTGCAAAGAAACATTGTACGTGATATTCTTTTTTGTGCAGACCCGCCAGCAGCAAACCGACCGCACCAGAGCATACCCACTCTATGGAGCTTACCTCTCTTCCCAGCGTGCCATGAGGCGTGCCTTCAAACCGCCCCACGCTTGCGCTTATGCCTATGCTTCCGCGCATCGCCTCAGCTACCGCCGATGGCAGTTTGCCCTCTCCTCCGCCTCTCACTGCTTGCGCCCCTTGCAGACCCAACCCCACCCCCTGCGCCTCACAGCACCGCTCCGCACCCCCCTGGCCCCTCCTCCACCTCACCTCCGGGACCTCACTCTCTCGCGCCATGCTGCTGCCCCCACCCGAATCAAATCCGCCACGATCTGCACACACACCTCCCCTCCCGTGCTCTGCGCCTGACCTGCTCTTCTCACTGCAGCCTTCCCCAGTACCGCCCTCCCCTGCTCTTCCCTCCCTTGCTCTGTCATCCCCTGCAACCTCCCCCCATGGCTCCGCCAGATGCATGCGCGGCCTCATGCCCTTCCTAGTTGCCGGGTCTGCAGGCGCCCTTGGGATTGCCGGGTCTGCAGGTTCAGCCCTGGGCTTCGAATTGGCACCCTTCGCTCCCGCGAGACTCCGCCGGAGCCGCGACAGGTCCTAGGCGGAAAGACAGTGATGGTCGGGATGCAATCGAATCGTTCCAGGGGTGGGGTGGATGGGTCGACGAAAAAGGTAGCGAAAAAGGGCAGGGCGCGGGTGAAAGGGAGAGAAGGTGGGGACATGGCGTGGATGGGTGGACTGATTGGGAATGAGAAGGCCGGTTCGCGGAGAAAGGGATCGGCTAGGGAGTCTGAATAGGGAATCTGAATAGGGAATCTGAATAGGGAATCTGAATAGGGAATCTGAGGAAATGAGTTGGTCAGATGGAGCTACTGCTGTGACGCGCACCTGTAATTTCTCGAGCTGCTGTGCTCTGGTCCGACCAACCCTACCGCTGCTGCTATTGTCGCCTGCCATTGCCGACGCTTGCCGTGTCAATCGGGAGTGGGGATGGACGGCTGAGAAACGTCGAAGAGGAAGCTAACGAGACTGATGATCAGGATAGATCATAAGGCGGTCTGACGAGCAGATCAACCAAATGGAATGCTGCAGCAATCAGCAATCCGAGTTTGATTTCAGCTTGACTGAGACTCGGTATAGGTACACTCGGTTTAAACTTAACCGCCTTGTACCATAACAGAACGCAGGAACTTATCTTATCACTTCACATACAATCTGTACTAACAGCATGTGTGTTGCGACGCAACAAAGCAGCTGCCGCAGCCAATACAGATGAATTCATTTGGGTTTTTGAAAGCTGAGGTACTGAAAGAGGCGACTTGCGGGGCGAGAAACCTCCTGCTTGCAATTAAGGAAAACGAACAAATCGTCAAGAGCCTCGTTGAACTCGCCCACTTGCTCCTCCACCTGGATGGTGGGCCGCACCCAGCGCAAGCACACACAAGGAAATACCGGGTAAGAATTGAACTCGCCCTCCAGGAAAGGAAGGCCAACAAATCGACCAAAGAATCGTTGAACTCGCCCACATGCTCTGACACCTGCACCATACACAATACTCAGCACGAGCACAACCCACGAATCACCAGCTCAGCATTACCTCGGCACAAGACCATGGTGAAGCAAACAGGGCTGGCGGTGCATAGTACCATACAAGGCACGGAACAGTCGATACCATAGAGAAAAGAGTAAAGGAGTGTTCTAGAACAGGGGTCGTCGCTAGAATAACCACCTCATCCCAGGAAGCATCGTCGTCAAGGAAGAACTCAGAGAGCGGGGCAGCCATGGGAGTAGAGTCGATGCTGCGATGCACGTCCAGGACGAGCTGCAGCAAACTGTCCAGTCGCTCTCTGATTGGTGCATTTACTGCATCCAACAGGCACCCGCACGCCACGTGGCAATATTGGGGTATTGAATTGCTCTGATCGCTCTGAGGAACAGAAGTGTGCTTTCAGCAAGCACCTGGCATGGTGGCATGAAGCACGGTGGTTGTAACACAGAGTGGTAACCATGCATTAGGTGGAGAATGGGATGTGCAGCTCGCACCTGGTTCAGCAGTAGAGCAGGAATTGTGTGTGCGCTTCCTGGAAAGAGAGCAAGTCCTGCACCAACGGAAGGGCAAGGAAGGTTGCAAAGCGGAAGGTTGGGAATAGAGGCAAGCGTGAGTAGGTAAGGGTTCTGCTTTGGGCTGATCAGGCACTATCGTAATGCACGACAATCGCCCTGTGGGATGTCTGGATGACCCACCTGGGGTTGCTTGTGTTTTGAGGGTGGGGTTTGGGGCGAGATCAGCAGTAGCTTGTCCGCCAGTAGCGCTGCTCCATGCACCTGTGGGTGTGTGCTCATGCCAGCACTCACCTGTGGGTGCTCATGCTTTTGGGACCTGTGGGACACAGCAGCAGCATCTTGTCGGCCAGCAGCGCCGCTCGCTGCAGCTGAGTGCTCATGAAGGCGAGGGTGCCAGACACCACGTGAGATGCGCGGATGCTGTGGGGGTGAGGGATGGGGCGGGAGGGCAGATACAATTGTATTGTGCGTGAATGGGGTGTTGGGCTGCCAGCAGCGCTGCTCGCTGCTGCTGAGCGCTGCTCGCTGCTGCTGAGCGCTCCTGAAGGCGAGCATGCCGGACACCAGATGAGACGCCCCGGATGCTGGAAGGGGGGGGATGGGGAGGGAGGGCAGATATAGGGTGTGGTGTGTGGATGGGGTGTTGGGCTGCCAGCACCGCTGCATGCTGCTGATGAGCACTCCTGAATGCGAGAGTGCTGGTGAGACGCGCGGTTGCTGGGGAGGAGAGGGATGGGGCGGGAAGGCGGATATAGGGTGTGGTGTGTGGATGGGAAACACCCTTTCATACGAACAGCCTAGCTACAAACACCCAAACATACGAACGGCCAAACATAAGAACGGCCTAACATACAAACACCCTAACATATGAACGCCCTAATGTACGAACGCCCTAACATATGAACGGCCTAACACACGAACGGCCTAACATACAAACGCCCTAACATACAAACACCCTAGCATGTGAACACCCTAACATACGAACGGCCTAACATACGAACGTCCTAACATACAAACCCCCTAACATATGAACGCCCTAACATACGAACGCCCTAACATACGAATGGCCTAACATACGAACGGAAAAGCCCAAAAATACGAAAACATTCAAACACATTTGAAAATTTTAAAAAACATAGGAAAACATTCGAACGCCGCCCTAATATACGAACGCCATAACATACAAATGCAAAAACATACGAACGCCCTAACATACGAATGCCATAACATGCAAACACTCTAACATACGAACGCCCTAACATACGAAGGCCCTATTATGCGAATGCCCTTTAACCTTAACTGGACGTCAGCCAACCTTACTTGGACACCAACCAGCCTTAGCTGGACGCCAGCCAACCTAAGTTGGACGCCAGCCAACCTTAGTTGGACGCCAGTCAACCTTAGCTGGACGCCAGCCATGCTTAGCTGGACGCCAGCCAAGCTTAGCTGGACGCCAGCCACGCTTAGTTGGACACCAGCCCCCCTTAGTTGGACGCCAGCCACCCTTAGCTGGACGCCAGCCACCCTTAGCTGGACGCCAGCCACGCTTAGCTGGACGCTAGCCTACCCTTAGTTGGACGCCAACCACCCTTAGCTGGACGCCACCCACCCTTAGCTGGACGCCAGCCATGCTTAGCCGGACGCCAGCCACCCCCAGCTGGACGCCAGCCACGGTTAGCTGGACGCCAGCCAACCTTAGCTGGACGCCAGCCACCCTTAGGTGAACGAGTCTAGATTGACGATTATGCCAGTCTAGCGAGGCAAGAAGCACAAACAAGCCGTGGGATGCAGCAAATTTGAAGGGACTCACGTGAAGACATTGAGGAAGCATAGCCGGCGATGCTGATCCTTGTGCAGTGTCCTGCCTGCCACCGCTGGTGCTGCTGCTGTCACTGGTGCTGGTGGTTGAAAGAGAGCCGAACAAAGGGTCTGAGAGGGAGGAATGGGGTAGGTATGTGGATGCATTGGCATTGGTAGTGCATGATGCAGTAACGCATGATGTGGTAGCGCATGACACTGAGTACAATGCATGATGACATGCAGTGAAACATGTGTCCATATGTCATCAATATGCCCTTAAGCCTGCACTACCTGGCACACCCTGCATCATGTGGCTCACTTTGACATGAATGGTGACACTTCTCACCCACTGCTCTTTGCACGTGGTGCACTCTAATCAACATGGTACTGTATCACCTCACTGGCAGGCCAGCCCCTGCTCACCTCGACGTGAATGGCGATGCTGCTCACTGCCCTCTGCATGTGGGGCATTCTTACTAATGCTGTGAGACCCCTATACTACTGTACCACTTCTGGCATTATCACCGCATTCACACGTACATCAACACCACCTCCGCCAGGCCGTAATCACCTTGACATGAATGGCGATGCTCCCCACCGCCCTTTGCACGTGGTGCAGTCTCATCAACGCCGTCAGTGTATCCCCATATTGCGCCACCACTTCAGGCGTTATCACCGCATGGGCAGGCCAGCCCAGGTCGTAGCCTACGCGTACAAAGTCAAACGCGCCCAAGCCATGGCGGTGAGGGGAGACGAGACGAGAGGGATGATAGTCTATATGGTGTGTCTTTATGCAATCGCCACACATGGTGGGACTAGCCCACGCCTGCGATAGTGAGAGGAGAGGGGGGACCCTGCTCCAACTACCACATTCTTTAGTCGACTCAAAAAAACTTTGAAGTTTGAGTCGACTCAAGAGGAGAGGGAGGACCCTGCTCCAACTACCACGAAGGTACAGCAACAAGAGAGCTGGCTCCCTGCTCACGGTGGGCAGCCAGATGGGTCCAGATCAACCTCTTGCTGGCAGTGCCCATTCCCAGGTCTCCCGTCTCTCTTAAAATGATTCATTATAGATATAGTCATCTGTCAGCAAGAGCGGAACTCATGGTGGACTGACAACGGGCTCCACGTCAGCCTGTTCCTAGCATTGCCCAGTCCTAGGCCTCCCAACTCTCATGGAATGATTCATTACAGATGCACTCTATGTGTCATCATGAGAGACACTCACAGTGGGCAGATAGCGGGCTCCACGTCAGCCTCTTGCTGACACTGCCCACTCCCGGCGCTCCTGGCCCTGCTGATGCTGGGTGAGCGGGCGACGGTGATAAGGAGGAGCGGGAGGAGGCGAGGGAGGAGGGTGCGATGAAGGCATGGAGGGGGGATGGGGAGGAGGAGAAGGTGGAGGTGGAGGAGGCGAGGGACGAGAAGAGGAGAGGCAGCTTCAGGAGATGGCAGAATCAAGGGCGGCGGAGAGCGTATGCTGCTGCTCTGTGAGCATGCGCAGGCTGGCCCAGTTCTGTGGTGGGGCGGGTGTGGGGTGGTGGGGAAGGGGAGAGGGATGGAAGGAGCAGTGCACTCATAAGCATGTTGGCAAAGTAAGGGGCGGAGCAGAGCGCGTGCTGCTGCTTTGGTAGCGTACGCAGGCATGCCCAGTTCTGTGATGGGGGATGGGAGAGGGAGAAGGGATGGAAGGACCAGCACACACGTAAGCAAGACGGCAGTGTCAAGAGCAGGGTAGGGAGAGAGTAGATAAAATCCTGCTGCTCTCGTTGGGTGCGTAGGCTGGCCCAAATCTGTAGTGGGGCAAGGAGAGGGGAGAAGGGAGAGGGAATGGAAGCAGCAGGAAGCAACCAAGGGAAATGGAAAAACACGTGGTTCTGCTCAGGGAGTGTGCGCATAGGCTGGCCCAATGTCCTGGGAAAGCGTAGTGTCCCGAGAAAGCATAGTGCCCCGGGAAAGCATAGTGCCCCGGGAAAGCATAGTGCCCCGGGAAAGCATAGTGCCCCGGGAAAGCATAGTGCCCTGGGAAAGCATAGTGCCCTGGGAAAGCATAGTGCCCCGGGAAAGAATAGTGTTTGGGGAATGCATAGTGTCCCGGGAAAGCATAGTGTTCCGAGAAAGCATAGTGTCCCGGGAAAGCAAGCCGGTGCTGGATGGTCCCTCTGGTTCGGGCCACTCCAGCTAGGGTAAAATCGATGGACCAATCAGATGCTAGAATAGCTTGAATGAGAGTTGGTTTCTTCTCGTTGGTTGACAAGGAGGGGAGGGGGTGTGACTGGGGGAGGAAGATGGAGGAGAGGAGCGAGGAGAGGTGGCAGGCGAGGTGACGAATGGGGGGGGATGGAGCTGAGAGGAGAATGGAATGCTGCTGTGCTGTTCTTACAACGAGGTGTGACACTGGATGGAGGAACGATGGCAGCAGGTGGTTGATCTGGTTGGGCGTGAGCGAGGGAGGGAGGAGGAGCAGAGAGGAGGGAGGAGCAGAGGCAAGAAGACAATAACGTGAATGCGGATGAAAAGCAAGACAATTGGATTGAGCTTTGAGAGAGCAAGAATTGTCGAGCATTGGGTTCTCGCATGCAAGCTTCCCAGCAACCTACCATGGGTGGGAGGGGGGAGGTAACAACCCTTGCAACTAGGCGAAAAACCTTGCAGAGTCGGGACACGAGCCACCCGCATTAAGACACACCTTATTCGGCTGGGGGAAGAGTGTTTTGCTCCAGGCGTCACCACCCCCTGCAGCAAGGGCAGAAAGGAACTGGGGCGTTCTCGGTGCTGCACAGGGCGTGCATGGGGACGGGCACATAGGGGTCGGTGAACGCACTTGCAATGCTGCGCCCCCGAAAATGGATAATCCCTCGAGATGGGGTAATGGTGCATGCTGGGGTAACCATGCGTGATGGGGTAACCATCTGAGGAGGGGTTTGGGGGCTGCTAACAACACCAAAAACAGCAGCAGCAGATGCATGGAGTTTGAGCAGAAGCAAGGCTGGGAGGTCATCGGAGGCGCACGAGGGGCCGGCATGAGGACAAGAACAGCCACCGCACTGCCTCTACCCACAGCTCCCCTGCGCCTCCACCTGCTTGCCCTTGCCTTTGCCTGCTGTGATGCTAGAGCATCCAGCATGTGGACGTGTGCTCTTGAGTGTTTTGTGGAGGGACGACAAGAGGGCTGCAGCCTTGCTGCTGTGGGTTGGTGCTCTGGCACCCATACCCTTGCTGCCATTGCTGCTCACATACGCATAGTCTCAGCAAGGGCATGCCATGCACGGCTGGAGTAGGGGGCTTGTCGCGTGTGCCTGGGGTCAGGGGCATGCCGTGTGCGCCTGGAGTGTGGGGCATGCCATGCGTGGTTGGAGTAAGGGTCATGCTACGTGTCTCTGGGGTCAGGGGCATTCCAAACGTGCTTGGGATAAGAGAAATGCTGTGTGTGCTTGAAACTAGAGGCTTGACAGCGTGAGGGCACTGGTACATTATCGACCATGCATCACCTCTTTCACCATCCCCAATCCCCCTCCCTCCTCACGCATTTTCCAACCACGCCTTCCCTCTTTCATCCCCTGCTCCACTCCCCCCCCCCCCCTGTAGCTTCCATACCCAGATGCAACACCAGTCATCTCAGCTTCTCCCTTAGTCGACTGGTCCACATACCCAGGAGCAGAAGAGCATCTGAAGCACGTGGCGCAACCCTTATTGCAACCCCGTCTACTGCTGGTGCTCTTGCTATTACCCTGTCTGGTGCAACTACTTGTGAGCGTACAAGGCTTTGGGCGGATGCTGATGCTCCTGGTGAGGCACAAAAAGCAGCCACGCATGCCTTGTCAACGTGGGTGATCCGGGTCTCGTACTGCGCGAGGATGAGCAACAAGGCCCGCCCAAAACCCCTCAGCACCGCGCCATCTTCTACTGGTACCGAACCAAACGCCCCTCTAGCGCCTCCAGCCCCTGCAGCGCGTGCTCCACTTGACTCCACTACGTCTGCCCCTCCTGCACCTGCCCCTCGTGTTCTCACTGCGCTCCCCGCCGACGTCAGCTCTACAGGCCAAACCCTTACTGTTGCCGCTTTTGCGGCCATGCCTCCCTGGTGGGTGAGATTTTGAAGCTGATGGCGCCAACTTTTGTCCCCCTCACTCTTCGTGCCATCCTCATCCTCCTCCCTCCCCTCAATCTCCTCATCATCACTCTCCCCCCTATCCACCCAGCTCTCCACAGCTCCTCACTCTCTGAATCCTAGTACGAGCCCTCCCCATCGCTGCCATACCCACTCCCACCCTCTCCCTCCCTCCCATCTCCCCCCTCTCTCCCTCTACCAGCGCCACCATCACGGCTGCCAGAGGTCCTGCCAGTGTCCACAACTTGCTGCACCATTCTACACGCAGCCAAGGGGCACAAAACGCTGGACAGTTGGCCGTCCAGGTCAGCAGGCACATGTGGCATGCTCCCTGCAGCCACTGCTGCTACTTTGATAAGAGGGTTTTGCATTATCTAGCAAGTACATTGGGCATGAGACTCGTGCTGGGAGGACGCACGCCAGTGGTCCTTACTGGGCACACAGACGCTTTGTGGGCAGATGACGATGAGACACTTAGGTCCTCCCAAGGCTACTGCTTTAGCCTTGGTTCAGGTGCCATCTCGTGGAGGTCCACTCGCTCCTCGTCTGTTGCTCAGTCTAGCTGTGAGGCCGAGATCTACGCCGGTGCCATGGCGGCACAGGAGCTCCGCTCGCTGACCTTCTTGCTCACCGACTTAGGTGAGCGGCCTAGCTCTACCCCGGTTCTGTACGCTGACAACAGGGCCATGATCCTCATGTGTCAAGAGCCTCGACTTGAGGGCAGAGCGAAGCACATCCAGCTGCGGCACTTCCTCCTGCGCGAGCTACAGCAGCACCGCCAGGCCCGCGTAGTACACTTGACCTCCGGTGCCAAGACAGATGATATCTTTACTAAGGCGCTTGCACCTAAAGATCATTAGCGGCACTGTTTGCAGCTTGGTCTAGTTCCTGTAGCTCCTCACTTGATATGACCTTGATTGTGTGCTCCTCTTTATATATACCTTCTTGACTGGCTGTGTGGCTTCTCTTTCAGTGGCCAGACTAGTAGTGCCACCCTGGTTTGCTCTTGTTGAGTTTGTAATCTTGCTAACTGGCCTTCGGACCCTTACCTTAGAGGTTGGACTAGTAGTGCCATCTTGAGCGTGTTTCTTGCTCAGCAGTGCCGCTTATCTAGCCTAGGGGGTGTGTCAACTTATACATATGTTTATATGTAGAAGTTATAAGCTAGATAGGTTTGTGTTTATTGAGAATACAACTCCAACCCTATATCCTCTCCTGTACTCCCTTTTTCGAATTATTCTTCTACTCTAAGAGGGGAGGGGAGTGGGGAATGAGGGTGGTGAATGGAATGATGAAACATGTGAATTCGGCAAGGGCAAAGCAACAAATATGAAGGCGAGTCAGTAGTCTACAGCAAAGCAATGGAAAGCTTCGCTGCAGCAGGTACCAACCTTCAAGCATCCTCTATCTCCCTCTGGCAATGCGCTACCCTCTGCACTGCCATCACAACAAGCAACCAACCGTCCTGCCTAGTAAACCTCCACTTCCCACCTTCTACAGTAAGAGCAAGTACAAGTTGTACACATACCTAGCCTACACATATATATACATAAATATATGTTGACATTCCGCTGAAGTACTTACCCTTGCCCGTTCGGTCAGCTGGGTGTCAACTTATACACATGATGTTATGTAGAAGTTATAGCCTAGATTGGTGAATGTTCTTAGTGGGTACAACCCCAACACTATATCTCCCCTGTACTCCCTTGTTTCAATTATTATAATATTCTAACATGGTATCACACGTAGGTTAGGTCCCCCCCCCCCCACCCGCTTCTGCCCCGCGCCCTAGCCTACCGCGCCTGCCAGCCCCTAGCGTGCCCGCCGTCCCCTCGTGCTGTAGCTGGCCCCTAGCATGCTCGTTGGCCCCTCGCGCCCTAGACGGCCCCTTGCCCCCTAGCCGGCCCCTTGCACCCAGCCGGCCCGCCACCCGCGCCGTCGCTGGCCCCTAGCACCCTAGCTGGCCCCTCACGTCGTCGCCCGCCCCTAGCGCCAAGCCGGCCCCTTCGCGACCAGTCGGCCCGCCCCTTGCGCCGTCGCCAGCCCCTTGTGCCTTCGCTGGCCCCTCACGCCCTAGCTGGCCCCTTGCGTCGTCGCCCGCCCCTAGCGCTCAGCCGGCCCCCTTCGCGCCTAGCCGGTCCCTCGCGCCGTTGCTGGCCATGCGCACCCTAGCTGGCCCCTCATGCCTCACCGGCCCCTCATGCGTGACCGGCCCATCAAGCCCTCGTTCGCCCCTTGCGCCTTGCCGGCCCCTCGCGCCTACCTGGCCCCTCGCGCCTAGCCGGCCCCTCGTTCCTAGCCGGCCCCTCGTACCTAGCCGGCCCCTCGCACCTAGTCGGCCCCTTGTGCCCAGCCGGCCTCTATCACCTAGCTGGCCCCTACCACCTAGCCGGCCCCTATCACTTAGCCGGCCCTACCCCTGTGCACCTCCGGCCCCATGCGCCCTGCCAGCCCCTCTCCACACGACGCCCCCCTCCCTGTGCGCCTCGACTCCTCGCACGCCCTCCTCGGCTTTCCTTTCAGTTCAGTTCCGGAGAGTCCTGCCGCCGTGTCGCTGAGTCCTTGTGCCGCCGTGCCGCTGAGTCCCTGTGCCCCTGTGCCGTTGTGTCCCTGTGCAACTGTGGTTGTGCGATGGCGGACGCCATGCTCCGTCTGGACGCGGAGGGGCACACGATCGACTTCGCCGCTTGGCTTGTCAATCTCCGCCGGCACCTGGCAAGTTAAGCCAGGATGGGCACTCCCTGGCTATGCATGTTGATGGCTTGCTTCCCCGCCCCTCTGTGCCTGATCCCCTCCCTGCTGACCCCACCACTGCTGAGAGTGAGGCCTTTGCTGCTGCGGCGCTAGCTCGTGCTGACTGGGATTCTCGCGATGCTGTAGCGCGGCTTGTCATTAGTCATGCGCTTCCCCTTTCTGAGCGTCCGCGTTTCACTACTGTCGCGAACGCCAAGGATTTCCTAGATGCAGTAGTTGCATGCTACTCCACGCCTACTTCCGCCCCTCCTCATGCTCTTCCCCGATCTCTCTGCATTCCCCCCGGTTGCTGACCTTGCCACTCACCTCCGCGCACTAGAGACTAGCTACCGTGCCGCTAGCACTACTGCCCAGCTCACTTCCTTCCCCCCGCTGCTCTACGCTACCTTGTACCTAATTGCCATGCGCCTCCCTGACAACCTAGCCACTGCCCGCGACCATTTCCTTAGCCAACACCCAGGTGACCTCACCCTGACCGCCCTTGTCAGCCGCGGCAGCCTTCCCGCAGCAGCAGCGCCAACGTCGGGGACGTCGCGGCCCCAAGGGAGGGCGTGGTGGTGATGGTGGTGGCGGCAATAGTGTTTCTGACGAGGGGGCTGGGGCAGGTGTCCAGGAGCAGCAACAGCTGCAGCAGTCGCAGAAGCTGCTGCAGCAGCAGCAGCCGCAGCAGCAGCCGTGGGCCCGCCTCCCGCCAGGGTGGCTCGGAGCCCTTGGAGGTGGTGGCCAAGGAGGCGGTCCTCGCAGCTCGGCGTCTACCTGCAGTTTTGTTGCAGTCGGCTGCCAGTACCAGCTCCAGACCGGGCCCCTCCGTGCCACTGTGTGTAGCAGCCCGCACCCGACGGCCCGCTGCTTCCGCCGCCTCGACGACCTCTTTTGTCGCCGCTTCGGCCTTGCTCCGGACCTCCCTGACTAGCCCAGCCTGCTGCGCCACGGTGTCCCTGTTTTTGACTTAGACATGGATCAGGTTAGTTATGCCTTGCATTCTCTGTATGCTAACGCTTTTAGTGTGTCCAGATCTTATTACCCTATGTTCTCTAGCTTAGGTGTGTAGTACAGACTCCCCTGCTGCATCAAGCGTAGGGCCGTTTGCTTTGTCTAGCCTAGGTTCCCCACTTGCTCCTCCTTTGCTTGCTGCTACTGCGTCGATGTTCTTCACACTTGACTCCGGTGCGACTGCCTGCTTCTTCCGCGACCACGCCGCACTCACGCCGCTTGCCGCACCTGCCACTGTCGCATTGCTGACCCCTCGTCTGGTCCTGTTGTTGCTCGCAGCTACACCACCCTCTCCTGTCCAGTGGTCCCCTCGGGCTCCCTTACAGGCCTGCACATCCCCTCGTTCTCCCGGAACTTAGTTGGTGTCAGCAATCTTCAGGACCTCGACATCACCACAACGTTTCCGGGTCACGAGCGGTACGCCATCTGTACCAAGGCTGCCTCAGGTTCTCCCCTTGCGACGTTCCCCTAGGACCCTGTGTCTGTCCTCTTTGCGCTGGACATTGCTTCCCTCCTGGTTGGACTGTCCCTCCCGGGTCCTACGTCTACCCAGGTCGTCGCTGCGTGCTCGTGCCGGTCGCTCACTCACCCGTCGCTTCTGTGGCACCACTGCCTAGGGCACCCTGCACTCCCGAGTCTGCGTCACATGTCCCAGCACGGTCTCGTCCTAGGTCTCCTTGCGTCGCTTCCTGCCCTCCCTCCCCTGTGCCGTCGTGCACGCCCTGCATCAAGGGCCGGCTGCGCCGTGCTCGCTTCGTCCTGCCACTGCACCCCTACAGACTCTGCACCTGGACGTCTGGGGCCCAGCCCCCGTCCCCGGACCGTGTCACAAGCGTTACTTTCTAATTCTTGTGGATGACTACACGCGCTACACCACGGTGTTTCCCCTGTAGCGGAAGGCTGACGTGCCCGACGCTCTCATCCCGTGGGTCGTGGCTGCCCCCCTCCACCGCGGTCACCCTATGTTGTATCTCCACTCTGACCGTGGCAACGAGTTCGCCTCTGGTCGGCTTGGACAGTTTTGTCGTGTGGAGGGCATCACCCAGTCGTACTCCCTACAGGACTCCCCGTAGCAGGATGGGGTCGCTAAGCGACGCATCGGCTTGGTCAGGGATGTGGCGCGCACCTCCATGATCCATGCCGGTGCACCCCATTTTCTGTGGACGTTCGCCGTTCGCTATGCCGCTCACCAGCTTAATCTCTGGACGCGCTCTCAGCGGCCGCAGGTTTCGCCGACCCTACTTTGGACCACGTTCCCTGGTGACGCGTCCGCATTCCATTCGCTCACGTCCGTACCTCTGGCACGGACAAGCTCACAGCCCACATTGTCCCCTGTGTCTTCCTCGGTTCCCCCCTTTACTCGTCTGATTGGCACTTTTACCACCCGCCGTCTCACCGCTTCCTTCACTCCCGCGACGTCACCTTCAACGAGTCTGTCCCCTTTTACCATCGCTTTCCCCACCGAGGTCTCCTGGTTACCCCTCCCCTGTTTCTGGTCCCCACTCACCCGAAAGCCCCTGCTCACCTTCCTCCCCGTCCTACTCCGTCTGGTATGTCTTACGTCACTCCCCTCCCGTCGCTTCTCCTGGTCGAGGAGCCGGCTGAGTATTGTGGCCCAACGGCACAGTTCTTGCCGCTCGTCTCTCCATCGGTGTCTTCCCCTCCGCTGTCGCAACCGCCGCCGCCGCAGTAGCGGTAGCAGCTGTTCGTGGCCTCTGAGGGTGCTAGTCCTGGGGTTCCTGTCGTGGCTTGTCCCAGCGGGCTCTGGGGTGGCAACGGTGTTGGAGAGGGTTCTTGCTCTGGTGGTCCAGGTGTCGGCGTCGAGCAGCAGCAACAGCAGCAGTCGCCGCCGGTGACCGCGCTCCGTTTGCTCGGCATTTCCTCCCCTGACCGCTCGCCTGTGCCTCCAACGCCGCCTCCTCCCCTTCCTGTCCACGGTCCTGTGTTTCCTCCGTCGAACTCGTCTTCGGCTCGTTTCCCACCTCGTTCTCCTCCTTTTACTCCTCCTCTGTCTCCTGACCTGATGCCCTTGTCTCACGTCTGGTCTCGTCGTCAGCCTCATGCTTGTCATGTCTCCCCTGTCCAGTGTTCTCACCCTATGTTGCTTCATTCCCACGCATCTCGACTTTCCCTCCTACCTTCGCCTCATGCGTCGTCGCTCGCGATTGCGCCTCCCCTTCTGTCTAACTAGTTGCGTGCTGCCCATCCTCTTGTTCCTCGGGTCCTTGCCACCCTTGTTACCGACCCGACTGTTCCTCTCTCGCATCTTGACGCTCTTGTCGTTGCTGTCGATGACTTCGCCTCTACCCGCCACCTTGACTACGCCACCGCGCTGGTCTTCTACCCTGCCCGTCCTCCGTCCATCGGGGGTGCTCTTTCTTTTGGCAGAGATGGGGAGCTTGCTTTCCTGTTCGACGTTGCTCCCCATCTCTGTTCCATATTGCTACTTCCTGAGGGTTACCCAGACGCATTTCACATCCCCACCCCTTGCATTTACGCTGAGGCGACCTCGTGACCCGGGGCCTCTCAGTGGATAGCTGCCATGAAGCAGGAGATGGCATATTGGAGATCCACCGGCACCTACGTCGACGTAGTTCACCCACCTGTGGTGAACGTAGTCGATGGCCGGTGGCTCTTCAAGGTGAAGCGCCCTCGTGGAGAGCCGCCTATGTTCAAGGCGCGCTCCGTGGCTCGAGGTTTCAGTCAGCGTGAGGGGGTGGACTTCTTTCAGACCTTCGCCCCGACCCCGAAGATGACCACTCTTCGGGCAATGCTACACGTAGCAACACACCGTGACTACGAGCTTCACTCCCTCGACTTCTCCACTGCTTTTCTTCAGGGCAGCCTACATGAGCAGGTCTACCTGCGACGTCCTCAGGGCTTTACCTTTCCTCCTGAGACCCAGTGGCTCCTCCGGCGCCCGGTCTACGGATTGCGTCAGGCGCTCCGTGAGTGGCACGGCACGCTGCGTGCTACACTAGCTGACCTGATGTTCTTCCCGTCCTCTGCAGACCCCTCGCTCTTCCTTCGTGCTGGCCTGACTCCGTTCTACATCCTTGTCTACGTAGACGACCTGGTTTTTGCTACTGCAGACAGAGACGCGCTGGCCTCCGTGAAGGCCGAGCTGCTGAGGAGACACACCTGCACTGACCTGGGAGAGTTGCGCCGCTACCTTGGCTTGCAGATCTCCAGGGACAGAGCACCGCGCACCATCACTCTTACACAGTCACACTTGGTGTGCTAGGTCCTTCATAGGTTCGGTCTTCAGTTCTCCTCCGCACAGCCCACACCTCTGCCGGTAGATCACAGGCTCTCTGCTCCAATTCCTGAGGAGTCAGCAGAGCCTAGTGGTCCTTACGCAGAGCTGGTAGGTTACCTCATGTACCCGATGACTTGCACTCGTCCAGATCTTGCATACCCTCTCAACATCCTGGCTGGCTTTGTGGCCACAGGCAGACAGTGACCCCAGCACAGGTCGGCCGCAATGAGGGTTTGGCGTTATCTTGCGAGTACATCGGGCATGGGGCTAGTGCTGGGAGGACGAAGGCCAGTGGTCCTTACTGGACACACAGACGCTTCTTGGGCAAACGACGCTGAGACCCTCAGGTCCTCCCAAGGCTACTACTTTAGCCTTGATTCAGGTGCCATCTCTTGGAGGTCCACTCGCTCTTCGTCTATTGCCCAGTCGATCTGTGAGGCTGAAATCTCCGCAGGTGCCATGGCGGCACAGGAGCTCCGCTGGCTGATGTTCTTGCTCGCCGACTTAGGTGAGCGGCCTAGCTCTGCCCCGGTCCTGTACGCTGACAACAGGGCCATGATCCTCCTGTGTTAGGAGCCTGGATTTGAGGGCAGAGCGAAGCACATCCAGGTGCGGTACTTCCTTCTGTGCGAGCTCTAGCAGCGTCGCCAGGCCCGCGTAGTACACTTGGCCTCCGGTGCCAATACAGCTGATATATTTACTATGGCGCTTGCACCTAAAGATCATCAGCAGCACTGTTTGCAGCTTGGTCTAGTTCCTGTAGCTTCTCACTTGCTATGACCTTGATTGTGTACTCCTCTATGTTTATACTTTCCTGACTAACCTTGTGGCTGCATTTCCAGTGGTCGGACTAGTAGTGCCGCCCTGGTTTGCTCTTGTCTTGTTTGTAATCTTGCTGACTGGTCTTCGGACCCCTGCCTAAGAGGTTGGACTAGTAGTGCCGTCCTGAGCTGCTTGTTTCTTGCTCAGCACTAACCCTTATCTAGCCTAGGGGGTGTGTCAACTTATACATATGATATTATATTTAAGTTATAGACTAGATTGGTGTATGTTCTTAGTGGGTACAACCCCAACACTATATCTCTCCTGTACTCCCTTGTTTCAATTATTATAGAATTTTCTTACTTGGAAACTCGTCCATCTTCGGCGGCTATGATTAAAAGCGATAGTTTTTACGTTTTCTGACCCTTGATTGCACTTCGATCTGAAGACCTCGTCAGGCCGGCGTAATCATGACGCTCGTTACAGGACTAAAGATCTACAGTAATTTCGAGGGGTTATCTAGATAAAAATGTTCAATCTCAATTATTGGGTGTGCCTTCTTTAGAAGGTTGAAGAGTGTAAGGAATTACCATTCCTTACTGTGGCTCGCTTCAGCGAATACACACTAAACCTTCGGGTCCGCAGCCTCGGCCCTCGGTTCTCGCACCAAACCAGGACCCACCGACCTATTCGCCCCCCATCCTTATCCCCCGAGTCGTCCCCAACCCATTTCGCCCTCGTCGCCCTCGGGACTTTCGGCCCTTGACTGGTCCAACCATCGACATTCAACCCTGGTCATCGCCCTATATATTCCCTAGGCCTCATTTGTATCGACATTCTGTAGGCATGTTCCCCTGATTGAATATTGCGCTATTATCCGAGTTATAATTCATAACACATGTTAGTATGTGGTTCTGTAGTGAGCAACATTTCTTTTAGATTCATAAAATCGGGAGGTGAAACCTGTAGATGATTCACACATGCCTGTAGTGTTCAAGTCCCTTTTCTTGGCCCCTGCTGTTCTGTAGAGTACAGAACGGTACAAGAGCGCATCATTATGTGATGGTGCTTTTCCAGCACATAAATCCACGTCATTTCTATCGCCAATCAGAAAAGACCGTGACGCAACAGAATGAACGAGATCACAAGCCGATGGCGTCCCAAATCACGTGTGATCATTAAAATCCTTTTATCCTGACCGTTGTGCACTATTTATTCCCAATGTGCTTTGCCTCCTTCCTTCGCACGTGATTGCGCAAATGAAAATCAAACCGTTTTTGTGAATGGCAGCTCCATTGTTCTGCAGCACTTCCGAGACGAAGTTTTCGGGATTTGAAATAGGCATGTCGGAAACTTTCCAGTCCACAAACATGGGTTTCCCAAGTTTCGAAATGCTGCTGCGCGAATCTTCTAACTTTGTTTGTGCTCTGAGGATAAGGCGGCAAGTTGGACACTATGGGACGTCCTGGGACGCGCCAGGCTGTCGCTTTCCAAATCGGACGCGTGCCTCCGAAGAACCAGGCTGTTCTGCTGGCATTTCATCATGGCACGCGCGATTGCGCCGTCGTCAGCACTGCCTCACACGCACATCCCGGAGCATCACTGCTCCGTGAGGCAGTTTCCTAGTCATTTTCCAACCAGGTGGGGTGGGTCAGTCAAGTTGGGGAAGTCGGTCATTCGTTCCGCACAAGGTGGTCCACCACACCACGCGCGCACACCCAGTCTCTGCCAGCCACTCTGACGCGCTGGAGAGGAGAGCTGGATGGAGAAGATCCTGCGCTACGCTCCCATCCCATCCCCCGCACACAAACGCACCCCCGCCACCATCCCCCCCACTCCGGGTCCCCCGACAACGAGTGGTCCCCCTTTTCCTCTCCCCTTCCCTCTCGTCACGTCACGTCAGTTGGCTCAGTTCTCGCGTTCCCCCCTGCACTCCCCGCCAAACCAGCCCCCCAAACCAGCCCACGCCTGTTCGGCAAGCTTGGCGGAGCAGCGCCAGGCTTCCCCAGCCTCCCCAGCATCCACCTCATTCTGCATTTCCCCACGAGCTGCTCTGCAGCGCTGTCTTGTTTTCACAATCGCTGTCTGCTTTGCTGGATAAACTTGCCCTTGTTCTCCTTACACCTGAATCTTCCGCTTGCGTCCTGTTGGCCCAACGTCCCTTCACAACGCCCAGCTAGTCCAACAAGTCAGGAACATCTCGAACACCGACCAGCGAAACAGCAATATCTAATAGTTCAACTATAGCCTACGCTTCCACATTTTAAGACTTCCGGCATCCCACCTGAACCGCCGTTTTTTTTGCCGGCCGTTTTTTGTCAGTCACCATGTGTCGGCCGCCTGATGTTGTGCCCGGCGCCGCTCACTCCGAAACGGAGGAGGAGATCGACGCCCGGTGGCGGGCTCAGCAGATTGACGATGGCGCCGCGTACGGCGCTTCTTGGAACTGGAATCCCCTGACTGCTCCTGGCGGACGGTAAGCGACACGCTCTGGCAGCCATACGTTCTCTTAGCAAGTCTCGGTTCATTTCGGTTGAGTTTCGCCCTGCTCCGGGACACACCAGCAACACCCAGCTTGGCCTCCCAGTATTTGAGATTTAAACGCTTAGTCCGCTCCCTCTCCCGTCTGTCTCCCTGCTCCAGGTTATTTGCCGGCAGCGCCGGAATGTACGGTATGATGCCGACCGACCCATCGCCACTCGCCGCCATGCAGTCCCGCCAGCCGCTTCAAGCGCAGTGGCTGCTCCCGCAGCACTCCCAACCCGCGCTCCCCAAACCACCGCAAATGCAGCCGCCGACCCCGCACGCCCCGTCGCCGCAGCAGATGTTCACCATGACCTGGCCGCCGGCGCACGCCATGTCCGCGCCGGCGCAAGTGCTGGCGGCGAAGGGCCCGCTGGGGTACATGTCGCAGGGCATGGCGCAAGGGATGGCGCAAGGGATGGCGCAAGGGATGGCGCAGGGCATTCCGCTGGGGGTGCCGCAGGAGATGGAGTTCCACGCGGGCGACATGGGCGCGATGAGCATGGACGGCATGACCGCGGAGGAGCTCGCCGACCTCGACCCCAAGAAACACAAGAGGTGAGGCTCCGCGGGCTCGATTAGCCGAGTTGGTGACCGGTTATTACTCCTTCCCTGTCTTTGGGACGCTGCATTCTGATCGCAGGATTCTGACCGGGCTTTCCGTCTGTCCGTCCGTTCTTTCTTTCCTCGCCATCGCAGGATGATGTCGAATCGCGCGTCGGCGAAGCGGTCGCGGCAGCGGAAGCAGGAGCGCCTCGAGGAGCTGGAGATCCAGAGCGCGAAGCTGCGCGTGGAGAACGCGGCGGTGACGCGGCGACTCAACGAGGCGACCGAGCACATCAAGCAGTTCCAGGAGAGCAACGACCGCCTGCAGACCGAGCTCAAACGGCTACGCGACGCGCTCACCCGCGCGGGGGTTCCGCCGGCTGACGCGGCGCAGGATGTGGCCGCGGATGCGGGGAGGAGCGGGGAGTTTGCGCTGAAGGTTGGGCAGGCGGGGAAGCGGGAGGTTGGGGGGGAGTCTGTGGAAGGAGCGGGGAACAAGCGCGCGAGAGTAGCGGCGTCGTCGAGTTATGAGGAGTCGGAAGAGGAGGGCCCGCACTCGCCCAGCGCGATCACCGGCGCGTCCGCGCCGCCGTCGCACGCGGAGAGGATCGCGGCGGATGCGGCGGTGGTGGCGAACGGGGTGACCGCGGCTGCTGCGGCGGGGCTGGCGCGGCCACGCGCTGTTGGCGCGGGAGTAGCGGGCGGAAAGGACGTTGACACGCTGGCGGACGCGGAGTTCCTGGCGGGGCTGATCGGATGCTTCGACGATGGCAAGCCGCTGGAGGCGCTCATGTGAATGGGCACATGGCGAATGTTGAATCGTCGTGGCCTGGTGACGGACGGGTGGGATGGGATGTGGTCGGACATTGATGCGCTCGTGGGGAATGGGAGGTGGTTTCTGGGGCGGTCTGAGGGGTGATGGGAGGGGGGATGTTGGGAAACCAATAGCATCTTTGGGGCTAGGGAACGGGGCCCTTAGTATTTTTGCTTATATTGTATGCCTAAAGGCTTGTGCCCATGTAGAGAAGAACACTAGGGCTGCCAGACACTTGCAAGGCATTGTATGCTGGCAGGATAGTACCGTATGTGCTGAATGGTACTGAACCCTTTACTAACACATCCTATCTTATCTTTACACCTTGAATATGGTATGGTATGTCCACACGAAGTTGATTTATGCAATGCATGAGTGCACCCTTGTGACAGTTCCATATGCCTCTTCTATGGTGACAAAGGTGTATTCCAACTTGCAGACTAGATAGGGATAGAATAAGCATACTACATGTCACTAGCTGTGGCATGTCCTACCCTGCATCTTCACTACCTAGACTGTTATGAAAAGTTTCCGAATCACTAGAGTGGACGTCTGACTCATCCCCATATGCAGGAGCCTCCTCCTCCCCATCCTCCAGGGATTTTGTTGCTGTAACTCTGTTGCGCCCCGCGTCTTCAATGCCTTGCTTGTGGTCGAGGCAGAAGATGACGACTATAAGGGGTATGAACATGACCAGGAATATGTACACAAAGGTGGGCCGGATCGTGCCAGAAACCTGCAGGAGGCAACCAGGGGGGGTGGTGAAGGGAGGGAGAGGGGATAGGGAAGATGGAGGTGATTAGGACTGAGATTGAGGTGGTGGTGAGCGACGCCACTGACGCAGCAGAAATGGAGGAAATGAGAGGCAGTGCAATGCCACAAATGGATGCCATGTGTCTGCCGCTGACTGCATGCCGCCCAACACAGCAAGCCGCTTCCTGGAGCAACAACGGGGGTAACAAGTGGACCAGCCTGGCAAGCACAGTGGGCGACCCACCTGAGCGATGATGGCAACGACGAATGGGCCGAAGGACGAGCTGCCCTTGTCGCTGATGGTGTAGATGGCGAAGAACGCGCCCTCCTTGCCAGTGGGCATCAGATCCACGTACAGCGTGCGCGAGTAGCTCAGCAGCGGGCCCAGGCACAGCCCAAACCACCCCACATACGCAAACAGCTCCCACGTGTGCTTCAACCCGAAGCTATCTGTGAAGTAGCCGACCAGCCCCCAGAGGGGGAGCGGTAGCATGCCGCCCAGTGCAATCATTGCCATCGTCTTGTTGCTCCACTTGGTTCGTCTCTGCACGAGATAGGCCACCGGCATTCCGGCCGCCGCCCAGAAGGAGACGGAGGTGGCGAGGATGGCGAGGGTAGCGGGCGGAACGCAGAGGTCCTGCTGGCCGAAGATGACCCCCACTTGGATGATGGTGGAGAACCCATCGGCGTATACAAAGTAGCATGCGATGAAAATGAGTGCATTGCGGTGGTGGTGGTACGCGTCGGCTAGAGTCGCCCCCATGCCTTGCCAGCTCGCGCCAACGATGGCGAGAAAGAGGCGTGCCCGCCTGTAGCACGATCCCCAGCTGTAGCTGCAAGCCTTGGAAGTCATGCAAGTCTGGCCGTTCTTGCTGCTATCACAGCAAGCCCTGCTACAGCTAGAGCAGCAGCCCCCCTCCCTGCCCCCCTCCTCGTCTCCCGCACCATCTCCAGAGGTGGGGGCGGGGGGAAGCGGGAGGGGAGGGCCGGGCCGGGAGCGCAGGAAGTGGAAGGTGGGGAGGGCGAAGAGCAGCCAGCAGAGGCCGCAGAAGGCGGTGGCGACGCGCATCTTGACGGAGTCTACCGACGACACGAGGGTCAGCGCGAAGGCGATGAGTGTGATGGGGATGTCGGCCAGGCACCCCGCCGCGAGCCCGACGAGCGAGTACCGGTTCTCCACCTCCTCACGTGCTGCTGCCACGCTTTGCTCGTCGCCTGCAGCTGGGACTGCTGTCGCATTGCCTGTGGCTTCCACGGCTGCGACTGCTGTGACGGCTGCCTCGTTGCCTGCGGCCACGGCCCGCGCCTCTGCTGCTAGGACTTCGGGGGACGCGTGCACGAGGAGGGGCAGGTAGCCGTTGTAGCTGACGGTGGCGAGGCCGTAGCCGACGCTGGCGAGGATGACGAGGAGGCCGGCGAGTAACCAGAGGGAGGAGGAAAGCATGAGGAGCAGCGAGGAGCAGCCCGCCACGCCCATCCACGTTCCCACCTTCAGCATCTGCAGGGAAGGGGTGAGGTGGCGCGAGAGAGAGAGAGAGAAAGAGGTAAGATGGAGCGAGAGAGAGAGCAAGTGCGGCGGTGCGGAGAAAGTAAAGAAGAGGGCTGGGTGGGCGAACGGCGCCTCCAACCATTAGATTCTACCCGCCCGGCTCACTATCCCCCGTCTCACTACCCCCCGTCTCACTACCTCCACCCACCTGCTTCCTGCCGCGGCCATAGTCGGTGAACGGTCCCAGCGACACGAGCGCGACTATCTGACAGCACACGGCCACGCCAATCACGATCGTCGCGTACGACACGGGGTTGATGCTAAGCGCGCCGAGCTGCGCGCGCGGCTGCGCCAGCTCCGCATACTCCCCCGATGACGTCACCAGCTGGTTCCCCTTCCCCGGCACGCACTGGAGGCAGTCGGCGGTTATCAGATCGGTGCACTGCGGTGGCTTGGCGGTGCCCGAGTCTTTCCAGGCCTGTTCGTCTGCGAGCAGGAGCAGCAGCAGTGGGATGAAGATCGGCATGGCGACGGCGCTGAACGCGTTCGCCGCCACGTTGTACGAGTACCAACCCCAGAGCTCGCGTTTCGTTAAGGGAATTCGTGAACCCTCCGCGTATTCCTCGCCTCCCGCGTCTCCCCCGCAGCTTCCCCCCCGCGCGCCCGCGCGCTTCTCTCCGCCTCCGCCTGGGTCGCCTAGATCGAGAAACGTGCTCGCGGCTTTTTGCCGCATGCATTCGTCCTTGGCTGTGTACTCCAGCCTCGAAAATATAACGGGGACGGGGGCGACCTTCGCCATGTTTCGTAAAATCGGAAATCTAGGTTTCAAACGGGACCCTCTTGGACGATGAGCTCCTGTGCCGCTTGACCTCGATTCCCGCCGATAAGTCCGAGTACGAGCTGAGGTTTCTACTATTACTCGAATCCTCCTATCTGAGGCTCGAATCCAGTCAGCCAGTTCAGAAAGGGTCGCGACGCTACAGATCGAGTGCCTGGTTACGCGGCCATTTCCTGAGATTCTCTCATGGTTACGCGGTCTACGAACGACTCCGAGTCTATCGAGTGCCTTCCTGCGCTCGTGACTCCTTGTAGTAACTCACATCGTCCGGCGAAACGTATGAACCGGGTGCTGCCTGGGGACGGCGACAAGCCTAAACGCTAGCATCTGACTGACGGCGCTCCTCAGCTTCAGCGAATGGCACTCTTTTCTCTGCTGCGCTTCTGCCATTTTCACGGGTGACTGAGTGCAGGTTTGGGTTTTGAGCGCTGTGGTGTCAGAGGCATTGAGATGGGGAAGGTGAAGGGTGAATGGTGAAATGCCGAATTTTGCCAATTTGAGAGGTGCGGGGAACTTTATGTTTTGGGCGACTCGGGATCACCACATTCCAGGAAGCGCGACGCGACATTCCCCTGTGGTTTGAGGTGAGGGGGCCCAACGGAATGTGGTGTGGTGTGGTCGGTCGGAATGCGATGGGCGTGATGGTGAAAACAAATGTTTTGGGTCCGCGTTTCTGGGCTGTTCTCAATACCGGTAAAATTCTCAAAACGAATGTTGTCTAAACGAAGTCGGTTAAAGGGTTAATATATATATAATAAATATTGGAAAACGTTGGTGAGGAACCAACCAACTAATGTAGCAAACCAAACCCCAAGGGTTTAGACCCTGTAAATGCGCAACTAGTCATTTTCACGGCTCTGCATGAGCCGATTGTGTGCCTTCAGAATGATTGGCGTCGTAAAGGCTCTCATCCTGTAGTTGCTCTTGATGCTTGTTTGCTCGGCCAGCCTCAGCCACACCCTTACCATAGTTAATGAAGATTTGGACGGCCAATGCAGGAACGAGAAGCACAATAAAGACGTAGCCAAACACCGGCCGGAGCTGACCCCCCACCTGAGCAAAGGGAGATACGCACGGAAACACAAGAATAGGGGGGACAACGAGCATGAGGAGGAGCGCTTTCAGTGCTTGAGGGAAAGACATCAGTGAGGGAAAATACACTTCAATCAGCTCGGGGAGACTACTGCAGTGAGAGTACATACTTGTGCCAGCATCTGGCCAAATTGTGCACACCCCCACAAGTAACAGCACATTTATACCAACATGTCAATAACCGGTTCCCCCACCCCCCACACCACACCACACCACACCACTCTCCCACTGACCTGTGTGACAGCAGCAATGACGAAGGGGCCGATGCACGAGCTGATGCGGTCGCAGATGAAGAAGAGCGTGAAGAAGGCGCCCTCGCGGCCCACCGGGATGAAGTCGATGAACAGCGTGCGCGAGTACGACGTGAGCGCTCCCAGGAAGAACCCCAGCCAAGCCGCACACAGGTAGATCTCCCAGGCCGATTTCAGCCCGAACCCGCCGTCCGGGGTGAAATACCCGATGAACCCCCACACGGGCAGGGGAACTAGGCACGCGAGGAGGATCACGACCATGGTCTTGTTGGTGGCGTTGGTGCGGCGCTGGAAGAGCAGCGCGAGCGGCATGCCGGCGATCGCAACCATGGCCACCGTCAGAGCCACGATGGCCATGGAGGAGACCGACAGGCAGAGGTCGTTCTGCCCAAATAGGACCGCCATTTGAAGCATCGTGGTGAACCCGCTGCCGTATGCCACTAGGCAGATTAAAAAGATGAAGGTGTAGCGGTAGCGGGACGCCTCTTTGAAGAGGCGGAAGAGGTGGCTCCAGCGGTTGAGCAGCGAGAAGCCCTTCTTGGGCATGGGCGGGCCGGGCCGCGGGTGCAGCCAGGCGAAGGTGAAGGCGGAGAGCGCGAGCCACCAGAGGCCGCAGACGGCCACGGTGACTCGCAGCTTGAGCAGGTCGTCGGGGATGAGGAGAGTGATGGCGAAGGTGAGCAGCATGGAGAGGACGCTTGCCACACAGCCCATGGCGAGGCCGGTTAGGGAGGATTGGTTCTCCACCTGGGGAGTGGGTGATGCCGGGATGAGCAGGTGAGGGGCAGCGAGGATGGGATGGGGAGGTGAGCAGCACGCTGGGCAGCACGCTGGCCAGGCAGCCCATGGCGAGACCTGTCAGGGAAGATCGGTTCTCCACCTGGGGAGGAGTGTGGGATGAGGGCGAACGGGGATTGGGGAAGGGAAGGGGACGAGGAGGGCGATGGCGAAGGTGAGCACCATGGACAGCACGCTCGCCAGGCCGCCCAGTAAGGGAGGACTGATACTCCACCTGGGGGTTTGGTGGGGAGATGTGAGGTGTGGTGAGGGGGGCAGGGCAGGGCAGGGAAGGGAAGGGAAGGTAAGGGATGGGAAGGGAAGGGAAGGGAAGGGAAGGGAAGGGAATGGGAGCTTGAGGAAATCGGGATGAGCAGCGTGATGGCGAAGGTGAGCAGCATGGACAGCACGCTCGCCAGGCAGCCCAGGGCGAGGCCGTTAGCGAGATGGAAAAGGGGGTTCGGAACGAGAATGCTGATGGTGGTGATCACGAGGTGCGAACCCGCGTTGGAGGGTGCCGTTGCCCGGTGGGTGGGGGTATGAGAAATGAAAGGGAAGTAGTGTCACGCACCTATTCCCTGGCAGCTGCAGGCTCACCTTTTCCCGGGCAGCAAGAATGGACGCCTCGTCGGGCCCAGCAGAAAGCACCTCCGGCGACGAATCAACCAGCACCGGCAGGTAGCTGGGGGGTGGGTGGGGTGGGGGGGGGGAAGAGGGAGATGGAGGGGGTTGCTGGGATAAGAATGGGAGAGGGGTACGGAAAATGAATTGAGAAATAAGGCAAATCACCGCGTTATCCAGACACAGAACCGAGTTTCAAGGTCCTGGAGTTGGGGCTGAGTCTCGAAACGGGGAAAGGGGGTTCGGGTGGATGCAAGGTTTGGGTGGGATGAACAGCGGTGGGGAGGTGAGGAGAAATAGGGCAGACGAGGGAAGCAGAGAGAAGAGGCAAAAATATTATACAGGTCATTGTACCGTCAACCTTGGTACTTTTAGGCACCAAGGTTGCCGATGATGGCAGACAGGATATGGTCCAAGGTACCTGTTGTGGCTGACGGGCGATATCCCGTGTCGAAGGTTGCCAATAATGGCGAAAACACCAGCGAGCCACCAGAGGGAAAGGGAGGAGAGAAAACACCTGTTACTTCACTAATGCCACGACTTACCTTTGTAGCTTACCTGTTGTAGCTGACAAGCGATATCCCATATCCAAGATTAGCAACGATGGCAAAAATGCCAGCGAGCCACCAGAGGGAAGGGGAGGTGAGGGCGAGGCAGAGCATGCAGGGCACCACGCCCATGAGGGTGCCCACTAGCAGCATCTGCCAGCGGGGGAAGGGGGAGCGACACACAGACACGGGCTGAGTGGGGGAACAAATGCCGGGGAAGGCTGAGGGAAGCACAAAAGAACAGAGGGATACTCGGCCGAGGACCAACCGCTCCCCTCATCTCTCCCCCCCCCCTCCCCTCCTCCCCCCCTCCTTCTCCTCGCCACCTGCTCCCCCCTCTCTCCCGTTCTCCTCCCCCAAAATCCCCCCTTGACCCGCCATCTGCGCCTTCACCCCGCCCCACCCACTCCCGCCTCTCCTTCTTACCAGCCTCGCCCCCCGTCCTGACTGGCACTTACCAGCCTCGCCCCCCGTCCTGACTGGCACTTACCAGCCTTGCCCCCCGTCCTGACTGGCACTTACCAGCCTTGCCCCCCGTCCTGACTGGCACTTACCAGCCTTGCCCCCCGTCCGAAGTCAGTGCCAGGCTGAAGCACACGAGCTCCACGATCTGCCATCCCCCCTCTCTCATCCCCACCCTGCCCCCTCCCCCCCCCGTCCCACCCCCCGTCCCACCCCCCCCCTTCCCCCTCTTCCCCTGTCTCTCACCCGCCATCTCCCGAGCCCAAAGTCGGCCTCGGCGCCGAAGCACACGAGCCCCACGATCTGCACCACCACAGCCAGCCCGATGACCACCGTCGTGTAGGCGACAGGCTCTATGGATAATGAGCCGGCTTGCACGTTCGGTGTGTCGTACGCCGTGTAGCTGGGGAAGGGGGGGGGGGGGGAGGGGGAGAGGAGGGGGGTAAGGAGAAGAGGGAAGGGGCATGAGGGGAGAAGCACACGAGCCCCACGATCTGCCTGCACCACCACGGCCAGCCCCATGATTGCATGATTACACGTGGTGCACGCCACCGCCTCTATCGACAGCGACCCCGCTTGCACGTTCGGCATGTCGTACGCCGTGTAGCTGGGAAAAGGGGAGAGAAAGGGGGTAGGACGGGGGGGGTTGAGGGGGTGTCGGGGCACGGGCCTTAGTGAGACGGAGTCCGATAACCACCGTGGTGCGCGCCACGGGCTCCATGGACGGCGACCCCGCGTGCACGTTGGGCGTGCTGTAGGCTGTGTGGTTGCGAAGGGGGAGGGCAGAGGGATGGCGGAGGGATGGCGGGGGGATGGCGGAGGGATGGCGGAGGGATGGCGGGGGGATGGCGGAGGGATGGCGGGGGGATGGCGGAGGGATGGTGGGGGGATGGCGGAGGGATGGCGGGGGGATGGCGGAGGGATGGCGGAGGGATGGCGAGGGGATGGCGGAGGGATGGCGGGGGGATTGCGGAGGGATGGCGGGGGGATGGCGGAGGGATGGCGGGGTGATGGTGGAGGGATGGCGGGGGGATGGCGGAGGGATGGCGGGGGGATGGCGGGGGGATGGCGGGGGGGTGGCGGAGGGAAACAGCACGGGATGAGGGAGTGTGAGAGGAATTCTTGGGATCCACGACAGCCTGTCGGGGGGAAATCAGTGGCGCGTACGGGGAAATGTGGGGGGGATTCGGCGAGGAGGGAATAGACACTGCCCCTTCACCCCTTCACCCACCGACGAGCCATCGAACCCTTAAAGACAGTCGCAGGGCATCGACTCGACACGCCCACCGCAGCTGCCGAGGGTGTCGCCGTTCTCCGCGCCGCTGCATCTGACGCGTCGCCAAGCAACGTCGCGACTCGCGATATGCTACAGCCCGCTACAACCTTGTTCTAGCCTATAACCATCGCAGCGTGGTACCTACTAATCGATTAATCGGCGACTCCTACTACTAACGAACGTCGTTTCCGCGGCACGGGATAGTCGTAACTTGCGTACCCAGATGACGTCATCAGCTGCTGCCCCTTCCCCGCGACGCATTGCAGGCAGTTGGTCGTGAGCGTCGCGTTGCACTGCGGCGGCGGCGGCGCGCCGGCTTCCGCGGCGGCCTGCGCGGAGGCGACGTAGGCGAGGAGCAGGGGAGACGAAGATAGACATGGTGGTGAGGGAGAGGACACGAGGGTGGGACGAGGATACTCGAAGGCAGCGGAATGTGGAATGGCAAGGCGAGGTGGTAGACGAGCAGCAGCGGGATGAATCGAATCGACATGGAATCCGCGTGATAGAAGTCTAGTTTTGAGGCGCCTCGAAAGCGTCACCTGCGCGGAGGTGAGGATTCGAACCGTTCGAAAAAGTGACGTCACCTGCGCGGAGGCGAGGATTCGAACCGTTCCAAAAAGTGACGTCACCTGCGCGGAGGCGAGGTAGACGAGCAGCAGCGGGATGAAGATCGACATGGCGACGAGCGAGAACGCGTTGCCCGCCGCGTTGTACACGTACCACCCCCACCACTCGCGCCGCGACACCGGGTCCTGCTCCTTCTCCGCCATCAACGCCGCACTCGCCGCCGCGTCTTCCGGCGCCACGGCTGCGACAGCAGCAGCAGCAGCAGCAGCGTGAGAGGAATGCCCGTTCTGGCTATGCGCGTTCTGGCTATGCCCGTTCTGGCTATGGCCGTTCTGGCCGCGCCACGGCTCTGCTGCGAACGACTCTCGCGCCTGATCGTCGGTCGTCGTCATGATCACCGGGAGCCGCGCGACGATTCGTCGGACGATCGCAGACTACTGCTGGCGAAAGATTGTGGCTTAGCAGCGGGTGAAGTCGTGCATCTGACGGGCATGCGCGTGCGACGCGACGCCTGACCTTAAATTGGACTACGATTCCAGGCGCCTGACCTTGGAATGCGACTGCTGGAGTAAGTTATCTTGAGGAGTTGGTAACATGGATGATAGTGAGGGGAACGAGGATGGCTTATCAAGAAACCACGCGTCCACGCCCCTCGGTGAAGGTCGGTGAGAGTGTGTGGGGTGGAGGATTGCTGCGGTTTGGTAATGAGATGAGAGGGATTACCAACACACTGGTCGAGCGGAAGGGTCGAGGGGAGCGCAACACACACCGCCACAACAGAGGATGGGAGGAATGGAAGAGATGGATGCGACGGGTGACTGACGGGGACGGGGGACGGGCAGGTCACACGGTCACTCACTTTGTACAGCACGGACGGCCAATTTGCTCTGCTGTGCTGCGCGGTTCAGCTTTTTGCAAGCTTGCTAGATTGGATGCGAATTTGGGAGGGAGGAAAAGGACGCATGTTATTTGAATACACTGTTCAATAAATCTCAAGAAAAAGGAAATTATATTACAGGTCACTGTTTTTGCCTCTCTAACACAAAAGTGAACCCCGTCATGCGGACGAGCACTTCTTCCGAAGGGAAACCGCAGCGCGTCACTCCTTCATGGGAGGTCACACCTTCTGGCAATTTCTAACACGAGAGGTCACTCGCCGAAACCCCCGCCCGAAGACCACCCGTTTCATTCCTTTTTCCCGCGCGCATTCGTTACTGTTACGATCTTCAAACCCAAATGTCACCGATATTTGTTATTTTCATTCGCCATTGGTTTTCCGCACAAACGAGGGCCCAAATTTGTTGTATAACTGCAGAGATTGTGTGCCGCTATCAATGTTTATTATGTTGATAGATCGTTGAGACGTATATTACAAAATCAACATCATAAACACTGATACCTTCACACAATCTCTGCCGTTATAAAACAAATTTGGGCCCTCCTTTGTGCGGAAAACCAATGGCGTACGATAACAAATATCGGTGAGATTCGGAATTGAAGATCGTAACAGTAAGAAATGCGCGCGCGGGAAAAAGGAGCTAGACGGGTGGTGTTCGGGCGGGGGATTCGGCGAGTGACCTCTCGTGTTAGAAATTGCCAAAAGGTGTGACCTCCCATGTTTTTGGAGTGACGCGCTGCGGTTTTTGCTATTAAAAAAAAGTGCGCGTACGCATGGCGGAGGTGACTAATTGTGTTAGAGAGGCAAAATCAGTGACCTGTAATATAATTTCCCCCAAGAAAATGCGGGGAAGATGTGAACTTGGGTGATTTGGTCCGAACCGCGTACAATAGCCTGAGGTAGATTCTGCAGCTCGTGTCTAGAGGCGACGAGATGCGAAATGTGCGAAGAGGGGCCAGACGTCGTCGCGAATCACGGCCGCTCAAACCAGTCTTCTCATCCAGCGCGAGTGTTACACATTGCAGCGTACACGTAAGTTCGATCAGCTGATTGGGTCGAGAGAACCTTTCTACACTGCCCGAATCGACGGAGCCAACTGGACATTTCAGTGGGCAGGACGAAACACACTGCATCCAGCTGCCAGACACAGTTCCAAGTCCTGACAACTGTTACAGGCTAGTGGGAGCGTTGGCCACCTGGCTCCTCGATACAGTACTAGCACCGTCGTGATTGCCCAGGTTTCCCAAACGAGCCTCAAATTCGGCACTAGGGCTTGAGGCTCGACCGAGGCACAATGTACAGCCACCTCACCCCTCCATCACACACTAATCCATTCCCGAAGCAAAAGATCAGGCTTTGATTGGCTCGGAAAAAAATGGTACAAGAATGATAAACAACAGCTGCAGAAGTCCTCCGTCTCTCATGTCCGGAAAAGGTCAAAAGCCCGATTCCACCAGCGGTACACTTAGCCCGCGGTAATTTTACACCCTGGAATTGGGCGGCAGAAAACATTTGTTTATTCGCTGACCATATCTGAGTGCGTAGACAGTGCTCCCTTGTTCCTACGGCCTAAGTGCGGCAGACTCCACGTGGAACAAAACTCTGAGCACTGCCTAAGCTGACGTTGGGTTTTCCGACTCGAGAAACACTAGATCGAACAGTAAATACTTCGTATAGAAATCCAAGCTAATTTTTTTTCGAAGGTATTTGCATCTGGTCTTCAGGAGCTGTTTTTGGGGGGTGAATCCCCTCTCCGTGGCAAATCCTGTGAAAATAATGGTGTAAAAATAACGCGAGCTATCTGTACAACCCTAGGAAGGTTCCGCTTTATCCGCTACTGACGCCGTAACGACAATACAAAGCACAGTGTAACTATCTAGAAATAGTTTGCTTCACATGAATGTACTAAAAAAAAAAGCTTGAAATTTTTCTCATGCGTCTGTTTTTTCCTTCACCTTCCTCTTCTTAGCCATCCACATCCTCCTGCCCCATCTCCCCACCTTCAGCACCGAACCCCAAAATCGCCATCTCACTCCCCAGCTCCAATTTCTCCCTGATCCCTCTCAACAAACCCCCATCTCCCCATGTCACCCCCTCCATGTAGTCCCACTTCCCCCTCATCACCCCCTTTTCTCCTGTTGTACGCACTTTTCACTTTCTTAGTCGTAGGCGAGGCTGAGGCATCCACGGCTGTAGCGGGGCCGGGAGCAAGTCTTGGAATTCTCGGCGAAGGCCCTCCTTGTGCTGCTGCTGCTTCCGCCAGGCGTCTGGGCTCTCCAGGTACCTTGGGAGTGTGAGAGGGGGGGCGGGAGAGAGGAGAAGCACAAGGCATGAGGTGGCAGGAAGTGGGCTCAGGTAAAGGAAGAGGGTAGAAATTACACGCAATGCTCACTCTGCCAAGCTTATGTGGCGGACGAGAGATTTGAGTAAAATCCTCTCACAAGGATAGGGATCACTCTTCCTTTGAATCAAGGAGAGGGCGTGCATTGACTTGGCCATTGAGACATCTCACAAAATGGATCATTCTCACTTGAGGGCCTGCGGTGACTCACTCTGGCAGGCCCATGTGGTGGAAGAGAAGCTGCAGCAGCAAAGAGGAGGACGCCGGCGAATAGCGTTTCGCCAGCTCAGACAGAATCGTCTGCTTGCCGTTGAATGTTGCCGACACCACGAACGCGCCCAGCTTATCCGCCGCTATTGTTGATAGGCGGGGCTTTAGGCTGAGAGGGGAAATGGGAGAGCGAGTAGAAATGAAACACAGCAAGTTCATAAGCATGCGCACACAAGGGGAAAGGCATGGCTGCACGGGCCAAAACACCTGCCAGTTCTCTACGATGCCATCGAGTGGGTTCATTCATAGGACACCCTCTGACTAGGACACCCTCTGACTAGGACACCCTCTGACTAGGACACCCTCTGACTAGGACACCCTCTGACTAGGACACCCTCTGACTAGGACAACCTCTGACTAGGACAACCTCTGACGACGACAACCTCTAACTAGGACACCCTCTGACTAGGACAACCTCTGACTAGGACAACCTCTGACTTGGACAACCTCTGACTAGGACACCCTCTGACTTGGACAACCTCTGACTAGGACACCCTCTGACTAGGACAACCTCTGACTAGGACACCCTCTGACTAGGACAACCTCTGACTAGGACCACCTCTGACCACATCACGTACCGGGTGAGCATGGCGGTGTGTTAATCGAGACGAATAGAGGCAGCACAGAAGGACGCCCTACCCATGACGGGCAGCGGGCAGCGGGCAGCGGGCAGCGGGCAACGGGTAGCGGGCAGCGGGAAGCGGGCAGAAGGCAGCGGGCAGCAGGCAGCGGGCAGTGGGCAGCGGGAAGTGGGCAGCGTGAAGCGGGAAGCGGGCAGCGGGCAGCGGGAAGCGGGAAGCGAGCACTGGGCAGCGGTCAGCGGTCAGTGGGCAGCGGGCAGCGGGCAGCGGGCAGCGGGCAGCGGGCAGCAGGCAGCGGTTAGAGGGCAACGGTCAGCGGGCAACAGGAAGCGGGAAGCGAGCAGCAGGCAGCGGGCGGCGGGCAGCGGGCAGCGGTCAGCGGTCAGCGGTCAGCGGTCTGCGGGCAGCGGTCAGCGGTCAGCGGGCAGTGGTAGTGGGCAGCGAGCAGCGGGCAGCGGACAGCGGGAAGCAGCGGGAAGAGGGAAACGCGAAGCGGGAAGGAGGACGTTGGGAGCAGCAGGAGACAGGAAGGGAGGACGAGTCGTCCTTTAGCGACGAGTCGTCCTTTAGCGACGACGGTACCATTTTCTTCTTGTTCGCAACATGCGCGGGTGACTACTTAAAGCCCAGGTCCCAAGTTACAAGCCACGAAAAGAGAGCGCGGCTTGGGTTGGGGCTAGTGACTTGCGATTGGCTGCGGGGATGGCGAGAGCTCAAAGTCTGGAAATCGGTTTGCAAAACTCGCAAATGCAAATTTGAATTTCGCCTCTCTTCCTCCCCGCTCTATCGCCTCTCTTCCTCCCCGCTCTATCGCCTCTCTTCCTCCCTACTCTATCGCCTCTCTTCCTCCCTGCTCATCACGCTGCGGGAAGCAGCGTGCGACGGTGTGACCACGGGAAAGGGTGAGCGATGTGCACTCGGCGGGTCGCACGGGCTGCGCGAAGCGGAAAGCGGATCCCGCTATGCAACCAACCAGCGCCGACGGCGGGAGAAAGCAGGTAACGGGCACATGTAGGGAGCTCAAAGCAGCTCTCGCAAGAAACGGGAGTCAGAACGCGAGGGCGCCAAACAGGATTAGGGTAGCGACGGACAGCGAGGAGCAGGATGCTGCGCGAAGCGAGATGATTGGGTCGCCAGTGAATTTGGGTCAACGGCATTAGAAGGCTAGGCCATCGAGCACGTTAAGGAGAGAAATGGGCTAGCGAGGGTCATGTGATGCTCGAGGGAAATGCTACGCGTAGCTCCATTTTGTGAACAAAACGGTTTCTGGCTGTCCCAAACTACAAGCAACGGCTTTTACCCTTGGCCATTTTCTCCCTCGGTTGGAGTCTGTGCTCGGGTCGCGAAACACGTTTTCCCCCATCGTCCAATCGCACGCTTCCCTTTTCCACCCCCCCCCCCCCCCCAACAAGTTCTCTGTTCCAATTTTTTACAGGGTAACCACTCAGACCCCTTCCGAAATTGTTGACAAAAAACCTCGCGCCTCGTAACTTGGGATCTGGGTTTTAAGGCGCGTTCTTAGCTGAACTGCCTGGAACATTTCTCACATTTAGATCTCACACGGAACCGCTCTACAGCTCGGGGCAATATCTATTTGGCACGATCGACGATCTTAGAAACCAGATCTACGAGCGACGGGCAACGGGCGACGTGCAACGGGTGACGAGCGACGAGCGTCGAGCGATGGGCGACGAGCGTGTTAGACTACTAGAATGATAAGAAAGAAAAGAGAACAAGGAAGATATAGGGTTTGGGTTGTACTCTCTACGAACACACACCTATTCAAGCCTATAATTTCTACATGAAAATGTACGTATATGTCGACACACCCCCTAGGATAGATAAGTGGTAGTGCTGAGCAAGAAGCACACAGCTCAGGGTGACACTACTAGTCCAACCTCAAAGGCAGGGGTCCGAAGACCAGCCAGCAAGAGTACAAACAATACAGGAGCAAACCAGGGCGGCACTATTACTCCGGCCACTGGAAGATAAGCAACAAGGCCAGTCTGAAAGATATATATAAAGAGGAGTACACAATCAAGGTCCTAGCAAATGAGAGTCTACAAGCACTAGACCAAGCTGCAAATAGTGCCGCTGATGATCTCTAGGCGTAAGCGCCTTAGTGAAGATATCAGCTGTGCTGGCACCGGAGGCCAAGTGTACTACGCGAACCCGGCGATGCTGCTGTAGCTCGCGCAGGAGAAAGTACCGCAGGTGGATCTACTTTGCTCTGCCCTCAAGTCGAGGCTCCTGACACAGGAGGATCATGGCCCTGTTGTCAGCGTACAGAACTGGGGCAGAGCTAGGCCGCTAACCTAAGTCGGTGAGCAAGAAGGTCAGCGAGCGGAGCTCCTGTGCCGTCATGGCACCAGCGTGGATCTCAGCCTCACAGCTAGACTGGGCAACAGACGAGGAGCGAGTGGACCTCTACGAGATGGCACCTGAACCAAGGCTAAAGCAGTAGCCCTGGGAGGACCTAAGGGTCTCAACGTTGTCTGCCAAAAAAGCGTCTGTGTCCCTAGTAAGGACCACTAGCCTACGCCCTTCCAGCATTAGCCCCATGCCCGATGTACTTGCTAGATAGCGCAAAACGCTCGTAGTAGCCGACCAGTACTGTGTTCGGTGTCTGCTTGTGGCCACAAAGCGAGCCAGGATGCTGAGAGGGTATGCGATATCTGGACGAGTGCAAGTCATCAGGTACATGAGGCAACTCACCAGCTCTGCATAAAGACCACTGGGCTCTACTGACTCCTCAGGAACTGGAGCTGAGAGCGTGTGGTCTACTGGCAGTGGTGTGGACTGTGCGGAGGAGAACTGAAGACCGAACCTCTGAAGGACCAGGCGCACCAAGGGTGACTTTGTGAGAGTCATGGTGTGCGCTGCTCTGTCCCTAGAGATCTGCAGGCCAAGGTAGCAGCGCAGCTCTCCTAGGTCATTGCAGGTGAGTCTCTTCAGCAGCTCGGCCTTCACGGAGGCCAGTGCGTCTCTGTCTGCAGTAGCAAAGACCAGGTCATCTACGTAGACAAGGATGTAGACCGGATTCTGGCCAGTACGAATGAAGAGCGAGGGGTCTGCAGAGGACGAAAAAAACTGCAAGTCAGCTAGCGTAGCACGCAGCATGTCGTGCCACTCACGGAGTGCCTGTCGCAGGCTTTAGACCGGGCACCGGATGAGCCACTGGATCCCAGGAGGGAAGGTACAGGTGAAGCCCTGCAATTGGCGTAGGTAGACCTGCTCGTGTAGACTGCCCAGGAGAAATGTTGTGGAGAAGTCAAGGGAGTGTAACTCATAGTCACGCTGTGCTGGTACGTGTGGCAGCGCCCGAAGACATGTCATCTTCGAGGCCGGGGCGAAGGTTTGAAAGAAGTCCACCCCCTCGCGCTGACTGAAGACTTTAGCCACATAGCGCGCCTTGAACATAGGCGGCTCTTCAGGAGGGTGCTTCACCTTGAAGAGCCACCGGCCATCGACTACGTTCACCCCAGGTGGGGGAACTGCATCAACGTAGGTGCCGGCGGATCTCCAAGATGCCATTTCCTACTCCATGGCAGCTATCCACTGAGAGGCCCAGGGTCCCGAGGTCGCCTCGGCGTAAGTACGAGGGGTCGGGATGTCAAAGGCGTCTGGGTCATCCTCAGGGACTAGCAACATGGAGCGGAGATGGGGAACAGCCTCGAACAGGAAAGGAAGCTCATACTGCGTGTCCTCTATAACGTCACTGCCAAGGGCAGGAGCACCCCCGACGGACGGAGGACAGACAGGGTCAGAGACCAGAGCGGTGGCATAGTCAAGGCAGTGGGTAGAGGCGAAGTTAGCGACGGCGGCGACAAGAGCGTCAAGACTCGAGACAGGGACTGACGGGTCGGTAATGAGGGAGGCAAGGACCCGAGGAACAAGAGGACGAGCAGCACGAAGGAAGTGAGATAGAGGGGGAGGCGTGACAACGAGGGATGACGGAGGAGGTGAACGCAAGAGGGGAGGACGAGACGCGTGGGAACGAAGCAACATAGGCTGAGAACGCTGAACAGGAGAGGCAGGACGAGCACGAGAGGGACGCTGAGACCAGACGTGAGACGGAGGCGTCAGGTCAGGGGACAGGGGAGGAGACACAAGAGGGGAACGAGGGGGAAGACGCGCCAGAGTCGAGTCCGGCGGAGAGAACACAGGGCCGTAGACAGGAAGAGGAGGAGGCGGCGGGGGAGGCGCAGGCGAGCGGTCAGGGGAGGGAAGGCCGAGAAGGCGAAGGGCGGACACCGGCCGCGTCTGCTGCTGCTTCTGCTCGACGCCGACACTTGGACCGCCAGTTGCACCACGGCTACCTCCGGAACTCTCTACTCCAGCACCCCCAAAACAGGCACCCCCAGAGCAAGAACTCTCTCCAGCACCGGTGCCACCCCAAGTCCCGCCGGGACAAGCCTCGACAGGAACCGCAGGACTAGCCACCTCTTCAATGCCAGCACCCCTAGAGTCCACGAACGGCAGCTGCGGCGACGGCTGCGGCTGCTGCTGCAGTGGCGACTGCGGCGGTTGCTGCGACGGCGGAGAAGGAGACACCAGGGGGGAGGCAAGCAGCGAGAACGACGCCGCGGGGCCACCAGAGTCAGCCGACTCCTCGACAGGGACAACCGACGGGAGGGGAGTGACGTGAGACACACCAGACGGAGTAGGGCGGGGAGGGAGGGGAGCAGGGGCTACCGGGGGAGTGGGAACCAAAAACAGGGGCGGGGAAACCGGGAGACCTCGGTGCGGATATCGGTGGTAAAAGGAGACATACTTGTCGAAAGTGACGCCACGCGAGTGAAAGAAGTGGTGAGACGGCGGGTGGTAGAAGTGCCAGTCAGACTAGGCAAGGGGGAACTCGAGGAAGACACAGGGGACAGTGCGGGTAGTGAGCTTGTCCGTACCAGAGGCATGAACGTGAACAAGGCAGCCCCAGACATGGAACACGGACGCATCACCAGGGAACCCTGTCCAAAGAAGGGTCGGCGAAACCTACGGCCGCTGGTAGCGCGACCACATGTTAAGCTGGTGAGCGGCGTAGCAAACGACGAACGGCCACAGAAAATGGGGTGCACTGCCATGAATCATGGAGGTATGAGCCACCTCCATGACCAAGCTGCTGCGGAGAGTCCGGTAGGGTGTACGACTAGGTGATGCCCTCCGCACGACAGAGCTGACAAAGCCGACCAGAAGCGAACTCGCCGCCACGGTCGGAGTGAAGACACAGTACAGGGAGACCGCGGTGAAGTCGCACAGCTATGACCCACGGGATAAGAACGCCAGGCACGTCGGCCTTCCGCTCCAGGGGAAACACCGTGGTGTAGCGCGTGAAGTCATCGACGAGCACGAGAAAGTAGCACTCGCCATGATGTCCAGGGACGGGTGCTGGGCCCCAGACGTCTAGGTGCAGGGTCTGGACGGGTGCGGTGGCAGGGCGAAGCGAGGAGGAGTGAGGAGCATGGCTCAGCCGGCCCTCAACGCAGGGCGTGCACGGCGGCGCAAGCAAGGGAGGGAGGGCAGGAAGCGGCGCAGGGAGACCTAGAACTAGACCATACTGAGACATGTGACGTAGACATGAGAGTGCAGGGTGACCTAGGCGGTGGTGCCACAGAAGCGACAAATGAGTGAGCGACTGATACGAGTAGGCTGCGCTGACCTGGGTAGATGCGGGACCCAAGGAGGACGTGCCCACCGTGGGGAAAGCAGTGTCTAGCGTAAATAGGCCAGACACCGGGTCCCAGGGGAACGTCGGAAGGGGGGCACCTGAGGCGGCCTCGGTACAGACATCGTACCGCTCGTGACGAGTGAACGTAGTGGTAACGCCGAGGTCCTGGAGACAGCCGACACCAACTAAGTTCCTGGAGAACGAGGGAATGTGTAGGCCTGTAAGGGAACCCGAGGGGGCCGTTGGACAGGGGAGGGTAGTGGAAATGCGAGCAACGACAGGACCAGAAAAGGGGTCAGCAAGGGCGAAAGATGCAAGGGCTGCTAGCAGCGTGAGGGTGGCGTGGTCGCGGAAGTAGCAGGCAGACGCACCAGAGTCAAACCTGAAGGACAACGAAGTAGTAGGTGCGAACGAAGGAGGAGCAAGGGTACAGCCCAAGCTAGACAAAGCAAACAGTCCTATGCCTGACGCAGCAGGGGAGTCTGTACTACATACAGGTGCCACACCTAAGCTAGAGAACACAGGGTAATAAGATCCAGACACACAAGAAGCGCCAGCATACAGAGAATGCAGGGCAAAACTAATCCGATCCATGTTTAAGTCAAATACAGGCACACCGTGATGGAGCAGACTGGGCCAGTCGGGGAGGTCCGGGGCCGGGCCGAAGCGGCGACGGAAGAGGTCGTCGAGGCGGTGGAAGCAACGGGCGGTCAGGTGCGGGTGGCGGCACACAGTGCCACGGAGGGGCCCGGTCTGAAGCTGGTACTGGCAGCTCACAGCACCGAAGCCGCCGGTAGACGCCAAGCTGCGGGGGCCGCCACTACGGCCACCACCTCCTGGGTCTCCTGGCCACCCCGGCAGGAGGCGAGCCCAGGACTGCTGCTGCTGCTGCTGTGGCGTCTGCTGCTGCTACGTCTGCTGCTGCTCTAGGACACCAGCCCCAACCCCCTCGTCCGAACCACTGTCCCCGCCACCACCACTACCTCCACCAGCGCCACCACCACTCCCCCCCTTGGGGCCGCGGTGGCCCTGACGCTGTCGCTGTTGTGGGAAGGCCGCAGCAGCGGTCTCAGTTGCCGGGGCAGCCGTAGCGACCGTGGCGGAAAAGTCAGTGTACGTGCACTGGGAGGGAGCACAGCCCTGAAAAATAGGGACTGCCGCAACAGCGCTCAACTGAGTGATAGTGCGCTGGCGAGTCTCTATCTTAGACAGGGCCGCGACAAAGACAGTCAGGGTGAGGTCGCCTCGGTGCGGGCTAAGGAAGTGGTCTCGGGCACTGGCTAAGCGGTCAGGCAGGTGCATGGCAATAAGGTAGAGGGTAGCACAGAACGGTGGGGGGAAAGCAGTGAGTTGGGCGACATTGCTAGCAGCGCGGTAGCTAGTCTCTAGTGTACGGAGGTGACTGGCGAGATCAGCGACAGTGGGGAAAGCAGAGAGATCAGAGAAGAGCATATGGAGGATCAAGCGTACAGCTGAGGCGGAGGCAGGCGTGTAGTAGTGTGCAACTACTGCATCTAGAAAGTCTTTGGCGTTTGCTACAGCAGTGAAGTGGGGACGCTTGGATAGGGGAAGCGCATGACTAATGGCAAGCTGTGCTACAGCATCGCGAGAATCCCAGACAGCGCGAGCGAGCGCAGCAGCAGCTAAGGCCTCACTCTCAGCAGTGGTGGGGTCAACAGGGAGGGGATCAGGTGCGGGGGGGCGGGGAAGCAAGCCATCAATATGCATAGCCAGGGAGTGCCCATCCTGGCGCTGACCTGTCACGTGCCGGCGAAGATCGACCAGCCAGGCGGCGAAGTCGATCGCGTGCCCCTCCGTGTCTAGGCGTAGCATGGTGTTCGCCATCGCGCAACCTCAACGGCACAGCGGCACAGGGACACGAGTACTCAGCTGCACGGCGGTACTGTGGCGTGGCGGAAGGACTCTGCGGAACGGGGACCGGGCGGAAGGCCAAGGAGGGCGCAAGAGGGCCGGTGGGCGCGTGAGGAGCCAGCGGATGCGCAAGGGGCCGAGGTGCACGAGGGGCCGGCCAGGCGCGCAAGAGGCTGGGCAGGTGCGGGAGGGGCCGGTGCGCAGAGAGGAGCCGGCAAGGCTCGTGGGGCCGGCGGTGCGCAGGAGGGGCTGGCTAGGCGGTAGGGGCCGGCTAGGCACAAGGGGCCGGTTGGGTGAGAGGGGCCGGCTAGGCAAGAGGGACCGGCTAGGCGCAAGGGGCCGGTTAGGCGCGAGGGGCCAGCTAGGCGCGAAGGGCCGTCTAGGCGAGAGGGGTCGGCTAGGCATGAGGTGCCGGCTACGGCGCGAGAGGGGCCGTCTGGGCACGAAGGGGGGGGGGGGCGGCGGCTAGGCGAGAGGGGCCGGCTAGGCCGGGGGGGGGGGGGGGGGGGGGGCGGCTAAGCGCGAGGGGCCGGCTAGGCGCGAGGGGCCGGCTACGGCGTGAGAGGGGCTGGCTGGGCGCGAAGGGGCCGGCTGGGCGCGAGGGGCCGGCTACGGCCCGAGGGGCTGGCTACAACGCGAGGAGCCGGCTACGGTGCGAGAGGGACCGGCTGGGCGTGAAGAGGCCGGCTAAGCGCGAGGGGCCGACTAGGCGCGAGAGGGGCCGGCTGGGTGCGAGAGGCCAGCTGGGCACGAGGGGCCGGCACATCGCGTAAGAGTCAGCAGGCACGCTAGGGGCCGGCGGACGCGCTAGGGGCCGGCGAGGCGCAGTAGGCTAGGGCGCGGGGCGGAAGCGGGTGGGTGGACCTAACCTACTCATGATACCATGTTAGAACTTAGAATACTAGAATGATTAGAAAGAAGAGAGAACAAGGGAGATATAGGGTTTGGGTTGTACTCTCTAAGAATACACACCTATTCTAGCCTATAACTTCTACATGCAAATGTATGTATAAGTTGACAGAGCGACCAGCTAGGTGAAGGAATATATGCAGCTGACGCAGAGCAGATACTACGCCACGCTTGTGCTCTATCAGCCACACACGATGTATCGCATTGTATACTACGTAGCTGAGAGTGGGTGAGCGGAGCGGGTGGGGAGTGAGAGCGGGACCTGGAGGGCGTGCGCGGGCATAGGGATGCGCGATAGTTGCGGTAGCGATAGGCGCAGGTGATTTGGGCGCACAGTGAAGCTCCTGCTGTTTGCGTTAGAGTTTTCCTCAAGGCTCTGCCGTGACTAAACGAAAACCGCTTTCCCGTAACACGTGCTTGGGGGTTCCGCTTGGTTCGCTACAGGTGTCGAAAGGACGATACAAAGCACAAAGAGTAGTTATTCAGAAATACGTTCCTTCACATGTGCATCATCACTACAAAAAACAAAACTTGCAATAATTCTCATTCGTGTGTTCTTTCCTTCTTCACCTTCCTCTTCTTAGAGACACTCCCACCATCCATCTCCTCCTGCCCCATCTCCCCGCCTTCAGCACCGAACCCCAACATCGCCATCTCACTCCCCAGCTCCAATTGCTCCACAATCCCTCTCAACGCGCCCCCAGGCTTGCCTCCCCCTTTGCTCCCCGCATCATCCCCTCCATGCAGCCCCTTTCCCCCGTCATCACACCCCTTTCGCTTCTTGCCCTCACTTTTCATTTTCTTAGCCACTGACACCGTTGTGGCATCCACGGGTGTAGCGGGGGCTGGGAGCAGGTCTTGGAATTCTCGGAGCAGACCCTCCTTGCGCTGCTGCTGCTTCTGCCAGGCGTCCGGGCTCTCCAGGTACCTGGGCGTGTGAGGGGGGGAGAGGACGGGAGAAGTGCAAGGCATGAGGGGGGAGGGAGGAGTGGGAGGGAGGAGAGGGAAGGGAGGAAAGGGAGGGGAGGAAAGGAGAAGCGCGAGCAGGCATGAGGTTGCAGGAAGTGGCTGCCTCTGGCTATGCGTCATGGGCTCAAGGCAAGGAAGAGCAGGTAGAAGGCATGCGGCGACTCACTCTGCCAGGCCCATGTGGCGGAAGAGATACTTGAGTCAGTAACTTTCAGGAAGGAGAAAGGTCACTCTCCCTTAGAATCAAAGAGAGGGTGTGCGATGACTTCTCTGCCGTTGAAAATTCACACAAACTAGATCACTCTCACGCGAGGGCGGGCGGCAACTCACTCTGCCAGGCCCATGTGGCGGAAGAGCGGCCGCTGCAGCAGAGAGGAGGACGCCGACGAATAGCGCGTCGCCAGCTCAGACAGAATAATCTGTTTCCCCTCCACCCCCATGGCGTCAAATGCTGCCGACACCACGAAAGCGCCCAGCTTATCTGGCGCTGTTGTTGACAGGCGGGGCTTCAGGCTGAGTTGTTAGACAAGGGGGCATGGCCCGAGGGTGGGGGGAATAGGGGGACGAGATGGCCGCTTGAGTCAGCACAGCTTCAAACCGACTGGGCTGCGTGGGTCAGCGCAGCACAGGAAAATCAATGACCACAACGGGTACCTGGTGAGCATAGCAGCCTTGTTGTCAAGAGGAACAGCGCGAACACGGAAGAACACAGAGAGCACGCGGCTGCCCTTGATGAGGCAAGCCCAGTGAGAAACCCACCTGGTTAGCATGGTGGTCTTGAGGCCTGCTGGGACCGTGGGAGCACGGAAGAACGCCGAGAGCACGCGGCTGCCCTTGATGTCCGTGGCAAGGTGCATGAGGTGCGAGGGAGGCAGCGCGACAAGGGCCTGCAGCACTCGGTGGGATGCCGCCTGAGGGAGGATTGGGTGGGGCGTGGCATGGGTGGAGGTGGTGAGGTGCGATGGGGGCAGGGCGACAAGGGCCTGCAGAACACGGTGGGGTGAACCCTGGTGGTGGGTACGGGCTGTGTGGCGTGAGGCGTGGAACATGCTGGGCGAGGTGTGACGGGGGACATGAACATGTGGGGCAGCACGCAGTAGGTGCAGCCTCGTGGAGGCATAGGAGCTCACCCGTTCACCCGCTCTCCCGCTCTCCCGCTCTCCCGCTCTCCCACTCTCCCGCTCTCCCGCTCACCCCCTCCCCCGCTCTCCCGCTCTCCCGCTCTCCCGCTCTCCCGCTCACCCGCTCACCCGCTCACCCGCTCACCCACTCTCCCGCTCACCCGCTCACCCGCTCACCCGCTCTCCCACTCACCCGCTCACCCGCTCTCCCGCTCACCCGCTCACCCGCTCACCCGCTCGTCCGCTCTCCCGCTCTCCCGCTCACCCGCTCACCCGCTCACCTGCTCACCCACTCTCCCTTTGAACCGCTCACCCGCTCACCCACTCAACCGCTCACCCGTTCACCCGTTCACCCGCTCAACCCCTTACACGGTCTCCCGCACACCCACTCTCCCGCTCACCCGCTCACCCGCTCACCCCCTCACCCGCCCACTCGCTCACCCGCTCACCCGCTCACCCGCTCTCCCGCTCACCCGCTCACCCGCTCACCTGCTCACCCGCTCACCGCTCACCCGCTCTCCCGCTCACCCGCTCACCCGCTCACCCGCGCTCACCCGCTCACCCGCTCACCCCCTCACCCGCTCTCCCGCTCTCCTGCTCTCCCGCTCTCCCGCTCACCAGCTCACCCGCTCACCCGCTCACCCGCTCACCCACTCAGCGGCTCAGCGGCTCACCGGCTCACCCAGTCTCCCACTCACCCGCTCACCCGCTCACCCGCTCACCCGCTCACCCGCTCACCCGCTCACCCGCTGCCCCGCTCGCCCGCTCGCCCGCTCACCCGCTCACCCGCTCACCCGCTCTCCCGCTCTCCCGCTCTCCCGCTTTCCCGCTCACCCGCTCACCCGCTCACCCGCTCACTCGCTCTCCCGTTCACCGGCTCACCCGCTGACCCGCTAGCCCGATAACCCGCTAGCTAACCCGCTAACAAGCTAGCCCGCTAGCCCGCTAGTCCGCTAGGTGTAAAGGCGAAGAGCGGTTGCAGCGCCATGCACCCCATTAAGGACAGCGCGCCCCCTCACTGCCACAGGGACCAACGCAGTGACGCCCACCCCTGCTGCTCCTGTGCGGGGACTTGACACTCGTTATGGGAACAAGCACTCACAGGCGGGAAGGCGAAGATGGTCTGCAGCGCCATGCACCCCACGAACGACAGAGCCCCCCGCTCTGCCACAGGCACAGACGCCCACCCCTGCTGCTGCTGGCGTTTCTTGGCTCGGTTGGAGCGCTGGTCGTTGACCTGGGTGGTTAGCCAGCCGTCCAGCCAGAGCAGACTGCCCACGGCTGCTGCATCCGATGCCGCTGTGTCTGCTGCTGCTGAGGGTGTTGACGATGGTGGCGCGGGAGAGAGGGCGGCCAAGAGGGATTCGCATGCCTGGTAGGGTATGAATGAGGGTACAGGAGGCAGAAGGGACGGTCAGAAGGGAGCGCGGGTCGGTCCCCTGCAGCACGTGCCACGCATCGCATCACGCCACAGCAGACCGCCCACTGCTGCGGCATCAGATGCTGCAGTGCCACACCACACCACGAGCACCACACCACGAGCACCACACCACGAGCACCACACCACGAGCACCACACCGCGAGCACCGCACCACGAGCACCACACTACGAGCACCACACCACGAGCACCACACCGCGAGCACCACACCACGAGCACCAAACCACGAGCACCACACCACGAGCACCACACCACGAGCACCACACCACGAGCACCACACCACGAGCACCACACCACGAGCACCACACCGCGAGCACCACACCGCGAGCACCACACCGCGAGCACCACACCGCGAGCACCACACCACGAGCACCACACCACGAGCACCACACCACGAGCACCACACCGCGAGCACCAAACCACGAGCACCACACCGCGAGCACCAAACCACGAGCACCACACCGCGAGCACCACACCACGAGCACCACACCACGAGCACCACACCGCGAGCACCACACCACGAGCACCACACCGCGAGCACCACACCACGAGCACCACACCACGAGCACCACACCACGAGCACCACACCGCGAGCACCAAACCACGAGCACCACACCGCGAGCACCACACCACGAGCACCACACCACGAGCACCAAACCACGAGCACCACACCACGAGCACCACACCACGAGCACCACACCACGAGCACCACACCACGAGCACCACACCGCGAGCACCAAACCACGAGCACCACACCGCGAGCACCACACCACGAGCACCACACCACGAGCACCACACCGCGAGCACCACACCACGAGCACCACACCGCGAGCACCACACCACGAGCACCACTCACCCTCGTCTGAAACGTCTTGGTTCGCCCACACGCAATGAGCAGCGCCAGCACCACTCGCCCCCTTCCCCCCTTCAACAGCGCCGACAACCCCTCCCCTCTCCCTCCCCCCTCAATCCCCCCGGTCTCTCCCCCCTCTCCCTCCCCCCCTTCTCCTCCCCCCTTCCCGCCGCCCGCGAGCGCCTTGAAAGCTCGTTTGACATCAGTGGGGTTGTCGAGAGCGGAGAGCGCGGTCTGCACGGTGTAGTTGGCGATGGGGTGGAGGGCTAGAGGTAGCAGGCGGGGGAGGAGCGCCACGCGCAGGAGGGAGGTTCGCAGGGAGGGCGGGGCGAGGAGGAGAACAGTCTGCAGGAGGAGTGGGGAAGTAAGGGGTGGGAATGGATGGGGCAGGGGTCGAAGGGGAGGGAGCAGAGGAGGTGAGCGGGCAGGGTGTCACATCATCAGCACTAGGGGGAGGAGCGCCACGCGCAGGAGAGAGGCGCGCAGAGAGGGTGGGGGCGAGAAGGAGAACGGTCTGGGCAGGGGGAGAGGCGAGAGGGAGAGGAGAGAGGGGAGAGGAGAGAGGTCAAAGGAGAGAGGGGAGAGGAGAGAGGGGAGAGGAGAGAGGGGAGAGGAGAGAGGGAAGAGGTGGACGGGGAGATGGGGGAGGGGAGAATGGGGAAGGGAGAGGGGGAGGTGGAAAGGTGAGGGGAGGGAGGAAGAGAGTTGGATTGGATGGGTGCTTGTCTGTCTGTCGCTGTGTGTGCATATGGCTTGACTATGGTGAGTATGCCTCTGCACAAGAAACAGCGTGCGGCGGCTCTTTAGAGATAAGCAATCGACTAGAGATGGCTTAAACCATGCGAGCATCCCATCCCATCTCACCTCCATGAATCTCGACCCACATCGGTCCTTCATAAGGTATAAAATCTGCTCTACCTCCTGGTCCACCTCATCCCCTCCCTCTCCTTCCTCTCCCCCCTCTGCTCCTCCTCTCCCCTCCTCATCTCCTTCATCTCCCCCCTCCCCCCTCTCCTCCTCTTCCCTTCTGCCTCTTTTCTTCCCACACCCTCCCTCTTGCCTGCCCGACGCTTCCCGCTTCCTCTTTTTTGCTGCTGCCCGGAGCGAGGCCTCGGGCAGGTGGAGCAGGGAGGTGATGACGTGGGTGAGCAGAGCAGCATCGTCGCGAATCACGTCCAGCATCACCTGTGGCAATCGAGGAGGAGAATGCATCCAGCATCACCATTGAAGGTGCAGGGAACGGGAATGGGAATGGGGATGGGAATGGGAATGGGAATGGGAATGGGAATGGGGATGGGAATAGGGATGGGAATGGGAACGGGAATGGGAATGGGAATGGGAATGGGAACGGGAACGGGAATGGGAATGGGGATGGGAATGGGAACGGGAATGGGAATGGGAATGGGAATGGGAATGGGAACGGGAATGGGAATGGGAATGGGAATGGGAACGGGGACGGGAATGCACATCGGAACATGCGTTGTGAATACGACCCTGCGTCGTCGCGAATCACATCCAGCATGTCCTGTGCAGAGGCAAAGGTGTGGAATACCCATCCAGAGCGGAAGGTGCTCTGACGCCATGTGTGGTGCGTTATGGACGCGACTCAGCATCGCTGCGAACTACATCCAGCATGGCCAGGGCTGATGCACGCACGGATGAGATTCAGTGAACATAGACACGGTGAGATATGCCTGCACACGAAGGGAAGAGCAACATTCATAACCACGGCATCCCTCTCACCTGCAGCAGCGGCCCAGCAGCGGGGTCACAGGCAAGCGTCCACGAGTTCCCGTACGGCGACCACGCCACAGCGGACGATGGAATCGCCTCCTCCGCGCCCGCTGCTGCTGCCGCCATTCCACGGACCCCAACCCGAACCACACCACCCGTCTCACCTGCAGCAGAGGCCCAGCAGCGGGGTCGCAAGCCAGAGTCCACGAGTCCCCATAGGACGACCAAGAGACAGCGGAAGACGGTATCGCCTCCTCCGCCCCCGCTGCTGCTGCCGCCACCCCCACCACCACCTGCTGCAGCAACGCTGGAAACCCCAGCGCCCCCCCCACCCTCCTCCCTTGCTCCGCTGCCGCTGCTGCCGCCACTTCCTTTTCTACTTGCCACCCTGTGCCCTGCCCGGACATCCCGGGCAGGCTGGGAACGAATCCACCAGATGTGGGTTGGAAATTTCCAGCAGCCCGTTGGATTTGCGGCGGCAATCGCCCGCCCGACCTGCTACCCGCTCCGTCCCTCTTCTTCTCCTCCCGGCCCTCCTCCCCTCCCTCCTCCCTCCTCTCCTCCCCACCCTCTTTCTCCGCCCCGCCCTGCCGCCCCTTCCTGGTCCCCTCGGCTGCGGCGGGCGTGTCGTTGATAGGCCGGCATGCCAGCAGCAGCAGCAGGGAGCGCAGCACGTGCGAGCAAGCAGGACTCGTTATGGCTGCTAGCGGGTATGCTGCCACCTCTGCACAGATCTTCTTCATAACCACCCTCAATGTTCCGGTCCATTTCGGCAAATCCCCCTCTCCCCCGCTCCCCTCTCCTCCCATCCCCTCCTCCTCCTCCCCCTCATCCTCCTCCTCGACTCCCGCCCCCGTTTCGTCCAATCCTGCGCTGCCACCTGTCCTCCTCTCTCCAGTCACCCACCCCCGTATATTCTGCAAGCCAGCTTCTACCACCCGGGAAGCCAACCCATGCGCTAAGATATCCCGACACAGATTCACCTCCCGCTCCCCTCCCCCATCCCCCTCTCCCCCCGCGCTTCCCCTCCCCCCCGAATCTCCCCCCGCTCTCCCCCTCCCCGCGCAGCAGCATGCGCCGGCGAGAAAGCGCGCGGCAGCGGCGGGGGGGGCGGCGGAGAGGAGGGGCTCGAGCGTGCGGCAGGTCTGGGAGTCCCACAGCAGCGGGTGCTCCTTGCCCCGAGCCTCCTCGAGAGCATTGGCAGCGATGGAGGCTCGGGCTGAGGTGCGGGGGGAGGATTGGGGGGGGATGAAGGGGAGTGGTGGAATTGGGGAGTTTGCGGAACAGCAGGGGGGAGCGAAACAAGAAGAGTGACAGAGGTGTGCGGAAAGGGAGAGAGACGGGGTTTAAGAAGGGGATGAAGGCAGCCACCTGCCGAAACTAGTTACCATCAATTTTTACCCTACGATTTCAAGAGACTTTTTCTGAGCAAGAATTTTTCTCAAAACGACAAAAGTGTTCTACAAGCCCGCTGCCACGTATGGCTAAAACCACCACCAAGTGGTGCTCTCTTGAAAGAGGTGTGCGGAAAGGGAGAGAGACGGGGTTTAAGAAGGGGAGGAACAAATGAAGTGGCCAAGGGACGAGAGGAGAGGACGAGAGAGGATAGTATTCTGGAAAGCGACGAACGTGGGAGTAAACACAGCGGAACGTGCTGCGGGGGAGAGTGAGAATGGCAGCAAGTCTACACTACAGCTGAGGGAATGAGCGGCGCACCTTGGGGGTCGGTGGTCTCCTGCCAGGTGCTCGCGATTTCCGTGAAGTAGTGCGACAGAGAGGGGTCCAGAAGCACGCGGCTGGCGAGGGGAATGGAGGGAGGAGAGAGGAATGGAGGGGCAGAGGGAGGAGAATGGGGGTTCAGTGAGTGAAGCACAGCGACAGAGAGGGGTCCAGCAGCACGCGGCTGGCAGAACAACGGGAGAGAGGGACGGCGCGAGGCGAGCAGGAGACGAGGGTTAAGAACCCTAGGTGATCGGAGGCTGATTTTGAGAATTCTGCAGGGTGTTTTTGAGAATTCTGCAGGATGTTTTTGAGAATTCTGCAGGGTGTTTTGAGAATTCTCAAAAACACCCTGCAGAACCCCAGGTGATGGGTGGCTTTTCCTCAGGTGATGACGATTTCCGTGAAGCAATGCGAGGCTCAGCGAGTGAAGCACTGCGACAGCGAGGGACCCAGCAGCAGCACGCGGCTGGCAGAACAACGGGAGAGAGGGACGGCGCGAGGCGAGCAGGAGACGAGGGTTAAGACAAAACCCTGAGGGTATCGGGGGTTTCGACCAATGACCAATGACCAATGACCAATGACCAATGACCAATGACCAATGACCAATGACCAATGACCAATGACCAATGACCAATGACCAATGACCAATGACCAATGACCAATGACCAATGACCAATGACCAATGACCAATGACCAATGACCAATGACCAATGACCAATGACCAATGACCAATGACCAATGACCAATGACCAATGACCAATGACCGATGACGTGAATCTGAATGGATACAGAAGGACGGGGGTGCAACGGCCAGCCGTGCGTACGGCGCAAGGGCGTGTTGTTCAGCCGTAGCGCCCTGCTCCGCGCCACCCGCGCCCGCTCCGCCGCCTGCGCTTCCGCCATAGCCGCGCCCGTCTCTCTTCCCGCCGCCTCCCCTGCCCCCACCGCCTCTTCCCCTTCCGCGCGTTCCGCCGCCTCCCTGCCACGCCATCGGCGCGCAGCGGTTAACTAAGAAAACGTGTTAAAGCCGCAGTCGTACGGATGCTATTATATCGACGGCGATATCAAAATATTTTGCGCTTTCGAAACCCTAAGTGCTGTCGACGTGCCTCACGTTGTCAAAATACTTTGGCAGTGCAAATGGGGAAACTACGCAGAATCCTGTTGCTTGCTGCTACCATGCAGCCTACAATGTCCTGTCTGAGGTGGGAAAACCAAGCAAACTCATTGCCTGAGCCCTAAAACCAGCAAAACCCTCAACGGCGGTGTCTGCGGCTTCCGAACGCGGGAGGATCGTCCGCGTTACGGAGCTACTTACGAAAGGAACCAGTGTGGTCAGAATGTACACACAATGCACCAAATACAATTTCTGTTGCTCTGATCGACACTAAGGATACTGAGATTTTCAACCAACTTGACACTTTCTCGCTTTAATAATGCACGTGCATACATGTATTTATAACTCGATTAGCAAATACAATGCGCAATATGAGACATGTATGGTAAGCTCAGACTACAATTGCTGCTTCTTAAGTATTGTCCCTAAGGTGCCACATGCACATCAATCCATGTCAATCTGTCTTGAAATGGAAGAATTAGGACGCCAAGACAATGGCGTGAGGTTTAGATCTAGGAGCTAGGCGAGAAGTTGAGAGAAAAGAGGACTAGAAAAGAAGAGAGGGATACAAGGAGGGGTGTTGTACCCTCTACAGTAATGTTCAGTAACGACTACCAAGCCTACAATTGTATGCTAACATATATAATTTAACACACCCCCTAGGCTTGGTAGCAGTAGGACCCACACACCCCCACACCCTCTAACCTAACACCCCCATATCAAACATGTTTAGTTATCATGCTTGTATAGACTGTATAGGGTCATCTTCTAGAGAGTACAACAGTTAGGTATATGTTTGTGTACTCTCTCTCTCTATTCATTAATTTCACTGTTTGATATGGTATCACGCGTAGGTAGGATCCCCCCCCCCCCCCCTCACGCTTCCGCTCGCCCCCTAGCTGGGCCCCGTCGTGCTCCTAGCCCCGTCGCGACCCTCCCTAGCCCCGTCGCGACCCTCCCTAGCCCCGTCGCGCCCCTTCCTGGGCCCCGTTGCGCCCCTTTCTGGGCCCCGTCGCGCTCCTCCCAGGCCTCGTAGCGCCCCTCCTGGGCCCCATTGCGCTCCTCCCAGGCCCCGTCGCGCCCCTTCCAGGGCTTCGTAGCGCCCCTCCAGGCCCCGTCGCGCCCCTTTCAGGGCTTCGTAGCGCCCCTCCAGGCCCCGTCGCGCCCCTTCCAGGGCCTGGTAGCGCCCCTCCAGGGCCCCGTCGCGCTCCTCCCAGGCCCCGTAGCGCCCCTCCTGGGCCCCATTGCGCTCCTCCCAGGCCCCGTCGCGCCCCTCCCTAGCCCAGTCGCGCTCCTCCCAGGCCCCGTAGCGCCCCTCCTGGGCCCCATTGCGCTCCCCCCAGGCCCCGTCGCGCCCCTACCTGGGCTTGGTAACGCCCCTCCAGGCCCGGTCGCGCCCCTACCCATCCCCGTCGCCCCTGCTCGGCCCCGTCGCCCCTGCTCGGCCCCGTCGCGGCCTATCGGCCGCGTGGCGCCCGCCCGGCCCCTGTCGCGGCTGCCCGGCCCCTGTCGCACCTGCCCGGCCCCTGCTCGCCCGCCCGGCCCCGTCGCCCCTGCCCGGCCCTGCTGTGGCCTGCCCGGGCCCCGTCCCTGCCGCCCGGCCCCGTCACCGCTGCCCGGCCCCGTCGCAGCCGCCCGGCCCCGTTGCAGCCGCCCGGCCACGTCGCAGCCGCCCGGCCACGTCGCAGCCGCCCGGCCCCGTCGCCCCTGCCCGGCTCTGCTGTGTCCGGCCCGGCCTCGTCCCTGCCGCCCGGCCCCGTCGCAGCCGCCCGGCCCCGTCGCAGCCGCCCGGCCACGTCGCAGCCGCCCGGCCTTGTCGCTGCCGCCCGGCCCCGTCGCCGTCGCCCGGCCCCGTCGCAGCCGCCCGGCCCTGTCGCCGCCGCCCGGCCTTGTCGTGCCTGCCCGGCCCCGACGCACCTGCCCCGGCCCTCCATACTTCCTGGTACTGTCCCCCGTTCCCCGCCCCACTTTGCACCCTCCTGCACTTTCCTGCCCCGCCTTGCATCGCCTTGCACCTCACTGGATCGCACTGACCGCACTGCACCGCACTGGACCGCACTGCACCGCACTGCATCGCACTGCACCGCACTGGACCGCACTGCACCGCACTGCATCGCACTGCACCGCACTGCACTGTCCTCCACTGCCCCTCATGGCTGCTGAGCTTCGTTTTGATGTTGAGGGTCAGCCTCTGGAGTTCGAGGCGTGGTTGGCTGACCTTCGCCGCCACCTCACTGGCCAGCGGCAGGACGGCCACCCGCTTTCTGCACACCTAGACGGTATGCTCCCCTGCCCTGACCCCCCTGCTGTGCTGCCCGCTGATCCCACGCCCGCTGAGCGCGAGTCCACTGCCGCTGCTGCCCTTGCCCGCTCTGTCTGGCTTTCCCGCGATGCCCTTGCTCAGCTCGCCATTAGCAATGCCCTCCCCCCCACTGAGCGCCCTCGCTTTAGAACCATTCCTACCGCCCAGGCCTACCTCGATGCTGTCATCAAGCGCTATTCTACCCCTCCTGCTGCCTCAGTGGGTCGCCTGATCCTTCCCCTGCTCTTTCCTGACCTGGCGTCTTTCCCCACTGTCTCTGACCTCGCTGCCCACCTGCGCTCGATAGATGAGGCCTGGCGCGCTGCCTGCACTGATGCTCAGCTTAGAGTCCACCAGCCTCCCATGACCTCTACCCTCTACCTCCTTGCCACCCGCCTACCTGACCGCCTTGCCGCCGCCCGCGACCAGTTCCTTAACATCCACCCTGCTGCTCTCACCCTCACCGACTTTGTTGACACCCTGACTGCCATAGAGACTCGTCACCGCTCCATAGCCCTGGCGAGCGGTACAGTACCGGTCCCTATCTTTCAGGGTTGTGCCCCCGCTCAGTGTACCTTCTCCGACGGCTCTGTCGCTGTGGCTGAGACTGCTGCTGCAGTGCAGTCCCGCTCGGCGAAGGGCCGCCGCCCCAAGGTTGGGAGCGGCGGAGGCGGCGGGGGTGCGGGTGGGGTAGTGGTGGAGGCGGGTCGTCCGGTGCCGGTGCGGACGTGGGGACCCTGCCCGGTCCAGCTGCCCCGCTGCCTCCACAGTTGCAGCAGCCGCAGCAGCAGCAGTCGCCGCAGCCGCAGCCTTCGCAGCAGCCGCAGCAGCCGCCGCAGACGAGGCAGGCGAGTACTCTCCCACCTGGGTGGCCTGGAGCTGGTGGTGGTCGTGCGCGTGGTGGTGCACCGGGTGGTGGTTCTGGAGGCGGGCCCTGTCAGTACCAGATCCAGACCGGTCCTCGCCGCGGCTTCGTTTGCGGTAAGATCGGTCATTCTACTCCTCGCTGTTTTCGTCGCCTGGACGACCTGTTCCGCCAGCGCTTTGGCCCGGCGCCCGACCTCCCGGACTGGCACAGCTTGCTTAGGCGTAGCATTAGGATTTTTGACTTGGACATGGATGCCATTGTAGCGGCCTTGCATGTGATGTATGCTGATGACTCTAGTGTGCTTCCCTCTTATTACCCCGTGTTGCCTAGTGTAGCGGTGCCTAGCGTAGACTCCCCTGCTGCGTCAGGCGTAGGATCTCCTGCTTTGCTTAGCCTTGGTGCTTCCACCGCTTCACTGCTGCCTCGCGCGACTGCTGCGCTTTCCTTCACTTTGGACTCTGGCGCCTCCCGGTGTTTCTTCCGCGACTCCACGACGCTGACGCCGCTGCCTGTTCCCGCTGCAGTTACTCTTGCTGACCCCTCCGGTGGTCCCGTCGTTGCCCGCAGTTCCACCTCCCTTCCCTGTCCGGCGGTTCCTTCGGGCACTCTCACAGGTCTGCATATCCCCTCGTTCTCCAGGAACCTAGTTGGTGTCGGCTGCCTCCAGGACCTTGGCGTCACCACTACGTTCCCTGGTCACGAGCGGTATGCTGTCTGTACCGAGGCCGCCACTGGTGCCCCCCTTACCACTTTCCCCCGGGACCCGGTGTCCGGCCTGTTCACACTTGACACCGCGCCGTCCCCAGCTGGGTCTTCCCCCCCGGTAGTTGCGTCCACCCAGGTTGCAGCCGCGTGCTCCTGTCGGTCCCTCACTCACCCGACTCTCCTTTGGCACCACCGCCTTGGTCACCCTGCACTCCCACGTCTGCGTCACATGTCCCAGCACGGTCTCGTCCTTGGTCTCCCCGGTTCGTTCCCCGAGTTTCCCTCCTCCCCCGCCCCACCGTGCACGCCTTGTGTCGAGGGCCGGCTCCGCCGTGCCCCTCACTCCTCCTCTTTTCCCCCTACCACCGCACCACTGCAGACTCTGCACATGGACGTCTGGGGCCCAGCCCCGGTCCATGGGCCGCGTCGCGAGCGCTTCTTCCTAGTGCTTGTCGACGACTTCACGCGCTACACCACCGTCTTCCCCCTGGAGCGGAAGGCCGACGTGCCTGACGTTCTCATCCCCTGGCTTGTCTCTGCTCGTGTCCACCGCGGTCTCCCTGCCTTGCGCCTTCACTCCGACCGGGGTGGCGAGTTTGCCTCAGGTGTCCTTGGTCGCTTCTGTCGTGCGGAGGGCATCACCCAGACGTTTACCCTGCCGGACTCCCCGCAGCAGAATGGGGTCGCTGAGCGACGCATCGGTTTGGTCATGGAGGTGGCTCGCACCTCCATGATCCACGCCGGTGCACCCCATTTTCTGTGGCCGTTCCGCCGTGCGCTACGCCGCTCACCAGCTTAACCTGTGGCCGCACCCCCAGCGGCCGCAGGTTTCGCCGACCCTTCTGTGGACCGGGTCCCCTGGTGACGCGTCTGCGTTCCGCGTCTGGGGCTGCCTTGCTCACGTTCGTGCCTCTGGCACGGACAAGCTCACTGCCCGCACCCTCCCCTGCGTCTTCCTCGGTTTCCCCCTTGACGCGTCCGACTGGCACTTCTACCACCCGCCGTCTCACCGCTTCTTTCACTCTCGTGACGTCACCTTTGACGAGTCCGTCTCCTTCTACCGCCGCTTTCCCCACCGTGGTCCCCCGGTTACTCCCCCCCTTTTCCTGGTTCCTCCCTCCCTGGTGGTCCCTGCCCCTCCCCCCCCCCGCCCCCCCGTCCGGCCCCCTCTGGTGTGTCTCACGTCACCCCCCTCCCGTCGGTCGTCCCGGTCGACGAGTCTTCTGACTCTGGTAGTCCTCCGGCGCAGTCCTCGCCGTCTGTCCCTCCCCCGGTGTCTCCTCCTCCACCGCCTCCGCAGCCGCCGTCGCCGCAGCTGCTGCAGCCGTCGTCTCCACCGCCGCCGCCGTTGCAGCCGTCGTCTCCGCCGCCGCCGCCGTCGCAGCCGTCGCTGCAGCCGCCGCCGCCGCTGCCGCTGTCGTCGCTGCCGCCGTTTGTGGACTCTGGGGGTGTCCCTTCTGGGGGTGCAGGTGTGGAGGGTTCGGGAGGTAGCCGTCGCGCAGCTTGTGGCCTTGGTGTTGGTGTTGTGTCGCCGCAGCAGCAGTCCCCGCCTGTGTCCGCCCTCCGTCTGCTCGGCCTTCCGTCTCCTGACCCTGCGCCTGTTCCTCTCCTGCCGTCTCCCCCTCTTCCCGTCTACGGCCCCGTGTTCCCTCTGCCAGACTCGTCCCCGGCTCGTCTTCCCCCTCGTTCCCCTCCTGTGTCCCCTCCTCTGTCTCCTGACCCGACGCCGCCCTCACACGTCTGGTCTCGCCGCCCCTCTCGTGCTCGTCCTGTCTCCCCTGTCCCGCGCTCTCACCCTATGTTGCTCCGTTCCCACGCGTCTCGACCTCCCCTCCTCCCGTCTCCTCCTCCGTGTTCTCTTGTCGTTGCGTCTCCTCCTCTGTCCGACTCCTTTCGTGCCGCTCGTCCTCTTGTTCCTCGGGTCCTTGCCTCTCTCGTTACCGACCCGTCTGTTCCCGTGTCGAGTCTTGACGCCCTCGTCGCTGCGGTCGCTGACTTCGCCTCTACCCGCCGCCTTGACTACGCTACCGCTCTGGTCTCCGACCCTGCCTGTCCTCCGTCCGTCGGGGGTGCTCCTGCCCTCGGCAGTGACGTCCTGGAGGACCGCCAGTTTGAGCTTGCTTTCCTGTCCGAGGCTGCTCCCCATCTCTGTTCCATGCTGCTAGTCCCTGAGGGTGACCCAGACGCTTTCGACATCCCGACCCCTCGTACTTACGCTGAGGCGGTTTCGGGACCCTGGGCCTCTCAGTGGATAGCTGCCATGGAGCAGGAGATGGCATCTTGGAGATCCACCGGCACCTACGTCGACGCAGTTCCCCCACCTGGGGTGAACGTGGTCGATGGCCGTTGGCTCTTCAAGGTGAAGCGCCCTCCTGGAGAGCCGCCTGTGTTCAAGGCGCGCTACGTGGCTAGAGGCTTCAGTCAGCGCGAGGGGGTGGACTTCTTTCAGACTTTCGCTCCTACCCCGAAGATGACTACTCTTCGGGTGCTGCTACACGTAGCGGCTCAGCGTGACTACGAGCTTCACTCCCTCGACTTCTCCACTGCCTTTCTTCAGGGCAGCCTTCACGAGCAGGTCTACCTGCGTCGCCCTCAGGGCTTTACTGGCACCTTCCCCCCTGGGACCCAGTGGCTTCTGCGGCGGCCAGTCTACGGCCTGCGCCAGGCGCCTCGTGAGTGGCACGACACTTTGCGTGCTACCCTTGCTGACCTGCAGTTCTTTCCGTCCTCTGCAGACCCCTCGCTCTTCGTTCGTGCTGGCTCGACTCCGTTCTACATCCTCGTCTACGTAGACGACCTGGTCTTTGCCACTGCTGACAGGGACGCACTGGCCTCCGTGAAGGCAGAGCTGCTGAAGAGACACACCTGCACTGACCTTGGAGAGCTGCGCCGTTACCTTGGCTTGCAGATCTCCAGGGACAGAGCCGCACGCACCATCACCCTGACTCAGTCACACTTGGTGCGCCAGGTCCTTCAGAGGTTCGGCCTTCAGTTCTCCTCCGCACAGCCCACCCCTCTTCCTCTGGACCACAGACTCTCCGCTCCAGTTCCTGAGGAGTCGGTAGATCCCAGTGGTCCTTACGCTGAGCTAGTGGGTTGCCTCATGTACCTGATGACTTGCACTCGCCCAGATCTCGCATACCCTCTCAGCATCCTGGCTCGTTTCGTGGCCACAGGCAGGCACCGACCTCAGCACTGGTCTGCCGCTAAGAGGGTTTTGCGTTATCTTGCAAGTACATCGGGCATGGGGTTAGTGCTAGGCGGACGCAGGCCAGTGGTCCTTACTGGACACACAGACGCTTCTTGGGCAGACGACGCCGAGACGCTCAGGTCTTCCCAGGGCTACTGCTTTAGCCTTGGTTCAGGTGCTGTCTCGTGGAGAGCTACCCGCTCTTCGTCTGTTGCCCAGTCCAGCTGTGAGGCCGAGATCTACGCCGGTGCCATGGCGGCACAGGAGCTCCGCTGGCTGACCTTCTTGCTCACTGACTTAGGTGAGCGGCCTAGCTCTGCCCCGGTCCTGTACGCTGACAACAGGGCCATGATTCTCCTGTGTCAGGAGCCTCGACTCGAGGGCAGAGCGAAGCACATCCAGCTGCGGTACTTCCTCCTGCGTGAGCTACAGCAGCGTCGCCAGGCTCGCGTAGTACACTTAGCCTCCGGTGCCAACACAGCTGATATCTTTACGAAGGCGCTTGCGCCTAAAGATCATCAGCGGCACTGTGTGCAGCTTGGTCTGGTTCCTGTAGTCTCTCACTTACTCGGGCCTTGACTCTGTACTGTCCTATATATCTGTGTGTACACTCAGACTGGACTTGTGTCCTCTTACAGTGGTTGGACTAGTAGTGCCGCCCTGTACTAGTGCTTGCCTTGCCTGTACTCCTTCTGACTGGTCTTTTAGACCCTTGTCTCAGAGGCTGGACTAGTAGTGCCACCCTGAGCTGCTTGTCTAGAACATTCCCCTATGCAGTCCAGGGGGTGTGTCAAACATGTTTAGTTATCATGCTTGTATAGACTGTATAGGGTCATCTTCTAGAGAGTACAACAGTTAGGTATATGTTTGTGTACTCTCTCTCTCTATTCATTAATTTCACTGTTTGATACCCCATTCCCAGCAGCCACGACTACTCCAACAGGGCCAACCCTAAGGCCCTGGAGATGGCGACGGCGGCAGTCCCGGTAGCGGCGACAGCGACAGCGGCGTGCAGCGGCAACAGGCCTGCGGCAACGACAGCGGCGACGGCGACGACTTTGGCTTACGACTGCGGTGACGGCAGCGGCCCCCGCCCTTCCGGCGGCGTGTCCTAACTCCGCGACAGGGGGACGACCGGCGAGAGTCAGGCGACGGCTGTAGCGATTAGGAGGGGACAGAGGGAAAGGGGAAGGGGCGGGGCTTCGGATCTTCAGCGCGGCGCCATTGCTGGCGTGGCGCTTACTGGCGTGCGGGTGGGCTGCAAGTCCAGCAGCGACGCAGGTGGTGCGCGACGGCAACAGGCCGACGACACCGCCACGGCACCACTACGACGCCACCACAGCGTGGCGTCGGGGCCGCGGCTGCTCGTCGACGCTGAGACGACAGCACACAGAGGCCGCCGCGGCAACTCGGAAAATGTACCACGACGACAGGCAAACGGAAGGCCGCGACGGCGGCCAAGTAAGGACGGGTACGTAGCGGAAGCGAGGGGAGCAGGCCCAGGAAGGGAGTCCTGCTCTGAAACAATGTCTTGAAGTGGAAGAATTAGGATGCCATGACAATGACGTGAGGTTTAGATCTAGGAGCTAGGCGAGAAGTTGAGGAGAGAAAAGAGGACTAGAAAAGAAGAGAGAGGGATACAAGGAGGGGTGTTGTACCCTCTATAGTAATGTTCAGTAATGACTACCAAGCCTACAATTATATGCTAACATATATAATTTAACACAATCCTCCTTTACTTCATCCCATCACCTCCTTCCCACCTCCTACCCCTCCAACCCATCACCACCATGCACATCACTTGTTGAAGTATCCACCATACATGTCCACCGCATGGTTCAGCCAAGATGCAATGCCATCTCATCCCTTCAAACCATCATTTGCCACCACCCCATTATCAGCCACCCTGTTGGCCGGCTGTAGGCTCAATTAACCCTCGAATGGTCATACCATGTCATAATACAGCATGGCATGATACAACATGGCATTGTACACAACGGCATGATGCACCATGGGATGGTACACTGCGGCATGATGGACCATGGCATGATACACCACGTGGTGGTACACCGTGGCATGATGCACACTGGCATGACGCACCATGGCATGATACACCAAGTCTTGATACACCGTGGCATGATACACCATCGCATGATGCACCATGGCATGATGCACCATGGCATGATGCACCAAGGCATGATGCACCATGACATGATATACCATAGGATGATACACCGCGAAAAGATACACTATGGCACGATACACCATCACATGATACGCTATTATGGGAAGAGGCAAGAAAAGGGAGGGACAAAGCAGGAGGGTAAAACCCCCCTGCAAAAGGCGAGGGTGAGAGAAGAGAGAGTAGCCAAACACCCCAACGTAAGGAGATTGAGGCAAGAGAGGGCAGAGGGGGTTCAAACCGCCACAGGAGGATTTCAACCCCAGACCAGTCATTGGACCAGTGCACCAGTCAGTGGTCCAGTGGACCAGACAGTGGAAAAGTCAATGGTCCAGTGGACCAGATAGTCGACCAATCAGTGGACCAGTCAATGGACTAGTCAGTGGACCAATGGACGAGACAATGGATAAATCAGTGGACCAATAAGTGGACAACTCAGTGGACCAGTCAGTCGACCACTGGACGAAACAGTGGACCAGTCAGTGGACCAGACAGTCCCTACCTGTCCCTAGCTGTCCCTAGGTGTCCCTAGCTGTCCCTAGCTTTCCCTACCTGTCCCAGCTAGGGACAGCTAGGAACACATAGGGACACCTAGGGGAAGCTAGGGACAGCTAGGGACACCAAGCGACACCCAGGAATACCTAGGGACACCTAGGGACACCTAGGGACACCTAAGGACACCTAGGGACACCTAGGGACATCTAGGGACGCCTACGGACCCCTAGGGACAGCTAGGGACAGCTCAGGACAGCCAAAGACAGCTAGCGACAGATAGGGACAGCTAGGGACAGCTAGGGACAGCTAGGGACAGCTTGGGACAGCTAGGGACACCTAGGGACACATAGGGAGAGTTAGGGACAGTTAGGGACAGCTAGGGACAGCTAGAGACATCTAGGGATAGCTAGGGACAACTAGGGACAGCTAGTGACAGCTAGGGACAGCTAGGGACAACTAGGGACAGCTAGGAACACCTAGGGACAGCTAGGGACACCTAGGGACACCTAGGGACAGCTAGGACAGCTAGGGACAGCTAGGGACAGAAAGGGACACCTAAGAACAGCTAGGGACACCTAGGGACATCAAGGGACACCTAGGAAAACCTAGGGACAGCGATAGACAGCTAGGGACAGCTAGGGACAGCTACGGACAACTAGGGACACCTAGGGACAGCTAGGGACAGCTAGGGACACCGAGCGACACCTAGCGACACCTAGGGACACCTAGGGACAGCCAGGGACAGCTAGGGACACCTAGGGACAGCTAGGGACGGCTAGGGACAGCTTGGGATAGCTTAAGACACCTAGGAACAGCAAGGGACACCTTGAGACAGCTAGGGACACCTTGGTACAGCTAGAGACACCTACGAACAGCTAGGGACAGCTACGGACAGCAAGGGACAGCTAGGGACTGCGAGGGACATCTGCGGACACCTAGGGACAACTAGGGATAGCTAGGGGTAGCTAGAGACCGCTAGGGACAGCTAGGGATAGCTAGGGACAGCTAGGAACAGCTAGGGACACCTAGGGACACCAAGGGACACCTAGGGACACCTAGGGACAGCTAGGGACACCAAGCGACACCCAGGAATACCTAGGGACACCTAGGGACACCTAGGGACATCTAGGGACACCTAGGGACATCTAGAGACGCCTAGGGACAGCTAGGGACAGCTAGGGACACCTAGAAACACCTAGGGATAGCTAGGGACATTTAGGGACACCTACGGACAGCTAGGGACAGCTACGGACAGCTAGGGACACCTATGGACAGCTAGGGACACCAAGGGAGAGCTTGGGACAGCTAAGGAGAGCAAGGGGCCGCTAGCTACAGCTTGGGACAGGAAGGGAAGCTACGGACACCTAGGGACATCTAGGGACAGCCAAGGACAGCTAGGTAGAGCTAGGGACAGCTAGGGACAGCTAGGGACAGCTAGGAAGAGCTAGGGATAGCTAGGGATAGCAATGGACACCTAGGGACACCTAGAGACACCTAGGGACACCTAGGGACAGCTAGGGAAACCTAGGGAAACCTAGGGAAACCTTAGGACACATAGGGACACCTAGGGACAGCTACGGACGCCTAGGGACACCTGGGGACACTTAGGGACACCTAGGGATACCTAGGGAAAGCTAGGGACAGCTACGGACAACAAGGGACACCTTGGGACAGCTAGGGACACCTACGGAGAGCTAGGGACAGCTAAGGACAGCTAGGGACCGCTAGGGACAGCTTGGGACAGCTAGGGAAGCTACGGACACCTAGGGACACCTAGGGACAGCTAGGGACAGCTAAGTACAGCTAGGAACAGCAAGGGACAGCTAGGGACAGCTAGGGACACCAAGCGACACCCAGGAATACCTAGGGACACCTAGGGACACCTAGGGACACCTAAGGACACCTAGGGACACCTAGGGACATCTAGGGACGCCTACGGACCCCTAGGGACAGCTAGGGACAGCTCAGGACAGCCAAAGACAGCTAGCGACAGATAGGGACAGCTAGGGACAGCTAGGGACAGCTAGGGACAGCTTGGGACAGCTAGGGACACCTAGGGACACATAGGGAGAGTTAGGGACAGTTAGGGACAGCTAGGGACAGCTAGAGACATCTAGGGATAGCTAGGGACAACTAGGGACAGCTAGTGACAGCTAGGGACAGCTAGGGACAACTAGGGACAGCTAGGAACACCTAGGGACAGCTAGGGACACCTAGGGACACCTAGGGACAGCTAGGACAGCTAGGGACAGCTAGGGACAGAAAGGGACACCTAAGAACAGCTAGGGACACCTAGGGACATCAAGGGACACCTAGGAAAACCTAGGGACAGCGATAGACAGCTAGGGACAGCTAGGGACAGCTACGGACAACTAGGGACACCTAGGGACAGCTACGGACGCCTAGGGACACCTGGGGACACTTAGGGACACCTAGGGATACCTAGGGAAAGCTAGGGACAGCTACGGACAACAAGGGACACCTTGGGACAGCTAGGGACACCTACGGAGAGCTAGGGACAGCTAAGGACAGCTAGGGACCGCTAGGGACAGCTTGGGACAGCTAGGGAAGCTACGGACACCTAGGGACACCTAGGGACAGCTAGGGACAGCTAAGTACAGCTAGGAACAGCAAGGGACAGCTAGGGACAGCTAGGGACACCAAGCGACACCCAGGAATACCTAGGGACACCTAGGGACACCTAGGGACACCTAAGGACACCTAGGGACACCTAGGGACATCTAGGGACGCCTACGGACCCCTAGGGACAGCTAGGGACAGCTCAGGACAGCCAAAGACAGCTAGCGACAGATAGGGACAGCTAGGGACAGCTAGGGACAGCTAGGGACAGCTTGGGACAGCTAGGGACACCTAGGGACACATAGGGAGAGTTAGGGACAGTTAGGGACAGCTAGGGACAGCTAGAGACATCTAGGGATAGCTAGGGACAACTAGGGACAGCTAGTGACAGCTAGGGACAGCTAGGGACAACTAGGGACAGCTAGGAACACCTAGGGACAGCTAGGGACACCTAGGGACACCTAGGGACAGCTAGGACAGCTAGGGACAGCTAGGGACAGAAAGGGACACCTAAGAACAGCTAGGGACACCTAGGGACATCAAGGGACACCTAGGAAAACCTAGGGACAGCGATAGACAGCTAGGGACAGCTAGGGACAGCTACGGACAACTAGGGACACCTAGGGACAGCTAGGGACAGCTAGGGACACCGAGCGACACCTAGCGACACCTAGGGACACCTAGGGACAGCCAGGGACAGCTAGGGACACCTAGGGACAGCTAGGGACGGCTAGGGACAGCTTGGGATAGCTTAAGACACCTAGGAACAGCAAGGGACACCTTGAGACAGCTAGGGACACCTTGGTACAGCTAGAGACACCTACGAACAGCTAGGGACAGCTACGGACAGCAAGGGACAGCTAGGGACTGCGAGGGACATCTGCGGACACCTAGGGACAACTAGGGATAGCTAGGGGTAGCTAGAGACCGCTAGGGACAGCTAGGGATAGCTAGGGACAGCTAGGAACAGCTAGGGACACCTAGGGACACCAAGGGACACCTAGGGACACCTAGGGACAGCTAGGGACACCAAGCGACACCCAGGAATACCTAGGGACACCTAGGGACACCTAGGGACATCTAGGGACACCTAGGGACATCTAGAGACGCCTAGGGACAGCTAGGGACAGCTAGGGACACCTAGAAACACCTAGGGATAGCTAGGGACATTTAGGGACACCTACGGACAGCTAGGGACAGCTACGGACAGCTAGGGACACCTATGGACAGCTAGGGACACCAAGGGAGAGCTTGGGACAGCTAAGGAGAGCAAGGGGCCGCTAGCTACAGCTTGGGACAGGAAGGGAAGCTACGGACACCTAGGGACATCTAGGGACAGCCAAGGACAGCTAGGTAGAGCTAGGGACAGCTAGGGACAGCTAGGGACAGCTAGGAAGAGCTAGGGATAGCTAGGGATAGCAATGGACACCTAGGGACACCTAGAGACACCTAGGGACACCTAGGGACAGCTAGGGAAACCTAGGGAAACCTAGGGAAACCTTAGGACACATAGGGACACCTAGGGACAGCTACGGACGCCTAGGGACACCTGGGGACACTTAGGGACACCTAGGGATACCTAGGGAAAGCTAGGGACAGCTACGGACAACAAGGGACACCTTGGGACAGCTAGGGACACCTACGGAGAGCTAGGGACAGCTAAGGACAGCTAGGGACCGCTAGGGACAGCTTGGGACAGCTAGGGAAGCTACGGACACCTAGGGACACCTAGGGACAGCTAGGGACAGCTAAGTACAGCTAGGAACAGCAAGGGACAGCTAGGGACAGCTAGGGACAGCTAGGGATAGCTAGGGACAATTATGGACATCTAGAGACACCTAGCCACAGCTAGGGCCAGCTAGGGACAGCTAAGGACACCAAGGGGCACCTAGAGACACCTAAGGACACCTAGGGATACAAAGGTACAGCTACAGACACGTAGGGACACCTTGGGAAACCTAGGGACACCTGGGGACAGCCAGGGACAGCTAGGGACACCTAGGGACAGCTAGGGACAGCTAGAGACAGCTCCGGACAGCTAGGGACAGCTAGGGACAGCTAGGGAAACCTAGGGACACCGAGGAACACCTAGGGACACCTAGGAACAGCGAGGGACAGCTAGGGTCACCTAGGGACAGCTAGGGACACCTACAGACACTTAGGGACACCTAGGGACACCTACGGACACTCAGGGACACCTTGGAACAGCTAGGGAGAGCTAGGGAAAGCTAGGGATAGTTAGGGACAGCTAGGGACAGATAGGGACAGCTAAGGACAGCTGGGACAGCTGGGGGCAGCGAGGGACAGCTAGGGACAGCTAGGTACACCTAGGGAGAGCTAGGGACAGCTAGGGACACCTAGGGACTTCTAGGGACAGCTAGGGACAGCTACTGACAGCTTGGGACAGCTAAGGACAGCTAGGGACAGCTAGGGACAGCTAGGGAGAGCTAGGGACAGCTAGGGAAACCTAGGAACACCTAGGGACACCTAGGGACACCTAGGGACACCTAGGGACACCTAGGGACAGGTAAGGACAGCTTGGGAGAGCTAGGGACAGCTAGGGACAGCTAGGGACAGCTAGGGACAGCAAGGAAGTCCTAGGGACACCTAGGGACACCTAGGGACAGCTAGGAACAGCAAGGGATAGCTAGGGACACCTACGAACACCTAGAGACAAATAGGGACACCTAGGGACAGCTACGGACGCCTAGGGACACCTGGGGAAACTGAGGGACACCTAGGGATACCTAGGGACAGCTAGGGACTGCTACGGACAGCTAGGGGAAGCTAGGGACAGCTAGGGACACCCCGGGACACCTAGGGACAGCTAGGGACAGCTAAAGACAGCTAGGGATACCTTGGGGCACCTAGGGACAGCTCGGGACAGCTAAGGAACGCTAGGGACAGCTAGGGATAGCTAGGGACAGCTAGGGACAGCTTGGGACAGCTAGGGACAGCAAGGGATAGCTAGGGACACCTAGGGACAGCTAGGGACAGCTAGGGAAATCTAGGGTCAGCTACGGACATCCAAAGACAGCTAGGGACAGCTAGGGACAGTTAGGGACACCTAGGAACACCTAGGGACAGCTGGGGACAGCTAGGGACAGCTAGGGACAGCTAAGGACAGCTAGGGACAGCTAGGGACAGCTAGGGACAGCAAGGAAATCCTAGGGACGCCTAGGGACACCTAGGGACAGCTAGGAACAGCAAGGGATAGCTAGGGACACCTAGGAACACCTGGAGACACATAGGGACACCTAGGGACAGCTACGGACGCCTAGGGACACCTGGGGAAACTGAGGGACACCTAGGGATACCTAGGGACAGCTAGGGACTGCTACGGACAGCTATGGACACCTAGGAAAACCTAGGGACATGTAGGGACACCTAAGGACAGCTAGGGACAGCTAGGGTCAGGTAGGGACACCTAGGGACACCTAGGGACACCTAGGGACAGCTAGGGAAACCTAGGGAGACCTAAGGACACATAGGGACACCTAGGGACAACTATGGACACCTAGGGACACCTAGGGACACGGAGGGACACCTAGGGACAGCTAGGGACACTTAGGGACACCTAGGGACACCTAGGGACAGATAGGGACAGTAAGGGACAGCTAGGGGCAGTCAGGGATAACTAGGGACAGCTAGGGATAGATAGGAACAGTTAGGGAAAGCTAAGGAAAGCTAGGGATAGGTAGGGACAGCTAGGGACAGCTAGGGACACCTAGGAATATCTAGGGAGAGCTAGAGACAGCTAGGGACAGCTATGGACTTCTAGGGACAGCTAGGGACAGCTAGGGACAGCTAGGGACAGCGAGGGACAGCTAGGGACACCTAGCGACTCCTAGAAACACCTACCGACACCTACGGAAACCTAGTGACACCTAGGGACACCTAGGGACACCTAGGAAAACCTAGGATCAGCTAGAAACAGCTAGGGACAGCTAGGGACAGCTAAAGACAGCTAGGGACAGCTAGCGACACCAAGGGACATCTAGGGAGACCTAGGGACACATAGAGACACCTAGAGACACCTAGAGACACTTAGAGACACCTAGGGACACCTAGAGACAACTAAGGACACCTAGAGACACCTAGGGATACCTATAGACACCTAAGGACCCATAGGGACAGCTATGCAAACAAGGGATACCTAAGGGCACATAGGGAAACCTAGGGACAGCTACGGACGCCTAGGGACACCTAGGGACAACTAGGGACAGCTACGGACACCTAGGGACAACTAGGGACAGCTACGGACACCTGGGGAGAGCTAGGGAAAGCTAGGGGCAGCTAGGGACGGCTAGGGACAGCAAGGGACAGCTAGGGACAGCTAGGGACAGCTAGGGATACCTAGGGACACCAAGAGAGACCTAAGGACACCTAGGAACACCTACGGACAGGTAGGGACAGGTAGGGACAGCTAGGGACAGCTAGGGATAGCTAGGGACATCTAGGAACAGCTAGGGACACCTAGGAACACCTAAGGGAAGCTAGAGACACCTAGGAACACCTAAGGGACACCTAGGGACAGCTAGGGACACCTAGGAACACCTAAGGGCAGCTAGAGACAGCTAGGGAAAGCTAGGGACAGCTAGGGACAGCTAGGGACAGCTAGGGACACCTAGGGACACCTAGTAACACCGAAGGGCAGCTAGAGACAGCTAGGGACAGCTAGGGACAGATAGGGACAGCTAGGGAAACCTAGGGACACCTAGGGACACCAAGAGAAACCTAAGGACACCTAGGAACACCTAGGGACAGGTAGGGACAGGTAGGGACAGCTAGGGACAGCTATGGATAGCTAGGGACATCTAGGAACAGCTAGGGACACCTAGGGACAGCTAGGGACACCTAGGAACACCTAAGGGCAGCTAGAGACAGCTAGGGAAAGCTAGGGACAGCTAGGGACAGCTAGGGACAGCTAGGGACAGCTAGGGACACCTAGGGACACCTAGTAACACCGAAGGGCAGCTAGAGACAGCTAGGGACAGCTAGGGACAGATAGGGACAGCTAGGGAAACCTAGGGACACCTAGGGACACCGAGAGAGACCTAAGGACACCTAGGAACACCTAGGGACAGGTAGGGACAGGTAGGGACAGCTAGGGACAGCTATGGATAGCTAGGGACATCTAGGAACAGCTAGGGACACCTAGGGACAGCTAGGGACACCTAGGAACACCTAAGGGCAGCTAGAGACAGCTAGGGAAAGCTAGGGACAGCTAGGGACAGCTAGGGACACCTAGGGACACCTAGGGACACGTAGGTACACCTAGTAACAGCTAAGGGCAACTAGAGACAGCTAGGGACAGCTAGGGACAGCTAGGGACAGCTAGGGAAACCTAGGGACACCTAGGGACACCTAGAGACACCTAGGGACAGCTAGGGACAGCTAGGGACAGCTAGGGACACCTAGGAACAGCGAGGGACACCTAGGGACCGCTAGGGACACTCAGGGACACCTAGGGACATCTAGGGACAGCTAAAGTCAGGTAGGGACACCTAGGGACAGCTAAGGACAGCTAGGGACAGCTAAGGAAAGCTAGGGACACCTAGGGACACCTAGAGACACCATGGGACACCTAGGGACAGCTAGGGACGCCTAGGGACACCGAGGGACACCTAGGGACAGCTAGGGTCAGCTAGGGACAGATAAGGACAACTAGGAACACCTAGGGACAGCTAGGGACACCAAGAGACAGCTAGGGACACCAAGGGGCACCTAGGGACAGCTAGGGACAGCTCAGGAGAATTAGGGACAGCTACGGACAGCTAGGGACAGCTACGGACAGCTACGGACACATAGGGACCCCTAGGGACAGCTACGAACGCCTAGGGACACCTAGGGACCCCTAGGGAGACCAAGGGACAGCTAGGTACAGCTACGGACAGCTAGGGACAGCTAGGGACAGCTAGGGACAGTTAGGGACAGCTAGGGACAAATAGGGATAACTAAGGACAGCTAGGGACAAATAGGGACAGCTAAGGACAGGCAGGACAGCTGGGAACAGCTAGGGACAGCTAGGGACAGCGAGGGACAGCTAGGGACAGCTAGGGACAGCTAGGGACAACTAGGGACACCTAGGGACAGCTAGGGACATTTAGGAACAGCTGGGGGCAGCTAGGGACAGCTAGGGACACCAAGGGGCACCTAGGGACAGCTAGGGGCACCTAGGGACAGCTAGGGACAGCTCCGGAGAGCTACGGACAGCTAGGGACAGCTAGGGACAGCGAGGGACAGCTAGGGACAGCTAGAGACAGCAAGGGACAACTAGGGACACCTAGGAGCAGCTAGGAACACCTAGGGACAGCTAGAGACAGCTAGGAACAGCTAGGGGAAGCTAGGGACAGCTAGGGACACCCCGGGACACCTAGGGACAGCTAGGGACAGCTAAAGACAGCTAGGGATACCTTGGGGCACCTAGGGACAGCTCGGGACAGCTAAGGAACGCTAGGGACAGCTAGGGATAGCTAGGGACAGCTAGGGACAGCTTGGGACAGCTAGGGACAGCAAGGGATAGCTAGGGACACCTAGGGACAGCTAGGGACAGCTAGGGAAAGCTAGGGTCAGCTACGGACATCCAAAGACAGCTAGGGACAGCTAGGGACAGTTAGGGACACCTAGGAACACCTAGGGACAGCTGGGGACAGCTAGGGACAGCTAGGGACAGCTAGGGACAGCTAGGGAGAGCTAGGGACAGCTAAGGACAGCTAGGGACCGCTAGCTACAGCTTGGGACAGCTAGGGAAGCTACGGACACCTAGGGACATCTAGGGACAGCTAGGGACAGCTAGGTACAGCTAGGGACAGCTAGGTACGGCTAGGGACAGCTAGGGACAGCTAGGGACAGCTAGGGACAGCTAGGGACAGGTACAGACATCTAGGGACATCTAGCGACAGCTAGGGGCAGCTAGGGACAGCTAGAGAAAGCTAGGGAAACCTAGGGACACCTAAGGACACCTAGGGATACATAGGGATTGCTACGGACGCTTAGGGACACCTTGGGAAAGCTAGGGACAGCTAGGGAAACCTAGGGACAGCTCTGGACAGCTTGGGACAGCTAGGGACACCTAGGACCACCTAGGGACACCGAGGAACACCTAGGGACACATAGGAACAGCTAGGGACAGCTAGGGACACCTAGGGATAGCTAGGGAGACCTAGGGACACCTAGGGACACCTAGGGACACCTAGGGAAACCTAAGGACACCTTGGGACACCTAGGGATAGTTAGGGACAGCTAGGGACAAATAGGGACAGCTAAGGACAAATAGGGACAGCTAGGGACAGCCAGGACAGCAGGGGACAGCGAGGGACAGCTAGGGACAGCTAGGGACAGCTAGGTACACCAAGGGAAACCTAGGGACACCTAGGGACAGCTAGGGAAACCTAGGGACAGCTAGGGACAGCTAGGGACAGTAAGGGACGGCTAGGGACATCTAGGAACAACTAGGGACACCTAAAGACAACTAAGGACACCTAGAGAAACCTGGGGACACCTAGAAAAACTCGGGATACCTAAGGACACATAGGGAAACCTAGGGACAGCTACGGAAGCCTAGGGACACCTAGGGACACCGAGGGACACCTAGGGAAAACTAGGGACAGCTAGGGACACCTAGGGAAACCTAGGGACAGCTAGGGACAGCTAGGGACAGCTAGGGACAGCTAGGGACTGCTAGGGAAAGCTAGGGACAGCTAGGGACAGCTAGGGACACCAAGGGACACCTAGGGACAGTTAGGGACAGCTAGGGACAGCTAGGGGCAGCTAGAGAAAGCCAGGGACACCTGGGAAGAGCTAGGGACACCTAAGGACAGCTTGGGAGAGCTAGGGACAGCTAGGGACAGCTAGAGACAGCTAGGGACAGCTACGGACAGCTAGGGACAGCTACGGACAGCTAGGGACACCTATGGACAGCTAGGGACACCAAGGCAGAGCTTGGGACAGCTAAGGAGAGCAAGGGGCCGCTAGCTACAGCTTGGGATAGCTAGGGAAGCTACGGACACCTAGGGACATCCAGGGACAGCCAAGGACAGCTAGAAAGAGCTAGGGACAGCTAGGGATAGCTATGGACACCTAGGGACACGTAGAGACACCTAGGGACACCTAGGGACAGCTAGGGAAACCTAGGGAAACCTAGGGAAACCTTAGGACACATAGGGACACCTAGGGACAGCTAGGGACAGCTAGGGACAGCTAGGGACAGCTAGGGAGATCTAGGGATAGCCAGGGACGGCCAGGGACAGCTAGGAGCAGCTACGGTCAGCTAGGCACAGCGAGGGACAGCTACGGACATCTAGGGACACGTAGGGACAGCTAGGGACAGCTAGGGAAACCTAGGGACGCCTAAGGACACCTAGAGACACCTAAGAACACCTAGGGACACCTAGGGACACCAAGGGACACCTAGGGACAGCTAGGGACACCTAAGGACAGCTAGGGACAGCTAGGGACACCTAAGGACAGCTAGGGACAGCTAGGGACAGCTAGGGACAGCTAGGGACAGCTAGGGACACCAAGAAACAGATAGGGACAGCTAGCAACAGCTAGGGACACCTAGGGACACCTAGGGACACCTAGGGACAGCTAGAGACAGCCAGGGACAGCTAGGGACAGCTAGGGAGATCTAGGCACACCTAGGGACAGCCAGGGACAGCCAGGAGCAGCTAGGGACAGCTAGGCACAGCTAGGGATACCTAGGGACAGCTAGGGACAGCTAGGGAAACCTAAGGACACCTAGGGACACCTAGGGACACCTAGGGACACCTAGAGACACCCATGGACAACAAAGGGACACCTAGGGACATTGAGGGACACCTAGGGACAGCTAGGGACACCTAGGGACAGATGGGGACAGCTAGGGACAGCTAGGGACAGCTAGGGACAGCTAGGGACACCTAGGGACAGCTAGGGACAGCTAAGAATATCCAGGGACACCTAGGAACACCTAGGGACAGCTAGAGACAGCTAGGGACAGCTAGGGACAGCTAGGAACAGCTAGGGACAGCTATGGACAGCTAGGGACAGCTAGGGACACCTAGCGACTCCTACGAACACCCACCGACACCTACGTACACCTAGTAACACCTAGAGAATCCTAGGGACACCTAGGGACACCTAGGAAAATCTAGGAACAGCTAGAGACAGCTAGGGACAGCTAGGGACAGCTAAAGACAGCTAGGGAAAGCTAGCGACACCGAGGGACATCTAGGGACACCTAGGGACAGCTAGGAACAGCTAGGGGCAGCTAGGGACATCTAGGGACACCTAGAGACAACTAAGGACACCTAGAGACACCTAGGATCACCTAGAGACACCTAAGGTCCCATAGGGATAGCTAGGCAAACTAGGGATACCTAAGGACACATAGGGAAACCTAGGGACAGCTACGGACGCCTAGGGACACCTAGGGAAGCTAGGGACAGCTAGGGACAGCTAGGGACAGCTAGGGACAGCTAGGGACAGCTAGGGACAGCTAGGGACAGCTAGGGACAGCTAGGGACAGCTAGGGACATCTAGGGCTACCTAGGGACACCTAGGGACAGCTAGGGATAGCTAGGGACAGCTAGGGGCACCTAGAGAAAGCTAGGGACACCTAGGAAGAGCTAGGGACACCTAAGGACAGCTTGGGACAGCTAGGGACAGCTAGGGACAGCTAGACATAGCTAGGGACAGCTAGGGACAGCCTGGGACAGCTAGGGACAGCTAGGGACATCTTGGGACACAAAGGGACAGCTAGGAACAGCTAGGGGCAGCTAGGGACAGCTAGGGACAGCTAGAGACACCTAGGGACATCTAGGGACACCTAGAGACAACTATGGACACCACGAGACACCTAGGCACACCTAGAGACACCTAAGGACCCATAGGGACAGCTAGGAAAACTAGGGATACCTAAGGACACATAGGGAAACCTAGGGACAGCTACGGACGCCTAGGGACACCTAGGGATACCGAGGGACACCTAGGGAAACCTAGGGACAGCTAGGGACAGCTAGGGACAGCTAGGGACAGCTAGGGACAGCTAGGGACAGCTAGGGACAGCTAAGGACAGCTAGGGACAGCTAGGGACAGCTAGGGACAGTTAGGTACAGCTAGGGACAGCTAGGGGCAGCTAAAGAAAGCTAGGGACACCTAGGAAGAGCTAGGGACAGGTAAGGACAGGTTGGGACACCTAGGGACAGCTAGGGACAGCTAGAGACAGCTATGGACAGCCAGGGACAGCTAGGGACACCTAGGGAGATCTAGGGACACCTAGGGACAGCCAGGGACAGCTTGGAGCAGCTAGGGACAGCTAGGCACAGCTAGGGACAGCTAGGGACAGCTACGGACATCTAGGGACACCTAGGGACACCTAGGGACACCTAGAGACACCTAAGGACACCTAGGGACACCTAGGGACACCGAGGGACACCTAGGGACAGCTAGGGACACCTAGGGATTGATGGGGACAGCTAGGGACAGCTAGGGACAGCTAGGGACACCTAGGGATTGATGGGGACAGCTAGGGACAGCTAGGGACAGCTAGGGACAGCTAGGGACACCTAGGAACAGATAGGGATAGCTAGCAACAGCTAGGGACACCTAGGGACACCTAGGGACAGCTAGGGACAGCTGGAGATATCGAGGGACACCTAGGAACACCTAGGGACAGCTAGGGACAGTTAGGGACAGCTAGGGACAGGTAGGGACACCTAGCGACTCCTAGGAACACCTACCGACACCTACGGACACCTTGTAACACCTAGGGACACCTAGGGACACCTAGGGGTATCCTAGGGACACCTAGGAAAGCCTAGGAACAGCTAGGAACAGCTAGGGACAGCTAGGTACAGCTAAAGACAGCTAGGGACAGCTAGCGACACCGAGGGACATCTAGGGACACCTAGGGACAGCTAGGAACAGCTAGGGGCAGCTAGGGACAGCTAGGGACAGCTAGAGACACCTAGGGACATCTAGGGACACCTAGAGACAATTAAGGATACGTAGAGACACCTAGGGACACCTAGAGACACCTAAGGACCCATAGGGACAGCTAGGCAAACTAGGGATACCTAAGGACACATAGGGAATCCTAGGGACAGCTACGGACGCCTAGGGACACCTAGGGACACTTTGGGACACCTAGGGAAAGCTAGGGTCAGCTAGGGACACCTAAGGAGACCTAGGGACAGCTAGGGACTGCTAGGGACAGCTAGGGACAGCTAGGGACAGCTAGGGACAGCTAGGGACAGCTAGGGACACCTAGGGACACCTAGGGACACCTAGGGACACCTAGGGATACCTAGGGACAGCTAGGGGCAGCTAGGGAAAGCTAGGGACACCTAGGAAGAGCTAGGGACATTTAAGAACAGCTTGGGACACCGAGGGACACCTAGGGACACCTAGGGACAGCTAGGGACAGCCAGGGACAGCTAGGGACAGCCGGGAACATCTAGGGACATCTGGGAACTGCTAGGGGCAGCTAGGGACAGCTAATGAGAGCTAGGGATATCTACAGATAACTGGGGAATGCTAGGGACAGCTAGGGACAGTTGGGAACTGCTAAGGACGGCTAGTGACAGCTAGGGATAGCTAAGGACAACTGGGGAAAGCTAGGGACAGCTAGGGACAGCTGGGGACAGCTAGGGTCAGCTAGGGACAGCTAGGGACAGCTGGGGACAGCTAGGGTCAGCTAGGGACAGCTAGGGAGAGCTAGGGATAGCTAAGAAACACTTAAGCCCAAGTCTAGAATTACATAGGGGGATTTCAAGAGAGCCCCTTTTGAAGCAGGGCACTCTTGTAATTTTTTCGAACACATGAATTTTTCATTCAATGCAATTAAGGGGCAGCAGGACAGCGTGAAGTGGCCGAAAACACGTGTAATGCAAGTAATTGCGACAACGACAATCGTTAGCGACACGGCTGCAAATTTTCGGACGACAAGTACGTCAGGGTAATTTTGAGTCTAAGACGTGTTCGCCGCAGAGGCGCGCTGCCTGATTTTAACCGGCGGGCCAGTATGGTGCACAGATATTGGGCACAGCTGGGTGCGAAATACTGGGTCATTCAGAATTCAAGTGAGCAGGAAATACGCCCTGGTCGACTCGCAGGGCATAGGACAAGGCATGTCTGTTGGATTATGGGATTATTTAGGTTGCTCCAATGAACTTACTTATAGATGTTAGATTATAGAGTGGATAGTGTAGCGTAGTTTGGTTGGATGGGTTGGGAATGCTCCTAGAGGGTAAACATAACATGTCTAGCTTGGTTGTGACTTGGTTGGAGCTAACTTCTTGGATTCGATGGTGCCTCCTAAGAATAGAACATGTCCAGCTTGGTTCCCAAGCATCCTAGACTCTAGAAAGAGGTTCTAAGGATACATTTGTCTCTTAGAACATTCTAACTTGGTATCAGGGATGAGGGGAGTCTAATGACCTATTGGAAGAGTGACCTAGCGCAAAACAGAGTTTCAATCCTTGGTGGAAGCAAACGGGCTTCCACCGACCCCGAAGGGCTGCCGAAATTGCACTGTAGATCATCGTGATGGACCTTGGACGTGGCACTGGTGAAGGGAAGGAGAAACACGCTGGACGATGTCTTGAGCCAACGATGCCGTTGGACGACCAGCATCTACAACATTTGCCTTGAGGTTGTTGCCATCTGATAAGCGGATCGGGCGAAAATCTAGAAATTCGATCGGTGACAGAAAAGTGGAAGAATCTGGGAGAGCGCGAATAGACATTGATTGTGACCGAGAGAAAGGGAGAGGATCACGGGCGCCAATAGAGGACATCAGTGTGCATCCAATAAGCCAAAATTTGGGAGGAACAGCGGAGGCAGCATCACGAAATCTCACTTCAAATGACCTGGTCGACTCGGTAACAACAAGTCGACAAACTTCGGAGAACTTAAGTGCCAAAAATAGCATTGGGAACAAAACATGCAATATTTTGTTGGAAAGCCCTCGGAGTAAGGATTTAGCAGCCATAGACAGATCGACATTTGGAGATTGGAGATTGGAGTTACGCTCCATAAACTAGGAGGGGGTGACTCTAGCGACATCGCCCCTGTCGACATCAACACCACAGCTGTAGCCATCGCCGCCCCCCTCGTCACTGCTAGTGTTGCCTTTGTTGCTGCCACCATTGTCGCAATCGATGGTCCCACCACCGCCGCCGCCGCTGCCGCTGCCGACATTGCCGCCAACGGTGACGCCGAGCATGGAGCAGGACAAGGGTTTTGAGAAATGGGAGCGCGCGCCAAAGTTCAATGGGAATGGTTATTGGACTTGAAGCTTCCGGTATGAGCAATGAGCGGAAGCACATGACATTTGGGGATTCTATGATGGTTCGGAGGAGCGACCAACCTTGGGCGATGCACGAAAGAAGTGGGACAGGAAAAAACAAAAGGCATATGCTCAGCTTTGCAATGCCTTGGTACCGGATGAGTTGATTCGCTTGGTACATGAAGTTGGCGGCAAAACCAAGCTTGCCGATGCTGCTGTCGACCGGGAGCCGAGGGCTGTCACTCGTAGTCCTGCACGCGCAGCTGAGGTATACAAGCGGGTGAAGGAACTCCACCTGCAGCGTAGCTTGTGGAGCAGGAAGGTACAAGTGGTGGATCAGGAGAAGTAGGAGGATTCAACAGAGATAGCGATCGGGTAGGCAGTGACAGCAGCAGGGCAGCAGTCAGGGGTAGGGAAGTAGCCGCGAGATGGGTGGTGGATTGACAGTGGAGCCAGCCATAACTTCACCCCCTATGCAAGGTGGGCCCGCCTGAGATCAAGGGAGTGGGATTGGGAGATGGAAGAGTGGTTGCTGCTTAGGGTATGGGTGAGGTATCAGTAGTCGGTGAAGGTGGTCAAGTTTTAAGACTACAAAAGGTAGACCATGTTCTGGAGTTGCATACTCGTTTGTTGTCTACCCCACATCTCACCTCGAGAGGCGTCACACTCTTGTTTGAGGGGACGAGATGTGTGCTAAAAAGGGGGGAGCGAGTGTTGGCGACAGGAGAGAAGGAGGGTGGAAGGGATTATGGGCTCGTGTGGATGCTGCTTCCACTAGCTCGAGGTATTCAAGGCAAGGCTCTCGCAGCTCGCCCATCCACCTCCCTCTCTCCTCTCACACTTGCCCATCGCCAACTTGGTCATACCGCCCCGACTACACTGTAGCAGATGGCCAAGGGCAACTGTGTGATTGGATTGGATATCGAGGGAGCATTTGCGGATTGCCCTCCTTGTGATTCATGCCTGCTAGGGAAGTCGGCAAGGATGACGTTTCCTCATAAGGCATTACAAGCCCTTGGACCACTTGATGAGGTTCACATGGACTTGTGGGGGCCTATGCGCACTCCGTCCTTGGGAGGAGCAGTGTACGTGCTCAACCTCATTGACATCTTCACCAGGCGGATCTGGGCGTTTCCACTCCCCAACAAGGAATCCGCCATGGTGGCAATGGTCCTTCACATGTGGCACAAGGATGTGGAGCGGGAGTCAAGGCGAAAGCTGAAAGTGATTCGCTCAGACAAGAGTGGTGAATTTCTAGGGGAAGCTGTGAAGGCATGGAAGAGCGAGTTTGGCATTCAAACTCATCTAACTGTAGCAGACTCGCCACAGCATAATGGGGTGGTAGAGCGGTGGCATAGGACAATGGCAAGGGGGATTCGCACCTTGCTCGTCGACAGTGGACTTCCGGTGCGCTTGTGGGGTGAGGCCTTGATGTGGATGGTGTGGGTCAAGAATCGGGTACCCCATAGTGTATTACCAGCCCTCATCACTCCTATAGAGGCCTAGTTAGGCGCTAAGCCGCATGTTGGCATGGCTCGGGTTTGGGCTGCATGGGGTGTCATGCTGCATGGATAGGAGCGAGGTGGGAAGCTGGATGCAAGGGCTGTTATGTGTGTCTGTATCGGGATGGACATGGAGAGTAAATGATGGAGGATGCTGGACCCTTCTCTCATATGCATCTGCATTGTTCAAGATGTTGACTTCCTCGAGAATGTAATGTGGAAGGATTGGGAGACAGCCAAAGCCTTTGGGGAAATAAGGCAAAATGCTGCTACCATCTCTTAGCTCCAGCCACTCCCCCTCGAGCGCCTTGGAGCAGAGGAAGATTCTGCCGACATGCCTCCATCATCGGCCCAGCTGCGGGTGTCGGCACCGCCGAGTGTGTCAGCACCGACGAGTATGTTGGCACAGCCTGCTGACGTGCAACAGTTACTCAATCCCGTTCCTTGACGCAGTGTCGCGACACCTGCCTCCACCTCCTCCTCTTTTGACCCGAGCCTGCCTCTTCCCTCTGGCAGTGAGTCTGGAGCACAAGCCATTCCCTCCCCACCACCTATGATAGGGTTGTAGGTCCTTGGTATCCGGTCAGGTTTCGGTGGTGAGGAGGTAGGGGGGGATGCTGGTGTAGGTGTGGGCATGCTTTTCTTGGCCAAGGAGGTGGAGGGTGTAGCGCTAGCAGGTGTGAGCACCGGTGATCTGCCACGCACACTGGCTGAGGCAAAGCGCGACCCTAAGGGTCCATCTTGGGATACTGGGGCTAAGAAGGAGGTAACTGCTATGAGCACGATGGGGGTGTGGGATCCTGAGCCGGTTGACTTGCCTCCAGGTAAAAAGGCCATTGATACCAAGTATGTTTTCCATCGGGAAACGGATCAAAAGGACAAGGTGGTAGAGCATAAGAATTGCCTTATTGCTAAAGGTTATAGCCAAGAGCCTGACAAGGATTATGATCAGGTGTTTGCCCCTGTCGAAACTGACCTCCGGTCGGGTGCTTCTTGTAGAAGCAGCGGTACGAGGTTGGCATGTACATCAGGAGGATGTGAACCATGCCTACTTGAATGCACCCCTGCGAGAGGAGGTGTATGTGAGGCAGTCTGAGGGCTTTGACAATGGTACAGGGAGGGTGTACCGCTTGCGAAAGGCCCTTAATGGACTCAAGCAAGCACCTCGTGCTTGGAAAGAGGAGATTGGGGCCACGCTGGTAGGTGCAAGGTTTAGTCGCAGTGCATGTGACGAGGCTCTGTATATCCGATTCGTGGATGAGGACCTGGTGTATGTGTTGGTGTATGTGGATGGCCTTTTACTGGTCTCCCCATGCCTAGACTTGATCAATCAGGCCAAGAAAACCCTTGCCGACAAGTACCAGATGAAGGATCTCGGTGAGGTGTCTATGTGCCGTGGGGTGGAAGTACGCAGGTCGTGTGAGGATGGATGGCTTGAGATTGGGCAAGAGAAGGATTTCCGTGGACTTCAGGTCAGGTTTGGTGATCTGTTGGGGGAGACTCATAGGGTGCATACTCCTATATCACCAAATGATCTCACTAAGATCAGGAAAGGTACATGGTCTGCCGACGAAGGCTCGCCTGCCGACATCAAGATATACCAGAGTCTCATCGGCAGTCTTATGTTAGCTGCTGTGACCACTCGTCATGACCTCTCGTTCACTATCAACACACTGCAGTCATGTATTGCACCTAGGCACATTCACTTGCGTGTTGCTTTGAGAGCACTAAGGTATTTGGTCGACACAGCCACCCAGGTGATCCGGTATGAGCGACAGGGTGGTGAGCAAGTCATTGGGTACATTGACTCTGATTGGGTGGGTGAGGCAGACAGAAAGAGTCGTGTGGCCTATCTCTTCAAGCTAGGTGGGGGGGCTATCAGATGGTACAGCAAGAAGCAAGACAGTGTAGCTTGCAGCAGTACTGAGGCTGAGTACAAGGCGTTATCCAAGGGGGCCAAGGAGGCCATATGGTTGAGGAGCTTGTTGGCTGAGATACATGTGGGTGATGGGGGTGCAATTCCATTGTGGTTCCCAAGCATCCTAGTCTCTAGGAGGAGGTTCTAAGGATACATTCGTCTCTTAGAACATTCTCTAACAAAGTCCACAAGTAGCCTTGTCATAAGACTTGATTTTCCAAATGCTGGTACATGAACTGGATGCCAATGCCCACACTTAGCAACCGAATCTCCATGGCAAATATAATGACAAGTCTACGTCTAATAAGGATTAGGATTTCTTTTGCAATTACAATGAAAAAATTGTGTAGTTTCCTGTGCAACATCATTCCGAACAACAGCCAACGAAAATCTAGCATGCGACTTTACAATCGTAAGTCTTTGTATGCAGGCGGACAGTAGTGACTTGGGAGATGTGGTGGGCTGCACTTGAAGTAGTGTCGTGGAAGGCGGTCTACACTCACAGAAGGAAGGCAGGGGGGAATGGGAGATAGGGGGAAATAGAGGCAGGGGGGAATGGGAGATAGGGGGGAAAGGGAGGCAGGGGGGAAAGGGAGGTAGGGGGGAAAGGGAGGCACAGGGGGAAGGGAGACAGGGGGGAATGGGAGACAAGGGGGAAAGGGAGGCAGAGGGGAAAGGGAGGCAGGGGGGAAAGGGCAGTAGGGGGGAAAGGGAGGCAGGGGGGAAAGGGCAGCAGGGGGGAAAGGGCAGCAGGGGGGAAAGGCAGGCAGGAAAGAAAAGGAAGTGGGCGGGAGGGGATGCAGAGGGGAAAGGGAGGCAGGGGGGAAAGGGCGGCAGGGGCGAAAGGACGGTAGGGGGGAAAGGGAGGCAGGGGGGAAAGGGAGGCAGGGAGGAAAGGGAGGCAGGGGGGAAAGGGAGGCAGGGGGGAAAGGGCAGCAGGGGGAAAGGGAGGCAAGGGGGAAAGGGAGGCAGGCGGGAAAGGGAGGCAGGGGGAAAGGGAGGCAGGGGGGAAAGGGCGGCAGGGGGGAAAGGGCAGCAGGGGGGAAAGGGAGGCAAGGAAGAAAGGGAGGCAAGGGAGAAAGGGAGGCAGGAGAGAGAGGAAGGCAGGGGAGAAAGGGAAGCAGGGGAGAAAGGGAGGCAGGGGAGAAAGGGAGGCAGGAGAGAAATGGAGGCAGGGGAGAAAGGACATATCCCCCATCTTGATCCCTCTCTCCCTTCTCCCTCGCGCCCCTATCCCTATCTCCCTTCTCAATCACAGCCCTATCCTCCTCTCTCCCGTCTCCCCTCTCGCCCCATCCCCCTCTCTCCCTTCTCCCTTCCCGACCCATCCCTCTCTCTCCCTTCTCCCTTCCCACCAATCCCTTTCTCTCCCTTCTCCCTCCCAACCACATCCCCCTCTACCTTATCCCTCCCAGCCCTATCTCCCTATCTACTTTCTCCCTCCCATCCCTATGCCTCTTTCCCATCTCCCTCCAATCCCTATCCCTCTTTCCTGTTTCCCTCCAATACCTATCCCGCTCCCCTTTTTCCCTCCCATCCCTATCCCTTCTCCCTCCTAGCCCTCTGCCCTCGAGTCTGGGCTCCTGACACAGGAGGATCATGGCCCTGTTGTCAGCGTACAGGACCGAGGTAGAGCTAGGCCGCACACCTAAGTCTCTGAGCAAGAAAGTCAGCCAGCGGAGCTCCTGTGCCGCCATGGCACCGACGTAGATCTCAGCCTCACAGCCAGACTGGGCAACAGACGACGAGTGAGTGGACATCCACGAGACAGCACCTGAACCAAGGCTAAAGCAGTAGCCCTAGGAGGACCTGAGAGTCTCGACATCGTCTGCCCAAGAAGCGTCTGTGTGCCCAGTAAGGACCACCGATCTGCATCCTCCTAGCACTAGCCCCATGCTCGATGTACTTGCTAGATAACGCAGAACCCTCTTAGCTGCAGACCAGTGCTGTGGTCGGTGTCTGCCGGAGGCCACAAAGCGGGCCAGGATGCTGAGAGGGTATGCGAGATCTGAACGACTGCAAGTCATCAGGTACTTGAGGCAACCCACCAGCTCTGCGTAAGGACCACTAGGCACTACAGCCTTCTCCGGGACTAGAACAGAGAGTCTGTGGTCTACTAGCATAGGGGTGGGCTGTACGGAAGAGAACTGAAGGCCGAACCTCTGAAGGACCTGGTGCACCACGTGTGACTGTGTGAGAGTGATGGTGCGTGGTGCTCTGTCCCTAGAGATCTTTAAGCCAAGGTAGCGGCGCAGCTCTCCTAGGTCAGTGCAGGTGTGTCTCCTCAGCAGCTCGGCCTTCACGGAGGCCAGTGCGTCTCTGTCTGTAGTAGCAAAGACCAGATCGTCTACGTAAGCAAGGATGTAGAACGGAGTCTGGCCAGAGCGGACGAAGAGCGAGGGGTCCGCAGACGACAGGAAGACATGCAGGTCAACAAGTAGAGCACGCAGCGTGTCCTGCCACTCACGGGGCGCCTGGCGCAGGCCGTAGACACGGCGCTGGAGGAGCCACTCGGTACCAGGGGGAAAGGTACCGGAGAAGCGCTGAGGGCGGCGAAGGTAGACCTGCTCGTGTAGACTGCCCTGGAGGAAAGCTGTGGAGAAGTCGAGTGAGTGCAGCTCGTAGTCACGCTGTGCTGCTACGTATAGCACCGCCCGAAGAGTAGTCATCTTTGGGGTCGGGGCAAGGGTCTGAAAGAAGTCCACCCCTTTACGCTGACTGAACCCACGAGCAACGTAGCGCGCCTTGAAGACAGGCGGCTCTCCAGGAGGGCGCTTCACATTGAAGAGCCATCGACCATCGACTACGTTCACCCCAGGTGGGGGAACTGCGTCGACAAAGGTACCGGTGGATCTCTAAGATGCCATCTCCGGCTCCATGGCAGCTATCCACTGAGAGGCCCAGGGTCCCGAGGTGGCCTCAGCGTAGGTGCGAGGGTTCAGGATGTCAAAGGCGTCTGGATCTCCCTCAGGAACTAGCAGCATGGAACAGAGATGGGGAGCAGCTCCTGGCAGGAAAGCAAGCTCGTACTGTCTGTCCTCTATGACGTCACTGCCAAGGGCACCCACACCCCCGACGGACGGAGGGCAGGCAGGGTCAGAGACCAGAGTGGTGGCATAGTCAAAGCGGCAGGTAGCGGCAAAGTCAGTGACAGCAGCAACAAGAGCCGACAGACTCGAGACAGGAACAGACGGGTCGATAATAAGAGAGGCAAGGACACGAGAAACAAGGGGACGCAAAGCACGGATGCAGTTAGAAAACGGAAGCGGGGCCATAGCGAGCGACGACAGAGGAGGAGACGGGAGGAGCGGAGGAGCACGAGACGCGTGGGAGCAAAGCAACATAGGGTGAGAACGTAGAACAGGGGAGGTAGGACGAGCACGAGACGGACGACGAGCCCAGACGTGAGACGGAAGAGTTGGGTCAGGAGAGGGGGGAGGAGACATAGGAGGAGAACGAGGAGTGAAACGAGCCAGAGAAGAGTCCGTTGGAGGAAACACAAGGCCATAGATTGGCAGAGGAGGAGGCGGTGGCGACCGAGGAGCCATCGGCAGGCGGTCAGGGGAAGGAAGGCCGAAGGGGCGAAGAGCGGACACCGGCGGCGACTGTGGCGACTGCTGCCCAAAGCCAATACCAGAACCTCCAGCGGCACCACGGCTCCCTCTGAGAAGCCCCACGCCAGCACCCCGAGAATGGGAACCCGCTCCAGTACTCACTACGGCACGCTCCCCAGCACCCCCAGAACGCACAAACTCCAGCGGCTGTGATGACGGCGGCTGCGGCCGCGGCGGCGACGGCAGCTGCGAAGGCGGCTACGGATGTGATAGCAACGTCGGCGACAGGGGAGGAGAGACCGGGGTGGGGACAGGCGGTGGAAGGGACTCCGCTGAGCTGCGAGAGTCAGCAGACGCCTCGACAGGGACAGCTCACGGGAGTGGGGTGACGTGAGACACACCAGACGGGGCACGGAGGGGAGGGGGAGGAGCAAGGGCGACCAGGGGAGGGGGGGAAACCAGGAACTCGGGGGGAGTGACTGGGGGACCACGGTGGGGAAAGCGGTGATAGAAGGAGACGGACTCGTCAAAGGTGACGTCGCGAGAGTGAAAGAAGCGGTGAGACGGTAGGTGGTAAAAGTGCCAGTCAGATGAGTTGAGGGGGAAACCTAGGAAGACACAGGGGACGGTGCGATCAGTGAGCTTGTCCGTGCCAGAGGGACGAACGTGAGCAAGACAACCCCAAACGTGGAATGCAGACGCGTCACTAGCAGACCCGATCCAGAGGAGGGTCGGCGAAACATGCGACCGCTGAGGGTACGGCCACAGGTTAGGCTGGTGGGCAGCGTAGCGAACGGCTAATGGCCACAGAAAATGGGGTGCACCAGCATGGATCATAGAGGTACAAGCCACCTCCATGACAAAACCGATGCGTCGCTCAGTGACCCCGTTCTGATGTGGGGATTTTGGCAGGGTATACGTCTGGGTGATGCCCTCCGCACGACAGAAGCGACCAAGGCAGCCAAAGGCGAACTCGCCATCACGGTCCGAGTGAAGACGCAACACAGGGAGACCTCGGTGCACACGCGGGGAGACAAGCCACAGGATAAGAACGTCGAGCACGTCGGCCTTCCACTCCAGGGGAAACACGGTGGTGTAACGAGTGTAGTCGACAAGTACTAGGAAGTAACGCTCACGAGGGCGACACGGGGGTGGGGCTACAGACGTCCATGTGCAGGGTCTGCAACAGTGCGGTGGTGGGGGGGGACGAGGAGGAAAGAGGAGCACGGTGGAGCCGGCCCTCGATGCAGGGGGTGCATGGAGGCGCTGCCGAGGAGGGGAGCGCAGGGAACGACGTCGGGAGATCTAAGACAAGACCGTGCTAAGACATGTGACAGAGACGTGTGAGGGCAAGGTGACTTAGGCGGTGGTGCCACAGAAGCGACGGATGAGTAAGCGACCGACACGAGCAAGCCGCAGCAACTTGGGTAGACGCTGTCACCTGGGGGGGGCGTCCTAACCGGGGGGGACGCGGTGTCCAGCATGAGCAGGCCAGACACCGGGTCCCGGGGGAACGTGGTGAGGGGGGCACCAGTGGCGGCCTCGTTACAGACAGCGTACCACTCGTGACCAGGGAACGTAGTGGTGATGCCAAGGTCCTGAAGACAGCCGACACCAACTAGATTCCAAGAGAACAAGAGGATGTGCAGGCCTATAAGAGAGCCCAAAGGAACTGCCGGATAAGGGAGGGTGGTGGAACTATGGGCGACTACCGGACCTGATGAAGGGTCTGCAAGGGCAACTGCGGCAGGGACGGCAAGCGGCGTAAGCATAGTGTGGTCCCGAAAGTAACACCGAGAGTCGAGAGTGAAGGAGAGCGTGGCAGTGGCGACTGGGGGCGGAGGAGCTAGGGTAGAGCCAAGGCTAAACAAGGCAAATGTTCCTACGCCTGACGCAGCAGTGGAGCCTAAACTTGGCACACTGGGCACACCTACACTAGGCAACACGGGGTAATAGGAAACAGTCACACTAAAGTCATCGATATACAGCATATACAATGCAGAGCTAATCTCATCCATGTCCATATCAAAGATCCTAACACCACGGCGGAGCAGACTGTGCCAGTCAGGGAGGTCCGGCGCGGGGCCGAAACGGAGACGAAATAGGTCGTCCAGGCGACTGAAACAGCAAGTGGGAGTATGACCGATCTTATCGCACACGAGGCCGCGGCGAGGACCGGTCTGGAGCTGGTACTGGCAGCGTCCGTCACTCCCACCGCTACCTGACGACGAGCTATGTGCACGACCACCGCGACCAACACCACCTCCGGCGCCAGGCCTCCCAGGCGGGAGGCGGCCAACCCTCTGCTGCTGCTGGTCAAGCTGTGGCGCCTGCTGCTGCTCCCGCTGAGGCTGCTACTCCGAGGCACCAGCCCCAGCCCTCTCGTCGGTACTACCTCCAGCGGATGAACCACCTCCACCCCCTCCTCCACCTCCTTACCATAACGGGACTGCGTTGTGGCCACCGCGGCAGCGGTCTCAGCAGCAGGGGCTGTCTCAGCTAAAGCCGCAGAATCGTCAGAGTAAGTGCACTGAGCGGGAGCACAACCCTTAAAGATAGGGACTAGCGCATTACCGCTAGACTGGGTGATAGAGCGCTGACGGGTCTCTATGGCAGACAGGGTGTCGACAAACTCAGGGAGGGTAAGGTTAGTGGGGTGCAGATGTTAAAGTGAATGAAATGATTAGAACAGTGACATACAAGGGAATACAACATATTGGACTGTACTCTCTAAGGCACAACCCTATGTAGTCTAGAACAGCATACAATATATATTTGACAGCAAACTCAGAAAGTGGTCGCGGGCAGTGGCAAGGCGGGTGGCAAGGCGGGTGGCAAGGAGGTAAAGGGTAGAGCAGATAGGGGGCTAGAACACACGAAGATGGGCCTCAGTGTAGGCAGCGCGCCAGCTCGCGTCGAGCGTGCGCATGTGCGCGGCCATGTCAGCGATAGTGGAGAAAGACGCGAGATCAGGAAAGAGCATGGAAAGGATCAGGCGGCCGGCAGAGGCAGAGGACAGGGTGGAGTAACGCTTGGCAACAGCCTTAAGAACTCCCGAGCAATCCTGCCCGACTTAAAGCTGGGGCGCTCAGACAGGGGGAGGGCATGGCCAACCATGAGCTGAGCGACAGCATCACGCGACAGCCAGACAACTCGGGCAAGGGCAACAGCAGCGGTGGGCTCACAGTTAGCAGACGTGGGGTCAACGGGGAGAGCAGCAGGGGGGCAGGGCAGGGGAGCGTACCGTCAATGTGGACGGCCAAGGAGTGGTCGTCCTGCCGTTGACTAGTGAGGCGACGACGGAGGTCGACAAGCCATGCGTCGAACTCAACCAGCTGACCCTCCGCATCAAAGCGCAGCACCGAGTCCGTCATTAAGGTCGCTGCAGCCACGAATAGGTGGTGAAGGGCGGGACGGAGCGACGAGGAGGAGTGGGTAGCAATGCTGTACAGTGCAGTGCGGTGGAATGCGGTGTAGTGCAGCACCGCGCGGTGCAGAGTGGTGCAGTACGGTGGGGCGCCGTGCAGTGCGACGCCACGCGGTACAGGGTGGTGGGGAGCGGTGCAGAGCGGTGCAATGCGTTGGGGCGCGGTGCAATGCAGTGCAGTGCAGTTCTGAGCGGTACAGCACGGTGGAGAGGGCCATTTTAGCGAGCGGGGACCGGGAAACACGGCGGAGTGGGAGGGGGGAAAGGGGGGGGGGGGGGGGAAGGGGGGGGGGGGGGTGCGCTGAGCAACTGGGAGACGGGGCCATGGGATGGCTGGGCGACGGGGCCGCAAGGCTGGGCGACGGGGCCGCGAAGCAGTGGGGCGACGAGGCCGCGAAGCGGCTGGATGACGAGGCCGCGAAGCGGCTAAATGACAAGGCCGCGGGGCGGCTGGGCGACGGGACCGCAGGGCAGCTACGCTAGGGACGATGCAGTTGCGGGGCCAGCACAACGGCGAGGCGCAAGGCGACAAGGCGACCGGGTCACAGGGTCGTTATGCGCCAGGTGACGAGACGACGGGGAACAGGGGTCGCTAGGCGCTGGGTAACAGGGAGACGGGGCCAGCGGGGCGGTTAGGCGCTAGGTGGCGGGGCAACGGGGCCACGAGCGGTTAGGCGCTAGGAAACGGGGTTGCGGGGTCAGCAGGGCGGCTAGGCGTTCGCCCATGGGGCCGGCTAAGACCTAAGGCGGAAGCGCGGGTGGGTGGGGGGGAACCTAACCTGCTCATGATACCATCTTAGCGTTAGAATTGTTGAGTAGAATGGGAGTATACAATGGTATATAATGAAATAAAACGTATGGTGTTGTAGTAGACGAAGTATAAAACTATAAACACGAACACTTGGCAAATCCTCAAGTGTTGGTCCAGGATCTTTGCTGGAATGGTAGACTAGTAAGACAGCGGAAGTCTTGTAAAATGTAAAGGTCAAGGTTGAATAACCTGAGTATGTGAACTTGTGAGTAATCAAAGTTAATAATAAAAAGACCTAACAAGTATTCATAGTTCTAGGAAAAGTACCTATTCGCTAATGTACCTGTTCGTCATTATCGCGATATGCGCTCTAAACGATATTGGAGAGGTGCGACTGTTCGCGTGACTGAAACGACTGTCCTATGACGAGCGCTATTTGCTGACGTCACCCTATTATATCACAACACTCCCCTTCATTTCTGGAACGTCGATAGTGTCACTTCTTGAAGATTCCGCAGAGCTTGTTACAGTACTGAAATTTCTGTCGTGTGAGCTTCTTCGTGAGAAAATCGGCAGCCATTTCGTTGGTCGATTAGTAGACCAATCGCATCCTCCCCTTCTCGACTTCATCTTTGACGAAAAAATAACGAAGCGAAAAATGCTTCGTCTTGTTGACGAAACCAGGTTGATGTGCGATGCGAATTGCACTTTGATTGTCGCACTGTAGGGTAAACTGGGTAGTTGTCGTCAACTTCGCTTCTTCCAACAGTTCCTGTAAGTAAAGTCCTCCGCGTGTTGCTGTGCAGACAGCAATAAACTCAGCTTCAGCAGAGGAGAGTGCAATCAGCTCCTGTTTTGTAGAATTCCAAGAGATAGGTCCGATAGGTTCCAGTCGATAGATGAACCCGGTGCGCGACCGTCGATTAGTAGAATCAGCAGCGTGATCGGCGTCGACAAAACCATGTAGGTAGAGTGTTTTACAACCGATGACGTTGTAGACTAAACCGACGTCAGGTGTCGAGATAAAATATTGAAGTGCGCGGAGAAGATCAAGCTGATGCTCTTCCTCAGGACGGCGTAGGAACTGTGCGAGCTGACTGGTCGCGTAGGCTAGATCAGGACGACAAGTGACAGCGGCGAAGAGTAGACAGCCTAGCTGTTGTTGATAGATCTGTAAACCGGTTGAAGTTAACAGTGCGGTGTTCGGTTTGTGGTCAGTCGGTAGTGAGCGGTACGGTGTAGAGACTGCAGTAGGTGTGAGGTTGAAGCGGGCAGCGAGTGTTGCTGCATACTTAGAAGCGGTGAGATGAATAGTTGTCGGTGAACAGGTCATGTTCAGACCGAGAAACTGTGAGACTGTTTCGGAGACGGTAAGCTGTAGATTTTTCTGTAATTTCAGTATGAAGGTCTCGGCAAGAGAATCGGTAGTACTGACGTATAGGATGTCATCGACATAGGCGACGAGTAAAATATAGTTGTTGCCGTCTGTCAGTAGATACATTCCTTGGTCATGAGGTAGTTGACGAAAATCGGCAGCGATCAGATGTGAGTGGAGATACTGCTGCCAGAGCCGTGGTGCCTGTTTAATGACGTATAGGGATTTTTGGAGACGGCAAATGCTCGGTGTGTTAGTAGTATAGGAATGCGGGTACTCTACCAGGATAAGCGCGTCGACAGGCGTGTAGAGAAACGCATTCGAGACGTCGATTTGTCGAAGTCGGAGATTACGGCAGGTGGCGACACAAAGTAGAATCCGAACGCTTGTATGTCGGCCGACAGGAGCAAAAGTTTATTCGTAGTCGATGCCGCAAGTCTGTTCGAACCCGCGGACGACCCATCGCGCCTTGAATTTCTCAAATGAACCGTCTGCATTAGTCTTGACGCGGAAGACCCATTTACCGGTAAGTACCTTCTTCCCTTTTACTTCTGAAGTTGGTATTAAATCCCATGTGCCACGATTCTTGAGTGCTGCTAGCTCCTTGTCCATGGCTTCGCGCCATTTTTCTCGGTTCAGGTATTTTACTGTCGTTGTTCTGTACTGCTACTGCGAACCCCAGTATCTGTAATCTTGTTTCTGTAAAGCGCGGACGTTCTTCGTTTGCACCTGCGAAATTTTCTTCTGGTCCTTCTTCCCCCCCAATTTCTTCAGGTGTAACACGGACTGCTTCGTCGGAGACGACGGGCATCGGCTGCTGTTGGCGATCGCGTTCGTAACTGAGATGAACTTTGCGAACATCATCTTGGTCAGCATCTGCAAGAGGAATGAATTCAGGTATGCTGGTCGAGGTGACAGGTTGGGGAATGTCTGTTGCGGCAGCTTTGGAAGCTTCAGAAACATCCTCGTCCTGTACATCAGCTTCGGCTTCGTCAGTTGCAAATGCACGCGAGCCTTCGAACAGCCGGGCAGGAAAGGCAGCTGCTGCCTGGTGGGCACGAAAAACGGGCAAGGTGAGTCATTCATAGAAAAGACAATCACGTGATGGAACGATTTGGTGTGACCGGAGATCCAAAATCTTCCACGCGTGATATTGTTTTTCGATGCCGAGATGTACCCCCCATTTTGCTCGTTCGGAAAATTTTCCGAGTGCGGCGGTTGGAGGACGAATATGTACAACACACCCGAAAACTCGTAAAAGTTTTGTGCTCCCCACTGTACGTGTCCACTGCAGGTGTGGAGAGGAGAACTCGGTCAGGGACGTTGAAGAAAGAAGATTGTGTAACAGCACAGCGTGGTCCATCGCATATGGCCAAAAATGCGGTGGAAGAGCTGCCTGCGTCAGCAGAGAACGCATCTTCTCCTGCAGAGTCCTGTTCATCCGTTCTGCGACTCGAAACGGGTATTATAAAACGTTCGCCACGCGATGGCGCTTTCATCAGCGGTATTGAACTCCCAGGTATCCAACGCGGTAAGGACGGCGGCTGCAGTTCGAGAAGTCGTTGTTACAGTACTTGCTCGAAAATCAATATCCACATTTTGATAATCTGTTTCTTCTGGGTGATCCCAGGGACCAAGTGCAAGGACTCGTTCAGAATCGCCAGAAGTTCCTTGTGCTGCGAACTGAAGAACGGATACGCCATGTTGAGTGGCAGCACGACCAAGATAAGTATTCGTCGAACTGTGCCAGAGCTCCTGATCCATCATGTCACAATTGCCGTGTACGAATTTTGTGTGCCAGGAGTTGAGCCGTGGAAAGAAGATTGAAGCCAAGACCGGCGACGATAAGAACATTAGTAACATGAAGTGAGTATCCCGTGTCGATAGATTTGAGCATGACACTGCCAACTGCTCGTGCCATGATGGTTTGTCTGTTTGCGACTGTTACAGGTATCGGACGACGAAGTGAACGCTGATTGGTAATGAAGCTTGTTTCTGCTGAGCACATGTGCCATCCGCAGCAACTGTCAAGATACCAGGTATTCGGACCTGAAATTATTCGAGCGAGGTTAGCGTAAACTTGAGGTAAAGGAATGCCTTCAGCACTTGTGGTTTCTTCAAGTCGGGTCTCGAAATCTGTTTCTGAAACATCAACTGTTGTAACACATCCGAAAACTCTTTTTCCTGATGTGGCAGATGCGAAGACCGGCGGATGATGCTGCGACACTGATGAATTCTGCGACGGTTTTGGCATCTGCTGCTGCTGAGTAGTTAACTGCTGCTGTGGTTGTGTCTTCGGTAACTGTTGCGATCGTTGATACGGCTGCGAAGTGTGGCGACGAGTTTGATGACGGCTGCGACAGTTTTGGTAAGTATGTCCTGGCTTCTTACAGAAGTGGCAGAATGGATACTTTGGTGGATGTCGATGCTGTTGTTCTGGATTGGAGTAAAAACTTAAATGAAGCCCCTTTTTCTGATTTCGTTGTGATTGCAGGTCAAGATCTTGCTGCTCTGCTTGAAGATAAGAAGAAATTTCTGCTTCGGAGAGGTTGGGGTTCATGCGCAGAAAGGCGCGCGTCTGTCGCCATTCGGGTCCAAGACCAGCCAGAAGTACCGTGAGATACATTTCACGAGGGAAGTATCCCCCACTTTTCTCCAGTTGATCTCGTAGTGTACGGACGCGGTTGACGTAATCCATGACGTTCTCATTTGTCATCATCTGCACACTTGTCAACTGCGAAAGTATTTTACTCACTGTTATCGTATCCTTTGCCATGTATACCCCTTTCAGATGGTTCCATGCAGTTTCGGCTGGTGTGAAACTTGAGTGAAATGATCGAACGCCGAGCTGCTCCTTCGGCGACAAGTTCCGTACAAGAACTGTATACGCCCCGAGAGAGGCGTGCAAAAAACTTTGCTGCTCCAGTTGTGTTCCCACGATAGGGTACGTAAATTCGCCAGTGAAGAACGGCCATAGCCCAGCGGATTGCGCCAGAAGCTCAAACTCAAAGCTCCAGGAGTAGAAGTCAACACCATTAAAAGGTACGGTTGTCTTGATCTGAGTATTGTTAAGTAAATTTGGAGGCTGAAAAACAATGCCTGGCTGTTGCTGTTGTTGCTGTTGCTATTGCTGCTGTTGTTGTTGTTGTTGTTGCTGTTGCTGTTGCTGTTGTTGTTGTTGCTGCTGTTGCTGATATTGCTGTTGCTGTTGCTGTTGTTGTTGTTGAGCAGGGGAACGACCGAAGATGTAAAAAGGATGCTGAAACTGCTGCGACTGCGGCTGCTGCACGAAAGGTGAGAAAGCGAATGAACCAGTACTTGGAGCTATAGCTCCACGCATGTAACTTGAGCCGTGAAGGCTCATTCCACTGAACGCAGATGAAATCGATTGCGTTGAAACTGGTGGCTGAACTGACGCTTGTTGATGTGCTGATGTCTGTGATTGTTGCTGTTGCGTTGCAGGTGCAGTCGATGGAGCACCTGGAGTATTTACAGAAGGCAGATTCTGCTGTTGCATAATGTATTTTTTTGAAAGCGTGTAACGCTTTATAAAAATGTGTATTGGGAAAGTGCAGCAACGGCCAACGCAGCAAGGACATCGTCGAAGCGCTACTCACCAGGCCCCACGATATCAGGATTTTTACGCTTTTTACGCTTTTTTTCAGGGTGTTTGCTTGTACCGACCCTGATGAAAAAGTTTTTTGTTTTTGTTCAACCCTGATGAAAAAAAAAATTTAAAAAAATTAAGTACAACCCTGTTGAAAAGGCGTTTTTTTCCCTAGAGTTACTGAGCAATCAGCGCAGAAACGCGTAACGATACCGAAACAAAGAACTACAGTACGTGATTTAGGGAAGTTCATCTTGGTTGGCGGCTGTTTACCTCCCCCCTTGTCTATCACGCAACTGATTTAACAACAGCATCTGGTCGGGGCGCGCACACTTACCAAATTCAGTCGCGCTGTAAACATCGTGCAGCCGCTGTGCAGCCCCATTGGCAGTTACCAAAATGTTGCCTTGGCAACCAATGGGAGCTGTAGTTAGGAATCAGGAAGCAGCAGCACTGAACCTATCCACCCTGCCCACCAGCGGCCCGACCTGCCTCACCTTTCGTCGTGCGACACGATGCTCTCCCCTCACTACCGAGGAACCCCCTGGTATCTTCTTTGGGGCTCTCTCGATTTTGACGGGAGCCAAAATAGCCCCGGGGAAAACGTGTCTCGCTCACTCACGATTGCCCCACCCTAGCGTGCAGCCTGTCAGGCTGCTCAACCGCGCCCTCACCTTACCCAGCAGCACCATTTCCACCCAGCCAGCTCTCGCCATGGCTGTTGCTGGGGGAAGCTGTATCGACGGCGACGCGGCAGCTCCTGACGAGCCTCCGCAATCTTCGACTGCCTCTCCAGCTCCGTGTAGCGTGCTAGAGTTTTTACAAATCTCACTGCCGCCTTTGCGAAACAAAATAGGCTTGCCAACGAGTTTTCAAATGTCTCAGCACCCCACCAGAAGTCTACCTCACCCACGCCAGCAGCGGCTGTCTCCATAATATCAGCCACGCCAGGTGATCGACCCTCTTGCGCCTGCTTTACCCGTGCTTCCACTGACATTCACGCTACCTGCGCCCGTTTGGGTGTGTGCGAATGACATCCCAGATTCTCCGCCAGAGGACCCTGCTATGAACACGGGTGTTGCCCCATGGCTAACAAATCGGGGCGCATCAGTGGACTCTGCCGCCACTGCCATGCCCTAAACCAGCGCCACCCTTGGCCGTGCAGGAAGTGTTTGAATATTTCTTTTTAGCAGCGCCATCCTTCGTGCGATTTACACATGCCGTTTACCGAACCCTTTTCTTGACCGTATTGGCCCTTGGCAGGGATCCCCATCCCTGCCACCGTCGGACCTGAGACTCGCGCGGCTGGTACTCGCCGTGCAGGACACGAGACTAACGCGGCTGGTGCTCGCTGTGCAGTACCCGAGACTAGCGCGGCTGGTGCTCGCCGTGTAGGACCCGAGACTAGCGCGGCTGGTGCGTCAGGTAAGTGGAGTTTGTTGGGCTGTTGTCTTCGTTTTTCCCATTCGTGCTCTATTAATAACCTTCAGCGCATCTTGCAGGAACTCCTACCTCTGTGAGAGGCATGCTAGTAAGCGGTATCCTAGTGGGCATGGCCCTTATAGTAGCTTGTTGTGTTTAATTCATAGATGTTGTAGTTAGATTGGACGCGATAGTCTAAAGATGCGATAGGATCTTATTGTAGTTAGGAGGATAGCATGTCCAATCTCGAAATGCTTACTGTTTGTGCTAAATCAGCGTAATTTTTTCAGTTAACCCTGATAGAAAAGCCAACTTTCGCAATCCAACACTGATGAAACATCTTTTTTTTTTTGGGTCAAGACTGATGAAAAGTTTTTTTTTTTAGTACGACACTGAGCAATCAGGGTACCTTAAAACCAATCGTGGGTCCTGCTACTCACCCTCTTTTGCCTACAAAAGAGGGACGTGAGGCCATTCGACCTCACCCACGTTCTTCATTTCTAGTTCCAGTTTCGTTTTCCCCACCTACCCACCCTATTTGTAGGTGTAGTCTATTGGACGAGAACCATGTATGCAATCCCATATGAAATGAAGCACACTGCCTTTGCCAAGATGACCCAAGCAAGCTTTCACAATCCGATATTAGCGTAGGCTGGTGGAAAGTGCCCAGAGGCTGAGAGACCAGCGACGGTAGTGGAGACATGTGCTCCAGTAGTCCCAATAACTGATCCAGCACATGGTGCTGGTGATGAACCAGTCATAGTTGACGGTAGTCTTCATTCCAGATAGCTCTCATACCATGAAATAAAACGTATGGTGTTGTAGTAGACTAAGTATAAAACTAAAAACACGAACACTTGGCAAATCCTCAAGTGTTGGTCCAGGATCTTTGCTGGAATGGTAGACTAGTAAGACAGCGGAAGTCTTGTAAAATGTAAAGGTGAAGGTTGAAAAACCTGAGTATGTGAACTTGTGAGTAACCAAAGTTAATAATAAAAAGACCTAACGAGCATTCATAGTTCTAGGAAAAGTACCTATTCGCTAATGTACCTGTTCGTCATTATCGCGCTATGCGCTCTAAACGATATTGAAGAGGTGCGACTGTTCGCGTGACGAGCGCTATTTGCTGACGTCACCCTACGGACTTATCTTCTACAGTACGATTCGATACTAACTACACTTAATCGACTTACAGAAATGCTAAGTATCAATTATATCACAACATATAATACTCTATGGCATGATCCTATGCAGTCTACTAAACATACACACATATGTTGACAACAGCATGGGATGATACACATACACCATGAGATGATGCACCATGGGAACATACACCATGGGAAGATACACCATACAGCACCAACTGTCAAAGTGAGAACGAATGATTACTAGAAGTGGAAACCTAGAACAAATACTAGTTGGTTGTACTCACTTGAAGCATACCTCAGTCTAGCCTATAACTTCTACATAGATAATATGTATAAGTTGACACACCCCCTAGGCTAGACAAGGGGTGAAACTAAACAAGAAGCAAACAGCTCAGGGCGGCACTACTAGTCCAACCACTGAGGCAGGGGTCTGGAGACCAGTCAGCAAGAATACAACCAAAACTGAAGCAAGCCAGGGTGGCACTATTAGTCCAGCCACCGGAGGTAAGGCCACAAGGCCAGTCTGACAAGCATATATAATAGAGAGTACACAATCAGGATCCTAACAGGGGAGCAGCTACAGGAACAAGACCAAGCTGTACACAGTGCCGCTGATGATCTTTAGGCGCAAGCGCCTTAGTAAAGATATCAGCTGTGTTGGCACCTGAGGCCAAGTGAACTACGCGGGCCTGGCGGCGCTGCTGTAGCTCGCGCAGGAGGAAGTACCGCAGCTGGATATGCTTCGCTCTGCCCTTAAGCCGAGGCTCCTGATACAGGAGTATCATGGCCCTGTTGTTAGCGTACAGGACCGGGGCAGAGCTAGGCCGCTCACCTAAGTCTGTGAGCAAGAAGGTCAGCCAGCGGAGCTCCTGTGCCGCCATGGCACCAGCGTAGATCTCAGCCTCACAGCTAGACTGAGCCACAGACGACGAGCGAGTGGATCTCCAAGAGATAGCACCCGAACCAAGGCTGAAACAGTAGCCCTGCGACGACCTGAGCGTCTCAGAGTCGTCTGCCCAAGAAGCGTCTGTGTGCCCAGTAAGGACCACTGGCCTGCGTCCTCCTAGCACTAACCCCATGCCTGATGTACTAGCAAGATAACGCAAAACCCTCTTAGCGCCAGACCAGTGCTGAGGTCGGTGTCTGCCTGTAGCTACAAAGCGAGCCAGGATGCTGAGAGGGTATGCGAGATCTGGGCGAGTGCAAGTCATCAGGTACATGAGGCAACCCACCAGCTCTGCGTAGGGGCCACTGGGCTCTACTGGCTCCTCAGGAACGGGAGCAGAGAGCCCATGGTCTACGGGTAGAGGTGTGGGCTGTGCGGAGGAGAACTGAAGACCGAACCTCTGAAGGACCTGGCGCACCAAGTGTGACTGGGTCAGAGTGATGGTGCGTGCTGCTCTGTCCCTAGAGATCTGCAGGCCAAGATAGCGACGCAGTTCTCCAAGGTCAGTGCAGGTGTGTCTCTTCAGCAGCTCAGCCTTCACAGAGGCCAGTGCGTCCCTGTCAGGAGTAGCGAAGACCAGGTCGTCTACGTAGACAAGGATGTAGAACGGAATCTGGCCGGAACGCACAAACAGTGAAGGGTCAGCAGAGGACGGAAAGAACTGCAGGTCTGCTAACGTGGCACGTAGCGTGTCGTGCCACTCGCGGGGAGCCTGACGCAGGCCGTAGACCGGGCGCTTGAGAAGCCACTGGGTCCCAGGAGGGAAGGTACCAGTGAAGCCCTGTGGTCGGCGCAGGTAGACCTGCTCGTGTAGGCTGCCCTGAAGAAAGGCAGTAGAGAATTCGAGGGAGTGAAGCTCGTAGTCACGCTGTGCTGCTACGTGTAGCAGCGCCCGAAGAGTGGTCATCTTCGGGTTCGGGGCGAAGGTCTGGAAGAAGTCAACCCCCTTGCGCTGACTGAAACCTCTGGCCACGTAGCGCGCCTTGAAGACAGGCGGCTCTCCAGGGGGGCGCTTCACCTTGAAGAGCCACCGACCATCGACTACGTTCACCCCAGGCGAGGGAACTGCGTCGACGTAAGTGCCGGTGGACCTCCAAGATGCCATCTCCTGCTCCATGGCAGCTATCCACTGAGAGGCCCAAGGTCCCGAGGTGGCCTCAGCGTAGGTGCGAGGGGTCGGGATGTCGAAGGCGTCTGGGTCACCCTCAGGGACTAACAGCATGGAGCAGAGATGGGGAGCAGCCTCGGAAAGGAAAGCAAGCTCGTACTGCCTGTCCTCTAGGACGTCACTACAAGGGGCAGGAGCACCCCCGACGGACGGAGGACGGGCAGGGTCAGAGACCAGAGCGGTAGCGTAGTCAAGGCGGCGGGTAGAGGCGAAGTCAGCGACAGCAGCGACAAGCGCGTCAAGGCGTGAGACAGGAACAGCAGGGTCGGTAACAAGAGAGGGAAGGACCCAAGGGACAAGGGGACGAGCAGCACGGAGGTAGTCAGAGAACGGAGGAGGTGCAACAACAAGGGACGATGGAGGAGGGGCCGGGAGGAGGGGAGGACGAGACGAGCGGGAACGGAGCAACATAGGGTGGGTGGGCAGGACAGGAGAGACGGGACGAGCACGGGAGGGACGGCGAGCCCAAACGTGAGACGGAGGTGTAGGGTCAGGGGACAGCGGAGGAGACACAGGAGGGGAACGAGAAGGAAGACAGGCCGGAGACGAGTCCGGCGGCGGGAACACATGACCGTAGACAGGAAGCTCAGCAGGCGGTGGGGGAGACACCGGCGCGCGGTCCGGGGAGGGAAGGCCGAGCAGGCGCAGAGCGGAGACCGGCGGCGACGGCTGCTGTGGCGGCGACGACGGCTGGGCCGGAACTCTCGGACCAGCAGAGGCGGAACGACCGTCGGCAGAGCACTCAACAGCAGCACCCCCAGAACCAACACCCCCAGAGCAAGAACCCCCTCCAACACCAGCGGCACCCCCAGAAGCCGCAGGACGAACACCCTCCTCCACACCAGCACCCCTAGGGGCCAAGAGCGGCGGCGGCAGTGGCGGCGACGGCTGCGGCGGCGGCGACAGCGGCGGCAGCGACGGCGGCGGCGGCGGCGGCGGCGACGGCTGCGGTGGCGACGACAGTGGCGACGGCTGCGGCAGCGACGGCGACGGCGGCGGCAGCGGGGTCGGCGACTGCGACAGTGGGGGAGGAGGCACCGGGGAAGGGGGACGCGGCAAGGATGGACCGGGGGTACCACCAGAGTCAGCAGACTCCTCAACGGGGACAACCGAGGGGAGGGGAGTGACGTGAGAGACACCAGACCGGGCAGGACGAGGCGGGAGAGGGGCAGGGGCTACCTGGGGAGAGGGAGCAAGGAACAGGGGGGGGGCAACTGGGAGACCTCGGTGAGGGAAGCGGCGGTAGAAGGAGACGGACTTGTCAAAGGTGACGTCACGAGAGTGGAGGAAGCGGTGAGACGGCGGGTGGTAGAAAAGCCAGTCAGACGAGTCCAGGGGGAAACTGAGGAAGACACAGGGGACAGTGCGGGCAGTGAGCTTGTCCGTGCCAGAGGCACGAACGTGAGCAAGGCAGCCCTAGACGTGGAACGCAGACGCGTCACCGGGGGACCCGGTCCAAAGGAGGGTCGGCGAAACCTGCGGCCGCTGGGAGCGTGGCCACAGGTTAAGCTGGTGAGCAGCGTAGCGAACAGCGAACGGCCACAGAAAATGGGGGGCATCGGCATGGATCATGGAGGTACGGGCGACCTCCATGACCAAGCCGATGCGGCGCTCAGCAACCCCATTTTGCTGTGGCGAGTCCGGCAACGTGTACGACTGGGTGATGCCCTCCGCACGACAGAACTGTCCAAGCCGACCAGAGGCGAACTCGCCGCCACGGTCGGAGTGGAGACACAACACGGGGAGACCGCGGTGGAGACGCGCAGCCACAACCCACGGGAGAAGAACGTCGGGCACGTCGGCCTTCCGCTCCAGGGGAAACACCGTGGTGTAGCGCGTGTAGTCGTCGACGAGCACAAGGAAGTAGCGCTCACCGCGCGGTCCGGGGACGGGGGCAGGGCCCCAAACGTCCAGGTGCAGGGTCTGAAGGGGGCCGGTAGCATGACGCAGCGAGGAGGAGTGAGGAGCACGGCGGAGCCGACCCTCGACGCAAGGCGTGCACGGTGGCGCAGTCGAGGAAGGAAGGGCAGGGAGCGACGCGGGGAGACCTAAGACAAGACCGTGCTGAGACATGTGACGCAAACGTGGGAGAGCAGGGTGACCTAAGCGGTGGTGCCAGAGAAGGGAGGGGTGAGTGAGGGACCGACACGCGCAAGCTGCAGCGACCTGGGAGGACGCACCAACCGGGGGGGAAGCGGTGTCTAGGGTAAACAGACCGGACACCGGGTCCCGGGGGAACGTCGCAAGGGGGGAATCTGAGACAGCCTCAGAACAGACAGCGAACCGCTCGTGCCCGGGGAACGTGGTGGTGACGCCGAGGTCCTAGAGACAGCCGACACCAACCAGGTTCCTGGAGAACGAGGGAACGTGGAGGCCAGTAAGGGAGCCCGAGGGAACTGCCGGACAGGGAAGGGACGTAGAACTGCGCGCGACGACAGGACCCGCAGAGGGGTCAGCGAGAGAGACAACAGCAGGTGCAGCAAGCGGCGTGAGCGTGGAACGGTCGCGGAAGAAGCAGGCAGAAGCACCGGAGTCGAGAGTGAAGGACAGCGCCGCAGTGGCGGAGGCCGGGGACGGAGCCGGTAGAGCGACTAGACTAGGCAACCTAGGCAGTCCTACGCCTGACGCAGCAGGGGAGGCTAAGCTACACAGTGGTGCAACACCTAAACTAGAGTACACAGGGTAATAAGATCCAGCAAAACTAGAAGCGTCAGAATACAAAGCATGCAAAGCAGCACCTAGCTGATCCATGTCTAACTCAAAGATCGGCATGCCCTGGCGGAGCAGGCTGTGCCAGTCGGGGAGGTCCGGGGCCGGGCCAAAGTGACGATGAAAGAGATCGTCGAGGCGGCGGAAACAGCGGGCGGTCGGGTGCGAGCGGCGGCACAGAGTGCCGCGAAGAGGCCCGGTCTGAAGCTGGTACTGGCAGGTGACAGCACCGGAGCCGCCGGTAGACGCCAAGCTGCGCGGGCCGCCACCACGGCCACTACCTCCGGAGGTGCCGGGCCAACCAGGCGGGAGACGGGCCCACTGCTGCGGCGACTGCTGCTGGGACGGTGACTGCTGCTGGGGCGGCGGCTGCGGCTGGGGCTGCTCCTGCTGCGGCTGGGGCTGCTGCTCCTGCCCACCAGTGGTAGTCCCCGCAGGCGGACTACCGTCACCACCACTACTGCCACCACCACCCCTACCACCCTGGCGACCACGGCCACCGCGGCGCGAGCGCTTCTGCGGGTGGACCGCACCAGCCGTCTCGGTGAGAGGGGCCGCCGAGGCGACCGCAGCCGAAACGTCAGTGAACGCACACTGGGAGGGGGCACAACCGTGAAAGATAGAAACTGCCGGCGCACCGCTCGACTGAGCGATAGTGCGCTGGCGAGTTTCGATCTCGGTGAGGGTGTCGACAAAGGCAGTGAGAGTGAGGTCACCCGGGTGCTGGCTAAGAAAGTGATCGCGAGCACTAGCGAGGCGGTCTGGCAGGCGCATGGCGATAAAATAGAGTGTCATGCAGAAAGGGGGGGGGGGGCGCAGTGAGCTGGGCGGCAGTGCTGGCAGTGCGATAGCGGGTCTCTAGGGCACGCAGGTGTGTGGCAAAGTCTGCGACGGTAGGGAAAGCTGCAAGGTCTGGGAAAAGCATAGGGAAGAGCAGGCGACCAGCAGAAGCAGACGCGGGTGTGGAATAGCGGGCAATAACAGCGTCTAAGTAAGCTTTGGTTGTCTCAATAGTAGCAAAACGCGAGCGCTCAGAGACAGGGAGGGCGTGGCTAATGGCAACCTGAGCGACTGCATCGCGGGAGTCCCAGACCGCACAGGCAAGCGCAGCAGTAGAGAAGGTCTCACGGTCATCAGAGGAGGGATCAGCAGGGAGGGGAGCAGATGCGGGGGGGCGGGGGAGCAAGCCGTCGACATGGACAACCAAAGAGTGGCCATCCTGGCGCTGACCTGTAAAGTGGCGGCGGAGATCGGAGAGCCAGGCGGCGAAGTCAACCGCATGGCCCTCGGCGTCCAGTCGGAGCACGAAGTCCGCCATCGTGCAGGGTCAGCGGCACAGCTCCACAGGAACACAGCGACGCAGGAACACAGCGACAGCCCCCTCCAGCACGGCGGCCGCGAAGCGCCTCAGCACGGGCGAGCAGAGGAGACGGAGCCCGAGGCGGCACGGCAGGACGAGCCGGGGCAAAGGGGCCAGGCAGGTGCGGCGGGGCCAGGCAGGCGGGACGGGGCCAGGCAGGGCGCGACGGGGCCAGGCAGGCGCGTCAGGGCCAGGCAGGTGCAGCGGGGCCAAGCAGGCGCGGCGGGGCCAGGCAGGCGCGGCAGGGCCAGGGAGGCGCGGCGGGGCCAGGCAGGCACGACGGGTCCAGGCAGGGCGCGACGGGGCTAGGCAGGGCGCGACGGGGCCAGGCGGGCGCGACGAAGCCAGGCAGGGCGCGACGGGGCGGAGCGGGCGCGACGGGGCCTGGCAGGGCGCGACGGAGCCAGACAGGGCGCGACGGGACCAGGCAGGGCGCGACGGGGCCAGGCGGGCGCGACGGAGCCAGTCAGGGCGCGACGGGGCCAGGCAGGCGCGTCAGGGCCAGGCAGGTGCAGCGGGGCCAGGCAGGCGCGGCGGGGCCAGGCAGGCGCGGCAGGGCCAGGGAGGCGCGGCGGGGCCAGGCAGGCGCGACGGGGCCAGGCAGGGCGCGACGGGGCTAGGCAGGGCGCGACGGGGCCAGGCGGGCGCGACGGAGCCAGGCAGGGCGCGACGGGGCCAGGCGGGCGCGACGGAGCCAGGCAGGGCGCGACGAGGCCGAGCGGGCGCGACGAGGCTAGGCAGGGCGCGACGGGGCTAGGGTGGCGTGACGGGGCTAGGGTGGTGCGACGGGGCCCAGGAGGGGCGCGACGGGGCTAGGAGGCGCGACGGGGCCAGGAGGGGCGCGACAGGGCTAGGGTGGTGCGACGGGGCTAGGCAGGGCGCGACGGGGCCAGGCAGGTGCAGCGGGGCCAGGCAGGGCGCGACGGGGCCAGGCAGGGCGCGACGGGGCTAGGGTGGTGCGACGGGGCCAGGCAGGTGCAGCGGGGCCAGGCAGGCGCGGCGGGGCCAGGCAGGCGCGGCAGGGCCAGGGAGGCGCGGCGGGGCCAGGCAGGCGCGACGGGGCCAGGCAGGGCGCGACGGGGCTAGGCAGGGCGCGACGGGGCCAGGCGGGCGCGACAGAGCCAGGCAGGGCGCGACGGGGCCAGGCGGGCGCGACGGAGCCAGGCAGGGCGCGACGAGGCCGAGCGGGCGCGACGAGGCTAGGCAGGGCGCGACGGGGCTAGGGTGGCGTGACGGGGCTAGGGTGGCGCGACATGACCCAGGAAGGGGGCGACGTGGCTAGGAGGCGCGACGGGGCTAGGAGGCGCTACGTGGTCTAGCTAGGGTACGGGCGGAAGCGGTAGGTGGGGGATGCTAACCTACTCGTAATACCATGTCAAAGTGCGAACGAATAATTACTAGAAGTGGAAACCTAGAACAAATACTAGTTGGTTGTACTCACTAGAAGCATACCTCAGTCTAGCCTATAACTTCTACATAGATAATATGTATAAGTTGACACCAACACCACCACCGTCACTATCAGCACCAGCACCAGTGAAGGTGGAAAGTAGTGGCAGTGGTGGGGTGGTGCGGCAGTGGTGTCAGTTTATCCAATGGTGGGGCGGTTCAAAACCCCTCTGCCACATGGCAGCTCCACCAACACAACTCCCCACCACCATCACCGTCCACAACCACTCCCCACCACCCCACCACTGCCACTGCAGGGGCAAGGGCACCAGGTAAGGAGGAGGCGAGGGGCAAGGGGCAAGGGCACCAGGTAAGGAGGAGGCGAGGGGCAAGGGGCAAGGGCACCAGGTGAGGAGGAGTGGAGATGGTGGTGCTGGTGGGGAGTGGTGAAGAGCAGTCAAGGTGAAACCCCCTAAGTAAGCTGAGACCCAGGCAGGGGAAGGAGGTTCAGAGTACCAGAGCAAGGCAACTGAGAGGCAAGCCTAAGGCAGAGGAGGGGGATTCCCCTGCCCCATGCTCGCATTAACCAGAGGGTTCCAACCCCCCTCCCCCCCCCTGCCCCTCGCCTGCCTTACCCAGGGTGCTCCAACCCCCTTCCCCTACCTCGGTCTCAACATACCCAGGGGGTTCGCACCACCCCTCTGCCACATCCCAGCACCACCACAACCCCCACCCCTTCACCGCTCTTCACCTCTTCCCTCCAACACAGCCACCAGCACCAACACACCACCACCACCCCATCTCGCCATCACACCTTCTCACCAGCACCAACACCAACCCTCCACGCCACCACCAGCACCACCCCATCTCACCACCACCCCTCCACGCCACCAACAGCACCACCCCTTCTCACCACCACCCCTCCACGCCACCACCACCACCACCCCTTCTCATCTCACCACCACCCTTCCACACCACCAACATCACCACCCCTTCACACCACCACCGTCCACGCCACCAGAAGCAGCAGCACAGTCACACACCCACCTCGCCCCACCCACCATCCCCCTTCAACCGCCAGCAGCAGGAGCAGCGTGCAGCACAGGCCCCTTAGAAGCAGCACCGGCAGTACCCATTGCGCTGGAGGCGCCAAGTGAGGCAGGAGGCAAGCACACGGTAAGCCCAAGATCCAATTACCCCTCACCAGCGTGGCAAGAGCTGGCACGAGACAGAACCATTCGGCCGCAATGGTTCTGCCATGGGCCCATTATGCATTAACGCGCGGGTATTGCGATTGGACACAGAGTACTTGACACGTGCACCTGCACTGCCTCACCAGACCCCCATTGCGTATAGTACTGAAGGCGCTGCCCCCAGAAGCCTGCACCGCATGCCATCCCCCACCCTGCCCCACCCACCCACCTCCATCCTCTCCCCCACGCCTTCAGCTTACCTCACTTACCACCGCCATGCACAGCCAAGAGATGCAACGCTGCTGGGGGAAGGGAGGGGGTGAGGGTGTGAGCGACTCTCCTCTGCTCCCCTTCTTGCTCCAGCGCACCACAGGGTGGGAAGCTGCTGGGGAGATAGAGGAGGGGGGGGGGGGAGGAGAGGTTGAGCAAGCGTCCTCTGCTGCTCACCGTGCTGCAGGGCTCCAAGGGGTGGGCAGCTGTGGATGGACGCAGGGAGGAGAAAGAGGAGGGGAATGTGGGGAATGCCGCCATACCTGCACCTATACCATACTTGCACCTATACCATAACTGTGCCTATACATACCATACCTGTACGTTGCTCAAATAACGCCCTAGCCCGCCCTCTAACTGCCCTCGCCTATGCTGCTGCCCTGCTGCCCTGTATCCGCTGCTGCTGCTGCTGCTGCTGCTGCTCCACCACTGCTGCTCAGCTACAGGCTCTGCTGCAGTCTTGATGGCTGCTGCCAAGTAACCTGCCAGGAGGGGTGGGGAATGGTTGGGGGGGGGTAAAAGGGGGAGGGGAGGGGGAAGGAGAAGTGAGTGGAAGGAAGGGAGAGCCTTCCAATACAGAACCAGAGAGGGGAGACAACACTTGCAGAAAGGCAAAGGACAAGAACTGTAGCACAAGGAAAGGGGCTTACCTAGAGGATCCGAACCGAACCCATATACTCTCCCTCGCAGCAGAATACAGTGCTGCTGCTGCTGCGCCGCTCGCAGCTACAGGCTCTGCTGCATACTTGGATTGCTGCTGCCTGGTTACCTGCCTGGAGGGAGGGGAGGGGGTGTAGGGGGGTGGTGAGGAGGAAAGGAGAAGGGAGAAGTGAGTGCCGGGAAGGAGAGCCAAGTGAAACTAAACCAGAAAGTGAACGAGCAGGTGCTGAAGCAGGGACGACAGGGGCTTGCCTTGAACAGCCGAGCCCACCCCTGATACTCTCCCTTGCAGCACGATGCACTACTGCTGCTGCTACTGCGCCGCTCTCAGCTACAGGTTCTGCTGCAGACTTGGCTTGCTGCTGCCAGGTGGCCTGCCAGGAGGGAGAGGGAGGGGGGTGGGGGTGGGGGGGGGGGGGTTAGGGGGTGGTGAGGAGGAAGGGAGAAGGGATAAGTGAGTGCAGGGAAGGGAGAAGTGAGTGCAGGGAAGGGAGATCCGATCAAGAAATAAAAACAGAAGCTGAACGAGCAGGCATTGCAGACCAAGGAAAGCGGCTTACCTCAAACAGCTGAGCCCACCCAATTACTCTCTCTTGCCACACATGGCAGTTCTCCTCCCAGCCTCCCATGCGCGTCCCGTCCCTGCACAGCCACAGGGGAGGGGCGTGAGCGAATGTCGGTGTTGACCCACCCCCTCCCCAGCACCTGCAATGCACACACACGGCAGTCGTGAGTGTGCATGGCATGGCAGCAAGCACAAGCCACGGCCTGGAAACTGCCAAGGCTGGAAGAACAAGGGAGGGGCCACTGGTGGAGCCAGGCCACACGCCACAGACCCCAAGGGAACCTGCACCTGAGGGGGGCTGAACCTGGGGGGGGGATGTACCTTCACCTGGGGATTACCTGAAAGGGGGGGGTCTGTGGCATGTGAGGCGGGCCCAACCAGTGGCATGTGTTTGGAGGTGACAGGTACGAAAGCACAAGCCAGAAACGAAATGACAGCACATACAACACGTGGTATACAAGGGTGAGGGCAGGGAGGAACGAGCACTCAGCTCATGAGTCATGGCGTGAGTGCGAGCAGAAGGCAGCAGAAGCACCAGCAGGTGCCTCCCCTCCTCCGCAGCCCTCCTCCCAGCCGTCGCGTGTGCGCCCCTGCACGGCCACAGGGGAGGGGCGTGGGGGGAGTGTTGGTGTTGACCCCCACAGCCCTCCCCTCCACCTGCAATGCACACAAGCAGCAGCAGTCAGCGCCATGGCATGCTTAGCAAACTAAAGAGAAACCGCAACAGCTGGAGAGCAAGTGGAAGGGAGGGGCCACTGGAGGAGGTCGACCACGCGCCACAGACCCCCACGGGGACCTGCTGTGGCTGAACCTGAGGGGTCACCTGAGGGGTTACCTGAGGGGTTACCTCAGGGGATACCTGAGGGGATACCTGAAGGGTTACCTGAGGGGTTACCTGCACCTGATGGGGTCACCTGAAGAAGGGGATCTGTGAGACGCGAGCCGGGTCTCAACCAGTGGCATAGTTTGAAGGGGAAGCGAAGCAGACGCAACAAATTACTGCTAGGAATGCAACACAAGTGGGCAGGTAGGAGGGTGAGTTAGCTTACCAAAGCAGGAGCATGAGAGCGTTGGACGAGTTGCAGCGAGTGGCATTGAAGGGCCAGCGACCATCTCGGGAGCAGAGCACCGCCCCAGCAATCCTGACGCACTAGCTCCTGCAGGAGGGGAAGAGGGGGACGAGGGGGAAGGCGGGAAGGAGGATTAACTGCAAGGCTAGTGAACAGATGGACGAAACCAGAGAGGTTCAAGTCAACCAACTCTGCAGCGGGAATGACTGGAGAGGGTAAGTGAGGAAAGGGGCTCACCTTCGAAGGCCGACCAAGATTCTCTCCCTGACGGCAGCCCTCCTCCTCCCCGCTTCCCGTGTGTGAATACCTGCACGGCCACAGGGGAGGGGCGTCGGGGGAGAGTCGGTGTTGACCCCCACGCCCCTCCCCTCCACCTGCAATGCACACAAGCAGCAGCAGTCAGTGGCATGCCACGGCATGGATGGCGACAGGAAAAAGAAACTGCACAGGCTGGAAGGAAAGGAAGGGATGACCACTGGTGGAGGCACGACCACACGCCACAGTCCCCCAAGGGGACCTGCTGTGGCTGAACCTGAGGGGATACCTGAGGGGGTTACCTGCACCTGAGGGACTACCTGAAGAAGGGGGTTTATGGCCTGTGAGCCGGCCCAACCAGTGGCATAGTTTGAACGGCGAGTGCATGAGAAGCGGCAAGGAAGTACTGCAAGGAACGCGACGCAAACAACTTCGCGTAGGTAGGAAGGAGGGTACTTAGCTTACCACGGCAACAGCAGCTGCACCAGCAGCAGCAGCAGCAGTGAAGGCGCTGGAAGAGCAGGCACGACTGTGATGCCCCGAGCATCCCCCGAGCACGCCTGGCACTTGATCTCCTGAAAGGGAGGGGGTGAGGGGAAGGGGGGGATGCAAGTGGAAACAGAGTGAGTACGACAGCGAATGCTGCACCTGGGGTGAATAGGATATATGCATAGGTGGTGAAACGGAGGAAGAGCGAAGGGAGGCGCCACTGGTGGAGGCACAGCTACGATCCACAGACAAGGAGGCTTGTACCTGGTAGGTACCTGCAGTAGGGGGGGGGGGGGGGGGTACCTGAAGGCTTAACCTGAGTGGGGTGTTTACCTGTAGTAAGGGTGGTCTGTGGGCCGTACACTATGCAGCCACCAGTGGCACCATTTCATGGGAGAAAGCATACGATGCGATGGAAAAAACGACACGGCGTGCAAGGGAGGGTGAGCGGAGGAAGCGACCACTTAGCTGATGGTGTGAGCGAGGCAGCTGAAGGCAGCCGAAGCAGCATGAGGAAGCCGACGCAGCGTCAGGAGCTCGCGCGCCGTCTTACCTCCGTTCCTCGGAATCAGCGGCCAAGTGACCTGCCAAGGGGAGAGGGGGCGGAGGGAAGAGTGGGAGAGCGAAGTCGGGCGAGGGGATAGCAACAGAGGCGTGCGCAGCAGCGCTGGCACATGCAGTATGCGTTGGAGCAACGCCAGCGCCTGGTGCATTCCCTGAAGCAGCTCCGACACCTGGGGGAGGGGGAGAGGAAAGGAAGGGGGGGGGGGGAGGGGAGGGTCGCCCATGGCGCACATGCACGAGCGAGCGACAGCGAGGGAGACATCAAGGAGGAGGGGACTGGACGCGTGCGCGCAGCGACGACAACAAGTCTAACCCGCTAACGACTGCGCACTATGCAAGCGGCTCAAGCACGTGTGCCATGGGCTTCCGGGAAGGAGGGGATGGGAGGGGGGTGGGGACGATGAGCAATCGCCGTGAAGAGGGAGACGACCACAAAAATTGCGGAAGCAGAAAGTCAACGCGAAGGCAGGGAGGCGGGTTGACGGATTGGGTCGGGTACTTAGCTTGGCGTCTTCGGTCGGAGTAAACTCGAGGCAGAAGCGACGGCGTTGGGAGTCGCTGGCTGACGGCTCTCTGAGCGTTGCAGAAGGCTCTCTGAGAACCCTCTTCAGTAAGTTGGCAGATTGAACGGTTGTTGAAGTTTCTTCGCCCACGCGACTTGAATCCCTGCAACATGCAACACGAGAATGGGTTAGCACAAGGAAGAAACGAAATCGTAATAGAGAATTTTCTTCTTAACGATCACTTTGAACCTTAACTTTTCCGGAGCTTACCACTTCAACATCTTCTTCAATGTCGTTGTATTGACGCGATAAGACATCACGCCATTTCGAAGAAGAGGATCGGCGTGGAAGAATGGCAGAAGCGCAGATCTGCTAAGCGTGCTGCCACGCTCGACGCCTCTGGGCTTCAGATCTTGGTTTCACTTCAGGTTGAGCAGCAGAAATCAGAACCTGGAAATTGAACGAGAATTATCAGTCAACAGCGGAGGCTCGAAAAAGCAGAAAATTGCAAGAACGGTAAGCCGTTGCTGAAATTTACCATATGAATCTGCTTCCGCGAAGATGGATGGACATCTTTCGGTTGAAAGAGACGAGAGTCACGTTGACGAACCGGAGACGCGAAGCACCACGACGCAGCAGCGGCAAGCAGAGTCGTCGGACGAAAAATGAGGCGAAATGGGATAAAAATGAGGCAGAATGCCTCGGCTGGGAGAAATCGTAGTCTCGTGAGGGGCATTCTACGGCTGGAAATGTTGGAAATGAGAAATTGGAATGAGGCGAAATGCCTTTTCTTGGGGACTCAAACCCCAATGCCAAGGGGGTGGGGGGTGCGGAAACAATAGGCTCACTTTTCTGTGGACGAAAAACGTCCGAGAAAACGATATGCTTAAGGGAAAATGGAGGGAGGGATCTATGACCGTCGGATCTATTCCCAGAAAATCGCGTTATACGGCCGAGATTGGAATAAGCGGTTCAATGGACGACGTTAAAGCTCCGGATCGCCCATTTCGCATCCAATCAGCATGAGTCCCGCTCGAAATTTGTAAAAACTTGACGGTTTCCCGCTCCAGGAATAGACGTTGGCTTTGGACGAAGGACGGAGGGATGCACAGCCGTAAGTCTCTTCAAAACAAACTGATAAACGCCTCAGATCTGCTAACAACAGTTCGTGACGCTTGCACGGTGGTTCACCACAACGACCGGCAGTTTTGGAAATAAGGGATGGATCGGCCTGGTAAGTTACCGTTGGATCATCCTGGCAATCTCAAGATGTACGGCGATGGATCGGCCTTCCTAACGGCTGTTTCGTAGAGCAAAATGGGTTACACCAGTCGGGTTTGAGATCTGATCTGGGTTCTGAGACGAAGGCTGGTTTGACGAAGACTTTTATTATGATAGGTTTGCAACAGAGTTGGCGAATTCGTTTCAAAAGGAGGATACACAGGATTTGCGAGACTCGCCTTACAACCAAGTTTCTAAGGTTACCAAACACTTTCGCCCTCGTTACCCCCCTCGCGCACTTCGCTAAACTCTTCGTCTCCCGTTGTTGTGCAATCCACTTCCCCCATTGCTCAGCCAAAGTATAGGGTTCTTTCGCTTGTTCCCTGCAATCATACCCCCTTGCTCCCCGTTTCTGCTGGTTCCGCTCAGGGCTTATGTTTTACGGGTAACTACCCGGATTTTGACAAAATAACGGGTGGTTGTTCGACCGAAATCGGATTGCGACGTGTTCGATTTTTACCGAACCCGGATTCTCATGGGTATATTTCGACCAGAACCCGGGAAGTAACGTGTTTGGCTTTGGCAAACACGGAAACTACAACTTCTCACACCACCCCACCCGCCGACCCCCCTCCATTCCCTCTCCCCAGGGCAAAGCAGCCCAGCAACAAAGTTCCAGAGATAGATTTATAAGAGCTGAGGATAGATTTATAAGAGCTGAGAGGAGTACTTTGAGGTGTTTCCCTTTGTAGAACGCAGGAACTTTTCGTTAGAGCGTTTGTCATCACGGAAAAATCCCTGGACTGGTGTGCCATTTCTTTCCTAGTGTTTGCCTGCTCTCCACCCAGGGCTTCCCTGGGCTGTCCCTGGCACTTCCGTAGCTATTATCGTTGGGATTTTGCCAAATGAACCACTCCTGAGCGCGTCTAGGCTTCTGCCGCGATTTTCTCAACACGGGAACTGCGCTCCCGCGCACCCACACTGTTCAACATTGACACGTCGTCGCGCCGTCCTAGGTTGACACGTGTCGTCCATGAATAAACTCCAGACCATCACGAATGCTCTAGTTACCGCAATAGTCGCCCAAAGCGTGGTTGCGTTCACGTTGCGGCGAAATACACTGGCGGCAAGCAGTCTCTCATCTCTCTCGTCCATTGCCAGCACTAGCATTAATCGACGACGCTCCGCCATTCATACTCTCTCGTCCATTCATTCGTACACTGACGCTCCATCCCCTCGTCGTGCTTCCTCCATCACCACTCCGCACAACGAAGGTGCCACTTTCCGCGTATAGACGCCCATAAACTCGAGCGCGCGCTGGTCCGTTCCATCCAGGCACCGCGAGAGCGACTGGCCGACTGCTCCCTGCATGCTGCATGAGCGACACTAGATCGCTTAGGTCACTCCCGTAGTAGCTCGCCGCCATTCGTGGATCGCTTAACTCTGAACCTACCTTGACGAAGCTGCTGCTGCTGAAGGCTCTTTTCGCTCACCGCCTCGATCTTGCCGCGGCGTAGCGGGAAGCGCATTGGTCGTCTGTCCGCTGCTCCGCCAAGACCGGTCGCTCAATAGCGGGGTGGGGGCGGGCGGGGGAGGGGGGACGGGGAATGGAAGAGGCCGTCACGGCGAAAAGCGCGCGGGAGGCGGAGATCGAGCGGGCGTGGCGGACTGCAAGGGAACAACCGGGGCTGCGGGGAGGAGCGCCTGGAAGCTCAGAGCCGTTTCACGTGGCGGGGGCGCGGGGGCTATCGGAGACGCGGGCGGGGGGCCAAGAAGGGACTGGGGGGACGCAATGGGGGGCGTGGGCGGGTGTATCGGGGGCTGCGTGGGATGGGGACTGGTTGGGAGCGGTGCGGCGGAGAGCTGGGCCGTGGGAGGGGCGGCCACTGGTGGTACTGAGTCTGTTCGACGGGTGCGGGGCGATATGGCAGGCGCTGCACGACAGTGGCATTCCGTTCATTGGCGTCAGCTCTGAGATCGTGAGTGGCACCGCACTCACATGCTCCCGGCGACCATCTCCTCGTAACCTGCTGTTACCATGTTATTCTGTTAGTCCATGCGCACTCACATGCACTGTTACCATGTTATTCACTGCTTTTCCCTTCGCTGTTCGTGCCATTCCTGACACCCACCGCCGTCGGTCTAGTGATTAGTGTCCCCCCAAACCCTTTCCCTCCCAGGACCCCTTTGCAGTGGAGGTGGTGCGGCACAGGTGGCCGTCAGTGCAGCATGTGGGTGACGTCACCACCCTCACCCCTGCTGCCATCGCTGCCGCTCTCGCTGCTGCTGCCACTGGTACTGGCACTGCTACTGGCAATGTTCCCACTGCTGCTGCTGCTGCTGCTGGTGCTGACACTGCTGCATCTCCCCCTGCTGCTGGGCCAGCAGCTGGCACTGTAGCTGCCAGCAAGGGGACTCTCCCCAGAAAGTGCAAGGAAGCTTCACCAGCTGCTCCTGCTGGTGGCCAAGTCGACCTCATAGTGGGCGGCTTTCCTTGTCAGGACTTGAGCAGCATGAACAGGACAAGGGTGGGGTGAGTGGCAGGACAGCGGAGATGGGGAACTCAACCCGCCATTCCTTCTTCCCTCCCCTCCCCACTCCCTTTCCTTCCCTCACGCACATCTCCCCCCCCTGCATACAAAGCTGGCTCCCCCTTAACACCCCCTTTCTCCCCCACTTGTACTTCCCTCCCCCGCCCTTCCCTGCGCTCCCTCCTCTCTCTCCTGTGTGCCCCAGTCTGCATGGCCCGCGCAGTGGGCTCTTCTTCCACCTCCTCCGCCTCATCCAGCAGCTCTCTCCCAATTGGTAACCTAAAAGAATAGCAATAACCCCTGTTGATTTTGTAAGCGCTGCTTGTTTTTTTTTTAATGCTATTGAATGAACTCTTGACAAAGTGTGTTCCCTCCACATGTCTGGGCTGTTCTTACTGCAGGTTCCTGGTGGAGAACGTGGCGAGCATGCAGTGGATGGATCGAGACGAGATCTCCAAGTATCTGGGCGTGCCGCCCATCTGCATCGACTGTGCCGACCTCACAGCACAAGCTAGGAGGCGGCTGTTTTGGACCAACCTGCCGCTGCCAGCTCACATGCCGCCCGTGCGCTTCCACCCGTCTACTCTGCTGCAGAGCAAGCTGAGCCACGCCATCGCCACTGAAGACAAGTGCGCGGTGGGTGTGGGTGGGGGTGATGGAATGAGATATGGAGGAGACAACAGTGGATGATTGCTGCCACCTGCAAATCTTGCTGCATAGAAAACTTAGCCTCGCGCCTCCTCTTCATCCAAGCCTCCCCGCCTTGCAACCAACCCTCTGCCCCTTTCCTCCAGCCTGTAACGAAGGCAAATTTTCGCATTGCAGGGAAGGGCCACATGAACCAGGTGACCTGCAGTCACGCCCACTCCGCCCACTCCTTCCTCACCCCTGTGTGAATCATCACCCCCTTGAACCCTCCCTTCCCCTCCTGTCCTCCAGCCTGTGATGAAGACCAACTTCCGCACGGCAGGCAAGGGAAGAACCAACCAGGTGATCTGCATGCGCTCCCACTCCGCCCGCTTCTTCCTCTCCCACGAGATCGAGAGAATCTTTGGATTCCCACCCGGATACACCAAGATCCCCGCCGCCCGGTTTGCTGCTATCAAAGCCGGGAGGAGAGGGGCAGGCGGGGAGAGCACAGAGGTGGGGGATGGGGGGGAGAGAGCAGAAGGGGTGGCAGGGGGAGAGGGAGGGGGCGGAGGAGAGGGATGGGGAAGGGGCGGAGAGGGGGTAAGGGGGGTTGGATGAGTGCATCTGTTGGGTTTGGTACATGGAAAGGGGAGGAGGGTTGGGAGGAGAGGGTGGTGAAGAGCGAAGGAGGGGGGATGAAAGACGGTGCAGGTGCTAGCGACCCCTCCTCCTGGCCTTCCTTCTCCCCCGTGCGAGTGCTGGGTAGGGGGGCATTCGATGGCAATGACGAGGGAGACGCATGGGCTCATGGTGTGAATGAGGTGCATGCACGCACTGCTGAGGGGGATGCCGAAGGGGGGCCGCTTTTGGCCCAGGATAGTGGGGACTGGGTGTTGGGGCTACCAGCAGGGGAAGAGGCGAAGGGGTGTGGTGACGGTGGGGGGGAGAAGGGCGGAGATACGGGGAGAGGGGTGGGGGAGAAGAGGCATGGAGTGGCGGATGGGGACCAGGAGGGGGATGGGGGGAAGAGAAGGAAGGTAGGGGAGGGGGAGGTGAGTGGGGAAGGGGAGAAGGTGGGGAAGGAGGGAGGTGGAGCTGAGTTGGGATTGGGGGGGAATGGACACGTGGAAGAGAAGGGGACTGAGATACGTTGCAATGCGGTGGCAAACGGTGATTATGCAGTCACAAATGGTGACAATGCGGTGGCAAACGGTGATTATGCAGTCACAAATGGTGACAATGTGGTGGCAAACGGTGATTATGCAGTCACAAATGGTGACAATGCGGTGGCAAACGGTGATTATGCAGTCACAAATGGTGACAATGTGGTGACAAATGGTGACATGGCGGATGTTGATATTGATGTGGAGGACGAGGGGGATGGAGGGGAGGAGGGTGGAGGGGAGGAGGGTAGAGCGGATGGAAGGGAGGCGAGTGGAGAAGAGAGGGATGACGTGAAGGATGGAGGTGGCAATAGACAGGCATACAGGGATTTGAAAGCACACGAATGTTCTCCTGCGGCTAATTCTCCTGCTGCTGGTGCCGCTGCTGCTGCTTCTCCTCCCCCTGCTGCCTCTGCCGCTGCTGCTGTTGTTGGTGCTTCTTCTGCATTGAACAGTGATAATGTGGTGATGAGTGGTCATAATATGGTGACAAACGGTGAGGATGCAGATGACGATGATGATGATGATGTGGTTGAGGTGACAGACTGCGTACAGGGAGAAGAGACAGATGAAGGGAAGAGGGGTGGAGGGAAAAGGGATGGAGAAGAGAAGGGTGGAGGGGAGAAGGATGGAGGAGAGAAGGGTGGAGGGGAGAAGGATGGAGGAGAGAAGGGTGGAGGGGAGAAGGGTGGAGGGGAGAAGGGTGGAGGGGAGAAGGGTGGAGAAGAGAAGGGTGGAGAGTTGAGCGACGGCAGTGGCAGTGGACGGGCAGACTGTGGTTTGAGGACAATCAAACGTTCTCCTGCGTCTGTGTCTGCTGCCGCTGCTGCTGCTGCTGCTGCTGCTGCTGCTGCTGCTGCTGCTGCTGCTGGCGGCAGTGCTGGGAGGTGCTACTCACTTCGATCTCGGCCAAAGATCGGATTCTACAGCGAGTCAGAGCTCATGTGAGTGAGAGGCATGTGAGTGCGTGCGAGCTCTTGTGTCACAGATGGATATGCGTATCGTGATTCAGTTTGTTCGAGGTTCGCATGGGCGCATGCATGCTGTTGGTTTCTTTCAACACTGTGCCTGGTCGAGGGGGAAAGGGAGGCAAGTCAGTCTTGTTCTCTCCAACCGCCCTTCCCCCGCCCTCTCAACACGGCACAAGAGAGAATGGAATTTCATTGCACTCAATCCAGTCTGCCCTTTCCTCCCGCCTTCCTCCCCACACGGCACCAGGAGGGTGGGCATCAGGCAGTGGACAAAGGAGAAGAGGCGACAACGAAAAGAGGGCGGTGCAAGGGGGATGACTGGGAAAGCGAAGGAGGAGGGGAGGGAAGAGGAGGAGGAGAGCAGGAAGGAGGAAGAGGAGCGGAGGCAGGAGCAGCTTCAGGAGAGGGACAGATGGGGCTTGCTGGGTAACTCGTTCCCAGTTGAGTGCCCCGATAGCAGTGCCCGATAGCAGTGCCCGATAGCAGTGCCCGATAGCAGTGCCCGATAGCAGTGCCCGATAGCAGTGCCCGATAGCAGTGCCCGATAGCAGTGCCCGATAGCAGTGCCCCGATAGCAGTGCTGCCGTCCAGCCAATGACCCCCTGTGCCTCCGTCCAGCCAATGACCCCCTGTGCTGCCGTCCAGCCAATGACCCCCTGTGCCGCCGTCCAGCCCTGTGCCTTATTCCCTTGCGCTCCTCGTTCCTCTGCCCCCCCCCTCCGTGCCCACTCTTCTTCCCTCCCTCCCCTCTCGATGTCCTCTGTGTGTGCTACCTCGAAACATCTGATCCCCTCCAAGAATGACCACTCACCAAACTCATGCTTTTTGTTTTGTCCTCCCCTTCCTCCCCCTCCCCCCCACCCCCACATCTCCCCTCCCCCCCCCCCCCTCCCCTCCCCCCTCCCCCCCTCCCATCAGGTTGCAGTCATCTCCTACCTGCTGACGCCCCTCCTCTCCCCCTCCCTGCGCCTTTCCTCAGCCCCGTGCGCCCTTCCTGACTGTGTCCCCCGCCACGTCACTCAATCCAAGTGCGCTCTCATGGCCCCTGGAGAGGTGAGAGTAGGATCATGTGTAATAGTATCATCCTGACAGCCTTCAGTAGCCGCCCTTTCGCGCCCTGCCCGACTGTGTGCACATGACTGTGTGCACATGACTGTGCGCACATGACTGTGTGCACATGACTGTGCGCACATGACTGTGTGCACATGACTGTATGCACATGACTGTGTGCACATGACTGTGTGCACATGACTGTATGCACATGACTGTGTGCACATGACTGTGTGCACATGACTGTATGCACATGACTGTGTGCACATGACTGTGCGCGCTCATGGCTTGAGCATCCATGGTTCTTGCGGTAAAGATTTGAGAGTGGTACCAGCCCTGTTTGCTGCTGTGTGCCGTCCGACCAACCAACTCCCGTGCAACATGCATAGCATGGCATGCACTCAATTCTCTCAACTGCACTTCCCAACTATTCCATCTGCCCAAACATTTGGACCCCTCCCCTCGCCACCACGCCATCGCGTGTGGGCGGTCTACACATGGTCCAAGCTGGGTCCAGGTGTGACGTTCAAATCAAACCACACCCAGCCTTCCCGGTCATCGTCTCCCTTCCCTCTCCCGCCCAATTATTCTCATCCCTCCCACCACGCCATCAGGTGTGGGCGGCCTACAGCTCGTCCAAGCTGCCCAATTGGTATGCCCTGATTCTGTCCATTCGGGGCGGCAGATTTGACACCTATTCGATCCGCAAGCCGTCTCCGCTCTGCATAACCTAGTGAGTGGCGACGCGACAGGGCTGGGCGCTTCTACAAGTCGCACCTTTCTTGCGATGTAGCTCCAGTCTGTTGGGCGCCATTCCTTGCAAGTTTATTCAATGTAGTCTTCTTTTTATTGTGCTTCAGGCCCCCTACTGTGACTTGAATCGCACTGTAGCATGGTGTACAGATATTTTTCCGTGACTCTTGGCTCTCGTATTCTCCCACATCCCCGTCTCTTATTGCAGCCGTTACTTCGTTCTTGTGGATGCTGATTCTACTTCCGCACAACCCAAGGGCGCACTGCTGAAAGCGGCACACGCTAGCATGACACTGTCTAACACTGCGCAGCGTGACTTATTACAACAGAGCACATTTAATCACGAGGATGCTGTCGGTGGTGGTGAAGGGGAGTGTGCGATCGAGGAGATCGGATGCGATTCGGCTAGCGAGGGTGAGGAGCAGAAGGAGGACGATGACACTGATAATGATGGGGATGAAGACGAGGAGGAGGAGGACGACGACGACGAATATGAGCACACATGGCATGGAGCGGGGCTGTATGAGATGGAGCAGGAGACGCACACGGCCAACAGCCTCTCCGTCTTCAGCCACAGGTACTCTCTTTGTCTTCCTGTTTGCACGCTCTCTCTTTTTGTCGCAACTACATAATCTTAATAGCAACCACCACCACCACCACCCCCACGGCCATCAGGGTGCGGCGGGTGAGGCGGATAGCAGGAGGGCCGGGCAGGAGTCTGCATGCGGTGCACCCGCAGCCGCACACCGTGTGGGCGCTCAAGTGGCCCTTCAAACGCGACTTCTCCCTCGTCGTCAGTGCACTGCCCGATTCCTCCCAATGCGTTTAGTTCTATGTTCCTTGCTCTATTCATTCTCCCTGCACCTCATTCCCTTGGTCACTTACCATTTCGTCCCCACCTTTTGTTTCGCTCTCTCATCACCTCTCCTCAAATCACCCACTCCCCACCCAATCCACGACCCCTCCCTTTCATCCAACCCCCACCCCCCTGCAGTACGTGGTAACCAGCAGCATTGAGTTCACCCCTCACACCCTCCCCTCCTCCAAGCATCCCTCTGCCGCCTCTCCATCGCCCTCCTCCCAGCCCTCCCCCACCCTAACCACTTCATCCCGAGCCTCCATCCGAGCCTTCTGTGCCACGGTGCGGGCTCTGGTGCGGCGGCGCAGTATCCCAGTGGGAGGGGGCAGGGTGGACCCCCTGTACAGCGTGCATGCGCACGAGTGGCAGGTGTGGGACGTGTCCGTGTTTGCCTTCGAGGCGCCGTTTCACTTCCATGGCGATGGGAACACGTTGGTTGTAGAGCCACAGAATCATAAGGAGCCGGAGTGATGACACAAGGACAGGGCAGTGTGCCAGTAGAAGAGGACATGCTAAACAGTCTGTGCAATGTGCACACACATGAGTGGCAGATGCGGTACCTAGCTGCCTTCGCCTGGCACCGTTTCACTACCACCACGACAATGAAAATACTATTGTGGTGGAGCCACAGAGCCATAGGGAGCCGGAGTGAGAGTGTACTGTTAGCTACAAGGAAAAGAGTAGCAGCTAGCTAGTGTATGCTAACCGAGGACCATATAATCTGATGTTGGTACCTAACATGATGTGAATGTGAAGTATCAATATATGTTCGTTCATTTTGATATTTGCATTGCCATGAACTGAGAAACATACATACAATATGTACAAATTTACAGAGCCAACTAGCTGCATTGCAAACACCAGTTCTATGCATCACCACCCATCCCCAACATCCCTTACCAAATCTGTTACATCCACTTCTCATGCATTCTAGCCTCTCAGAACTCCCTTAACCTCCTCCCATCTCATTCTCTCCATGATACCTACCTGCTGTCAGAAACCCAGTCACTAACCACTGGGTTAAAAGGGCTTGTTGAATAGCGGGTAAGTGCGCCCATAGCCCCCCAGGCTCTGCACCTGTGGCCCTTCCCCGAGGATCTTTTCAAGGGTAAACCAGCGGGTCACTCGACACCTGCTGCCACATCACTTCCATGATGTCAACGATGTTGCCACATTCCCTCCACGTGCTACTGATGCTGTTGCCTTGAAGTCGCTGCTGCTAACGGTGGTGGCAACTCAGAAAAGCGCCGATAATACTACGAGGCACAAAGGGAAGGTAAAAAAAATCAGCCCATCAAAGCGTTGTTTTTTCAGAGTTCAACCTCAGCAGAATATAATTGAAGAATTGCGCAACAAGGGCAGTACATGGCGTACCTCCGCACCTCGTCAATAGAACGCATCTTGCCCTTGAGGAGGACACATCTTCGCCCCCTAATCACCAAATTCTTACCCAATCACAGATAGCACTCACCTCGAGCTCGTCTGCCAGCATGGCCTTCTGAGACACAGCTCTCTCCCTCTCAATCTCAGCCACTTTCTTGTCCACCACCGCTATGTTCTTCTCTGCGACGGCCAATTCCTTCACCACCAGCGTACGCCTCAGAGTCTCCGTGAGGCGACAAATCTCCCTCTGCACACTAGTGCCTTCACTAACAGCCTCTCGTGTTGTGACCTGCTGCGACTGGTGATGACACACAGTAAGGGGCACGTAAGGCCAAGTGAGCCGAGGCATTGGAAACACGATAACTTTCTGCAGGCCAATCTTGAAACGGAGAAAGATACGGAAATGAAAGAAGAAAAAGAAGAGTTAAGGCGGTTTGGTTGGGGAAAAGAAAGTGAGTGGACGAGAGGAGTGTCTTTGTGGCTCCCTGACCGCGTCCATGTTGCAACAGGAGCGGCCGGAGGTTGCAGAAGAGCAGCAAAGTTAATGCATGCAACAAGGACCTCAACAAGTACCTTGCAAGCATCCCAGAGCGCCAATAAATCATCAGCGAATCTTCAACCCCACCACCCCTCGTTGCAAGTACCCGATCCAGATCCGCAATGAACTCTCGACCCACCACCCCTCATTGCACGTACCGTCAGCTCCGCCTCCAGCCTCTCCCTGACCGCCACAACCTCCCTTCTTGCGGTCTCCGCGCCATCTAGGGACGCCCTCACACTCTCCAGCTCCTGTTGCAGAGCACTGACAGTATCGAGTGCTGTTCTCTCGCTGCCCGCCCTCTCCTGCTGCAACAGGGGACGAGATCGGGGAAGAACACGCGGGTAACAGCTCAGTCAACAACGGGAGAAGAGGGGACATGCCCAGCGAGGACAGCACGCAAAACGTCACATCCGCAAGATACGAGCCGCGCCGGCCCTAGCACAACCCACCATGCCACACCCACCATGCCACACCCTCCATGCCACCACCCACCACGCCACCACCCTCCATGCCACCACCCACCATGCGAGCACCCACGCTATCCCCACCCACTATAAACTTGTTATCTTAAAGCCTTCCTCGTTGCATTGCACTTACCCTGAGCTGCTCCGCCAGCACACTCTTCTCAGCCACAGCGGCGTCCCGTGCCGCCTGTGCGCCCTCTAACGCCTCCTTGGTGCGTTCCAGCTCCCCACGCAACTCACTGCTCACCCTGCTGGCTTCACTTTCAGAGCTCTCCCCTCTCTCCCGCACCGACTAAGGATGCGACAGGGAAGGCGCAAACAAAGGGAAAAAACGGAGAATTGAAGTATGTGAAGCATGCGACATCACAAGAGTTCGACTAGAAAACCGAAGCCATTCAGCACACAACAGGGAGAGGAGGGCCATAATAGCACGCCAGCTCTAAGAGGGAGCAGCGGGTTGTGAGCAGGGAACTGAGGGATGCGGAGAGGGAGAAGGCCCAGGCTCTTGCTAAGAAGAGCTAGCTCGCAAACGAGATGGCGGTGAGTGTTGAGAGATAAGCCAGCCATCTCGTTCGCCACCAAGCCCTCGTGTCTTTGTTCTCGTTGTTCTCTCATCTCCTCTCTAACACATTCATCTCTCATCTCTCGTTGTCCACATATAAGAGGAGAACACGCCGACCACTTGAGTCCACGCTGCAGGAGGTGAGGGTTGCGGGGATGGGGGAAGTAGCTGCCAGCACAATCCGTCTGCTGCAGACAGAGCTGCAGCGAGTGAAGGGAACTCTGAGGAACGTAGAGGAGACGAAGTTTGTGGCCACAGCGGAGAAGAACAAGCTCCAACAGGAACTGGATGTGAGTCACGGGGAGGTCAGCTCGGGAGCTTGGGAGTGTGCGGGGCGTCCCTAGATGGCGTGGAGGCAGCAAGGAGGGAAGCTGTGGTTTGTTCCTCAGAGCTGCAGGTTGTGAAAAAACAGCCACAGCAACCCTCCTTGCTGCCTCCGCGCCATCTAGGGACGCCCGCACACTCCCAAGCTCCAGAGCTGACCTACCCATGACTCACATCCAACTCCCGTTGGAGCTTGTTCTTCTCCGCTGTGGCCGCAAACTTCGCGTCCTCTACGTTCCTCACAGTTCCCTTCACTCGCTGCAGCTCTGTCTGCAGCAGACGGACTGTGCTGGCAGCCACTTCCCCCATCCCCGCAGCCCTCACCTCCTGCAGCGTGGACTGAAGTGGTCAGCCTGTTCTCCTCTTATATGCGGACGGGATGAATGCGTTAAGGAGAAGCAACCAACGAGATGAGAGAACGACGAGAACAAAGACGCGAGGGCTTGGTGACACTACTATACTTGGAAGGAGATGCACACAGCGCAAAACCTCCCTTGTCCATACTTCCTGCTCCTCCCTCTTCCGCTCCTCCTGTTCTTATCACCACCCACCATGTCACACCCACCATGTCACACCCACCATGTCACACCCACCATGTAACACCCACCATGTCACACCCACCATGTCACACCCACCATGTCACCACCCACCATGCCACACCCACCATGTCACACCCACCATGTCACACCCACCATGCCACACCCACCATGTCACACCCACCATGCCACACCCACCATGTCACACCCACCATGTCACACCCACCATGCCACACCCACCATGCCACACCCACCATGTCACACCCACCATGCCACACCCACCATGTCACACCCACCATGTCACACCCACCATGTCACACCCACCATGTCACACCCACCATGTCACACCCACCATGTCACACCCACCATGTCACACCCACCATGTCACCACCCACCATGCCACACCCACCATGTCACACCCACCATGTCACACCCACCATGCCACACCCACCATGTCACACCCACCATGCCACACCCACCATGCCACACCCACCATGTCACACCCACCGTGCCACACCCACCATGCCACCACCCACCGTACCACCACCCATCGTGTCACCACCCCCCAATAGCTCACATCCAATTTCCGCTGGAGCTTGTTCTTCTCCGCTGTGGCCTCAAACTTCGCCAAATCTGCGTTCCTCAGACTTCGTTTGCAGTTGAGTGACTGTGCTGGCAGCCGCTTCTCCCGTTCTCGCAGTCCCCGCCTGCAACAGGGGACGAGACGGGGACGAGACGGGGCACGCAAAAACAGAGCGTGGACTGAAGTGGTCGAACTGTTCTCCTCTTATACGCAATCAGAAGAATTGCTTCAAGGAGAAGAAATCAATGCAATGAGAGGACGACGAAAACAAAGATACGAGGGCTTGGTGGCACTATTATGCACACGAGAAAGAACTGCACCTGATCGATAGCTTTGTCCCTACTTCTTGATCCTCCCGCCACCCCTCTCCCTGCACCTCCCACTGCCACTCCTGTTCATGAAATATGTCACAGCGAGCGGCGCCATCACCACCACTGCCATGAGCACTAGGACCAGTCGCAACTGCACTCTCACAACTCTCATTACCTGCGCCCCCACCACCACCACCACCACTACTAGACACCCATGCTTTCGCTTGCAACAGCCATTAAGGTATCCAGCTCCGCCTCCATCTCCTTCCCCTGCTTGGTTGCAAACTTGAAGAGGCACAAGTTGTCGAGTCCTCCTACTAATAGACATAGCCAGAAGTCAGAGGCGTCAGAGTGCCACCCCATGATGTTATGAAGGCCAACGGTGTAGAGATACTCTTTGAAAGAGTGAAGGAAAAAATGGACCTAAAACAAAAAAAAAAAAGGCAAGGGAAGACATGAAGGCATAAGAAATGTGACAAATGGCTCTGGCATATCGCAAATCCTACAAAGCCGATTCACTTAACTCACCCCATGTATATCCTTTCCAAGGATGAGTTGTTTTGGCAAAGTCTTGGAAGAATCTTCAGCACACAATACAGAGTAGTGTGAACCCGCAAATGAATGGTCATCCAAGATGCTTATACTCCCCTCACTTCCAATTCCTCGATTCAACTGAGATTGGAAGTTGGGAACGGTCTCAAAAAGGAAGCATCCAGGTAGTATCAAAAGCTAGTAAAATGGTAGCAACAAGATGCAAAGAAACTAGCAGGGGAAGAACGGGACTTGGAGCTCCTAAACCAGCACGTGTGAGGGTTAGTATAAAGTGCGTAGCACTACATTGTAATGACGGCACACTTCCTTTACCCAATCTTCGTCCTGCAGCAAACGCCTGAACTGCTGTGGAAAGACTCGCTCCAAAAGCACCTGCCAACCTCTGCATAGGAAAGAGAGGATCATAGCATTAACCAAATACAGTATTGCTGGTGAGGTGCAGTGAACACTAGAAACACTTACGAGGGAATCTCTCCATCCGTTTGAAAACCAAGCTCCACAATGCGCGGATGGCACCCAAATAGGTCGCGTCCATGCGCGAAATGAGGTCGGACCCCCATGCACAGTTCTGATTCATCGAGGTAAGAACAGAGGGGGGTGGGGGGTGCGGGGAAGGGGAGGCGGAAGGGGAGAGTGAGGGGAAAAGAGGAGTGGGAGGGGGAGTGGAAAGGAAGGGGCGAGGGAGTGGGGAGGGAGAGGGAGTTGGAGGGAGAGCGGACATGTATTGTGGGGGGGTGGGGGAGGGGGGAAGGGCGAGTAGGGCGAGTAGGGCAAGTAGGGCGAGTAGGGCGAGTAGGGCGAGTAGGGCAAGTAGGGCGAGTAGGGCGAGTAGGGCGAGTAGGGCAAGTAGGGCGTAGTCAAAAGAAGTGGTCAAGGATAGGTGCAACTCCTGCACATTCACACTGACAGGTGAAGCAGGGAGGCAGACTGGGGGGGGGGGGAGGGAGGCCTTCTAGAGAAAATGAGAAGGAGCTTCTCGTTCTTGTCCTACTTTCTTAAAGCCAGCCTTGGTCAATAAGGCCTCCAGGTGGGACCGAACGAATTTGGCAGAAGGCAGCTCATGTGCCAAGCTTGCATCAGAGCTATCCGCCTCCGACCTGAGAAGCGAGGGTGAAAACCAAAAGAAAAGCATCATCGCAATTTGCACGAAAGAAATGAACAAAGAAAACGCATTACAAAAGTGAAGGCACAAGGGACGGATCGAAGGTGCACAAGATGACCCACTCACTTGCTGTCAATGTTGGACAGCGACAGATCAGCACAAGTCTCAGCCATTCTGGAAGGCAGAGAAACGGCAGGACAAGATTGAGGAGCAGAAAAAGAAGATATTGGATCCGACCTCGGTAAGGAGAACTTGCGCAGGGAGGTGGTTTTACCCAACCTCGGTAACAATTGCGTCTTGGTCTAATTTGTACAATCCCTACTAGGAGACTGGAACATTGCACACAAAAGCAGTTCCATGACGAGTGGCTCGTTAGGTGGCTGCGCGCATCGATCACGAGATCCTAGACTCTGCAAAAACGGTAGCCAGCTAATTGCACCTTACACTCCTCGGTGGGCTGGCAGCCAGCTAATTGCACCTAGGCCTGGGATCGCAGCCCAACCTCTCCCATCCTCTCTTGACCTCCCATCCTCTCTTGACCTCCCATCCTCTCTTGACCTCCCATCCCCTCTTGACCTCCCATCCCCTCTTGACCTCCCATCCCCTCTTGACCTCCCATCCCCTCTTGACCTCCCATCCCCTCTTGACCTCCCATCCCCTCTTGACCTCCCATCCCCTCTTGACCTCCCATCCTCTCTTGACCTCCCATCCCCTCTTGACCTCCCATCCTCTCTTGACCTCCCATCCCCTCTTGACCTCCCATCCCCTCTTGACCTCCCATCCCCTCTTGACCTCCCATCCTCTCTTGACCTCCCATCCCCTCTTGACCTCCCATCCTCTCTTGACCTCCCATCCCCTCTTGACCTCCCATCCCCTCTTGACCTCCCATCCCCTCTTGACCTCCCATCCCCTCTTGACCTCCCATCCTCTCTTGACCTCCCATCCCCTCTTGACCTCCCATCCTCTCTTGACCTCCCATCCCCTCTTGACCTCCCATCCCCTCTTGACCTCCCATCCCCTCTTGACCTCCCATCCCCTCTTGACCTCCCATCCCCTCTTGACCTCCCATCCCCTCTTGACCTCCCATCCCCTCTTGACCTCCCATCCCCTCTTGACCTCCCATCCCCTCTTGACCTCCCATCCCCTCTTGACCTCCCATCCCCTCTTGACCTCCCATCCCCTCTTGACCTCCCATCCTCTCTTGACCTCCCATCCCCTCTTGACCTCCCATCCCCTCTTGACCTCCCATCCCCTCTTGACCTCCCATCCCCTCTTGACCTCCCATCCCCTCTTGACCTCCCATCCCCTCTTGACCTCCCATCCCCTCTTGACCTCCCATCCCCTCTTGACCTCCCATCCCCTCTTGACCTCCCATCCCCTCTTGACCTCCCATCCCCTCTTGACCTCCCATCCCCTCTTGACCTCCCATCCCCTCTTGACCTCCCATCCCCTCTTGACCTCCCATCCCCTCTTGACCTCCCATCCCCTCTTGACCTCCCATCCCCTCTTGACCTCCCATCCCCTCTTGACCTCCCATCCCCTCTTGACCTCCCATCCCCTCTTGACCTCCCATCCCCTCTTGACCTCCCATCCCCTCTTGACCTCCCATCCCTCTCTTGACCTCCCATCCCCTCTTGACCTCCCATCCCCTCTTGACCTCCCATCCCCTCTTGACCTCCCATCCCCTCTTGACCTCCCATCCCCTCTTGACCTCCCATCCCCTCTTGACCTCCCATCCCCTCTTGACCTCCCATCCCCTCTTGACCTCCCATCCCCTCTTGACCTCCCATCCCCTCTTGACCTCCCATCCCCTCTTGACCTCCCATCCCCTCTTGACCTCCCATCCCCTCTTGACCTCCCATCCCCTCTTGACCTCCCATCCCCTCTTGACCTCCCATCCCCTCTTGACCTCCCATCCCCTCTTGACCTCCCATCCCCTCTTGACCTCCCATCCCCTCTTGACCTCCCATCCCCTCTTGACCTCCCATCCCCTCTTGACCTCCCATCCCCTCTTGACCTCCCATCCCCTCTTGACCTCCCATCCCCTCTTGACCTCCCATCCCCTCTTGACCTCCCATCCCCTCTTGACCTCCCATCCCCTCTTGACCTCCCATCCCCTCTTGACCTCCCATCCCCTCTTGACCTCCCATCCCCTCTTGACCTCCCATCCCCTCTTGACCTCCCATCCCCTCTTGACCTCCCATCCCCTCTTGACCTCCCATCCCCTCTTGACCTCCCATCCCCTCTTGACCTCCCATCCCCTCTTGACCTCCCATCCCCTCTTGACCTCCCATCCCCTCTTGACCTCCCATCCCCTCTTGACCTCCCATCCCCTCTCTGCCTCGCCTCCCTCCTCACGCCCATCCGTCGTGACCCCTTTCCGCGCAGCTCTAAGAATGTCCGACTTTCGCCCTGAGTTTCGTGCCTCGCTCCTTCCCGTCCAGTCCAGATGCAGATTCTCCCGCCCAGTCTTCCTCACTATCCCGCGTCCCTCTTACACCCTCGTGCTGTGCCAACGAATCAGGTCGTACGGGCTCCCCTACTTTTCAACGTGTCTTACCCGGCGCGTCCACGAGCCAAGCCTCGCCATCGTCACTGTTACTCCTTCCCCCGTAGTTTCGCGCGAGCGTCTATACCTTCTGGTAGGATGCGAGAACCTGGCTTCTAGAATTGCGAGGTCGTCAGCTACACACTATGGATTCTGTGTGTTTCCCCGTCGTCCCAAAATTCCTCAAGACTGAACTCATGCAAATCTGAAACTGGAAGACTCGCTCTCGTAGGAGACTGTTAGATAATACACTTTCTTCGAGTCGCCTGAATTGGAAGCTCCTGCCCACCACTGTGTTACCCTTCTATCTACTATCGTCATCCGAGCCAAACGGGACTAGCAGAAACGCGCCTTCTCGTTTTGCATGCAGAACCAGCAACTGAACAAATGTGGAAGGAGTGGCATGGGAGTGGGCAGCCACGTTTTGAATGTGCTTTTGTACTCCATTCAAGTCGACAACACACGAATTATCTTTATTTGCACACCGTTCAGTCCATGAGGAATTGCCGATATATAAAACTTTTTTGTGCTAGGTACATGTAGTGAAGTTTCAATACAGCAGTTACAAATCATGTGATGAAATACATCACCTGGTAGTTATGCAAAGTCGGGGGGGAGGGACTTAAGCTACTTTGGCCAGCCGATCTTTTTGTTTGCAACTAAAAATTTGTCACATTGCATTAGCACCACCTCTTCTATGGACCTCAAGCCTCCTCACCACCCCCTGTGCCTCCTCCCATCTCATCCCCTCGGCAGCACTCCGCACACCCAGCTGCATCACCCCCCTCTCTCCCCACACCGCATCCAACCTCCTCGCCACCTCCTCCCCCACCACCACCGAAAATACACTATCATATCCCCCTGCTCCCGGCACGCCAGCCATCACCACCCCCGGCTGCTGCATGGTGGCATCCAGCAGGGCCGCCTGCTGGGGGGGTTCGATGGGCACAGCAGCAGCAGCGCCCATGGCTGACAGCAGGCGCCGCACAGAGAGGAAGGAGGCCTGCAGGCCGAGCAGGCCCTGCAGGATGGTCCTGCTAGAGTCTGTAGTACCCTGTGGTGCTGTGGTGGCACCTTGTGAGTTGCTGTTGATGCTGTCACCCTGTGGCACCAGGTCCGCAGGTGAGTGTGGAGGCAGCACGGTTGCTGCGTTGAGAGGCACGTGCTGCAGGTGATCTAGAGTGGCGGTGAATGCATGCGGGTGGGCGAGGGCGAGGTGGGAGAGGTGCGAGAGAGCAGCACCTACAGCCGCATTGGCCTCCCTGAGACCCTCCCAAATGGGCTGCCCTTCCCCCGGTGACTGCTGCCGCCAACTGGGGGGTAGATGGGGGGAAGGGGAGAAGATACTTAGGGCACACGTGATCCAGAGAGAGCATGGAGTGGTGAGGGACTGCAGAGCATAAGGGTGATAGGCATGACAGACGGGTGGTAACCTGGGAAGACGGCCGGCTGAGTGCGTGCACCGATAGAGGTGGGACACACATTACAAGTGAACTCGTGACAGCGAAGGCTGATACTGACCGCATGACAGCGAAGGCTGATACTGACCGCGTGACAGCGAAGGCTGATACTGACCGCATGACAGCGAAGGCTGATACTGACCGCATGACAGCGAAGGCTGATACTGACCGCATGACAGCGAAGGCTGATACTGACCGCGTGACAGCGAAGGCTGATACTGACCGCATGACAGCGAAGGCTGATACTGACCGCATGACAGCGAAGGCTGATACTGACCGCATGACAGCGAAGGCTGATACTGACCGCATGACAGCGAAGGCTGATACTGATCGCATGACAGCGAAGGCTGATACTGACCGCATGACAGCGAAGGCTGATACTGACCGCATGACAGCGAAGGCTGATACTGATCGCATGACAGCGAAGGCTGATACTGACCGCATGACAGCGAAGGCTGATACTGACCGCATGACAGCGAAGGCTGATACTGACCGCATGACAGCGAAGGCTGATACTGACCGCATGACAGCGAAGGCTGATACTGACCGCATGACAGCGAAGGCTGATACTGACCGCATGACAGCGAAGGCTGATACTGACCGCATGACAGCTGAGAGCATGGAGGGCGTGGCTGTGCCTCCTGTGCCCGGCTCCCCCAGCACCTGCCAAGCAAGCACATGTGCGGGTGGCACGTGAGGAGGTCATGACATGGGCACGAGGGGCAGGGGATAAAGGATGTTCAAACAGCCAAGGGACAGAATGGTAGGGGTGGGTGGAGGGGAGAACGGGAGAGTTTAAGGGCGGCATACCAAGAGGAGACCCGGTGGGAGGTGCAGAGGGGAGATGGTGTGATCCCAGAGAGGTGATTGCAGCGTGGCTGATATGCTGCTCGCTGTCATGGCGGCCTCTGCTCCCTGCACCAACCCCACATTGCACAGGAGAGCACATAAGTCAGGCAATGCCACAGAAGTTCAAGAGCGTCAACGAACCTGCAGACACTTCTCCAATCATCCCCTGACCACCGACCATGAGCGTGCATCCCCAGACCACCCACCATGAGCGAGTGCATGGCGGCGGGGTTGAAGCGCTGGTAGCAGATGGAGCCAAACACGCCCGCAGCCACGTCAAAGCCGCTACCCGCCTTGCCCTGCGCCAGGCAGTGCGCCACCTGCGCCACCCGGTGCACAACCTCCCAAGAGGACAGACCCCGCTTCTGAGACACCGACGCCACAGTCTGCTGCTGAGAAGACAGGGCTGGGGCAGCAGAGAATCTGGCCCCAATGTCTCCCTTCTCATCCGGCCCTCTCTCTGGACTCTCATCCGCCACAGTCCCCGTCTCCGCAATGACGCCAAGGAAGCGCAGCAGGGCGGCGGAGACAGCAGCCGTCATGGCAGCAGAGGACCCCAGCCCTGTCTTCGCCACCTCTGGCACATGGCCTCGTGTCGTCTCTGCTGCATCGCCGCTCACGGCTTCCGGTGCTGATGTTGCTGATGCGCCCGCGGTTGCGGAATCGCCTTCTGCTGCGGGTGTGTCTGGGGCTGCTGGTGCGGCAGGATGGTGGAGAGATGGAGAGTTGCTGACGATGGGGGCGAAGGGGGGGATGCGGGAGAGGGAGGACGCCGAGAGAGGCAGGCCCAGCCGTTGCAGCTGCACGGGTATGCATGCACAGAAATGGGGGGGTACGCATGAGGGGGTGGAACATTGACGATTATGATTGAGATCGATGTGAATTCCAACGGGAGCACAACAGCGGCAACTGTAAGCAGCATTCAGTGTGGCGCTAGCATACAGTGTGGCGGTGGGAGTATACGGGAGGGGCAGAATACGGGGCGGAGTATGGAGTAGGGAGGCCATTATACAGTGTGGCGGTGGGAGTAGAAGTCGTTGTCTCCAGCGATGGTGATGCGCACTCCTGCGCTTGCCAGCCGTTGCTTCACCCGCCGCTTCTCCCCTGTTCCGCCCCGTCCGTCCCGTCCGTCCCGTCCGTCCCTTCCGTCCCTTCCGTCCCTTCCGTCCCTGTCCATCGCCCCCAGCGCAGCCCCCACAGCAACCTGCACTACCCGCTCCACGTAAGGGTTGCCTGAAACCACGTGCAAGCTGCCGCCATCGCCTTTCCCTTCCTGACCGATGCAGCCAATCCTAGATGCGTCGTCACCTTCCCTGCACGGACATCAGGGGAGAATGGACCTTGGGAATGCAGCCAAGGAATAGCGCAGAGCTACGCGCAAATTGCATGCTTAGCAATGTCGTGAAGCAATGAAGACCGCAGTGTGTTGTGCGGCTGAAAACGGCATTTACGGCTTCGGGCCGGACGGCATTCACCTCCAATTGCTGATGGCGAGGTCTGCAAGCGACAGGTCGAAGCAGTAGCAGCTGCCTCGTTGCGGTGAGTCCACGCAAACAGTCATCGAGCTCTCTCTGTGCTCAGCTGCTGCCTCGGATGCTGCAGTTCCCCTAACCTGCTCCTCGCTCTCTGCGACTAACGGCTGCGCAATGGCATAAAACCGCGCGTTCGTGGCGAGTACGAGGCCCGGATTAGGCGGCTCTACGACAAGGTACGCTCCGACAAGAAGTACCTTGCCCGGAGCCGAGGCGGCTACAGCTGTATCCAACGCCATTGCAACACCGCCGTTTGATTCGATGGTTAGAACAGTCGGTTCTAATCCTAAATTTTCAGCCTTCGAGCTTCAGATATTACTGCTGGTCAACGCTGATATCGAGGCAGCTTCGAGCATATCCAGTCTTGGAACACAGAATTTCACTGACGGTGGGTTGGTGACAGGAGGGGCGCATTCGGTGGCGGTTGAGCACTAAATGGATCACTGGGTGACCAGCTAATATCACCGTACAAACATAAACATTATCGAAATAGACTGAACTTACGCAACGCATCAGGTATGACCTTTACATTGTAGATCTGAAGTGATCATAGCTAGTTGCTGTAGCTCAGCATTAAAGATGCATGCAACTCATACGGTAACAAAAACGGGTGCTATGCAATGTGGGGTGTGGGGTCCAAATAAGCAGACCACCTAGCTACAGCTTGAGGGCAATGGCAAGGCCAACCTTGCCTGACTTATCAAGAGCCTTGGAGTCAACCTCTCCTGCAATGGTGACCTTGGACTTGGGCCGGAACTCGTGCTGGAGGAGGGCAGCAACTGTTCCACGGTTGTTGAACCTGAGCTTGGCCTCTGTGAGGGGATCGAGCTCGAAGGAAGCACCTGCTGTGAAGGTAGTGTCGCTCTTGGAGAGTTTGTGAGCTGCCTCAACAGCAACCTCAACGTCCTTCTTCACCTTTTGGAAGTATGCAGCCTTCAGCGTGTCCAGCTTGTCAGCACTGCAGCACAGAGTGAGGGTTCAGTCACCCACTGACAGGCTTAGTCACCCACTAGCATGGTGAAAGATCCCTGGGAAAAATGAGTGGGTAGAACGGACTTACATCAACAAGGAAGCAGCGAAGTCGGATTCGGAGTAAGCCACGCCAAGGTTGTACTTGGTCGCGCTGTTAGTGGCAGTGTCGTAGCCGACCTCAGCACCAACGACCACTCCCTTGGTTCCGACAGCAAGAGCACCCTCGAAAACGGGTTGTGTAACAAGACCCACGGAGGCGCTCACGTTAACCAACTCTTGCTTGTAGGTCAGCTCTGCCTGCAAAACCCCGAAGTGATGATTTCATGCGATTTTCGAAAGTGAATCGCAACAGCAAAGGAAGATCAAATCCTTGTGCGAAAACACACATTGAGTGCTGATCGCGGTTCAGTCACTCACCTTGGTGGCCTTCGAGTCCGGAACAATTCCAGTCAGGGCAAGCTTCAGGCCAGGAGCAAGGTCCTCGTACACGGCCTTAAAATAAAGCTGAAACACAGGGGAAAGTCATGTCGTCACATCTCACATTGTTAACCAGTGACGATTGCTGATGCACATTATCCTCTTACACCACGTACCTTGGATTTCGTATCAAGCTTGAACTCTGCCTCAACGTTTCCGACCTCGATCTCAGTCTTCACATCGCACGAGACCTCGTCTCCCTTCTTCACTGATGCAGTTTGAAACTTCTGCATTTTCGATAAAAAGTATCATTAGCACTACTGGATCTTGTCCTGTCTATATATAATCCGCTGCTATATAACTCACCAATCCTGAATCAGTCTTTGTGGAGATGTTGATGCTGTGATCGTAAGCGTAGTGCTTGAAAAGAAGCTCTGCTCAAGATCCATGAGAGCCCGATCAGAACACAAATACGACGTGCTTAAGTACCGACTACTCAGTCGACAGTAAAGACAGCGGTCTTACCCTTGGCCTTCTTGCCAATGTCAGAGAAGGAACCAGGACCCTTTCCCATGGCGGTCGAGACGCGTTACGATGAGGAGAGAAGTTACTGCTAGGGTTGGGCCCTGAAAGCAGGAGCACCAGAGAAGGGAGGAGAGGCGTGAAACTGGTTTGCTGCAGCAAAAAAAGAACTCGGATGCTGGAAGAAGACGTGGAGGGGGAGGAAGAATCTACGCAACGTGGCGGAGATATTGATGAGGGGGGGATGCTGGCTTTCCCTCACTTGAATCACACAAAAATCGTGGTCCCCAAAGTCAACCCCCCTACCCGAACAAAATGCATGTTATTTGTAGAAAAACGAAAGCACATCAGCTGTACAGAAATCCAGCAAGTTTCTCTTTTGACAATCCGAAGTGTGTTCTTAGCGAAACGCATCAGGGTCCACAGCGCTGATTTTGCCGCTCTTCCAAAGGCAGAGCTGTCAGATGTTCTGTTCGTCTGATGGTTGCTGTTCCTTCTTGCTCCTGGGATCCATGTCTCAGCGGATACTTCTTCGAGAGAAACTGAGTGCATGGTTTGCCTGGGAGCTCTCCCTTCGTAGAGAGGTCTGAGCTCTCGTATTCTTGGTGTTACGAGCATATCTTCCTATCCCCGTAATGCGGCAGTTTGTATACATGATTTCCTATCCTCGTTATGCCGGACTCCTTTAGCTTGGATTCATGGAACAGCTCAAACTCTGCCATGCACATGCACTGTGATCGGAGCGTTGTACGCCAGGATAGTTCAAATCTTAGGTTACGGTTCATAGTTCCTAGATTAGATGGAGTGCAATAGAGAAGACGCGACGAAGGCCAAGGAGCTAGCCGAAGCGGCTCTCACCAGCGGCGATTACGCCAAGGCTCGTCGCCTAGTAACAAAAGCGCACCGCCTCTTCCCTTCTCTCGACGGACTCACGCAGGTCGCAGCGGTGGTCGAAGTCTACGAAGCTTCGCAGAACCGCGTCGGCGGTGACGTGGACTGGTACGCGCTTCTCCAGATTCCCGCGTTCTGCGATGACGAGACTGCGATCAAGAAGGCGTACCGCCGCATGGCGCTGCTGCTGCACCCTGACAAGAACAAGACCAGCGGCGCGGAAGCGGCGTTCAAGCTGCTGTCAGAGGCGTTCACTGTGCTGTCGGACAAACAGAAGAAGGCCGTGCACGACGCCAAGCGACGACTGAATGTCACCACAGGCCGAGCAGGAGCAGGAGCAGGAGCAGCAGCAGGATCAGCAGCAACAGCTGGTGTGAATTCCTCAAGGACTCAACAGAAAGCACCAGCAGCAGCGAAACCCCAGCCTGCAGCAGCTAGAGCAGGAGGGGGAGGAGCAGCAGGTGCGGGTGGACAGGGAACGGGGAATCAATTCGAGACGCGGTGTCCGACGTGCGGGACGCGTTTCTTGTGCTTGCGGGACGCCATGGCGGTCGTTGTACAGTGCATCATCTGCAAGAGCTCGTTCAAAGCTATGCCTGCCGCACCTGCTACTGCATCAGCTTCTAACGCGTCTGCTGCTGGCAATGCAACTGGCGCAGCTGGTAGGCAAAACGGCAGGGTGCCGCAACCACAGGCACAGTCACACGCACAGGCACACGCACAAGCACAGGCTCAGGCACAAGCACAAGCACAGGCGCAGGCAGTAAGGCAGGCACAAGCACAGGCGAGGAGTGCACCCCAACAACCCAACTTCATGGCAAACGGCGGTGTGCACTACGGCATGCCAGCCACCTATAGCTCCACGCACTCCACTGCCAGCGCCGCTGCCGCCATGGCAGCAGCTGCAGCCGCGCAGGCCGCTGCTGTTGCGGAGTCCCTGAGGAACACGGGGGGAGGCGCGGCTGCTGCTGCTGCAGCGGCTGGGGATGCTGCTGCTGCTGCTGCAGCTGCAGCTGCTGCAATTGCAGGGCAGTTTGGGGGGGTCAGAGGTGGGGGGGGCTTCCCTGGTGCTGCTAGCTTCTCATCGTTTTCGTTTTCGACGGATAGTGGAGCGGCGTATGGCAGTCAACAGTGGCAACAGCAGCAGCAGCAACAGCAGCAACAACAGCACCAGCAGCAACAGCAATACCAGCAACAGCAGCAACAACAACAACGGCTTCAGCAGCAGCAGGAGCAACTGCGGCGGCAACAGCAGCTGCAGCAGCAGCAACTGGAGGAGCAGCGGCGGCTCCAGCAGCAGCAGCAGCAACAGCAGGAGGCGCAGAGGCGGCAGCAGCAGCTGCAGCGGGAGCAGCATGAGCGAATGCGAGCAGCCATGGAGGCTGGTGCGGCTGAGAGAGGCAGGCAGCAATGCGGTCAGCAGGGGGGCTTGGAAGAGGCGTTGAGGGCCAAGGCGGAGGAGGAGAGGGCGCAGAGAGAGAGAGTGGCGGAGGCGATGCGGCAAGAGCAGGAGAGGGCGCAGGTGAGGCGGCAGATGCAGATGGACGAGCTGCTGGCGCGCAGGCGACAGCAGCAGGCTAAAGCTGCTGCTGCTTCGGGTGCTGCTGGTGGTGCTGGAAATGGCATGGCTGGAGGGCAACCAGCAGCACCGGCAGCAGCAGGTGGGCCAAGTGAGCGGGGCGGTGGGCAGCAGGCAGGGCGGAGGAACAGGTTGCGGAAGAGGAAGCAGGGGGGAGGGCGAGGGGGCGGAGCGAGCAGTGATGAGGACGAGGAGTATGACTTCAGACTAGATGCGGACGATGATGGAGATGACGAGGGGCTGCCGGTGGGCAGGGAGGGGTGGGATGCAGCAGCAGGGCAAGCACAGGGAGGGGTAGGAGAAGAGGAGGAGGTGCTGGGAGCAGCAATGAGGAGGTCGATGCGCAGCAGGAAGCACGTGGTGTACCACGTGGGAGACGACAACGATGATGATGTCATGGAGGTGACCGAGGCCGAGGTGGTGATGAAGGAGGTCAATGGGACTGCCGCGGGGGGCGATCAGTCCAGAAGAGCAAGGGCTGAAAAGGGCTCCGCAGCGGGGATTGATAAGAGCAAGGGCTCTGGGGTTGATGGGAGCACTGGGCTGGCTGGAGATGCCCTGAGGAAAGCGCAAAGGGAGGGGGGTCTGCGGACGCAGCAAAGGAGGGGAAACAAAGGCCAGCAAGCCACGTGGCAGGGAAGCAAGGGGGGAGGAGTGGTGGGAGGCGAGAGGAAGGGGAGCAGGAGAACATGGATGTGGACGTGCCGCTGAAGGGCGTGAATGGCAGCAGTGGCGTGAAGATAAACGGGTTTGTGCTCGAGGAGGTGGTGGAGCTCATATCGTCGGATGAAGAGGATGAGGGAGACAGGGGGCAGGGCGAGGCGGAGGAGAGTGATGAGGAGGGGGAGGATGCGCAGCGCTTCTCTGTACCCGATCCCGACTTCCACTGCTTTGACGACGACCGCACGGAGGGAGCTTTCCAACAAGGAGATGTGAGTCCCATTGCATGCGACAGACAGTACGGCATGCACATGCGTTCCACCCCATTGGCGCCTCCCTTCCCTGGCTTCTGAGCTTGTTCCAATCTCCTGAGACGATGCACTGACTCGTAATGTTTCGTGGTTTCCCGCTCTGCCATGGCTTTCTGCTCCCATTCGCCCCTCAACCCCACCAGGTGTGGACCCTCTACGACGACTCTGACGGCTTCCCCCGCTTCCTCTGCGCCATCCGCCAAGTCTTCCACTCACCCTTCTCCTGCAGCGTCGTCTGGCTCGAGCCCGCTGCTCTTTCCAAGAAGCGCACCGTGGCCTCCTCTGCCCTCACGCAGACAGAGGCTGCAGCTGCTCTGGCGGACCCGGCAGAGAGGGCTGAGCCCAGCATCGGCTACTTCAAGTTCGGCTCCCCGACAGTACTAGAATCAGTCAACACCTTCTCCTTCCGGATATCCAAACTGGTTACCCCGAACGCGCGCACAGTTACGGTTCTGCCGGAGATAGGGCAGGTGTGGGCACTGTATGCAGACAGGTCGTATAAGCAGCGGAAGTACTATCTGGTGGAGGTGATACCTGCCGAGTCATCCATACCGCTGCCGAATGACCCCACAGCCGCGTCGGCAGGAGTGAATGCGATCACAGGGAGAGGGTGGAGGGCTGTGTGGTTCCTACAGAGGGTCCCTGGCGGGGTGTTCACCTCGCTTTACGAGGTATGTTTGCGTGGGCTAGTGCATGCGTGTGGGCATGGATTGGTCTCAAACTTCAGCTTGATGCTAGTCGTCCTTTTTTTTGGGCGCACAGTACCGTTGCTACTGCTTCTCTCTCATCTCAGTATCTCATTCCGTTTCCCTGCCATTCGTACTGCTCTCTGCAGAGAATTCCTTCGGGCACACGCTACGTTCGACTCAACAGCTTTTCCCACCTTGTTCCCTGCTACCACCCGCAAGGCACCGAGAGCAGCCCTAAGAGACTACCACCTCCCCCCCGTGGTGCCGTGGAATTAGATCCAGCCGCCACCCCCTCCAATCTTGCCTCATTTCCTCCTCCTCCAGACCTGTGACATAGGGGGCACAGGTGTGCCCTCAGTAGCAATAAATGTGACCAAGAGTCACTGCCTTCATTGTGTACTAATGATTATACCCCACATGTAACAAGCTTCTAACAAGCTGTTCATACCATGAAGAACTCACGAAAAACCAGCCATGAGGAAAAGAAAACGGGTGTCGTGCTATAGGTACGTCCACAAAGAAATGTGGCGTAAAACCTCAATTATGATGTCCTGGATCTGCATTGTATGCTAAAGACCAAGTGCCTATACAGATGTTTCATCTCATGAAGTTTTACTGTGTTATTATCATATTCGTCAATGTCAAGGGCCTCGGCCTTGCTTCTGTCTGGAGGCCGAGCCGCTTTGCTCGCAATTTTCAAGGGGAAAGCCCCTCTTGCTGCTCTTGGCAGATGGTCAGCAGAAACCAGCGGGAATGAGAGAGCCTGCATAAGCTTGTGTCAGGCTGACAGCTCTGTCGCCATTTCTCTGACAGCCGCCGTTTCCCCTTCGTCGAACTTGGTCCGCCACTTACCGCTCCGTTGATGTCTCGACCATCATCTATTGACTCCTCTATATTAATCGAGATTCACGAACCTTTGAGCTCGTATTCTGCCGCAGCTCCAATTCTGCGAAGTGTCACGTTCACGCCATCCTCTAACGCGCTCTCGCTGACCAACGGTCGGACTCTCTTCCATCATGGCTCCAATCAACACTCCCTCTAGCATGGCGATTATTCATTGCAGCGCAAGTCCGAAGAACAAGTTCGGGAGGGGCTTCAGGTACTGATTCCGCTTAGACTTTCCGTCACATCCTGCAATCAGCTACTGATATACGTTCGCTGCTGATTTCAGAGAGTACGACGAGGATAACGAGAGGAATACCATGGTGGAGAACGTCTACCACCTCAACCATTCCCAGCAGACTCTCGGATTTGTAAGTCTTGGTGCGCGTTCAACCTGCTTTTGTACTACAAAAGTAGTACTTCACGCATCACGCGTCGGCGAATTCTAAGCGCGTTGGTTGTGTGCTTGATGTTGATTCAGGTGCTCGCGATGAAGGAAAGGCATCTGAAGCTGGACAAGACCGAGATGGGGGTGTGGGAGGCGGCAGAGCTGCTGAACGAGCTGGTGGACCACAGCGATCCCGACCTGGATATGGCGCAGATCGAGCACGCCTTGCAGGCAGCGGAGGCAATTAGAAGGGACCACCCGAGCGAGGAAGAAGACTGGTACCCGCTTGTTGGGTTCCTTCATGGTAATCTTCCCTTCGTGCTGGCATGTTGGATTACTCTGACCGTCAAACGTTCGTTTCTGACAGTTCGTTGCTGCTTCTGTTTCAGATCTTGGAAAGGTTCTCCTCCACCCGAAGTTCGGCAGCGAACCCCAGTGGGCTGTCGTTGGTAAGTCATGTCGTTTTCAAGACATTCAGCAAGTTTTAGCATCGCTTGGTTACTAAGAAAACCCCTTTGATTTCAATGCAGGCGACACATTTCCTGTTGGCTGCCGGTTCAGCAACAAGATCGTCCACTCAAAGGTTGGAGAACCCGATTTGTTTTTTGCCTGGTCATGGTTGTGAACGCCTAGACGCTGACGCTCATGCTTTTGTCTTCCTCCTGCAGTTCTTCAACAGTAATCCAGATTCCTCGGTGGAAGATCTGAGCACAGCATGCGGTATTTATGAGGAAGGCTGTGGCATGGACAAGGTCCACATGTCTTGGGGTCATGATGAGTACATGTGAGTGGCAAATCCATTCGTCTTGCATACTAGCGGTGTTCTATCCCTCAAATCAGTAAACAAGTTTTTCTGTGGTTCTTCTGCAGGTATCAAGTCCTTATTCAAAACGGGTGCAGCATTCCACCTCAGGGCCTCTACATGATCCGCTACCACTCGTTCTACGGTAGGTGTAGTGCGCCTCTTGACGTGCTTTGACGTGTTTGTCTGGCAATATATTTTCATGATGTCTGACAACCATGTTATGCAGCACTCCACAGAGACGAGGAGTACCAACACCTGATGGACGTCTCTGATTGGGAGATGCTTCCATGGCTCAAGGACTTCAAGTAAGCTCGTCCTTAAATTTATGATTCTGACGCTCATTAGCATGGACGCTTCAGGACCTAATGATGCTGCTTTTCTCCATCCTCAGCAAGTACGACCTGTACAGCAAGAGTGCTCAGCACTTCAGCGTGGAGGAGCTCAAGCCCTACTACCAAGGGCTCATTGCCAAGGTATGGTCACTGGTCAGTCGAGCAACATGTGGCTGATGGTTTCGGAGACTTCAGGCGGCCAGATTTGAACTAATTGCTCTCTGTTTGCTCTGCAGTACATCCCTATGGCAACTCTCAAGTGGTGAAGCCAGTACCAGAGCATCCCTAAGGCTACTAGCTGGCAACTCTAGTTTACGAGGTGGTTTCACTGGGCCAAGGCTCCCTCACTAGAGCAGAGGGAACTCCTAAGGTGTATCAGGCATAGACGTTGTAGGAGCAGGCTAGGTTCTGTAAAAGCAGGAATGATTATACGTCATCATCAGTTCATAAAATTGGACAACAGCAGCAGAACGGAGCTACCAATATCTCAAACACGCAGCTGAAGGAGCAAGGGATGCGGAGACACATGACCTGCTCCCAGTGCAGGACTCGGGCCATCTGTTCTCCTTTCCCACTCCATCAACACATACCTCAATCAATCTGCCATACCACATTCCCATGCAGGATTCAAACACACGCCAGGCCAGCAGCACAAGACACAAAACAACCAGGGCAGGCAGGAGGAGATGGTCCATCCCAGCACTACATGTGGTGGCATCCCAAGCAATCATCAGAGGATCCAGCAGGCAGTGAAATGCGCAAGGACGGACAAGTCGACCATAGCTCTCCAGCCACAGAAGACAAAGGACAAGATGGCATGAGCTGCCTTGCCTTGTGCGTTTACTGGCTTGCTGATGCCTGGCTGGTGCATGGTCCAATGATGGAGATGAGAAGCCCCCACATCAGAGGTGTCTGGCTGTGTTGATCTGAAGGTCAAGATATGGCCTGCATTGGCTGACACTTCCCCAAAGATCATGCACATCCCAGGCACACAGCAGAAGCACACATGCACAGGCATGAAATGCACACTCATGAACAATCATGCATATTGATGCGCATCCATTCATGAAGTGCCTCATGCTATGACAAGCACCCACATGCCATACCACACATATCCTTCCAGTACAGCTCCAGGGGCTTTAAGTGAGAAGGGCCTGCCATTCCAATCCAAACCAGCCCATTTTCAAGCCCCTCCCCCCAAATGCCACCCAGAGAGCAGCTCTGAGTAAGGCAATGGCAGACAGTCTTCAAAAACATGTTGCAGCAGCAGACGCAGAAGAAGCAGCAGTAGCAGCGGCAGGAGCAGCAGCAGCAGGAACGAAATGGAGAGCGAAGACCAGAAGGTCCTTCAGTGTGAGGCTGCAGCAGAATGGCTCTCCGTGGAAGAGCAAGTCCCAGAGATGAGTCAACTCAGGTGCTGCGAGAGGGGGAGTCATCATCGGATGCCGTGCGGCGACTGCCCCGCTGCTTCCCACTGCTCCGGCGCTCCTTTCCCTCATCCTCGTCACGGCCATCCTTGCCCTTGCCATGGTCGGGCGAGAGGGAAGGGGAGCGACGCCTGCAGTGAACCAAACAAGGAAAAGATGTTAAGGCAGTGTTCCTTGTTCCAAGAGAACAGAGCAGAAAATGAGTGGTAAGGTCATAGCATTGAGAAAGACAACCTAACACAACACACCTGGAGCGATGGCTGCGGCTGTGGCGCTTCTTCTCCCTGGATGACCGCCCCTTCTCGTCATCAGAGTCATCTCGCCCCGACCTCCTCCTGCTCGGCCTCCCACCCTTCTCATCCTCCTCCTCATCCTCATCAGACCCTCGGTCCTTCCTCTTTCCCCCACGACCACTCCCCTTCCTGCCCCCATCGTCCCTCTCCTCCTCATCAGACGACCTCTTGCCTCCCTCCTCTTCGTCCTCATCCTCGTCCCGGTGGCTGCGCCTGCGCTTGTGGCTCTTCTTGCTCCTCCTGCTGTGCCGGTGCCGCCTCTCCTCCTCGTCCTCCTCACTCTCCTCATCCTCATCACTGTGGTGCAAGAAGGTAAGAAGACGGCACCAGAGTAGGAAATCATACGCCGGCTAAGTTAACACGGGACACAGGGGGGGGGGGGGGGTCCAGGAAACAATGCGAAAAGTGCAAACACCAGCCACAAACCCATCTGCAAAAAACCGGTTACCCGGCCTCATGCCAAAGGCTTCCCACTTACTGGTTCTTTCTGCGGCGGTGCTTCCTCCTCTTCTCCTTGTGCCTCTCGCTCTCCTTCTTCCTGCTCCTCCTCTCCTTCTCATCTTCATCCTCCTCCTCCTCTTCCTCTCCTCCCTTCTTCACTGCCACCTCTTCCTCCAACCCTCCCTTGCTCCCATTCTCAACCACCTTCTCCTCTTCACTCTCATCCCTCTCCTTCTCCCTCACCTTTTCCTTTTCCTCCTCATTCTCAACCCTCTCTTTCTTCCCCTCCTTTTCCTTCTCTTCATCACTCTCATCGCTCCCCCTCTTCCTCTCCTTTTCCTTCTCATCTTCGCTCCCATCCCTTTCCTTCTCGCTCTCCTTCTCCTCATCACTATCCTTCCCCGTCTCCTTATCCTTCTCCCCCACCTCCTCATCCACTTCAATCTTCTTGGTTCTCGCTCCCTCACCCTCACTCGCCTCATCCTCTTGCTTCCTTTCTTTTTCGCTGTCCTCACTTTCTGCGGGCCGCAATTTCGACTCCTTCTCCTCGCTATTTTCTTTCTCCTCTTTCTCGGGCTTTCCCCTCTCTTCGCTCCCACTGCGCCCTTCCTCCTCCTCTTCTTCCTCCTCCTCCACTCTCCCCTTCCTCTTACCCCCGTCGTCCCTTTCCGAACGCTCACTATCTTCGTCCTCCTCCCGACCTCCCTTCCTCTCGCCCCGCTCTTCCTTCTCTTCCTTCTTCCCCTTCTTTTCCTCCTCCTCCTCCTCCTCCTCCTCCTCCTCCTCCTCCTCCTCCTCCTCCTCCTCCTCCTCCTCTTTCTCCTCGCTCTCCTCCGTCGCCCCTCGCCTGCTCTCCGCCTCGCGCCTCTGCCGCTGCAGCTTATCGCGCAGCAGCTTCTCCCTCAACTCCTTCTCCCGCCGCTCCGCCTCCCTCCTCCCACCCCTCCCCTTCTCCCTCTCCTCCTCCTCTTCCTCCTCATCCTCACTCTCCTCCCTCGCGCCCTTCCCCCTCCCCTTCCTCGCAGCCTGCCTCCTCCTCTCCCCCTCGTCTCCCGCACTTTCCTCCTCGGAATCCCGCTCGTCCCGCCCACGTCCCCTCTTTTTCTCCACCCTCTCTTCCTCCTCCTCCTCGTCCGACTCGTACCTGCCCTTGTACCTCTCCTCCTCCTCGATCCTGCCCCCACCGCGTCTTGCCTCGTACCTCTCATCGTCATCCTCCCGATCCCTGTCCTTGTCTCTTCCGCGCTCTCTCCCTCTCTCTCTCTCCCGCTCCTTTTCCCGTTCCCTCGCCCTCTCCCTCTCCCGCTCCTTCTCCCTCTCCCTCTCCCTCGCTCGATCCCTCTCTCGTTCTCTCTCCCGTTCCCTCTCGCGCGCCCGCTGCAACTCCTTCTCTCTCTCCCTCTGCCTATCCCTCTCGATCTTCCTCTCCCTCTCCCGCTCTCTCTCCCTCTCCTTCTCCTTATCCTCCGCCTCCCAATCCCGCGTCCTGCTGTACTTATACGAGTGATTATGCCCGCGGTCCCGCCAACCATACCCCCTCTCGCGGCTCCTGCTTCGGAATCGTCGATCCCGCTCGCGCGATCGCGACCGTCCGCGGTAGCGCGGAGAGCGGGAGCGCGACCGCCCGCGGTGGCGGTCGCGGCGGGAGGGGGATCGCGAGCGCGAGCGCGACGACGAGCGTGACCTGTCCGACCCGCTCCCGTCCTTCGCCTTCCCGTCTCCCTCCTTCCCCTCCTTCTCCTTCCCCGCCCCGCCCGCGGCGATCGCGCGGCTGATCTCCTTGGCGCGGCGGGCGGCGAGCTCCGCCTTGGTCTTGGCTTCCGAGCTGCGCACCTGCTGCGCCAGAGCCTGCTGCATGGCGAGCGCCTGTTGGAACTGCATGAACGGCATCGCCACGGCCTGCTGCATCGCCATCTGCGACGTCGCAGCCGCCGTCGCAGGCGCTGCGACGGGCGCGGGCGCGGGGGCAGCGGGCGCGGGTGCGGGCGCGGGCGGAGCGAGCGCGGAGAGGACCGCCTGGCGCGTGGCCTTGGCGGTTTTGGCGAGCTCGACTTTGAGCTGCTTGTCGCCCACCGCCATGTTGTTCAGCGCCAGCGCTGCTTTCGCCTCGTCAGCTTTCGCGAAGCGGATGTGCGCGACGGTTTTCTTGTCGTTGCGAAACTCGCAGCGGGTAACCGTGCCGCAGAAGGCGAAGAGCTGGCGGAGCTGCTCGGGCGTGAGGATGGTGCTGACGTTGGTGACGTGCATCGTCCGCTCCAACTCGTCCTCGTCCATCGCCGCTGCGCACAAACGGGACGGCAGGCGGGCAAAGAAAGAAAGAAAGAAAGAAAAAAGCAACAAAAGCAACAAAAGCAGCACAAAATGATCGCGAGCGCATGGCGTTAGGGAAGACAGAGAGCACCGAAGGAATGGCGAGGAGGGACGAGAGCAGTACGAGTGACAGGGAAAACCACGGGGCGTGCAGCGAACGAGGGACGATGCAAAATGCAGCAGGACACAAGCAGCACGAAGAGTGCGAAGGCTGGTAACGCACACACACACACGACCGGCGGCACGTACAGTAGTAGTCGTCCACGTATTCGCTCTTCTGCTGCAGCAGCTTCTGCTGCTGAATCGCCGCGGCCGCCGCCGCAGCTTGCGCCTGCGCCTGAGCCTGCGCTTGTGCTTGCGCTTGGGCGTGCGCCTGCGCTTGCGCCTGCGCCTGCGCATGAGCATGCGCTTGTTGCGCCTGCTGCGCCTGCATGGCCTGCACCGCCATGATGCTCTGCGCCGCCGCCATCGCCGCCGCCGAGGGCGCAAGCGGCATGTTCGTCAGCCCTCCTGCGGCACGTCAGGGAGGATGAAGACGGAATTGTTTTCTAGATCAGCGACGCGAAATAGAATAGTATTTAAGCCCCAAAAAATAACTTATGGATATTGCGTAGAACGCAGATGGAACCGTGCGCGAAACGCAGAGCAGATCTGATCAGACACGAGTCGTCGGCAGCCGGCCAGTCTCTCACCGGTTCCAGGAAGCACGCCGCCCGCCATGCCGGGGTAGGGGCTGGTGAAGGGCATGCCGCCCATCGTGGGCAGCAGCCCGCGGAACTGCATCGCCGCCATCAGCGGGTTCGGCAGCCCCGGCGCCGGCATCTGCGGCGTCGGCAGCTGCGGGGTCGGCATCGTTGGCGTAGGCATCAGCGGCGGCGCCGGCGTCGGGTTGACGGCGGCGACAGCCGGCGCTGACGGCTGTTGACCGGCTGTAGCGGCGCTGAAGAAGACGGGGAAGGGGCTGCCCATGATGGGGCTGCCGTTGACCTGCGCGTTGACCGTGTAATCGCCTCGGTGCTGCACGGTGTAGCTCGCCGTGTACGACCCGTCGCCGTGGTCCTTAATCGCCGCCACCTGCTCCTGCCCCGGCACGCCCGCCTTCGGCGTCACCCGCACCGTCACCTGCGCTCCGCCCGTTAAGATCCGCCGCCCGTCCTCGTCCTTGACGACTATAACGAACGACACTGGCGCGCCCGCAGATCCGCCGCCCACGCCCGATCCTGCGGCGGAGCACTTGGCGGGGCAGACCGGCCCGATCGGCTTCTTCGCGAGTCGCGCCGCTTCGTCCTCCTCCTCGTCGCTGCTATCGGTATCGTCGTCTGCGCCTCCTGCGCCGGCCTTGGCGGCCGCGACGGCTGCTGCTCGTGCGGCGTCTGCCTTAGCCTTCTCCTCCTGCTCCTTCATCCATGCCGGCTTCGTTAGCGCGATTCCGCGACCGGCCATGCCCTAGAGAGACGCGCGCATCAGACGAAAACCAAGGCAGCTAGCTAAGTACTGAAAGAAAACAGCTAGATCCAAAGTAGGTAGCTAATTGGGAGGAAATAGGAGATGTGAGGAATTTGACGGGTGAAGGTTGAGCAAGGGGATAAGCACGCCGAAGGTGGCGGAAGCACGTCGCAGCAGTGTTACACCTGCCCGTCGCACGTACGAGATGGCTCGCCTCTGGGCTCTGGGCGAAGGGTGAAAACTTCGCTAAACCCCGCACGAATATGCAAGCCCTTGACGACAGTCGCTACCACATGAAGTGGAAGACTCAAGAGCCTTCTACAGTGCAAGCTGGTGTACGTATTCGGGAAAAATAACCATTTAAAAATTGGTAGAAACGTTTCACAATGGTCAGGTCATAAAGCTCTATAAAGCAGGGTGGTTATGGGCGTCATCCTCCCTATCATCCTTCTCCACTCCGTCAGTCTCATGCGGCATGCTTGACTCGCCCTCATGCCCACCCATTTGCAACCCCTTCATCCATAGTCCTCGAATGCTCTGCCGCCTCTTGATAAACTCCTGGATCAGCAACCAACGGTGGTCCGTCTTCGGCGTATGCCGACGCTGCAGAATCGTCAAGGCGTAGGCACATGGACACATGGAGACACATCGGCACAGGGGCACAAGTACAGCCCACCACTGCGAGCACATCGATGCATAAGAAAGCCTCACGCACATCCACACATCAACGTGCATCCACCATCAACAGACCTGCCCAATCTGTTCCGCAAAGCTTCACAAACAGCGAGGGTCTAGTGACCACGTCTTACCCAGAAAGCCCATCCTCACCCCAAAGACCATCTCACCCGGAGCGCGCGCATGTAGTCGAGGACAGCATCAAACTCCAGCGCCTGGTGCTTCTCCACCAGGTGCTCAAACAGCAGGTCCGCCGCTGCCATGCCGCGCACCTGCTGTCAGAGGGGGAGGGGAGGGGGGGGAAGGGAAGGGAAGGGCGGGACGAGAAGGGAGGTGGGGGGACTGGTGTGTGAGATCGAGCGGGAACGGCAGGTCCGCTGCTGCCATGTGCCGCACCTGACGTGGGTAAAGGAGGAGGATTAAGTGCACGAATGGGGGGCAGCCTAACTGTCACAGCTCCGGCGGTCAGAGCCAAGGGCGTCAAGGAAGGTCAGCAAGATTCCACCTCGAATGTACCCTGCACGGCTACTCGCATGGGTACAGGGCACGGGTACTCACATCGGTGGCAATTGCCTCTTGCAGCAGCTGGCTGCCCTTCTTGCGAGTGAAGTAGAAGCCGTGGGCGAAGAAGAGCGCCTGAGACACACACATGTGCGCAGAGCGCACAAGGGGGAGTGCGCAGGAAGATGCGCGCATGCAATGTCCCATATAAGCACGCAGGCGGTGTTTTGAGTCGACTCAAAATACAGCAGCATGCAGGCTGTGGCAAACACATTATCGTCAGCCCCTGCGCTCAACTAACATGGGCGACGATGCATGAGGGTGGGCGGAGCAGCCTTGGTGGAGGAATGGCGGAAGGGGGCAGCAAGGCAGCGAGCACAGCAAGCGGGGAAGGGCAAGAGGGACGCGATGGGGAGCGATGGGGAGCGATGGGGAGCGATGGGGAGCGATGGGGAGCGATGGGGAGCAAGAGCAACGTGGTGTAGGACACCACGTGCAAAGGAAGATGCGTAGGACGTGGTGGCTGAGAGGGACAGGATGGGGAAGAGAATGAGCGGCGCATGGTTGGGGCGGGCACTGACCAGCAGGCGCAGCGCGAGAGTCATGCCAATGGGGCGCTGGTCCCTCAGACTGAACGAGATGGCTTGCTGCCAGGGATGGCAGGGGATGGCATGGCATGGCATGGCATGGCACGGGGTGAAGGTGGAGGGGAGAGGAGAAAGTCGTTCAGAGAAGAAGGAGGGGGCATCGAATGCCGACAAAAAAAGAGAGCTGCACGGCGTGCCGTAGTACTTGTCTGCTCGCTTGAGTGTGATGCAAGGGGTGACGAGGGTGTGAAGGTGACTTTTGAGTCGACTCAAAAGTCACAAGGGATGGCGAGGGTGTGAAGACCAGAAAGTCGCAGCACCGCTCACCACAAATTGATCGATGTATGGCCGGGCTTGTGCGCCGTAGTACTTGTCTGCTAGCTTGAGCGCCTCTGCCTCATTGTTGGCTAAAAGTTGCACCCTGATGCACACATTCACATTCACATATGCATACAGCACATGCACATTCACGTGCACACACACAGTAGATGAGATGCGGAGTCTAAACGAGGGGCAGAGCGCACCAGTACGGCGCGCAATGGAGCATGGCTCACACAAGGAACACACATGGGCGACGAGCCACCCCGCTCTCTCTGAATGCATCCCCGGCAGCAAGGAAGCACAGCACAGCCATCCCCTCTGCACAGCACAGCATGACAGCGTGGCATGGCAGCATTGACCTGAGGAGGAGCGTCTGCATGGCGGCATCAGGCACGATGCCGCTCTCCTCAATCATCCGCACCAGGCGCACCGCTCCCTGCACACATGTATGCAGCAAGGTGTTGCCAGACACGCACACACACGCACTGCTCTGGGGTGACTACGCGCCCTGTATACACGCTGACAGAGGCAACCCAAACGCAGTGAACACCACTCCCCCCCACCCAACAACCCCCCTTCCCCCCCCTCCCCAGCACCCCACCTGCAGGTGCTGCGCGTCCAGGAACGCCCTGAGCGCCGCGCGGTGCACCACCACCTCCGCACTCGCATACACCGCCTCGCCCCCGCCTCCTCTCCCCGCTCCCGCTCCCGCCCCTTCCGCCCCATCCTCCACCCCCCCCCGCTCACTCATTCCCCCTCCCCGGCCCCTCCCTGCGCCCTGCCCGCCATAGGCCCCCACGTCTGAGAGCGCCCCCTCCTGCGGCACAAGGGCCAGCTCCTCCTCCATGTCCACGTGCAGCGCGGAGAGGGGCGACAGGCCCACGGGCAGTGCGGCGCTGAGGTCGGTGGTTCCCGCAAGCTCAGTGTCGAGGGAGAAGGTGGGCACAGCCTGAGACTCCTCCAAGAGAGAGAAGATCTGGGGGGAGGGGGGGAGGAGCGCAGTTAATGGAGAAAGCGCCCCTTGCTGCAGCCCGAGGGCGAGGTCCTCCTCCATGTCCACGTGCAGCGCGGAGACGGGCGACAGGCCCACGGGCAGTGCGGTGCTGAGGTCGGCAGAGGCAGTGGAGAGGTCATCTAGGGAGGAGGTGGGCGCGGCCTGAGACTCATTGAGAAGAAAGAAGATCTGCGGGCAGGGAGGAGTCGGGGTTAGAGGGATGCTGAGGGGAATCGGGGTGATTGGGGTGATTGGGGTGATTGGGGTGATTGGGGTGATCGGGTTGGGGTGATCGGGGTGATCGGGGTGATTGGGGTGATTGGGATGATTGGGGTGATTGGGGTGATCGGGGTGATTGGGGTGATCGGGGTGATCGGGGTGATTGGGGTGATTGGGGTGATCGGGGTGATTGGGGTGATCGGGGTGATCGGGGTGATCGGGTGATTGGGGTGATGGGGTGATCGGGGTGGGGTGATTGGGGTGATCGGGTGATTGGGGTGATTGGGGTGATCAGGGTGATTGGGGTGATTGGGGTGATTGGGGTGATCGGGGTGATCGGGGTGATCGGGGTGATTGGGGTGATCGGGGTGATTGGGGTGATTGGGGTGATCAGGGTGATTGGGGTGATTGGGGTGATTGGGGTGATCGGGGTGATCGGGGTGATCGGGGTGATTGGGGTGATCGGGGTGATCGGGGTGATTGGGGTGATTGGGGTGATCGGGGTGATTGGGGTGATTGGGGTGATTGGGGTGATGGCCCTCGCTCACCTTCTCCACGGTGTGTGGCGAGAAGGGTCGGCGGTTCTGGTGCAGGGTGATGAGCGCGGAGTAGCAGAACTTGTTCAGCGCCACCCCTTCTGCTGCCATCCGCTCCATCACCTGCTGCCTGCCCTGCCGCCATGCCGGCATGTGGGCACGTGGGCACGTGGGCACGTGGGCACGTGGGAGACGCAGGAAGAAAGAGGCACACAGGCACGGGGACAAGGGAATGGGCAAGCTACGTTCACCCAGAACGCACGCTTGACGGTATCCAGGGAGGACGTGCAGAGGAGAAGGGAAAGGGGGGAAGCAGCAGGCGAGGTGTTGAGACTTGCTCATATGCACGAGAGGGAGGGTGTTGGTGGTGCCTTGTAACTCCACAGGAGTAGGGATTTGAAGGCTTTACGCTTCAATGTGGCGCCCGCTGGCGCTGCACGCGCTCAGCAGCGCCTGGAAGGTGCGGATGTTGCCCGCGAAGCCCGCCGCCTGCATCTCCTCCGCCACCCTGAACGCGCGGTCCGTGTGCCCGCTGCGACTGCAGGCTGACATCACACAGTTGAACATGTAGCGCTGGGGGGAGGCGGGGGGACGAGAAAAGGGGGGGGAGGGGGATGCCAGTACTATGAGCCGCCTTGAATGCGCAGTCCCGCGTGGCTGTTGCGACAGCACGCCGACACGACGACGCAGATGTACATGTAGCGCTGGGAGGAAAGAAAGGAGGGGGGGGGAGGGGGGGAGAGGAAGTAGGGAAGAATAAAGGGGGAGAGGGATGCTGGCATGGTTCACATTGGATTGGATGTGTGCCTGCTGTGAATGCACGCTGGCATGGCACAGCTGAGCATGACACAGCTGAGCATGACACAGCTGAGCATGACACAGCTGAGCATGACACAGCTGAGCATGGCACAGCTGAGCATGACACAGCTGAGCATGACACGTGACACAGCTGAGCATGACACAGCTGAGCATGACACAGCTGAGCATGACACAGCTGAGCATGACACAGCTGAGCATGACACAGCTGAGCATGACACAGCTGAGCATGACACAGCTGAGCATGACACAGCTGAGCATGACACAGCTGAGCATGACACAGCTGAGCATGACACAGCTGAGCATGACACAGCTGAGCATGACACAGCTGAGCATGACACAGCTGAGCATGACACAGCTGATGACACAGCTGAGCATGCACAGCTGAGCATGACACAGCTGAGCATGACACAGCTGAGCATGACACAGCTGAGCATGACACAGCTGAGCATGGCACAGCTGAGCATGACACAGCTGAGCATGACACAGCTGAGCATGACACAGCTGAGCATGACACAGCTGAGCATGGCACAGCTGAGCATGACACAGCTGAGCATGACACAGCTGAGCATGGCACAGCTGAGCATGACACAGCTGAGCATGACACAGCTGAGCATGACACAGCTGAGCATGGCACAGCTGAGCATGACACAGCTGAGCATGACACAGCTGAGCATGACACAGCTGAGCATGACACAGCTGAGCATGACACAGCTGAGCATGACACAGCTGAGCATGGGCGGGAACGACAGCATAGAGATGGCATGCCAATGAGAATGAGAAGGTGCGGGAAAGAAGAACTCGACGGCAAGAACCGGCAGCAGTCATCCAATGCCAGAAACCTTCATCTCACACGCAATGCCATTACCCATCCTTCCCATCCCATCTCACATGCTCGTCCACCTCACTCACACCAGGTGCACGTCCCCACCCCTCTCACCTCACCAGCTGGAATGCCATAAACTCTGATATCTCCCATCAGATGCATTGCCCCATCCCTCCCATCTCACATCGGGTGTGATCCCGCGGGCCTTCATCTGGTTGAAGAAGAAGATGACGTCATGCAGGCGCCCTGCGCGCATGCACGCCGTGATGGCGGCGTGGAAGGTGAAGAAGTTGGGCGCCACGCCGTCCATTAGCATGTCGCTGTACAGCCCGCGCATCAGGAATGGTCTGCGGGGGACAGGGAGGGTGATACTTGAGACACGAGAGCATGCAACGTGGCAGGGACGCCGTCCATGAGCATGTCCGAGAAGAGCGCGCGCATGAGGTATGGCCTGCAGTGATGGGGCAGCGACACGAGGTGTATGGATCAGATGAAAGGTCAAGGTGAAGAAGGTGGGAGCCACGCCGTGCGTGAGCATGTCCGAGTACAGCGCGCGCAAGAGGTACGGCCTAGGGGGACGAGGGAGGGCGAGACACGAGAATGCGAGTTGGGAGCAACGCCGTTGATGAGGGGAGCGCGCGCAGCAGGTACGGCTTGGGAGATGGGGGAGGATGTGTCATTGGAAGCACGGATCTCTCACGTCTCACGGGTCCATGTGAGGAAACAGGGAGCCACGCCGCCCATGCACGTGTCCGCGTGCAGCCCGCGCACGAGGCGCGGCCTGAGAGAGCTGTGCAACGTGCCTCGGGCCGAGGCGTTGCTGGCATGTGCTAGCATGGGACGAGCATCAGCGAGCCATGGATGATCCTGGCCGTTGAAGTCCGCTCCAAAGGCCACGTGGCGGCGATCGGTTCCATCTCTATCAATACCGTCGCTCGTGAGTGGATTCTATCCGCACAGGATCGCAAGATCCCATGTGCTAAACATCCCGTCCGCCAGCAAACTTACTTTCTGCAGCGCGACAGCTCGAGCGCGACGGCGTTGTACTCGTTCAAGTTCCGCGCGTACGCCGTCTCGCCCGCCGCTGAATGCTGCCCCCTCATCCTACCGCCGCTAGATTCACTCCGATCGGGTCCCTCACTAACGCCGGCGGGTGTTCTTGCGGCGAGGGAATAGGGTCGGTTGAAGGTATGGCTATTGAAAAGTGGCGATATGCTTTCGCTATATTCACAAACAGCTGCATGCGATCGGACCCTGGTGGGAAGGATCGGGAGCGATGTGAGGAGCGTCCGATCAGGATCGGCGCTTCGAGATCCAACGGATCTGACGAACGCATCGTACGGCTGGCCGCGACAAGCGCCGTCAACGACATCGCTAACCCGGAATGCGCGATGGACTAAGCGCCTTCGCGCTGCGATAGTCGCGGCCACGTGGCGCTGCGCCATTGGCGAAGCAGCACGAAGCTATCAGAAGTACGCGCCTGAGAACGTCTCCTGGCTTGCTACGGACTGCTTACAAGGGGAGTCCCTAAATCGTCAACGTGACAACAATGTACCCGATACTGGATGAGCCGATAAGTAACGTTTTCTTACAGCCTTCCCACGTCTATGAAAATCACCTGCATGTAAACATCACTCAAGACAGCATTTTTTCATACAATATCCCCCATAACCATAACAGCGCCAGGCACAGTACATGGGCTGTAGCATTTAAAACGAATTCCAGTGCAATAGCGGCCTGGTCACGTTTTTTGGGCAAGCGAGGAGCTATCCATGTGCCCCACTTCTAGCAACTCCTCTTGCATACCCTCCCTCACCTCAACCTTCTCTACTTGCTCCACCCCTTCACCCCCCTCCACGTCCCCAGCTTTACCATGCATCACCCCATTCGTCATCTCTATCGACCCCCCCTCCCTCTCCGCCTCTCTCCCTTCCTCTCCCCCCGCTCTCTTTCCCCCTCACTCCTTCCCTCTCCACCCTCCTCTCCCCCATCGTCCATGCCACGAGCATAGTCGTGAGGTGGAGAGCCCAAATAAGCATCCAGCTCAGCACTCGACTCCTCATTGGCCGATATGTAGGTTACTTCTGTAACCGGCCGCCGCGCCAGCAGAGCGAGGGAGACGACGTAGATGAGGAGAATGAGGGCTATGGCAATCCCAAGGGGGATTTGGATGGATTGGGGGAGGTTGTCCGAGACCAGGTTACTCCACACAGGCTTGCACCACCAGCACACAATTAACTGCGATAACTACAGTGCCGATTATGTACGCCGCTACAGTGACCTGGAAGGATGGAGCGGAAGGGAGGAAACAGTGGGAATGGAAGGGATACACATGGGGGAGATGAAAACGGCTATGGTGAGTGCACAGACGGAGGAGGTGCCACTGTGCCAATGCGTGCCATTAGTGCTTGGGGCTTGGTAAGGCCCGTGCGCTGGGTGCGCTACATTCCATCTGTGTCACTGGTGATGGTGATGGGGATGGTGATGGTGATGGTGGTGGGGATGGTGATGGTGATGGTGGTGGGGATGGTGATGGTGGTGTGGTGTGGTGTGCTCACAGTGGCGTGGTTGGTGAAGGGCCCCATTTTGACGGGGCTGCTGGTGAACTTAAGGAGCGGGATGAGTGGCGTAGGGCAGCCCGAACGACAGGATGATCTGACAGGCGTGCACAGATTGGGGGGAAAGATGCACACAAGAGGATGAGAGGTCAGCATGAGAGGGTGAGAGAGAAGCACAAGGCCAGCGCCCTCTCCAGCCTCAACTGGAAAATCACACAATATACGTCCTCCCCCCCACCCCCCACCCCTCCCCTCCCCAACCCACCGAGGATGCAATGATGAGGTTCCCCGCGCCCTGGGCCCCCGCCACGATGGCCACAGCCAGCGACGGCACGATGGCGACGAGGCGGGTGAGAAGGTTCCTGAGCCAGGACGCGAGGTGCAGGTCGAGGAAGCCCTGCATCACGTACTGCCCCGCATACGTGCCCGTGATCGTCGAGCTCTGCCCGGACGCCAGCAGCGCGATGCCGAACAGCGTGGACGCCCACGAGCCGAGCACGTCGCGCAGCAGGAAGTAGGCGTTGCTGAGGCTGATGTCGCTGCAGCTCGCCTGCACGTCCGGGGAGAGGTCCGGAGAGGAGCAGACGGCGCCGCCCACGCAGATGACTGCCACATTGATGGCGAAGCTGATGATGAGCGCCGCTGCCACCTCCAGGAGAGAGTAGAAGCAGCCGTCCTGAAGAGCGGAAGGGAGAGGGGGATTGGGGTGGGACAGTGCGGGGAAGGAGTTTTGAGTCGACTCAAGGCTGGTACATACACATGTCATTCACCTCAGCAACACCCATGTTCCCAGAACCCACCATAACCCAGCACCCAGAGCAGCGCACCTTGATGCCAGCACTTGTGCGCTGGTGCTTGCGACTGAGCACAAGGGCGGAGTGCAGAAACAGGTTTGTGGCTGCGAGAGGGGGAGGAGACGGTCAACAGGGGAGGAGGAATAGCGAGACCAGATGAGCTTTTTGAGTCGACTAAAAAATCACCGAGGAATAGCGGGACCAGATGAGCATCGGAATGACCACTCTTCAAAGAGGTGAAGCATGGACGAAGTGATGAAGAGAAAGGGAGGCATACAGAAGCAGCGGACACACACCACACGCAACCTGCGTGTGTGCAGGTGCAGCTTACGGCATGACTAGTGCGCCGATGAGCGAGATGGCGATGGCGAGCGCGCCCAGGTCCTGAATGGTGGGCACGAACATGCCCTCCAGCACGGCCACGCCGTCCACTGGCGCGCGCCCCATCTCTATGAAGAAGCAGCACGCTATCACCATCACCAGCAGCGCTATGAACACCTCCAGGTTGCGCACCTGGGGGGGGGGAGGGGGTTGGAGAGGAGGGAATTAAGTCGACCCAAAACGAAAATACTATCACACGCTATCACCACCAGCAGCAGTGCTATCAACTCCTCCAGGTTGCGTACCTGGGGGGCGGAAGGGAGAGGGTGGGGAGGAGGGTTGGACGGAAGGAGGCTTGATGAGCCAACTCCTAGGTTCATGCTGTCACCGGCACCAGCAGCGCTATCAACACCTCCAGGTTGCGCACCTTGGGGGGGAAAAGAGAGGGGATATAGGGAGGAGGGCTGTTGCCAACTCGAGGGGTGACCAGAACCAGCAACGCTATGATCAGCTCCAGATTGGGGACCTGGAGGACGCAGGAGGTGAGGAAGTGAGAGGCGACAAAACAAAAACGAGAGAGGAGCACGAGGAGTACAGGCACAGATCTGCTCTGCACGGCTCCCCTGATGCAGCAACGAGCTTGCGAGACAGCGTCACAGCGGGGAGAGGAGAACATGCAATCAGGCTTTGCAAGTTTGCAGGAGGTGCGGTGAAAGTAGAGAGCCCACCCCGAAGCGCTGGAGGCCGAGGAAGAGCAGTGTGCTGAGGCCGGTGATGAGGACGCCCGCCCACAGGCGAATGCCAAACAGCATGTTCAGTGCGAACGCCGTGCCTATCACTGCCACACACACGCAGTACAGTGCAGCACAGAACCAGATATGCATGTGAGGAAGGAGCACCATCAACCCTGGCGCGTGGCGCCGCAGCAGTGTTAACAAGACCAAGTGAACGCAGGAGGCGAGAGAAGGGGAGATGAGGGATAGGAGAGGAAGGGGTTGAGGGATAGGAGAGATGGAAGAAGGAGAAATGAGACCGCAACAGCGCACTGAGCAGTCGGCTGAAACTCACCCTCTGGGATGTCGCTGGCGATGATCTCTATCTCAGCTATCACCCACAGCGCCAGGTTGACAGCCCGGGGATACTCCGCCTTGCAGTGCTGCGCCAGGTGCTTGCCTGCCAGGACACATCACGATTCACAGTGCAGCCATGCACACGATGTGGAGCTATGTGTGATGATGTGTCATGCACTTGAGGTGAAGCTATGTCGGCTGAACAGCATGGCGTGACTTGGCATGGCATGGCATGGCATGGCATGGCATGGCATGGCATGGCATGCAGGCATGAAATGGAAGGCAGCACTGGGCTCGAGCAAGGACAGTGCTACACGAGGTGGTGGAATCACGCTGCTGCTCCTTGTCTCGCCTGCTGGTGCCCACTCACCTGTGACTATACCGAGGTTGGCTGACAGTGATTGTATGAGGAGGCCAGCTAGCGACGCCAGCAGAAGAACCCACAGAAGCTGAAGGGAAAATGGGTAGAGGAAAAAAAAAGCTTCTAAGGGAGCTTCATGTTGAGGAAACTTTGTGCACATGCACTTCCTTCCCAGGGTTAGCATGGGACCCATGGTTGGCGCAGTGACGGATAGTGCTGAGGCTGTCACCGGGGAGTGCATCCGTAACTCACCGAGTATTGGTAGGCTGCTCCTGCCTTGAGGTCGCTTTCAACTGCACAGGGGAAGCGGGACGCGAAGACAAACGGGAGAAACGGGAGGGTGTAGAGAGAACTCATAAGGGATAGGAAGTGATGCCACTGACGAGAGAGATTACGTGACGGCAGCGCCTAGAGAAACCCCGGCGCCTGACATCGAATCAGGGAAACTGAAGTCGTACCCCGATCAGTCGAAGCGACTCACAATTGGCGGGGTCGATGTAAGCGATGGCGACGAGGAACCCCGGCCCTACGTACGCCCAGAATTTACTCCACCCTCGCTCCTGCGATCACGTACGCACAAACACGCACGGGTCAGTTGATCCGGTTCCTTGCCGAGACACCTCAATCCACGCATTCACTAACGGTCAAATCTCAACGGTCGAAACGGAACTACGGCACAACAATCTCAATTATGAACGGAAAGCCTAGGTGCCTATGAACAAATCGTATGCTCCGCTGCACGTTCCAGCCGAATCAGACGCTAGCAGGGGTTACCTCTGGAACGTGCACTTGACCCTCGGCCTGGTCCTTGCTGTCCGCGCCATCTGTCCCCATGCTGTTTATCAGAGCGGTTCGCTCCGTCATGCCAAGACCACTAAGTCTAAATGCCTCGTCGTTTCGGCCGAATGTCAAAGCCTAATAAATAACCAGCATTCCGTGTAGGCAAGCTGATTATCAGACCCGTTAGCTTGTATCCTACTCCGCGAACCTGGGCCTTCGTTCTGGCAAGCCGTGGCCCGGAACGGGTCGGGTATGAAGAGGGCTACGGGCACAAGGCATCAAGAAAAGAACGGCTCAACTGAGATGGCCAGCCATCGGCGCATTTCCGCTTTGCATTCAGAGTGATTCCTCCCAACCACCCGCATTTCTCTCCAGCCTCACAAAGCAATGCGAACAGCAGCGCTTGTGGTGGAAGCGGTCAAAGCCTTCCCCCAAAGGGAGGCTGTTTGACACCTCGGTGCAGGCAACCAACTGTACTATTCTCTTTATGCCATTTATCAAGTACACTACAAGAATTTCAAAAAGGTTTGTGAATTTTCACAAAGGTGAATTCCTACTACAGATATCTACCACTTAACCTAACGGTACACCACGTGTTCTACATCCACAATAAATGAAGATACATGGACGATGGGAGCGTTGGAGTCATGATGCCATAATAAGTGGTTGCCTTTGAGTGTGTGTGAGCCTCATCCAACCAGAAATGCCAAGGAGCTTGTAAGCGGATTGGACTTCAAGCAGCTATGGAACGACTCTGCTGCAAGCTGTTTCGCACAGCTGAACAGCGGCTGGTGAGGTCGCCTTGCTGCAGCACTGACTGCACTGTTGCTTGCTGTTGCTTGAGCCCTTGGGTGCACACACTGGAAAAGAGAGCCAAACAGAGACAGGAAATCAGATGCATGTTGCACATCTTCGCATATGATAGGGCTCATGAAGCTGAATCTCCAAGCAATGACGAGACTTACTGACACATCCGGGCACGGGCTTGCAGTTAACAAACTGTCCTTTAATGCAGGAGCAGCGCTGGCAGAGATCTCCAGTCTTGACCATGTCGTGAGCCCCGTTCTTCACATAAATCGGACCCCATCCTGGTCCAGCACTGACGCACTCATTTGGACCCTCTGACAGAAATGGAGAAAAACAACCGTTAAGAGGCAGGGAGGGGTGAGAACTGCGATGTGAAGGTTGGGGATTGACCTGCTGAAAAGAATTTGATGAGACCACAAAATACAGATATAATCTGCGTAGAAGGCCACACTGACACGAACGTTTTCGTGTGGATGCAGAAGCATGGCACTTTTCAGCATCGAGTGGTTGACGGAAGTGACTTATATGAGGGGAAGGAACTGACGAGCAGTGTTGATGCAGTTGCCAATGTACGTGTCGTTGACAAACCGTGATAATTCACACCTGGCGGTGAAGTGCAGAAACGGGGAGGTCAGATGTGCACAGAAACAGAAAAACAGTGAGTCATACGTGATGCATTTAAAAGGGCATTTAAATACTTCAAGCTCCCAAAGTCCCACCCCCTCTCTGCATATCTTATATACTCAACTGGTTCTGCTTGATGCCTCTGCATCGCATGCCGTCCTTCCACCGCCCCAGGGCGTCCTGCTTGCACTGTTTGCCCAGAGGACAAACGCATGTGGGGCCGTCCTTGAGCTTCTGGCACGTGCAGTGCGGACATATGGTGGAAGCCGTGATGCCGCTCGTGCCAGGTGCGAACATCACGGAGCGAAACATGCAGTATTGCTTCGTAATCTGGTCCACTGGAGGAGAAAGTCAGAAAAGAAAGTGTACAAGAAATATCTGATTGAATAATGCTCAGTGAGCTTTGTTCTCCAGCGATTTTTGTGCATTAACGTGGTTCAAATGGTCCCGTGGACAATGATTTGGCCATGTAAGTGTTGATCAAGTGGCTTACGAGGCACATCGGAGGCGCATTTGCCTTTGAACATAAAATGCGGAGAGTTGCTGATCACCTTGGTCACCAAACACCTGAAAGAAGCAAATGAAATCGATCAAACTCAGGATGCACGGAAGAGGATAACCGAATGAGCTTCAGAAGAAGAATTTCTTGGTCAATACTTTCACAGACGTCAGGACGTAAAAAACCTTGACAGTGGGACCAGCGTACCCGAAGTCTCGCTTGCAGAAGGGCTTGATGGGGGTGTAGCTCTTGTCGTAGTAGCACGTGGCTCCGTCAGGTAGGCCTGACGATGTGCTGGCGGCGACGGTTAACAATGACCCTGCATGTAAGAGACGCAGGTAAGACGGTATCAGAAAAACATTATGCAGACGAAATGGCATTCAAAATTTCTAAGGAAGGCGGGATCTTGCCTGAAGCTGACGCGACGAGTAGGAGTATCTGAACAGACGCGAGCGTCGTCATGCTGGTGCCTTGAACGCGTACTAGTACTGCTTGCTGTGGCTGGTCTGAGAAACGTCACAAGGTAACTGATCTAGTTTGCTTTGATGAAAAGAGTCAGGGCTCAGGCATTCTTTTAGTAGCTTCCTGATCAGAGAGCCTGGTCGGAAAGCCTGATCAGTGATCAGTGATCACATCCGAGCATCACATCAGGCAGGGATGCATATTCCAGCGCGCCATCAAGGGGGCGGCAGAGGGAGTTCCGTTGGCCCAAATGTGCGAAGCATCTCCAAATCGCGAACGCGCCGCAAAGAAACACTTGTAGTGTGGGAAATGTATTCGGGCAAAGCTACGTACGATTACTCTGATTTCGAATTTAAAACAAATGTGATTGATGTACCATAAGTAGCTCTCAAGTTTTGTGTTTTGGTGCAACCCTTTGAGGGACTTCTAACAAGGTGGTGAGAGGAAACAAGAGAGCTGGGGCAGATGAAGGGGGCAATAGGAAGTGATTGGTATGCATGGTGCGCACAGAGTCGTGCCAAATGTCAAACATGTGTAGTCGTTATGTTTGTATAGACTGTATAGGGTCACCTCTTAGAGGGTACAATTCTTAGGTATATCTTTCTGTACTCTCTCACTAGTCATCATTCACTACTCTCATTCTGATATGGTATCACGCGTAGGTTAGGATCCTCCACCTACCGCTTCCGCTCGTCCCTTAGCCCCGTCGCGCCCCCCCCCCCCCCCCCCCCCTGGCCCCCGTCGTGCCCCTAGCCCGGCCGCGCCCCTCCTGGGCCCCGTCGCGACCCCCTAGCCCCGTCGCGACCCCCTAGCCCCGTAGCGACCCGCTGGGCCCCGTCGCGACCCCCTAGCCCCGTCGCGACCCCCCCTGGGCCCCGTCGTGCCCCTAGCCCTGCCGCGCCCGTCCTGGGCCCCGTCGCGACCCCCTAGCCCCGTCGCGCCCCTCCTAGGCCCCGTCACGCCTGCAGGCCCAATCGCCCCCTGCCCGGCCCCGTCGCGCCCGCCCGGCCCCGTCGCACCTGCTCGGCCCCGTTGCGCCCTGCCCGGCCCCGTCGCGCTCGCCCGGCCCCGTCGCACCTGCCCGGCCCCGTCGCGCCCGCCCGGCCCCGTCGCGCCCGCCCGGCCCCGTCGCACCCGCCCGACCCCGTCGCGCCCCCTCGGCCCCGTCGCGCCCGCCCGGCCCCGTCGCACATGCCCGGCCCCGTCGCGCCCGCCCGGCCCCGTCGCACTCGCCCGGCCCCGTCGCGCCCGCTCGGCCCCGTCGCGCCCGCCCGGCCCCGTCGCACCCGCCCGGCCCCGTCGCACCTGCCCGGCCCCGTCGCGCCCGCCCGGCCCCGTTGCGCCCGCCCAGCCCCGTCGCACTCGCCCGGCCCCGTCGCGCCCTGCCCGGCCCCGTCGCGCCCGCTCGGCCCCGTCGCACCCGCCCGGCCCCGTCGCGCCCTGCCGGGCCCCGTTGCGCCCGCCCAGCCCCGTCGCACCCGCCCGGCTCCGTTGCGCCCTGCCCGGCCCCGTCGCGCTCGCTCGGCCCCGTAGCGCTCTCCGGGCCCTGTCGCGCCCTGCCCCGGCCCCGGCATCCTCACTGATACGGTTTCCCCCTCCTTGCACCGCCCTGCACCGCACTGCACTGCCTTGCATCGCCCTGCACTGCATTGCACCGCCCTGCACCGCACTGCACTGCCCTGTTCAGCACTGCACCGCACTGCACCGCACTGTACAGTCCTGCACTGCCCCTGATGGCGGCGGAGCTTCGCTTCGACGCTGAAGGCCAGCCTCTGGAGTTCGAGGCGTGGCTTGCCGACCTCCGGCGCCAACTCACTGGCCAACGGCAGGATGGTGAACCGCTTTCCGCACACCTTGACGGTACGCTCCCCTGCCCAGACCCCCCTGCTGTTGTGCCCGCTGACTCCGCACCCACTGAGCGCGAGTCTACTGCTGCCACTGCCCGTGCGCGCTCTGTCTGGCTTTCTCGAGATGCTGTCGCTCAGCTTGCCATTAGCAACGCCCTTCCCCCGTCCGAGCGCCCTCGCTTTAGGTCCCTCACTACTGCTCACGCATACTTAGATGCTGTCATCAAGCGCTATTCCACCCCTCCGGCTGCCTCGGTGGGTCGCCTGATCCTCCCGATGCTCTTTCCTTACCTTGCGTCTTTCCCCACTGTCTCTAACCTCGCTGCCCACCTGCGCTCGATAGATGAGACCGGGCGCGCTGCCTGCACTGACGCACAGCTTAGAGCCCACCAGCCGCCCATTACCTCTACCCTTTACCTGCTTGCCACCCGCCTCCCTGACCGCCTTGCTGTCGCCCGCGACCGCTTCCTTAGCATTCACCCCGCAGACCTCACCCTCACTGACTTTGTAGACACCCTGACTGTGATTGAGACCCGCCACCGCTCCATCGCCCAGGCGAGCGGTACCGTGCCGGTCCCTATCTTTCAGGGTTGTGCCCCCGCTCAGTGTACCTTCTCCTACGGCTCTGCCGCTGTGGCTGAGACTGCTGCTGCAGCGCAGTTTCGTTCGGGGAAGGGCCACCGCCCCAAGGTTGGGCGCGGCGGAGGAGGCGGGGGTGCAGGAGGAGGTGGTGGTGGAGTCGGGTCGTCTGGTGCTGGAGCGGACGAGGGGACCCTGCCCAGTCCAGCTGAGCCGCCGCCCCTGCGGTCGCAGCAGCAGCAGCAGCCGCAGCGGCCGCCGCAGTCGCAGCAGCCGCAGCCTTCGCAGCAGCCGCAGACGCGGCAGACGAGTGTACTCCCGCCCGGGTGGCCCTGGGGGTGGTCGGGCGCGTGGTGGTGTGCCAAGTGGTGGTTCTGGAGGCGTGCGTTGTCAGTACCAGATCCAGACCGGTCCTCGCCGCGGCTTCGTTTGCGGTAAGATCGGTCACTCCACTCCCCGCTGTTTTCGTCGCCTGGACGACCTGTTTCGTCAGCGCTTTGGCCCGTCGCCCGACCTCCCGGACTGGCACAGTTTGCTTAGTCGTCAGATTCAGTTTTTTTACATGGACATGGATGCCATTGTTTCTGCTCTGCATGTGATGTATGCTGATGACTCTAGTGTGCTTCCCGCCTATTACTCACTGTCGGCTAGTGTAGGTGTGCCTAGCTTAGCCTCCCCTGCTGCGTCAGGCGTAGGATCCCCTGCTTTGTTTAGTCTTGGTGCTTCCGCCGTCGTTCCGTCGCCAGACGCCACTGCTTCGCTTTCCTTCACCTTGGACTCTGGCGCTTCTCGGTGCTTCTTCCGCGACTTCACGACGCTGACGCCGCTTCCTGTTCCAGCTGCCGTTTCTCTTGCTGACCCCTCCGGCTGTCCGGTAGTCGCCCGCAGTTCCACCACCCTTCCCTGTCCGGCGGTTCCTTCGGGCTCTCTTACAGGTCTGCACATCCCCTCGTTCTCCAGGAACCTAGTTGGTGTCGGCTGCCTCCAGGACCTTGGCGTCACCACTACGTTCCCTGGTCACGAGCGGTATACTGTCTGTACCGAGGCCGCCACTGGTGCCCCCCTGTCCACGTTCCCTCGGGACCCGGTGTCCGGCCTGTTCACTCTGGACACTGTGACCCCCCCGGCCGGGGCGCCCCCTCAGGTGGTTGCGTCTACCCAGGTTGCTGCTGCCTGCTCCTGTCGCTCCCTCACTCACCCGACTCTCCTTTGGCACCACCGCCTAGGTCACCCTGCGCTCCCGCGACTGCGTCACATGTCCCAGCATGGTCTTGTCCTTGGTCTCCCAGGTTCTCTCCCCTCGTTTCCCTCCTCCCCAGCCCCACCTTGCACGCCTTGTGTCGAGGGTCGGCTTCGCCGTGCCCCTCACTCCTCCTCGTTTCCCCCTACCGCCGCGCCGCTGCAGACTCTGCACCTGGACGTCTGGGGCCCCGCCCCCGTCCCTGGGCCGCGTCGCGAGCGCTACTTCCTTGTGCTTGTCGACGACTTTACTCGTTACACCACAGTCTTTCCCCTGGAGCGCAAGGCCGACGTGCCTGGCGCTCTCATCCCCTGGCTTGTCTCTGCGCGTGTCCACCGCGGTCTCCCTGTCTTGCGTCTTCACTCAGACCGTGGTGGCGAGTTTGCCTCAGGTGTCCTTGGTCGCTTTTGTCGTGCGGAGGGCATCACCCAGACGTTCACCCTACCGGACTCCCCACAGCAGAATGGGGTCGCTGAGCGACGCATCGGTTTGGTCATGGAGGTGGCTCGCACCTCCATGATCCATGCCGGTGCACCCCATTTTCTGTGGCCGTTCGCTGTGCGCTACGCTTCTCACCAGCTTAACTTGTGGCCGCACCCTCAGCAGCCGCAGGTTTCGCCGACCCGTCTTTGGACTGGGTCTCCTGGTGACGCGTCTGCGTTCCACGTCTGGGGCTGCCTCGCTCACGTCCGTGCCTCCGGCACGGACAAGCTCACTGCCCGCACCCTTCCCTGCGTCTTCCTCGGTTTTCCCCTTGACTCGTCCGACTGGCACTTTTACCACCCGCCGTCTCACCGCTTCTTTCACTCTCGCGACGTCACCTTTGACGAGTCCGCCTCCTACTACCGTCGCTTCCCCCACCGCGGTCCCCCGGTTACCCCCCCTCTGTTCCTGGTCCCTCCTTCCTTGGTAGTCCCTGCCCCTCCTCCTCCTCCTCCCCGTCCCGCCCCCTCTGGTGTGTCCCACGTCACCCCTCGTCCGTCAGTGGACCCGGTTGAGGAGTCTTCTGACTCTGGTGGCCCTGCTGCGCAGTCCTCGCCGGCCGCCCCTCCCCCGGCGTCCCCTCCCGAGTCCCCTCCTCCACCGCCTCTGCCGCCGCTGCAGCCGTCGTTGCCGCCGCCGCCGCCGTCGCAGCACCCGTTCGCTGCCTCTGGGGGTGCTCGTCCCGATCGCCCTGGGGGTGGTCCCTCTGGGGGTGCTGGTGTGGAGTGTGCCGGTGGTAGCCGAGGAGCCGTTTGCAGTCCCGGACTCGCCGTTGTGCCGCCGCAGCAGCAGTCCCCGCCGGTGTCAGCCCTTCGCCTGCTCGGCCTTCCGTCCCCTGACCCTGCGGCTGTTCCTCTCCGACCGTCTCCTCCTCTTCCCGTCTACGGCCCTGTGTTCCCTCCGCCGGACTCGTCCCCGGCCCGTCTTCCCCCTCGTTCCCCTCCTGTGTCCCCTCCCCTGTCTCCTGACCCGACTCCTACGTCGCACGTCTGGTCTCACCGTCCCTCCCGTGCTCGTCCTGCCTCGCCTGTCTTGCGCTCCCACCCTATGTTGCTTCGTTCCCACGCGTCTCGTCCTCCCCTTCTCCCGTCGCCTCCTCCGTCCTCCCTTGTTGTTGCACCCCCCCCGCTGTCTGACTACCTTCGTGCCGCTCGTCCTCTTGTTCCTCGGGTCCTTGCCTCTCTCGTTACCGACCCGTCTGTTCCGGTCTCGTACCTTGACGCTCTTGTTGTTGCGGTCGCTGACTTCGCCTCTACCCGCCGCCTTGACTACGCCACAGCTCTGGTCTCTGACCCTGCCTGTCCTCCGTCTGTCGGGGGTGCTCCTGCCCTTGGCAGTGACGTCCTGGAGGACCGCCAGTTCGAGCTTGCTTTCCTGTCCGAGGCTGCTCCCCATCTCTGTTCCATGCTGCTAGTCCCTGAGGGTGACCCAGATGCCTTCGACATCCCGACCCCTCGCACTTACGCTGAGGCGACCTCGGGACCTTGGGCCTCTCAGTGGAAAGCTGCCATGGAGCAGGAGATGGCATCTTGGAGATCCATCGGCACCTTCGTCGACGCAGTTCCCCCGCCTGGGGTGAACGTAGTCGATGGCCGCTGGCTCTTCAAGGTGAAGCGCCCTCCTGGAGAGCCGCCTGTGTTCAAGGCGCGCTACGTGGCTAGAGGCTTCAGTCAGCGTGAGGGGGTGGACTTCTTCCAGACCTTCGCTCCGACCCCGAAGATGACTACTCTTCGGGTTCTGTTACACCTAGCTGCTCAACGTGACTACGAGCTTCACTCCCTCGACTTCTCCACTGCCTTCCTTCAGGGCAGCCTACACGAGCAGGTCTACTTGCGTCGCCCTCAGGGCTTTACTGGCACCTTCCCTCCTGGGACCCAGTGGCTCCTGCGGCGCCCCGTCTACGGCCTGCGCCAGGCTCCCCGTGAGTGGCACGACACTCTCCGTGCTACGCTTGCTGACCTGCAGTTCTTTCCGTCTTCCGCAGACCCCTCACTCTTCGTTCGTGCTGGCCAGACTCCGTTCTACATCCTTGTTTACGTGGACGACCTGGTCTTTGCCACAGCAGACAGGGACGCACTGGCCTCCGTGAAGGCAGAGCTGCTGAAGAGACACACGTGCACTGACCTTGGAGAACTGCGCCGTTACCTTGGCTTGCAGATCTCCAGGGACAGAGCAGCGCGCACCATCACCCTGACTCAGTCACACTTGGTGCGCCAGGTCCTTCAGAGGTTCAGCCTTCAGTTCTCCTCTGCACAGCCCACCCCTCTGCCTGTAGACCACAGACTCTCTGCTCTAGTGTCTGAGGAGTCGGTAGAGCGCAGCGGCCCCTACGCAGAGCTGGTGGGTTGGCTCATGTACCTGATGACTTGCACTCGCCCAGATCTCGCATACCCTCTCAGCATCCTGGCTCGCTTTGTGGCCACAGGCAGACACCGACCGCAGCACTGGTCTGCCGCTAAGAGGGTTTTGCGTTATCTTGCTAGTACATCGGGCATGGAGTTAGTGCTAGGAGGACGTAGGCCAGTGGTCCTTACTGGACACACAGACGCTTCGTGGGCAGACGACGCCGAGACACTCAGGTCTTCCCAGGGCTACTGCTTCAGCCTTGGTTCACGTGCCGTCTCTTGGAGAGCTACCCGCTCCTCGTCTGTTGCTCAGTCCAGCTGTGAGGCCGAGATCTACGCTGGTGCCATGGCGGCACAGGAGCTCCGCTGGCTGACCTTCTTGCTCACTGACTTTAGGTGAGCGGCCTAGCTCTGCCCCGGTCCTGTTCGCTGACAACAGGGCCATGATCCTCCTGTGTCAGGAGCCTCGACTCGAGGGCAGAGCGAAGCATATTCAGCTGCGGTACTTCCTCCTGCGTGAGCTACAGCAGCGACGCCAGGCTCGCGTAGTACACTTGGCCTCAGGTGCCAACACAGCTGATATCTTTACGAAGGCGCTTGCGCCTAAAGATCATCAGCGGCACTGTGTACAGCTTGGTTTAGTTCCTATAGCCTCTCACTTGCTAGGGCCTTGACTTTGTACTGTCCTTTATATGTGTACTCAGACTGGACTTGTGTCCTCTTCCAGTGGCTGGACTAGTAGTGCCGCCCTGGCCTTGTTCTTGCATTGTCTGTACTCCTTCTGACTGGTCTTTTAGACCCTTGTCTCAGAGGTTGGACTAGTAGTGCCGCCCTGAGCTGCTTGTTTAGGACATTCCCCTATGCAGTCTAGGGGGTGTGTCAAACATGTGTAGTCGTTATGTTTGTATAAACTGTTTAGGGTCACCTCTTAGAGGGTACAATTCTTAGGTATATCTTTCTGTACTCTCTCACTAGTCATCATTCACTACTCTCATTCTGATACCAAATGCTCCACACTTGCTTCATAAAAGCACAAACGACATGCATGCAACTTCAAAAATTGCCGATGGGGGGCTTGCAATCCTGCTATAGAGGTCCACTATCGCTATGCGTCAAACATACCGTGATAATAATTAGGGCTCAAGGAGAGCCAGGGATGGCATGTTATTCACAATGTCATGACAAACGTAGGCTGGCATGTCAGCTCATCTGATTCAAGATGAGACGGAAGGCTTAAAGCAAAGTCAATTCTCAGAAGGCTATCGGATGACCCTGTTGCAGGCTGTTTCACACAACTCCACTGCCTCGGGTGTGGTCGCCTTGCTGCAGCACTGGCTACACTGTTGCTTGACGTTGCTTGGACTCTTGGGCACACACACTGGTAAAGAACACAGCAAGCGGAAGCAAAGAGCGGGAATACAGTCTCTGCACACAAAAACACTTAGCTGGACCTCACAACATGGGAGCTGACAGTGATTGAAACTTCAAGCAACGACATGACACTTACTGACACATCCAGGGACGGGTTTGCAGCTGGCAAACTGCCCTTTAGTGCAGGAGCAGCGCTGGCAGAGGTCGCCAGTCTTGATCATGTTGTGCGCCCTGTTCTTCACAAAGATTGGACCCCACCCCGGCCCTGCACTGATGCACTCGTTGGGACCCTCTGAGGGAGATAGGAAGAAGGGATAACAGGGCCAAGGGACACACTGATGTAGCAGACATGTTGTGGAAGCTGGGGCGCCACCAAAACCGAACAGCACTGATGAGTACAAATTATGGACATGATATGACAGAAATTCAACACAAGATGGGCTGATGGAATACAGAAATAAAGACTGAGGGAGGGGAACTGACGAGCAGGGTTGATGCAATTGCCGATGTGCGTGCCGTTGACCACCCTTGAGATTTCACACCTGATGGTGAAACGGGGAAGTGGGAGGCCAATGTGGCATAGGAAGGATAGAGAGTTGGCTGAGTCACGTCGAACATGTAAAGATGAGCTTCAAAAAGACTTCCGACATCAACAGACGATGTAGTTACACTCCAGAGGGACAGCGCCAGGACTGTGATGCTCCAACACTCCCCACCATTCCCACTCCCCTTCCCTTCCCCCCACCTACCACCATACCCACTCCCCCTTCCTCCCGCTCCCTCGCCCTCCCAGGTCCCACGCGGCTCAACTGGTTCTGCCGGGTGTCTCTGCATCGCATGCCGTCCTTCCACCGCCCCAGCGCGTCCTGCTTGCACTGCTTGCCCAGGGGGCACAGGCACGACGGGCCGTCCTTGAGCAGCCGGCACGTGCAGTGCGGACACATGGACGTCGCCGTGATGCCGCTTGTCCCCGGCGCGAACATCACCGAGCGAAACATGCAGAATTTCTTCGTGATCTGGTCCACTGGAAACGAGAGTCAGTGAGATTACAAGGTATACCGAATTTGGTGGTAAGAACTCCGATTTGCGAGCGCATTCTCCAGCATGACAAACGCAACAAGCTTGATATGAATATGGCTGGAGGAGAGATTCTTTGGCTGATAGCTTACGTGGAACATCGGAGGCGCATACTCCCTTGAACTTGAAATGCGGCGAGTTGCGAACCACCTTGGTCACCAAACACCTGCGACGGTGCAAGTCACCAGCGCATGGGAGGATTGCAGAATAAGTGTTCACGCCATGTCTGAAAGTGCTCATAGAACATCAACGAATGTCGCGGCGAATGTTGTAACGGCGTGACGACGAGCGCTTCCGAGCACTCGAAAGAGCGGCGTACCCGAAGTCTCGCTTGCAGAAGGGCTTCATGGGGGTGTAGTTCTTGTCGTAGTAGCACGTGGCTCCGTCAGACAGGCCTGCCGACTTGCTGGCGGCTAAGGCCAACCATGACCCTGCAGGCACGTGGACGGTGCAGTACGACCAGAGGAAGAAGCGATTCTGAGTCACAACATGAGAGCAGGTTCCCATTTTTGAGGCGCCTTAAATACTGAGTCAAAACACGAGGGCAGGTTTCCAAGAACATTAGAGGTGGGAACGATCCAAAGCATCTGTTGAAGATTCGCGGTGGCAGTTTGCCAGGCAGGTTCTGACGAGGCGCTGAAAGTGGCACCTGAGGATAAGGTGAGAAGGAGCAGTAAGGCGAGCGATGCACGGGAATTCATTTCAGCTCGTGCGCTTCGTTCCACGGCCTGCCTTTTTCAAGCTTCGCACGAATTCAGCGGTTGAGGAGACTTTTTGAGTCGACTCAAAATTCAGTGGTTGAGGAGAGGGAGAATCTGAATGTCCCGATATCCTCCGAAGTTAACGCTCAGCATCAAAGATCAGATTAGAGGAAACTGGAGATTATTTGAATGTAGCGGCTGACGCAGGGAAGCCTGATTATCTGCGATCCCTTTACTGTGGCTGTTGAGCCCTAGCGAGAAACTAGTGCTCGACGTTGCCTGAATCACGTGAAACAGCAGCTTTCGCAGACAGAGTCCAGCTAACAGCTGTTGGTAGATATGACGAAAGCATCGATGGGAGGGAGAAGATGCTGGGTCCGTCTTCTACAGGCTACGCGGACGAACGGGTAGTGACATGGGTGTAGGTGTGAGGCCTACCAAATATGAGCGTGATAAGTGGAGAGGCCAGGCTACCAGATATCGCAGCGAGCATTATGACTAGCCTCGTATAATCCCGAGGACTGACGGCGGATGGATGATGGTGGATGGAGCTGGGCGAGCCGAGCTGTGCGAAGAAAAACAGATTTCGCTAACGAGCCGCAATAATTGGCTCTTGGTGCGGGAAATTTGTGCGACTTTTTCACGGCGAGTGCCTGCGAAATTCTGATGGGGCATGGGTTCGCGGGGTGCTGCAGGGCAGAGTCCTCCGTCGGGTCGCAGCACGAGCCGCTCAGTGGCTTGAATTGTTTCATCGCACAAAGTTGTATGTGGGGCAGCCCCGGGTTCCCTGGCCGTTGAATTCCGTTGCTGCAAGGGATGCTTATCAGTGTCCCCGTTAGTGGGTAAACGTGGATCTATTCAGGCCTGGGAGATCATTGTGACATCAGACGCGATCACTCCACATGTCGATACAATTCACTTGGCAGTTCTTTTTTATGACATGGCATTCTATAACAAAGCGTGACATATCTAATAAGTCCCATTATCACGAATAATCCGCAACTAGGCTCGATTATTGTTACACGCTAGCCTCCACAGCCACAGCCACCTCCGAAATGCTCTTGAACTGTTGCCTTTCCTTGACGAGGCGCTTCCCAAAATTGAGAGCCTTGCGCTCACATGCAGCCCTGACATCAGGGTCGGCAATGGACTCCAGGTCCTCCACATGGGCAATGCCCACAATGCGCCTGCACAAGAAAAGTCATTTCATGAGAATGCCTATTTGTTCTTCCCACCAGTCCTTGGGGCAAACCCAAACTCTCAAGTAGCATCCATCCATCACTCATGTCAAGCTCAACAACTCAGTTAGGCCCCTTCTGATTCTCACCTGATCATCTTGGCACCGGCGAATCCCAGCGAGTCAAGGAAGACATCCCGCAGGAAAGCAGTCTGGGCAACGGACAGCAGAGCGGGGGCATCGTGGTAGAGCGCCTGGGGGTAGGCGTCGCCCTTGGCCACAGCCTTGTCGTCCCACAGCGCCAGGAACTTGGTCTCAAATAGCTGCCACGTCTCCACAAAGCACTGCAGGATCCACCGCTTGGCCTCCTGGGCATGGGTATGGGAGGAGGATGGGAGGAGCACAGGGGGAGGATGAGGTTAAGCCATGCATGCACGATTTTTCAGTGCGGGATGTTCGACACATACACAGTGAGGGGAGGGCCAGCACACTCACAGCACGGGAGTCAGCAGCGGTGGCGTGGCCGTCCTGGCTGAAGTAGGCCAGCAGCAGATTGCCCAGGAAGGCCCCGATGTCGAACCCCATCGGACCGTAGAACGCAAACTCCGGATCGATCACGACCGTCGAATCCTCTGTGACCATGATTGAGCCCGTGTGGAGATCAGCATGCAGCAGCGCCTGCGCCCGCTCACAGAACCTGGAGGACAGGGGGGGTGGGATAGAGGGGGAAGGGGGTGAGAGCGCGCAAGGCAGAGGCAGTCAAGGGAGTGTGCAGTACCAAGGGGGTGGGATAGAGGGGTTGACATGGGAGAAGAGGGTAGGAAAGCAGCGCTGAACAATTGAGAGATGGGTGATGGACCAGAATGAAGAGAGGGGAGGGGAGCGTTTCGTCGCATTAGACACCAGTGATAACGAGAGGGAGGGGACCGTACTTGGTCTTGAGGTCAGTGATGGCGAGCTTGAGTGGCACGTCCTCTCTGAGTGCTGCAGCGTCGGCATCGAGCTGCGGTGTGGTCCACCTGTTGTTGGTGGCCAGCACGTAGGGCTCCGTGAATATCACCTGCTCCGTCAGGCGGCACATCTCCACGTTGCCACAGAACTCCCGCACTGGGGAAGGGCAGGCAGGGCAGGCAGGGCAGGCAGGGCAGGGGGACAGGGAGGGCAGGGAGGGCAGGGAGGGCAGGTGGGGCAGGGAGGGCAGGGAGGGCAGGGAGGGCAGGGAGGAGACATGAAAGAGCAGAGGGTTGGGTTGGGAGGAGTTTGGAATGGTGCAGACACTGGTGTCACCCCAGTGCTAGTGCACCACCCAGCAACGGCGACGGGGTGCAACAGAAATAGAGAAACAGCTGACAGGCAAAGCAACGTTCCCAGTGCCCACCTTTATCGCGGTACACCTCGGTGTTGATGGCGATGAGTGAGGAGAGCAACAGCGTACGCGCCAGAAACGACGACATGTGCTCCGCCAACCGCGGATACACCTTCCCCTGCACCAGCCCCTTCCTCAGCACGATGGCAGGCGGCGCCACGTAGCGCATGGCGATGACGGCCATGGGGTGGCTGAAGAAGTACACCTCGGGCACCAGCTCCGGCACAAACGCAAACTGCTGCCTCAAAGCCAGCGCCTCGTAGTAGATACGGTCCAGAGTCATGGGCCAGGACTCTCCAACGACGCGCACGTAAGGCAGGGCTTGCTTCACCACCAGGGCGCCCTCAGGCCCCTCCACGATGTACACAAAGTTGATGTTCCCGTCCCCCACCTCCCGCACACTCCAGTCCGCTGGGCCGCCGCCGAGCCTGGCGGCGAGGTCCGGGTGGTCCTGGAGGAAGGCGGGCACGGTGTGCTCGCTGACGGGCGTGAAGCGGGACGCCTCGAGGGCGTCCTTGCGGATGCGGTCCTTGTGCGGGTCCACGTGCAGCTGCGCGTCGTCCTCCTTGGGAGGCGGGTTGCCGCCAGGGGGCGGGTACATGGGCGAGGAGGGCACGGGCGCGCCGAGGGAGTGGAGGAAGCCGCGGATGTCAAAGACCGAGGCGCCCTCCTTCTTCCAGATGACTCCCTGTGTGTGTGACGGGGGGGGGGGCCGGGGGAGGGTTGAGGGAGAGTGGGGACAAGGGGAAGAGCGTGAGGAGGAGGCGAGACTGCTTTCGAGTCGACTCAAAAGCAGACTCATTACACGCGGTTTTGAGTCAACTCAAAAGCAGACTCATTACACACGGTTTTGAGTTGACTCAAAAGCAGACTCATTACACGCAGTTTTGAGTCGACTCAAAAGCAGACTCATTACACGCGGTTTTGAGTCGACTCAAAAGCAGACTCATTACACGCAGTTTTGAGTCAACTCAAAAGCAGACTCATTACACGCAGTTTTGAGTTGACTCAAAAGCAGACTCATTACACGCGGTTTTGAGTCGACTCAAAAGCAGACTCATTACACGCAGTTTTGAGTCGACTCAAAAGCAGACTCATTACACGCGGTTTTGAGTCGACTCAAAAGCAGACTCATTGCACACAGTTTTGAGTCCACTCAAAAGCAGACTCATTACACGCAGTTTTGAGTTGACTCAAAAGCAGACTCATTACACGCAGTTTTGAGTCGACTCAAAAGCAGACTCATTGCACACAGTTTTGAGTCCACTCAAAAGCAGACTCATTACACGCAGTTTTGAGTTGACTCAAAAGCAGACTCATTACACGCGGTTTTGAGTCGGCTCAAAACCAGACTCATTACACGCGGTTTTGAGTCAACTCAAAAGCAGACTCATTACACGCAGTTTTGAATAGACTCAAAAGCAGACTCATTACACGCAGTTTTGAGTCGACTCAAAAGCAGACTCATTACACGCGGTTTTGAGTCGGCTCAAAACCAGACTCATTACACGCGGTTTTGAGTCAACTCAAAAGCAGACTCATTACACGCGGTTTTGAGTAAACTCAAAAGCAGACTCATTACACGCTGTTTTGAGTTGACTCAAAAGCAGACTCATTACACGCAGTTTTGAGTCGACTCAAAAGCAGACTCATTACACGCAGTTTTGAGTTGACTCAAAAGCAGACTCATTACACACGGTTTTGAGTTGACTCAAAAGCAGACTCATTACACGCAGTTTTGAGTCGACTCAAAAGCAGACTCATTACACGCGGTTTTGAATAGACTCAAAAGCAGACTCATTACACGCAGTTTTGAGTCCACTCAAAAGCAGACTCATTACACACAGTTTTGAGTTGACTCAAAAGCAGACTCATTACACGCGGTTTTGAGTCGGCTCAAAACCAGACTCATTACACGCGGTTTTGAGTCAACTCAAAAGCAGACTCATTACACGCAGTTTTGAGTTGACTCAAAAGCAGACTCATTACACGCGGTTTTGAGTCGGCTCAAAACCAGACTCATTACACGCGGTTTTGAGTCAACTCAAAAGCAGACTCATTACACGCGGTTTTGAGTAAACTCAAAAGCAGACTCATTACACGCTGTTTTGAGTTGGCTCAAAAGCAGACTCATTACACGCAGTTTTGAGTTGACTCAAAAGCAGAGAGTGGGGACAAGGGGAAGAGAGTGAGGAGGAGGCGAGACGAGGGGTGACGCTGCTGGCTGGCACATCAACATGGACGGAAGACACGCATGTGAAAGGTTGCTGTTGTGCTGACCTTTGTACATGTAACAAGAGCACGTGGGCACGAGCTCACTGCAATGCCGTCCAACGCATCCCCCGTGCCAGTCCCACGCACCTTGTCGGTGCCTTCCAACGCGTCCCCCGTGCCCAAGCCACGTTTAGTTTTGAGGCATCCCCCGTGCCCATGCCTCAAAACTCAACGCGTCCCCCGTGCCCATGCCACGTTTAGTTTGAGGCATCCCCCGTGCCCATGACTCAAAACTCAATGCGTCCCCCGTGCCCATGCCTCAAAACTCAATGCGTCCCCCGTGCCCATGCCTCAAAACTCCACGCGCCCCCCGTGCCCATGCCTCAAAACTCCACACGTCCCCCATGCCCATGCCTCAAAACTCCACGCGTCCCCCGTGCCCATGCCTCAAAACTCCACGCGTCCCCCGTGCCCATGCCTCACTGCCCACCTTGCCCATGCCGTCGAGTGCGCCCCCCGTGCCCATGCCACGCACCTTGTCGGTGATGAGCCCCGTGATGAACTGCGCAGGCGTGATGTCAAACGCCGGGTTCCACACGTCAATGCCGTGCGGCGCCACCTGCCATGCACAGGACACACTCAGTGCATGAGACCGAAAGCACCAGATGAGCATCCCAACACACAACCATCCGCCCAGCACTGAGAAACCAAAACACTCGGCACCGGTGGAGGTACGGGTGTGTATAACTCAGCGCTCTTGATGCCCTGGCCATGTAGCATGGGAGTCCGCCTTGCCACATGCCTCTCCTCAGCCGCTATCCCCCAGGAAATCAGGAGACCCAGCATTCCCAAGGCCCCGCCCCTTGCAGAGTGTGTGCGTGCTTAGTAGCCAGCCAGACCCACCTGAGGCCCAGCACCCCCAAGAGAGTGCGTGAGCTCGGCGGAGTGCCTCTCCTCCACCACGATCTCCTCGCCCGTCTTAATGGCCGCATCGATGGACGTGAGCGGCGCCGCCACGAAGAACGGTGTCTTGTGGTGGAAGGCGGAGAGGGCCAGCGAGTACGTGCCGATCTTGTTTGCCGTGTCGCCTGGTGGCAGGGGGGAGAGAGGGAGGGGGGAGGCAGCGAGACAGAATGTGGGTAGCCACATGGAAAGGCGTGAACCAAGTCATTAACAAGGGGCGTCATGTGCCCTGGTGGCCGGCTGACACAGCCAACGAATACATCCCGATCTCCTTGGCTGTGTCGCCTGATATGCACCCCCCCCTATGCATTCCCCCCCCATGCACCCCCCCCTATGCACCCCCCCTATGCACCTCCCTCTATGCATTCCCCCCCTATGCATTCCCCCCCCATGCACCCCCCCCTATGCACCCCCCCCTATGCACCTCCCTCTATGCATTCCCCCCCTATGCATCCCCCCCCTATGCACCCCTCCCCTATGCATCCCCCCCCTATGCACCCCTCCCCTATGCATCCCCCCCTATGCATCCCCCCCCGATGCACCCCTCCCCTATGCATCCCCCCCCTATGCATCCCTTCCCTATGCATATGCATCCCCCCCCTATGCATCCCCCCCCCTATGCATCCCCCCCCCCATGCATCCCCCCCCTATGCATCCCTTCCCTATGCATATGCATCCCCCCCCTATGCATCCCCCCCCTATACATCCCCCCGCTATGCATCCCCCCCCATGCTTTCAGCTGCCCTCAGCGAGCAGCAGCAGAGTCAGCTACAGGCCGCACAGGGATGTGGACTCAAGCCCAGCAACTGAAAAGAGACCCAATCAGAAAAGCGCCCACCATCTCTCCACCACCGACCTTTTTCAAATCCTCAACCACCCAACCCACCATTAGCAGCGATGCGGTCCGCGCCCACCACGACAGCATCAATCCGGCCAGCGGCCTTGAGGGAAGCGGCGGCGGAGTCAGCGATGAGCAGCGCGGGGATGCCGTCGTGGGTGAGCTCAAAGGCCGTGAGGCGCGAGCCCTGGTTGTAGGGGCGTGTCTCCGTGCACACTGCTGTTTCCAGCAGGCCCTGCGCATGCAGGGACCGAATTACTCCCAGTGCCGTGCCGTAGGCAGCTGTCGCAAGACTGCAGGTGAGAACGAGGGGTGCAAGGGAACGAGGGGTGCAAGGGAACGAGGCCTGGTTTGCACGAGCCCTGGTTGTAATGACACCCCCAACCATGCGGATAGATGGCAACGAGCCCATGCTGTATGGCATGATGCCCATGCAAAAACATGAGAGGGGTCATTTTAACAAAATTTCAAAAAGACCACAGAAAAAGAAATTCCACCATCCACCGCCGCCCACCGACTGTCGTCCCTCTCAGTCCTCCGTTTTCCGCCTACGGCCTACAGCCTACGGCCTACAGCCTACGGCCTACAGCCTACGGCCTACAGCCTACGGCCTACAGCCTACGGCCTACAGCCTACGGCCTACAGCCTACGGCCTACCGCCTACCGTCTAACATCTACCGTCACCCTCACCTGCCCGTGTTGCAGTGGGTGAGCACCCTCACCTGCCCGTGTTGCAGTGGGTGAGCACCCTCACCTGCCCGTGTTGCAGTGGGTGAGCACCCTCACCTGCCCGTGTTGCAGTGGGTGAGCACCCTCACCTGCCCGTGTTGCAGTGGGTGAGCACCCTCACCTGCCCGTGTTGCAGTGGGTGAGCACCCTCACCTGCCCGTGTTGCAGTGGGTGAGCACCCTCACCTGCCCGTGTTGCAGTGGGAGCACCCTCACCTGCCCGTGTTGCAGTGGGTGAGCACCCTCACCTGCCCGTGTTGCAGTGGGTGAGCACCCTCACCTGCCCGTGTTGCAGTGGGTGAGCACCCTCACCTGCCCGTGTTGCAGTGGGTGAGCACCCTCACCTGCCCGTGTTGCAGTGGGTGAGCACCCTCACCTGCCCGTGTTGCAGTGGGTGAGCACCCTCACCTGCCCGTGTTGCAGTGGGTGAGCACCCTCACCTGCCCGTGTTGCAGTGGGTGAGCACCCTCACCTGCCCGTGTTGCAGTGGGTGAGCACCCTCACCTGCCCGTGTTGCAGTGGTGGCACCTCCTGCCGGTGCAGTGGGTGAGCACCCTCACCTGCCCGTGTTGCAGTGGGTGAGCACCCTCAGGTTCTTGCCCGCCACGCCCTTCTGTCTGAGCGCCTCCACCACAGCCTGTGCTCCAAACGCCCCGATGCGCTTGTTGGCCGCCACGTCGTCACTCAGCATCGCCTCCGCCGCCAGCACCGTTGCCTGGGAACCGGGGGGGGGGGGGGGAGGAGATGGCAGGGAGGATTGGAGGAAGGATAGGATGGAAAGGTTGGAGGCAGGGAATGGCATGTGACAAAGAGAAGAGCCACAGCGTCAGTCGACACATCCTCTGCTGCCTGCACCATCGGCTGTTGGGGGATGGAGGGGGGAGAGAGGAGAGCAGCAACTCAGCAACGATGCACGCGTATCAGGTGAGAGGAGCCACGAGGGGAAGGGATACGCAAGGATGGAGTCAACGAGAGAAAATTGGAGTGACAACGGCAGAGTGATGAGGAGAGGGCAACGAAGCATGGTCCATTGGCAAAGCAGATTCTGAGTGAATGCCACTTGTCCCCACTACCACCACTGCCCTGCCTGCCTACGCTACAGGCTCACCAGCACAACAGCTTTGGCCTCACCAGCGCGACAGCTTCGGGCGTGGGCTCCTCCTTGGCTGCCTCCTGCGCCACCTTCTTGAGCTTCTCCGCTGCGTCCGACAGGTTCACCGCCGTGGGGCGACTGGCGGGGGGGGGGGGTGAAGAGGGGGAGGAGAGCGGGTGAGGGAACGGGGTGAAAGTGAGTCGCTGCCAGGGCAGCATCACCTGCCTAGCAACTGGCACTAACTCAGACGTGACTGGAGGTAGTCGAGGTGGTCGAGGGTGTGGGTGACGGCCTCCTCCGCGGATGCAAACACGGCGTGCTGGTGCACCTCCACTGCCAGCGGAAGCGACGCGGATACCACGGGGCACACTTGGAGACACACGCACCTGGAGACGAGGTAATCCAAGCGGTCGGTGATGTGCTTGACGGCCTCATCCGCGGTCTGGAACACCTCGTGCTGGTGCACCTCCACTGCCAGCGCAAGCGACGCGGATACCACGGGGCACACTTGGAGACACACGCACCTGGAGACGAGGTAATCCAAGCGGTCGGTGATGTGCTTGACGGCCTCATCCGCGGTCTGGAACACCTCGTGCTGGTGCACCTCCACTGCCAGCGCCAGCGCTGCTGCGATCGCTATGGCCGGCGCTCCCCGCACCACCATGTCCTTGATGGCGTGCCTGGCGAGTTGAGATGGGTAACATGGGGTGGAGAGGGGTGCAAGGGCATTCAGGCAATGAGGTATTGAAGAATGGGGGGTAAGAGGAGGATGAATCACGCGCCACCACGCCTCTTGATGGCACGCGTGGCGGGTTGTGATGAAAGGATGGGGTTTGATGACGCAATGGGAAGTGATGTGTTGTCATGGAAATTTACATCAAGAGAAAGAATTAATGAACGATCGGACCTATATCTCCATATCCTCTTCAAGGTCTCTCCTTGAAGTGGTCCCTCCTTCTGCCACCCAAGACTCTCCCTCCCTTACATCCCCCCTTCCTCTCTCCCCTACCCCCTCCCCCAGAAGCTGACAGTCCAAAGCAGGACGCTAAGAAAAGCTACATCTGCGTGAATCGCGAAATTACCAGGCAGCTTCGGTGTTGGGGATGTCCAGGTAGATGGATTCGTGCGGAAGCTTCCGCTGCAATGGACGCAACAAGCGGGGGGTGGAGCGGGCGAGGAAGCACGCAGCGTACGAACGTTGTCAGGTTCCGCTGCAATCGACGCTTATTTTCGAGAATGTAACGATCCTTCTAAACACGCCTGGACCTGGTTGAGCAAACCGTTAGCTTTCACGGCCATTTGAGAAAGGCATTGAACGAGTCGACCATTTTCACACTATCGAGGATTTCCTGAAGCTTAGACGCGACGGCTTGCCTGGTCCAGCAGCTCCAGCTTCCCTCGGGAGTACCGAATGGCCTGAAGCACCTTCGACTCGCCGGCCGCGCCGACATTCTCCGCCGTCACCGTCAGATCCGCCTTGGCGACCGGTGCAGCCATTGCTGGGGAATTTCACAAAATTGAACGACGGAATGTAAAACAAGGATTTGCGAAAGTAGGCGAACGCCGACTACGGACGAGGATGGGAGGAGGGAGACGCAGCAGGGCGAAGGAATGTCGGGATAGCGAAGCTGGGTGCTAGATGTGGAGGAAATGGCGGCTGCTCAGGGGTTGGGGTGGAGGAGGGCAAGAATGGAGCTTCCTACCAGGGCAGTGGCATTTGCATCATTGGGGAAGGGTATTCGATGTGGTAACATTAATATTTCGGCGATGTGCGAAATCTAGCCATGCACAACACACCAGCAATTTGGTGAACTGAAGAATTTGATCATGCTTCACCGATTTTTTGCGACAAAGGCAATGTTGGCTGAATGCTTTCCACAACAAGCAGGGAATCTGGACAGCAGGAACTTGGGGAACAGCATGGTGAACTCGATTTCAATGTTGTGTAGAGTCAGTTGAGACTTTATATGGGTGGGGAGGAAGAAGTAAAGCAGCAAGTACCGTATCATCTCCCACTCCCACCCCTCCCCACCTACAGCTGCCTTCACTACAATACCAAAGCTGTATTGCTTAGCTCGCTCTCTGTGAGCTGACTGGCTGTGATTTGTGAAGCTGCTTGTTCCTCAGGGTTTGGCACACACCTTTCACAACCTACAACTGTAGACCAGCACTCCCACCTGCCTCATCATAACACCAGCTCTTCTAGTAAGGTCTCCAATAAGTATGACATTTGCGAAAATGGAACTGTTTCCTTTTTACATCAACATATCAAACTTGAAAATTGAATGATAGATAGAGTGAGAGTACACAAAGAAATACCTAAGTGTTGTACTCTCTAAGAGGCGACCCTATATAGTCCATACAAACATGACAAATACACATGTTTGACACACCCCCTAGACTGCATAGGGGAATGCCCTAAACAAACAGCTCAGGGCGGCACTACTAGTCCAACCTCTTATACAAGGGTCTGAGAGACCAGTCAGAAGGAGTACAAACAAGGCAAGAACAAGAGCAGGGCGGCACTACTAGTCCAGCCACTACGAGAGGACACAAGTCCAGTCTGAGTATACGTATAAAGGACAGTACAAAGTCAAGGTCCTAGCAAGTGAGAGGCTACAGGAACTAGACCAAGCTGTACACAGTGCCGCTGATGATCTTTAGGCGCAAGCGCCTTCGTAAAGATATCAGCCGTGTTGGCACCTGAGGCCAAGTGTACTACGCGAGCCTGACGTCGCTGCTGTAGCTCACGCAGGAGGAAGTACCGCAGCTGAATGTGCTTCGCTCTGCCCTCGAGTCGAGGCTCCTGACACAGGAGGATCATGGCCCTGTTGTCAGCGAACAGGACCGGGGCAGAGCTAGGCCGCTCACCTAAGTCAGTGAGCAAAAAGGTCAGCCAGCGGAGCTCCTGTGCCGCCATGGCACCAGCGTAGATCTCGGCCTCACAGTTGGACTGGGCAACAGACGAGGAGCGGGTAGCTCTCCACGAGACGGCACCTGAACCAAGGCTGAAGCAGTAGCCCTGGGTAGACCTGAGAGTCTCGGCGTCGTCTGCCCAAGAAGCGTCTGTGTGTCCAGTAAGCACCACTGGCCCACGTCCTCCTAGCACTAACCCCATGCCGAATGTACTAGCAAGATAACGCAAAACCCTCTTAGCGGCAGACCAGTGCTGCGGTCGGTGTCTGCCTGTAGCCACAAAGCAAGCCAGGATGCTGAGAGGGTATGCGAGATCTGGGCGAGTGCAAGTCATCAGGTATATGAGGCAACCCACCAGCTCTGCGTAGGGGCCGTTGAGCTCTACCGACTCCTCAGAAACTAGAGCAGAGAGTCTGTGGTCTACAGGCAGAGGGGTGGGCTGTTCAGAGGAGAACTGAAGGCCGAACCTCTGAAGGACCTGGCGCACCAAGTGTGACTGAGTCAAAGTGATGGTGCGCGCTGCTCTGTCCCTGGAGATCTGCAAGCCAAGGTAACGGCGCGATTCTCCAAGGTCAGTGCACGTGTGTCTCTTCAGCAGCTCTGCCTTCACTAAGGCCAGTGCGTCCCTGTCTGCTGTGGCAAAGACCAGGTCATCGACGTAAACAAGGATGTAGAACGGAGTCTGGCCAGCACGAACGAAGAGTGAGGGGTCTGCAGAAGACGGAAAGAACTGCAGGTCAGCAAGAGTAGCACGCAGCGTGTCGTGCCACTCACGGGGAGCCTGGGGAAGGCCGTAGACGGGGCGCCGCAGGAGCCACTGGGTCCCAGGAGGGAAGGTGCCAGTAAAGCCCTGAGGGCGGCGCAAGTAGACCTGCTCGTGTAGGCTGCCCTGAAGGAAGGCAGTGGAGAAGTCGAGGGAGTGAAGCTCGTAGTCACGCTGAGCAGCTAGGTGTAACACAACCCGAAGAGTAGTCATCTTCGGGGTCGGAGCGAAGGTCTGGAAGAAGTCCACCCCCTCACGCTGACTGAAGCCTCTAGCCACATAGCGCGCCTTGAAGACAGGCGGCTCTCCAGGAGGGCGCTTCACCTTGAAGAGCCAGCGGCCATCGACTACGTTCACCCCAGGTGGGGGAACTGCGTCGACGAAGGTGCCGATGGATCTCCAAGATGCCATCTCCTGCTCCATGGCAGCTATCCACTGCGAGGCCCAGGGTCCCGAAGTCGCCTCAGGGTAAGTGCGAGGGGTCAGGATGTCGAAAGCGTCTGGGTCACCCTCAGGGACTAGCAGCATGGAACAGAGATGGGGAGCAGCCTCGGAGAGGAAAGCAAGCTCGAACTGGCGGTCCTCCAGGACGTCACTGCCAAGGGCGGGAGCACCCCCGACAGACGGAGGACAGGCAGGGTCAGAGACCAGAGTGGAGGCGTAGTCAAGGCGGCGGGTAGAGGCGAAGTCAGCGACAGCAGCGACAAGAGCGTCAAGGCACGAGGCCGGAACAGACGGGTCGGTAACGAGAGAGGCAAGGACCCGAGGAACAAGGGGACGAGCGGCACGAAGGTAGTCAGACAGCGGGGGGGGTGCAACAACAAGGGAGGACGGAGGAGGCGACGGCAGAAGGGGAGGACGAGACGCGTGGGAACGAAGCAACATAGGGTGAGAGCGCAAGACAGGCGAGGCAGGACGAGCACGGGAGGGACGGTGAGACCAGACGTGCGACGGAGGAGTCGGGTCAGGAGACAGAGGAGGGGACACAGGAGGGGAACGAGGGGGAGACGGGCCGGGGACGAGTCCGGCGGAGGGAAGACAGGGCCGTAGATAGGAAGAGGAGGAGACGGCCGGGGAGGAACCGACGGAGGGTCGGGGGACGGAAGGCCGAGCAGGCGAAGGGCTGACACCGGCGGGGACTGCTGCTGCGGCGGCACAACGGCGACACCGGGACCGCAAGCTGCTCCTCGGCTACCACCGGCACTCTCCACACCAGCACCCCCAGAGGGACCACCCCGGGCTACCGGGACGAGCACCCCCAGAGTCAGCGAACGGGCTGCGACGGCGGCGGCGGCGGCGGCGGCGGCGAGCGACAACGACGGCTGCAGCGGCGGCAGAGGCGGTGGAGGAGGGGACTGGGGAGGGGACAGGGGAGGGGCGGCCGGCGAGGACTGCACAGGAGGGCCACCAGAGTCAGAAGACTCCTCAACCGGGTCCACCGACGGAAGGGGGTGACGTGGGACACACCAGAGGGGGCGGGACGGGGAGGAGGAGGAGGAGGGGCAGGGACTACCGGGGAAGGGGTGACCAGGAACAGGGGGGGGTAACCGGGGGACCACGGTGGGGGAAGCGACGGTAGTAGGAGACGGACTCGTCAAAGGTGACGTCACGAGAGTGAAAGAAGCGGTGAGACGGCGGGTGGTAAAAGTGCCAGTCGGACGCGTCAAGGGGAAAACCGAGGAAGACGCAGGGAAGAGTGCGGGCGGTGAGCTTGTCCGTGCCGGAGGCACGAACGTGAGCAAGGCAGCCCCAGACGTGGAACGCAGACGCGTCATCAGGAGACCCAGTCCAAAGACGGGTCGGCGAAACCTGCGGCTGCTGAGGGTGCGGCCACAAGTTAAGCTGGTGAGAAGCGTAGCGCACAGCGAACGGCCACAGAAAATGGGGTGCACCGGCATGGATCATGGAGGTGCGAGCGACCTCCATGACCAAACCGATGCGTCGCTCAGCGACCCCATTCTGCTGTGGGGAGTCCGGTAGGGTAAACGTCTGGGTGATGCCCTCCGCACGACAAAAGCGACCAAGGACACCTGAGGCAAACTCGCCACCACGGTCTGAGTGAAGACGCAAGACAGGGAGACCGCGGTGGACACGCGCAGAGACAAGCCAGGGGATGAGAGCGCCAGGCACGTCGGCCTTGCGCTCTAGGGGAAAGACTGTGGTGTAACGAGTGAAGTCGTCGACGAGCACAAGGAAGTAGCGCTCTCGACGTGGCCCATGGACGGGGGCGGGGCCCCAGACGTCCAGGTGCAGGGTCTGCAGCGGCGTGGCAGTAGGGGGAAACGAGGAGGAGTGAGGGGCACGGCGAAGTCGACCCTCGACACAAGGCGTGCAAGGTGGGGCTGGGGAGGAGGGAAACGCGGGGAGAGAACCTGGGAGACCAAGGACAAGACCGTGCTGGGACATGTGACGCAGACGCGGGAGCGCAGGGTGACCTAGGCGGTGGTGCCACAGGAGGGTCGGGTGAGTGAGGGACCGACAGGAGCAGGCAGCAGCAACATGGGTGAGCGCTCCAGCCGGGGGGGTCACGGTGTCCAGAGTGAACAGGCCGGACACCGGGTCCCGGGGGAATGTGGACAGGGGGGCACCAGTGGCGGCCTCGGTACAGACAGCATACCGCTCGTGACCAGGGAACGTAGTGGTGACGCCAAGGTCCTAGAGGCAGCCGACACCAACTAGGTTCCTGGAGAACGAGGGGATATGCAGACCTGTGAGAGTGCCCGAAGGAACCGCCGGACAGGGAAGGGTGGTGGAACTGCGGGCGACTACCGGACCGCTGGAGGGGTCAGCAAGAGAAACGACAGTAGGAACAGGAAGCGGCGTCAGGGTGGTGGAGTCGCGGAAGAAACACCGAGAAGCGCCAGAGTCCAAGGTGAAGGAAAGCGAAGTAGAGGCGTCTGGCGACGTAACGACGGCGGAAGCACCAAGACTACACAAAGCAAAGGATCCTACGCCTGACGCAGCAGGGGAGGCTACACTAGGCACACCTACACTAGGCAACAGTGAGTAATATGCTGGAAGCACACTAGAGTCAGCAGCATACATCACATGCAGAGCAGAAACAATGGCATCCATGTCCAGGTCAAAGATCTGAATACTACGTCTAAGCATGCTGTGCCAGTCCGGGAGGTCTGGCGACGGGCCGATGCGCTGACGAAAGAGGTCGTCCAGGCGACGAAAATAGCGGGGAATGGAGTGACCGATCTTACCGCAAACGAAGCCGCGGCGAGGACCGGTCTGGATCTGGTACTGACAGCGCCCGCCGCTAGAGCTACCACTCGACACACCACCACGCGTCCGGCCACCGCCAGCGCCGGGCCACCCGGGCGGGAGGACACTCGTCTGCCGCGTCTGCGATGGCTGCTGCGAAGGCTGCGACTGCCGCGGCTGCTGCGGCTGCTGCAACTGCAGGGGCGGCGGCTCAGCTGGACTGGGCAGGGTCCCCTCGTCCGCTCCAGCACCAGACGACCCGACCCCACCACTACCCCCTCCCGCACCCCCGCCGCCGCCTCCGCCGCGCCCAACCTTGGGGCGGCGGCCCTTCCCCGAACGAAACTGCGCGGCAGCAGCAGTCTCAGCCACTGCGACAGAGCCGTCGGAAAAGGTACACTGGGCGGGGGCACAACCCTGAAAGATAGGGACCGGCACGACACCGCTCGCCTGGGCGATGGAGCGGTGACGGGTCTCTATCACAGTCAGGGTGTCTACAAAGTCAGTGAGGGTGAGGTCAGCGGGGTGAATGCTAGGGAAGCGGTCGCGGGCGACAGCAAGGCGGTCAGGGAGGCGGGTGGCAAGCAGGTAGAGGGTAGAGGTAATGGGCGGCTGGTGGGCTCTAAGCTGTGCGTCAGTGCAGGCGGCGCGCCAGGTCTCCTCTATCGAGCGCAGGTGGGCAGCGACGTCAGAGACAGTGGGGAAAGAGGCAAGGTAAGGAAAGAGCATCGGGAGGATCAGGCGACCCACCGAGGCAGCCGGAGGGGTGGAATAGCGCTTGATGACAGCATCTAAGTATGCCTGAGCAGTAGTGAGGGACCTAAAGCGAGGACGCTCGGACGGGGGGAGGGCGTTGCTAATGGCAAGCTGGGCGACAGCATCGCGAGAAAGCCAGACAGAGCGCGCACGGGCAGTGGCAGCAGTAGACTCACGCTCAGTGGGTGTGGGGTCAGCGGGCAGAATAGCAGGAGGGTCTGGGCAGGGGAGCGTACTGTCAAGGTGTGCGAAAAGTGGTTCACCATCCTGCCGCTGGCCAGTGAGTTGGCGGCGGAGGTCGGCAAGCCACGCCTCGAACTCTAGGGGATGACCTTCAGCGTCGAAGCGAAGCTCCGCCGCCATCAGGAACAGTCCAGTGCGGTGCAGGGCAGTGCAGCTAGGTGCAGTACGGTACAGTGCGGTGCAGTGCGGTACAGTGCGGTGCAGTGCGGTACAGTGCGGTGCAGTGCGGGGCAGTGCGGTACAGTGCGGTGCAGTGCGGTGCAGGGCGGTGCAGTGCGGTGTAGTGCGGTGCCAGGCAGTACAGTGTGATGCGAGGCGGCACGGAGCAGGGCGGGGTGGGGGGGGAACCGTACCAGTGAGGAGGACGGGGCCGGAGCTGGCCTGACGGGGCCGGGCGGGCGCGACGGGGCCGGGCTGGTGCGACGGGGCCGGGCGGCTGCGACGGGGCCGGGCAGGGGGCGACGGGGCCGGGCGGGTGCGACGGGGCCGGGCGGCTGCGACGGGGCCAGGCAGGGTGCGACGGGGCCAGGCGGCTGCGACGAGGCCGGGCGGGCGCGACGGGGCCGGGCGGGTGCGACGGCGCCGGGTGGGCGCGACGGGGCCGGGCGGCTGCGACGGGGTCGGGCAGGGGCGACGGGACCAGGGGGGGGGGGTACGACGCGGCCCTGGAGGGGCGCTACGGGGCCCAGGAGGGGCACGACGGGGGCCCAGGAGGGGCGCTACAGGGGCCCAGGAGGGGCGCAACGGGGCCCAGGAGGGGCGCTACGAAGCCCAGGAGGGGCGCGACGAGGCCCAGGAGGGGCGCTAAGGGGCCTAGGAGGGGCGCGACGGGGCCTGGGAGGGGCACGACGGGGCCCAGGAGGGGCGCTACAGGGCCTAGGGAGGGCGCGACGGGGCCCAGGAGGGGCGCTACGGGGCCCAGGAGGGGCGCGACGGGGCCCAGTAGGGACGCTACGGAGCCTGGGAGGAGCGCGACGGGGCCTGGGAGGAGCGCGACGAGGTCCAGGAGGGGCGCTACGGGACCCAGGAGGGGCGCTACGGGGCCTGGGAGGAGCGCGACGGGGCCTGGGAGGGGCGCTACGGGGCCCAGGAGGGGCGCGACGGGGCCCAGTAGGGGCGCTACGGAGCCTGGGAGGAGCGCGACGAGGCCCAGGAGGGGCGCTACGGGGCCCAGGAGGGGCGCTACGGGGCCCAGGAGGGGCGCTACGGGGCCTGGGAGGAGCGCGACGGGGCCCAGGAGGGGCGCTAGGGGGGCCTGGGAGGGGCGCGACGGGGCCTGGGAGGGGCGCTACGAAGCCCAGGAGGGGCGCCAGGGGTCCTGGGAGGGGCGCGACGGGGCCCAGTGAGGGGTGAGCGGAAGCGATAGGTGGGGGGGGGGATCCTACCTACGCGTGATACCATATCAAAATTGAAAATTGAATGATAGATAGAGTGAGAGTACACAAAGATATATCTAAGTGTTGTACTCTCTAAGAGGCGACCCTATACAGTCTATACAAACATGACAAATACGCATGTTTGACACAACAAACGCAATGAAACATATGGTCCTTCGTTGGTTATTCCCCCATTGTGCATGTCGGTGCCATCTCCCCTGGCGGCATGCAGCAGGCATCAAACGATGAAGCGTCCTGGTGAGTTTGCTAGAAAAAGTTTCCATTGATCACTCAGTGATTAGAGGGGCAGGTGCATGCGATCCGCACCTACCATGAATGACCAGATGCCTCGTACACATGGGTCATGAGCGGTCCAACAGCATATGCTCACAGCTCACCGTGAGCGCTTTTTATAGTGCCCCTACAAGTCTTTCCCACACACACGCCCATTTTTCTCTTTGATGCATACAGATAGTTCTGATGTCAGAGACCAGCCAAAGGATGGTTTAGACCAAGAGGCTTGCCAGATGGATTGTTCAGACACGTAGAATGTGTACCGTGCGCTAACTTTCAACGGTTTGTTAGGATAGTAGCGAGAAACGACATCAGATGATGAATCTGGTAAGGCCAGAAGAGCAGCGTATGCCAAATAGTCACGGCATTCCTTAGGGCGTGCAGAACGAGAAGTGTGTACGCACACGAATGTGGCAAACAGGATAGCATATTCGTGTGCGCACACCAATAACCAATTTGGTGATAAGCTTGACATTCAAACTGAGAAGAACCAGAACGAGCCATTGAATCCCTGTCAGATGCCGACTCCAATAAGAGACCCGGCGCAACCAAGCTCCCCATGAAAATCAATCCTTTCCAAAACCTAAGCGCACAGAGATGGCGGCCACGCAACCCACTGTGAGCAGGCGAACTAAACTAGGTATAGGGTCAAGTATGAACAGAAGTTCGCGTCGTCTCTAGGAAGCGAAACTTGGAGAGGAAGATCAGTCGTCCATAGTTCTTACTCGACCGCCCTCGTCTGAGCGTTGCGGATTATTTGGAAGAGAGCTGCACAGCTCAAGAAAGAACAAAATCAGTGTCGTGTACCATCGTTGAAGTAAATTTGATTCATTTGTGTGTTCATTTGCGCCTTCGAGAGAAGTTAGATCAACACTTACAGGAGCCGATGACAACGAAGATGAAGAAACCGAGAACCCAGACGCTGACCGGGAACTTCTCACTCCGTTTCGTGACACTCTCAGGGACGTTCCCTCGTTTCGTGATGTTCTTGTGGAAAGCGGAGTTCTTCTTCTCAGCCAATCGCTTGGAGGTCGTCTGCAAGACCAAGGAGGAATCTTGTTGTCAGAGTCTAATGAGAGAAGTCAAACGACCAAGAAGAAACCGAGGCCTCCAAAGATCAGGCAAAGGTCAAGTACTAACCATTCTGGACAGATCGTTGGAAACTGAAGGCAAGCTAACTCCAAGCTGACTCGAAAAGACGGCTGTTAGAAATGGGCTGAGAAAGTGGAAGCTGGTCAGCTGAATGAACGATCTAAGTTGGGAAGCTCCTGCTATATGCAAGCAAATTCACCTTCCTCATGATGCCAGTGATCAGGTAGGCGTTGCTCGACTGGTGCTTCTGTTCCGAACCACTGGAGCGCAGCAGGTGGGAAGCAGGCTCGAGTTGGCGGGAAGGCGCTCTCACCTACCACCAAACCACCACCTCAACCAACCGCCACCGCTGCAAGGCTCGGCCTTGGCTCTGACGGAGCAAGCGTGCGAGGAACGCGTCCGAGGATGCAGGAGGTTCGCATGCGACGGCCTCGGGAAACTCGACGACCATGAGCGATGCAGATGACTCTGTGCGATTCGCCAAAGCTTACAGAAACGCGTTGCTGCGATCTGAACAGTCGTCGCACTTGCAGACCTGACGGTTTCCGCAGGTTCCCTGCGCGTCACTGGTCAAACGGTTGACTGACCAATCACCGAACTCGAGTAGACAAACGCAGGCTCGACTCGGGAACACTAGGCATCACTTAGGGAAACCATAAAAATATTGCTTGATCGATTTGAATAGCCAAAAATAGGTACCTTATTCATCCTTTCCCCTCCAACACACACCTAATTGTTTGCTCCAGCAAAACGTTGTTGCAACACATACAAAGAGGTGTTAACGAAATATGAAGCGATTCTACTTCTATAAATTGAAATGACGGCCCAAAATATAGAGATATGAGTTTTTTTTCCATTTCATGTGCACGCTGATCGCTCAGGGTCCCCCCCCCCTTGCCTCACTGTTTTTTCAGGCCACGCAAAGAAACTTCCGCTGATCAATCAGGGTGTTTGTAAAAATTTTGCGCTGAATAAACAGAGCTACCTACAAAAAACACACTGTTCAACTAAATGCCCATTATTACTATCTTTTTTAAAGACAAGGGTTTACAATTTAACATGGGCATACTAGGACCTACTTACGCATCCTCCTCTGCCTGCACGCTGTTATGGACTACAGGGGAATCGTCCTCCTTCTCTTTCCCCTTCCTACTCTTCTGGGCTCTGCTCTGTGGGGCAGTGCTGTAGGGCTTCCGCTTCTTGTAGGCTCTCCAGATGTCAATGATGGCATCCCAGTCTGGGTCGTAGTCTAGCAGGCTCATACACATCAAGTCTAGAAGGCGTGAGTCCTTCATGCTGCCCCGCAGCCAGCTCTTGATCACATTCTGGCAGGAGAACCCTCGTTCACATTCCACTGTGCTCACGGGAAGAACTGCCGTAGCGCACCACAGCTTGACGAGATTGGGGAAGCTATCCTCCCTGTCTGGAGACTTCAGCATGGTCGTCAAGCCGGTGTAGAAACCCTTGTCACCCTTTGGCAGGGCGGCAAGGACGGGGCAGAAATGGGGGATCTCCAGCACAGCCACTCGCTTGTTGATGCCTGCCAGTAGGGGAAGGGTAGGAGGGAGAACGAGGAGAGTATTAGTACAGTAGGTTAGAGCGGACCACATTAACAAATCGTGCAAGCCTCGGGGTAGTAGACAGGTGAGATACCTGGAAGAATTTCTTCGGCTTCCCCTGCATGGTAGAGGTCGACCATCATCCCGAACCACTCCAGACATTGGGCCTTCCGTGGAGCACGTTCCCACCCCTTCGGCCACTGGTCTGCACAGAACAGCATTGAACCACCCAGCTGCTTCAAGTCCCCCAGCCGCTCGTCCAGGTTCTGCACCATGCCTTCGGCCAGCGCAATGCATGCCACGACACAGTCGTCGTGCTTGCCCTCACCCGGGTAGCCATCCAATGGCTCCTCATGCAGGTCGAAGGTGAATCGACTCGGGCGCCCATCGTAGTCGTCGCCCTCGACAGTGACGCTGCGCGTACCACCAGGACCGTGATGGGCGAGGAAGGCCGTGAGCAGGTCTTTTGGGCCCCCGTTGAAGTCGTCGCCGCAGTCGACGTAGCGGCTTTCGAGGAGGGACGTCACACGGGAGACCGACGCGTGAATCGTTGACATTTCCAGCTGCGGGAAGGGGTTTGAGAACACAGGTAAGACAACAATGGTTCGTCAGTAGCGGTTTAGGAACACCATGTGACGAAACTTACCTCGCGGCTCTGGAAAGTCTTGTTGAGAATGTTCATCTGCTCAAGAACATCAGCAAGAAACATGAGCACAAACCAAAACCTGTAGCTCGTGACAATCTTGTAAAGACGGTCGTCGGCAAACTCGGACAGCATGACGACGATGGCTGGCAAGACCTTCACCAGCCGTCCGATGGCCTCGCCGCGTGAGAGCCATCTGACTTGGTGAATACCCTGCAGCTCCAAGCACGTCGAGAGGAAGACGTCTTGGAGGTCGAGGAAGCGCTGGTGCCACAGTCCTGAGCGACCAAGGAAGTCGGCCAGTTCCTTGATGACATCATCGATGATGTTGAAGAACGGCATGTCCTCCGCCGCCGCCTTAGCTGCCAGCGCCCCTCTGCACATGGAAAAGAGCACGGGGAGAAATCAAACAAACCACCATGAGTGATAGCTAGTATTGTCCCGAGTCACCATATGTGCAAATGCGAAAGAAAGAAAGAAAAAAACAAATACCGGTGAGCGATGCAGTGACAGGAGACCAGGTGAGGGATACGCATCCGGAGTCGAGTCACCAGGCCGGATTTCGAGCCCATCATCACCGCCGCCCTGTCTATACTGATGCCCGAGATGCGGCGGAGATCGACACCAATTGCTTGCAGGTGGGAGAGCAGCAGAGCGAGCAGAGAAGAGGCATCCGCCTTGTCAACACTGAGCAGCGCCATGTACTCGGTGACGACGCGGAGGTCCCGGATGAAAGTGCAGAAGACTATCATGTGCTTTCCTCTGCAACGGTCCGTGCTCTCGTCGAGGCTAAGTCCGATGAACGGGCTCCGCAGGAGGTGCTCCAGCTGGGTGGTGTGCAGCCAGGTCGCGGTGGATTGCGTGAACTCCCCGAAACCGTACCTGCGTTTAATAACATAAAAAATCTCGTCATTAGTGGTTTATAAGGATGGAAGGTAAGTATACGAAGCTTAAAAGTCTAAAGGAATTTAGGCCTTACGAGTTCATGTACGTCCCGTATCCGCCCTCGGGTAAGTTCTTGAACTTCCGCGACGCAAGGTGGTTGGTGATCGTGACCCATGTGTCCATGGGTTCGTTGGTATTGCAACATATGTACAGCAGGTCAAGAAGCGCAGTCACTCGCTCCCTCTCCAAATCCGCGGCGTGCGGGTTCTGATCGATTCGCGTCTGGGTAGTAGCTTCTTGCAGCAGAACGTTTTGCTTCCCGAACGCGAGGCGGTGCTTTCCGGTACCAGCGTGCCTGTTGAACGCCTGTGTTTGTGCGTCTGTGATTCCTGGCCCACGACGACCAGTCCTTCTAGAGAGCCCTGCATGCTCCAGACAGATGGTACACTTGAAGGCAGGGCGCCCATCGTTAGCTTTACACAAAAGGAGCCAGGGAAACTGCTCCTGCCACCTCGACTTGTAACGGGAAAGAGCCTCAGCGTAAAGCTCGGAAGGACTTAGAGACTTCCTGGAGGTTGAAGGTGTATCGTCTTCAGACGGCTCTTCATCGTCATCAGCAGGTATCGACTCCGGCGGCTCGGCAGCTCCCGGATTCGGCTTCGCGAACGGTAACTTGGCCTGGCGATAGCGACCTTGGCGCTTGGGAGTTGTCGTCGCAGTAGCAGGGCGATCGACGGCGGCTGGTGCCGACGGACCGGGTCCAAGACTCTGCCCAGGAAGAAGGACTATATCGGAAACTGAGTCGGCTATTTCCTTTCTTGCAGGTTCCTGTTCTCTAGGCGCAGCATCGGCTCCAATCGGGATGCGGGTGAGGCTAGACAGTGTCGAGAGGAGCAAGTCGAGCCCCGTGCACAGGTGTACGCGAGGAATGCTACCACTGTCATCGCCTTCTGGATCACCGTCGCTAGGTGCTGCCATCGCGCGATGGCAACGGTAAGAAAACCAGTCACAACCATGGAGGAGAAATGGAACGACGAGGGTGGAAGCACCTGACTTGAACGAGGCAGCAGGTGTGGCAGCACAGCATCGATTGAAGAGATCGATGAAGAGGATGGGGTCTCTTGAGGTTTCTGGAGGGCACGCGGCTCGCAACAGCCTTCTGCATGCATGCATGTGGTTCACGAAGCGGGTGGGTAGCGGTCTACTGCCGTGCTGGTGGGCCAACTGAATAACATTGTACCTGGTCTATTGGCTGCTATGGCTGAAATTTGGCAATGAGCCAATCCAAACCCTGCAGCCACGCTCTGCTGGAGACAGCAGTGGCTGACAACTTTCGAACAGCCAATGAGACCCCGCCGAGCACTATGTGCTGGAGGAAATTTGGCAGAATATGTCAAACATGTTTAGTTATCATGCTTGTATAGACTGTATAGGGTCATCTTCTAGAGAGTACAACTGTTAGGTATATGTTTGTGTACTCTCTCTCTCTATTCATCAATTTCACTGTTTGATATGGTATCACGCGTAGGTAGGATCCCCCCCCCCCCCCCCCCCTCACGCTTCCGCTCGCCCCCTAGCTGGGCCCCGTCGTGCTCCTAGCCCCGTCGCGACCCTCCCTAGCCCCGTCGCGACCCTCCCTAGCCCCGTCGCGCCCCTTCCTGGGCCCCGTTGCGCCCCTTTCTGGGCCCCGTCGCGCTCCTCCCAGGCCTTGTAGCGCCCCTCCAGGCCCCGTCGCGCCCCTTTCAGGGCTTCGTAGCGCCCCTCCAGGCCCCGTCGCGCCCCTTCCAGGGCCTGGTAGCGCCCCTCCAGGGCCCCGTCGCGCTCCTCCCAGGCCCCGTAGCGCCCCTCCTGGGCCCCATTGCGCTCCTCCCAGGCCCCGTCGCGCCCCTCCCTAGCCCAGTCGCGCTCCTCCCAGGCCCCGTAGCGCCCCTCCTGGGCCCCTTTGCGCTCCTCCCAGGCCCCGTCGCGCCCCTTCCCGGGCTTCGTAGCGCCCCTCCAGGCCCCGTCGCGCCCCTTTCAGGGCTTCGTAGCGCCCCTCCAGGCCCCGTCGCGCCCCTTCCAGGGCCTGGTAGCGCCCCTCCAGGGCCCCGTCGCGCTCCTCCCAGGCCCCGTAGCGCCCCTCCTGGGCCCCATTGCGCTCCTCCCAGGCCCCGTCGCGCCCCTCCCTAGCCCAGTCGCGCTCCTCCCAGGCCCCGTAGCGCCCCTCCTGGGACCCATTGCGCTCCCCCCAGGCCCCGTCGCGCCCCTACCTGGGCTTGGTAACGCCCCTCCAGGCCCCGTCGCGCCCCTACCCATCCCCGTCGCCCCTGCTCGGCCCCGTCGCCCCTGCTCGGCCCCGTCGCCCCTGCTCGGCCCCGTCGCCCCTGCTCGGCCCCGTCGCCCCTGCTCGGCCCCGTCGCGGCCTATCGGCCGCGTGGCGCCCGCCCGGCCCCTGTCGCGGCTGCCCGGCCCCTGTCGCACCTGCCCGGCCCCTGCTCGCCCGCCCGGCCCCGTCGCCCCTGCCCGGCCCTGCTGTGGCCTGCCCGGGCCCCGTCCCTGCCGCCCGGCCCCGTCGCAGCCGCCCGGCCCCGTCGCAGCCGCCCGGCCACGTCGCAGCCGCCCGGCCACGTCGCAGCCGCCCGGCCCCGTCGCCCCTGCCCGGCCCTGCTGTGTCCGGCCCGGCCTCGTCCCTGCCGCCCGGCCCCGGTCGCAGCCGCCCGGCCCGTCGCAGCCGCCCGGCCATGTCGCAGCCGCCCGGCCTTGTCGCTGCCGCCCGGCCCCGTCGCCGCCGCCCGGCCCCGTCGCCGCCGCCCGGCCTTGTCGTGCCTGCCCGGCCCCGACGCACCTGCCCCGGCCCTCCATACTTCCTGGTACTGTCCCCCGTTCCCCGCACCACTTTGCACCCTCCTGCACTTTCCTGCCCCGCCTTGCATCGCATTGCACCTCCCTGGATCGCACTAACCGCACTGCACCGCACTGGACCGCACTGCATCGCACTGCATCGCACTGCACCGCACTGGACCGCACTGAACCGCTCTGCATCGCACTGCACCGCACTGCACTGTCCTCCACTGCCCCTCATGGCTGCTGAGCTTCGTTTTGATGTTGAGGGTCAGCCTCTGGAGTTCGAGGCGTGGTTGGCTGACCTTCGCCGCCACCTCACTGGCCAGCGGCAGGACGGCCACCCGCTTTCTGCACACCTAGACGGTATGCTCCCCTGCCCTGACCCCCCTGCTGTGCTGCCCGCTGATCCCACGCCCGCTGAGCGCGAGTCCACTGCCGCTGCTGCCCTTGCCCGCTCTGTCTGGCTTTCCCGCGATGCCCTTGCTCAGCTCGCCATTAGCAATGCCCTCCCCCCCACTGAGCGCCCTCGCTTTAGAACCATTCCTACCGCCCAGGCCTACCTCGATGCTGTCATCAAGCGCTATTCTACCCCTCCTGCTGCCTCAGTGGGTCGCCTGATCCTTCCCCTGCTCTTTCCTGACCTGGCGTCTTTCCCCACTGTCTCTGACCTCGCTGCCCACCTGCGCTCGATAGATGAGGCCTGGCGCGCTGCCTGCACTGATGCTCAGCTTAGAGTCCACCAGCCTCCCATGACCTCTACCCTCTACCTCCTTGCCACCCGCCTACCTGACCGCCTTGCCGCCGCCCGCGACCAGTTCCTTAGCATCCACCCTGCTGCTCTCACCCTCACCGACTTTGTTGACACCCTGACTGCCATAGAGACTCGTCACCGCTCCATAGCCCTGGCGAGCGGTACAGTACCGGTCCCTATCTTTCAGGGTTGTGCCCCCGCTCAGTGTACCTTCTCCGACGGCTCTGTCGCTGTGGCTGAGACTGCTGCTGCAGTGCAGTCCCGCTCGGCGAAGGGCCGCCGCCCCAAGGTTGGGAGCGGCGGAGGCGGCGGGGGTGCGGGTGGGGGTAGTGGTGGAGGCGGGTCGTCCGGTGCCGGTGCGGACGTGGGGACCCTGCCCGGTCCAGCTGCCCCGCTGCCTCCACAGTTGCAGCAGCCGCAGCAGCAGCAGTCGCCGCAGCCGCAGCCTTCACAGCAGCCGCAGCAGCCGCCGCAGACGAGGCAGGCGAGTACTCTCCCACCTGGGTGGCCTGGAGCTGGTGGTGGTCGTGCGCGTGGTGGTGCACCGGGTGGTGGTTCTGGAGGCGGGCCCTGTCAGTACCAGATCCAGACCGGTCCTCGCCGCGGCTTCGTTTGCGGTAAGATCGGTCATTCTACTCCTCGCTGTTTTCGTCACCTGGACGACCTGTTCCGCCAGCGCTTTGGCCCGGCGCCCGACCTCCCGGACTGGCACAGCTTGCTTAGGCGTAGCATTAGGATTTTTGACTTGGACATGGATGCCATTGTAGCGGCCTTGCATGTGATGTATGCTGATGACTCTAGTGTGCTTCCCTCTTATTACCCCGTGTTGCCTAGTGTAGCGGTGCCTAGCGTAGACTCCCCTGCTGCGTCAGGCGTAGGATCTCCTGCTTTGCTTAGCCTTGGTGCTTCCACCGCTTCACTGCTGCCTCGCGCGACTGCTGCGCTTTCCTTCACCTTGGACTCTGGCGCCTCCCGGTGTTTCTTCCGCGACTCCACGACGCTGACGCCGCTGCCTGTTCCCGCTGCAGTTACTCTTGCTGACCCCTCCGGTGGTCCCGTCGTTGCCCGCAGTTCCACCTCCCTTCCCTGTCCGGCGGTTCCTTCGGGCACTCTCACAGGTCTGCATATCCCCTCGTTCTCCAGGAACCTAGTTGGTGTCGGCTGCCTCCAGGACCTTGGCGTCACCACTACGTTCCCTGGTCACGAGCGGTATGCTGTCTGTACCGAGGCCGCCACTGGTGCCCCCCTGTCCACGTTCCCCCGGGACCCAGTGTCCGGCCTGTTCACTCTGGACACCGTGACCCCCCCGGCTGGAGCGCTCCCTCAGGTGGCTGCGTCTACCCAGGTTGCTGCTGCCTGCTCCTGTCGGTCCCTCACTCACCCGACTCTCCTTTGGCACCACCGCCTAGGTCACCCTGCGCTCCCGCGTCTGCGTCACATGTCCCAGCACGGTCTCGTCCTTGGTCTCCCCGGTTCGTTCCCCGAGTTTCCCTCCTCCCCCGCCCCACCGTGCATGCCTTGTGTCGAGGGCCGGCTCCGCCGTGCCCCTCACTCCTCCTCTTTTCCCCCTACCACCGCACCACTGCTGACTCTGCACATGGACGTCTGGGGCCCAGCCCCGGTCCATGGGCCGCGTCGCGAGCGCTTCTTCCTAGTGCTTGTCGACGACTTCACGCGCTACACCACCGTCTTCCCCCTGGAGCGGAAGGCCGACGTGCCTGACGTTCTCATCCCCTGGCTTGTCTCTGCTCGTGTCCACCGCGGTCTCCCTGCCTTGCGCCTTCACTCCGACCGGGGTGGCGAGTTTGCCTCAGGTGTCCTTGGTCGCTTCTGTCGTGCGGAGGGCATCACCCAGACGTTTACCCTGCCGGACTCCCCGCAGCAGAATGGGGTCGCTGAGCGACGCATCGGTTTGGTCATGGAGGTGGCTCGCACCTCCATGATCCACGCCGGTGCACCCCATTTTCTGTGGCCGTTCGCCGTGCGCTACGCCGCTCACCAGCTTAACCTGTGGCCGCACCCCCAGCGGCCGCAGGTTTCGCCGACCCTTCTGTGGACCGGGTCCCCTGGTGACGCGTCTGCGTTCCGCGTCTGGGGCTGCCTTGCTCACGTTCGTGCCTCTGGCACGGACAAGCTCACTGCCCGCACCCTCCCCTGCGTCTTCCTCGGTTTCCCCCTTGACGCGTCCGACTGGCACTTCTACCACCCGCCGTCTCACCGCTTCTTTCACTCTCGCGACGTCACCTTTGACGAGTCCGTCTCCTTCTACCGCCGCTTTCCCCACCGTGGTCCCCCGGTTACTCCCCCCCTTTTCCTGGTTCCTCCCTCCCTGGTGGTCCCTGCCCCTCCCCCCCCCCGCCCCCCCGTCCGGCCCCCTCTGGTGTGTCTCACGTCACCCCCCTCCCGTCGGTCGTCCCGGTCGACGAGTCTTCTGACTCTGGTAGTCCTCCGGCGCAGTCCTCGCCGTCTGTCCCTCCCCCGGTGTCTCCTCCTCCACCGCCTCCGCAGCCGCCGTCGCCGCAGCTGCTGCAGCCGTCGTCTCCACCGCCGCCGCCGTTGCAGCCGTCGTCTCCGCCGCCGCCGCCGTCGCAGCCGTCGCTGCAGCCGCCGCCGCCGCCGCCGCTGTCGTCGCTGCCGCCGTTTGTGGACTCTGGGGGTGTCCCTTCTGGGGGTGCAGGTGTGGAGGGTTCGGGAGGTAGCCGTCGCGCAGCTTGTGGCCCTGGTGTTGGTGTTGTGTCGCCGCAGCAGCAGTCCCCGCCTGTGTCCGCCCTCCGTCTGCTCGGCCTTCCGTCTCCTGACCCTGCGCCTGTTCCTCTCCTGCCGTCTCCTGCCGTCTCCCCGCTGTCTGACTACCTTCGTGCCGCTCGTCCTCTTGTTCCTCGGGTCCTTGCCTCTCTCGTTACCGACCCGTCTGTTCCCGTGTCGAGTCTTGACGCCCTCGTCGCTGCGGTCGCTGACTTCGCCTCTACCCGCCGCCTTGACTACGCCACCGCTCTGGTCTCTCACCCTGCCTGTCCTTCGTCTGTCGGGGGTGCTCCTGCCCTCGGCAGTGACGTCCTGGAGGACCGCCAGTTTGAGCTTGCTTTCCTGTCCGAGGCTGCTCCCCATCTCTGTTCCATGCTGCTAGTCCCTGAGGGTGACCCAGACGCTTTCGACATCCCGACCCCTCGTACTTACGCTGAGGCGGTTTCGGGACCCTGGGCCTCACAGTGGATAGCTGCCATGGAGCAGGAGATGGCATCTTGGAGATCCACCGGCACCTTCGTCGACGCAGTTCCCCCACCTGGGGTGAACGTGGTCGATGGCCGTTGGCTCTTCAAGGTGAAGCGCCCTCCTGGAGAGCCGCCTGTGTTCAAGGCGCGCTACGTGGCTAGAGGCTTCAGTCAGCGCGAGGGGGTGGACTTCTTTCAGACTTTCGCTCCTACCCCGAAGATGACTACTCTTCGGGTGCTGCTACACGTAGCGGCTCAGCGTGACTACGAGCTTCACTCCCTCGACTTCTCCACTGCCTTTCTTCAGGGCAGCCTTCACGAGCAGGTCTACCTGCGTCGCCCTCAGGGCTTTACTGGCACCTTCCCCCCTGGGACCCAGTGGCTTCTGCGGCGGCCAGTCTACGGCCTGCGCCAGGCGCCTCGTGAGTGGCACGACACTTTGCGTGCTACCCTTGCTGACCTGCAGTTCTTTCCGTCCTCTGCAGACCCCTCGCTCTTCGTTCGTGCTGGCTCGACTCCGTTCTACATCCTCGTCTACGTAGACGACCTGGTCTTTGCCACTGCTGACAGGGACGCACTGGCCTCCGTGAAGGCAGAGCTGCTGAAGAGACACACCTGCACTGACCTTGGAGAGCTGCGCCGTTACCTTGGCTTGCAGATCTCCAGGGACAGAGCCGCGCGCACCATCACCCTGACTCAGTCACACTTGGTGCGCCAGGTCCTTCAGAGGTTCGGCCTTCAGTTCTCCTCCGCACAGCCCACCCCTCTTCCTCTGGACCACAGACTCTCCGCTCCAGTTCCTGAGGAGTCGGTAGATCCCAGTGGTCCTTACGCTGAGCTAGTGGGTTGCCTCATGTACCTGATGACTTGCACTCGCCCAGATCTCGCATACCCTCTCAGCATCCTGGCTCGTTTCGTGGCCACAGGCAGACACCGACCTCAGCACTGGTCTGCCGCTAAGAGGGTTTTGCGTTATCTTGCAAGTACATCGGGCATGGGGTTAGTGCTAGGCGGACGCAGGCCAGTGGTCCTTACTGGACACACAGACGCTTCTTGGGCAGACGACGCCGAGACGCTCAGGTCTTCCCAGGGCTACTGCTTTAGCCTTGGCTCAGGTGCTGTCTCGTGGAGAGCTACCCGCTCCTCGTCTGTTGCCCAGTCCAGCTGTGAGGCTGAGATCTACGCCGGTGCCATGGCGGCACAGGAGCTCCGCTGGCTGACCTTCTTGCTCACTGACTTAGGTGAGCGGCCTAGCTCTGCCCCGGTCCTGTACGCTGACAACAGGGCCATGATCCTCCTGTGTCAGGAGCCTCGACTCGAGGGCAGAGCGAAGCACATCCAGCTGCGGTACTTCCTCCTGCGTGAGCTACAGCAGCGTCGCCAGGCTCGCGTAGTACACTTAGCCTCCGGTGCCAACACAGCTGATATCTTTACGAAGGCGCTTGCGCCTAAAGATCATCAGCGGCACTGTGTACAGCTTGGTCTGGTTCCTGTAGTCTCTCACTTACTCGGGCCTTGACTTTGTACTGCCCTATATATATCTGTGTGTACACTCAGACTGGACTTGTGTCCTCTTACAGTGGTTGGACTAGTAGTGCCGCCCTGTACTAGTTCTTGCCTTGCCTGTACTCCTTCTGACTGGTCTTTTAGACCCTTGTCTCAGAGGCTGGACTAGTAGTGCCACCCTGAGCTGCTTGTCTAGAACATTCCCCTATGCAGTCCAGGGGGTGTGTCAAACATGTTAAGTTATCATGCTTGTATAGACTGTATAGGGTCATCTTCTAGAGAGTACAACTGTTAGGTATATGTTTGTGTACTCTCTCTCTCTATTCATCAATTTCACTGTTTGATAGAATATTCTCCAGCGGGGCTGGAATCTGGTTGGTCATGTCAACTTATACATATTATCTATGTAGAAGTTATAGGCTAGACTGAGGTATGCTTCTAGTGAGTACAACCAACTAGTATTTGTTCTAGGTTTCCACCTCTAGTAATCATTCGTATCTACGTTAACATGGTATCACGCTTAGGTTAGGATCCCCCCGCCTACCGCTTCCGCCCGTCGCGCCTCCTAGGCCCCGTCGCGCCCCCTAGGCCCCGTCGCGCCCCCCCTGGGCCCCGTCGCGCTCGTTAGGCCCCGTCGCGCCCCCCTGGGCCCCGTCGTGCCCGCTGGGCCCCGTCGCGCCTCCTAGGCCCCGTCGCGCTCCCCCTAGGCCCCGTCGCGCCCGCTGGGTCCCGTCGCGACCCCTAGGCCCTAACGCGCCCCCGCTGGGCCCCGTTGCGCCTCCTAGGCCCCGTCGCGCCCCCCATGGGCCCCGTCGAGCTCGCTGAGCCCCGTCGTGCCTCCTAGGCATCGTCGCGCCTCCTAAGCCCCGTCGCGTCCCCCCCCTCTGGGCCCCGTCGCGCCCGTTCGGCCCCGTCGCGCCCCTCCTAGGCCCCGTCGCGCCCGCTGGGCCCCTTCGCGCTTCCTAGGCCCCGTCGCGCCTGCTAGGCCCCGTCGCGCCCCCCCTGGGCCCCGTCGCGCCCGTTAGGCCCCGTCGCGGCCCCCCTGGGCCCCGTCGTGCCCGCTGGTCCCCGTCGCGCCTCCTCGGCCCCGTCGCGCCCCCCCTGGGCCCCGTCGTGCCCGCTGGGCCCCGTCGCGCCCCTTAGGCCCCGTCGCGCCCGCTGGCCCCTGTCGCGCCCGCTGGCCTCCTCCTAGTGCCGCTCGGCCTCCTCCTAGTGCCGCCCGGCCTCCTCCTAGTGCCGCCCGGCCCCTTCCTAGCGCCGCCCGGCCTCTCCTCAGCGCTGCCCGGCCCCTCCTCGTGCCCGACCGGCCCCAGCAGCACCAGCCTGGCCCCTCCCAGCACCAGCCCGGCCCCAGAGCACCTGCCCGCCTCCCCTGCTCGGCCTGCCGTGTCCTCTCGGGCCCTGTGTCTTCTGCTTGCCTGCGCTGGGACGCCTAGCTGCTGCCCTACTGGAGAGTGCTGCCGCCGTGTCCCCGCGCCGCTGTGCTCCTGTGCCGCTGAGGAGCTGTGCTGCTGTGCCGCTGTGTCGCTGAGGAGCTGTGCCGCTGACCCTGCACGATGGCTGACTTTGTGCTCCGCCTGGACGCTGAGGGCCACGCGGTTGACTTCGCCGCCTGGCTCTCCGATCTTCGCCGCCAGCTTACAGGTCAGCGCCAGGATGGCCACTCTCTGGTTGTCCATGCTGATGGCTTGCTCCCCCGTCCCCCTGCACCTACTCCCCTCCCTGCTGACCCCTCCTCTGATGACCGTGAGGCTTTCTCTACTGCTGCGCTGGCCTGTGCGATCTGGGACTCACGCGATGCAGTAGCTCAGGTTGCTATTAGTCACGCCCTCCCTGTGTCTGAGCGCTCGCGTTTTGCTACTGTTGAAACGGCCAAAGCTTATTTAGACGCCGTTATTGCTCGCTATTCCACCCCTGCCTCCGCTTCTGCTGGCCGCTTGCTCTTTCCGATGCTGTTCCCAGACCTGGCTGCCTTCCCTACTGTCGCAGATTTTGCCACTCATTTGCGTGCCCTAGAGACTCGCTATCGCACTGCCAGCACTGCTGCCCAGCTCACTGCGCTCCCCCCTCCTTTCTGCATGACGCTCTATTTTATCGCTATGCGCCTGCCAGACCGCCTCGCTAGTGCTCGCGACCACTTTCTTAGCCAGCACCCGGGTGACCTCACCCTGACCGCCTTTGTCGACACCCTCACTGAGATCGAGACTCGCCAGCGCACTATCGCTCAGTCGAGCGGTGCGCCGCCAGTCTCTATCTTTCACGGCTGTGCCCCATCCCCGTGCACGTTCACTGACGTTTCGGCTGCGGTCGCCACGGCGACCCCTCTTACCGAGACGGCTGCTGCTGTCCACCCGCAGCAGCGCTCGCGTCGCGGTGGCCGTGGCCGCCAGGGAGGTAGGGGTGGTGACGCAGGTGGTAGTGGTCGTGGTGGTGGTGACGGTAGTCTGCCTGAGGGGACTACCACCGGTGGGCAGGAGCAGCAGTCCCAGCAGCAGCAGGACCAGCCCCAGCCGCAGCCGCCGTCCCAGCAGCACCCGCCGCAGCCGTGGGCTCGTCTCCCGCCTGGTTGGCCCGGCACCTCCGGAGGCGGTGGCCGTGGTGGCGGCCCGCGCAGCTTGGCGTCTACCAGCGGCTCCAGTGCTGTGACCTGCCAGTACCAGCTTCAGACCGGGCCTCTCCGCGGCACTCTGTGCCGCCGCCCGCACCCGACCGCCCGCTGTTTCCGCCGCCTCGACGATCTTTTTCGTCGTCGCTTTGGCCCGGCCCCGGACCTCCCTGACTGGCACAGCCTGCTCCGCCAGGGCGTGCCGATCTTTGAGTTAGACATGGATCAGATAGGTGCTGCTTTGCATGCTTTGTATGCTGACGCTTCTAGTGTTGATGGATCTTACTACCCTGTGTACTCTAGTTTAGGTGTTTCACCCTTGTGTAGCTTAGCTTCCCCTGCTGCGACAGGCGTAGGACTGCCTAGGTTGCCTAGTCTAGTCGCTGCACCGGCTCCGTCCCCGGCCCCCGCCACTGCGTCGCTGTCCTTCACTCTCGACTCTGGTGCTTCTGCCTGCTTCTTCCGCGACCGTTCCACGCTCACGCCGCTTGCTGCACCTGCTGTTGTCTCTCTCGCTGACCCCTCTGCGGGTCCGGTCGTCGCGCGCAGTTCTACGTCCCTTCCCTGTCCGGCAGTTCCCTCGGGCTCCCTTACTGGCCTCCACGTTCCCTCGTTCTCCAGGAACCTGGTTGGTGTCGGCTGTCTCCAGGACCTCGGCGTCACCACCACGTTCCCCGGGCACGAGCGGTTCGCTGTCTTTTCTGAGGCTGTCTCAGGTTCCCCCCTTGCGACGTTCCCCCGGGACCCGGTGTCCGGTCTGTTTACCCTACACACCGCTTCCCCCCCGGTTGGTGCGTCCTCCCAGGTCGCTGCAGCTTGCTCGTGTCGGTCCCTCACTCACCCCTCCCTTCTCTGGCACCACCGCTTAGGTCACCCTGCTCTCCCGCGTCTCATGTGCTGACCTGCAGTTCTTTCCGTCCTCTGCAGACCCCTCGCTCTTCGTTCGTGCTGGCTCGACTCCGTTCTACATCCTCGTCTACGTAGACGACCTGGTCTTTGCCACTGCTGACAGGGACGCACTGGCCTCCGTGAAGGCAGAGCTGCTGAAGAGACACACCTGCACTGACCTTGGAGAGCTGCGCCGTTACCTTGGCTTGCAGATCTCCAGGGACAGAGCCGCGCGCACCATCACCCTGACTCAGTCACACTTGGTGCGCCAGGTCCTTCAGAGGTTCGGCCTTCAGTTCTCCTCCGCACAGCCCACCCCTCTTCCTCTGGACCACAGACTCTCCGCTCCAGTTCCTGAGGAGTCGGTAGATCCCAGTGGTCCTTACGCTGAGCTAGTGGGTTGCCTCATGTACCTGATGACTTGCACTCGCCCAGATCTCGCATACCCTCTCAGCATCCTGGCTCGTTTCGTGGCCACAGGCAGACACCGACCTCAGCACTGGTCTGCCGCTAAGAGGGTTTTGCGTTATCTTGCAAGTACATCGGGCATGGGGTTAGTGCTAGGCGGACGCAGGCCAGTGGTCCTTACTGGACACACAGACGCTTCTTGGGCAGACGACGCCGAGACGCTCAGGTCTTCCCAGGGCTACTGCTTTAGCCTTGGCTCAGGTGCTGTCTCGTGGAGAGCTACCCGCTCCTCGTCTGTTGCCCAGTCCAGCTGTGAGGCTGAGATCTACGCCGGTGCCATGGCGGCACAGGAGCTCCGCTGGCTGACCTTCTTGCTCACTGACTTAGGTGAGCGGCCTAGCTCTGCCCCGGTCCTGTACGCTGACAACAGGGCCATGATCCTCCTGTGTCAGGAGCCTCGACTCGAGGGCAGAGCGAAGCACATCCAGCTGCGGTACTTCCTCCTGCGTGAGCTACAGCAGCGTCGCCAGGCTCGCGTAGTACACTTAGCCTCCGGTGCCAACACAGCTGATATCTTTACGAAGGCGCTTGCGCCTAAAGATCATCAGCGGCACTGTGTACAGCTTGGTCTGGTTCCTGTAGTCTCTCACTTACTCGGGCCTTGACTTTGTACTGCCCTATATATATCTGTGTGTACACTCAGACTGGACTTGTGTCCTCTTACAGTGGTTGGACTAGTAGTGCCGCCCTGTACTAGTTCTTGCCTTGCCTGTACTCCTTCTGACTGGTCTTTTAGACCCTTGTCTCAGAGGCTGGACTAGTAGTGCCACCCTGAGCTGCTTGTCTAGAACATTCCCCTATGCAGTCCAGGGGGTGTGTCAAACATGTTTAGTTATCATGCTTGTATAGACTGTATAGGGTCATCTTCTAGAGAGTACAACTGTTAGGTATATGTTTGTGTACTCTCTCTCTCTATTCATCAATTTCACTGTTTGATAGAATATTCTCCAGCGGGGCTGGAATCTGGTTGGTCACACTCGAGTCGGCGTCATTGACAGGGACGGTGGGGGGGGATTCACGGAAATCACGGGGCGGGGGAGTTGGGACTGGGAATCCGCTATTAGAAGAATCAGGGTCGGGCTTCGTTACGACGCTGGAAAAACAGGCCACACTACACTACGCACGCTGATCGATCAGAGTTCACTCTTAAAAAAACCCTGAAATTTCAGGCCTCTGTCTTAAAAAAATCCTGTGTCATCAGGGTCACCCCCCAAAAAAGCCCTGATTTTACCCTGAATCAGGGTAAAAAGCCTGCAATCTGAGGCCCTGCACCAAATAATATTGAACTGTTGTCAATTACCCTCACTGAAGCACAGTTCCTGCAAGACAGACAAACGAGATGTTGGTAAATGGAGACAAGGAAGCAGGAACTGGAAATATTTGAGCTTCCATGCAATGCAACCAAGCAGCGTGTTCCGAGATTCAGGCGAGAAGGGCTAATCTGGGAAGAGCTTAGCCTGGAAAGAAGCCTTAGGAACACAATCAACTGACCTGAAGGGGCATTCCGCTTGCACTCATTGAGCATGTCTAGGTAAAACTGGCACTTGGAGATGTCACTCCCATGAGCTTCCACACACTGCAAAGGCAGTCAAGGGGGAAATGAACGCAGCAGCACCATGTTCAGGAGGGAGGTGAGGTGAACACATCAAGCCATTAGGCAGCAAAAGTAGCACACGGGTCTCCACTTGTAGCTGGGAGTGACATTCATGGATCCCTTGCACAGAAGCCTACCTTGGTGAAGTCCTGCTGCAGCTGAGCACAGTCCGTCGGCGAGCTGGCAACTGCAGGAGCTGCAGCAGGCGCAGCGGCAGAAGGAGCAGCAGGAGCTGCGGAATTTACATGCTCATGCACCACAGTGCGCGGACCCATGATGGCATCCACCGCTCTGTTGGCGATGGCGGAGCCAGTGCCAAACGCCATGCCCTCTCCCACCGTCTGCATCAGTCCACCCAGCATGCTTCCCCCTCCAGAGGCTGCTGCTGGTTGAGCCGGGGGAGGCGCGGGTTGCGCTGCTGCACAAGTGATGGGAGGGGACCCGAGAGTAAAAGGTGTCAAGAAGACACGTGAGATGGAGGTTGAACGCAGGCGTTGAAAATCCGACGGATCTGGTTGGATCAGGCACGAAGAGCGAGCCAAAATGGTCTGATCGACTACCTGGTGCGGGTGGAGGCGCGGAGTGAGTGTGCGATGCAGGCGCTGGCCTCGGCGCGGGCCTCGCCGGAGCAGAGGCCCTCGACCCTGCAGGCGAGAGAGAAACCAGTCGCACGGTGATCTCGTGGTGAGGACTGCCGGTGATCGCGTAAAAATCAGGAGTCTGGATGATCCCAAGACGGGAGAGCTTACCTGAAGATCTGCTGGTAGCACGAGGCATCGCGTCTATGGAATGGTAGCGAGGAGATGGATACGAGCAGAAGGAACACGAGGGTCGCTGATCCCAGGAGAAGTATGCTTCAGACTGCAGTTCAGCTGGGAAGAGTGCGTAAACCTGTTCAGGACGAAAGATGAGCGAGTTTGACGGTGAGACTATCGGTCTGAGGGTGAACTTGATCAGTAAATTATGGCTCTTGGTTGACTTGAACGTCAGCAGGGAGAAGAACGCACGCCCTGGGAAATTGCTGGCTTGGTTGGCTCTCGGTAAAATCAAGGAGTCACGACTCACGAAGACTTGGCGGTTCTCGCGACGATGGCGACATCTTTCGCAACACGCAACCACCAATCGATCGCCACCACCCCTCCAGAAAGTTCGGCACCCAATCATCGCTGATTTGTGCACTCAAACAAAAGTATCCGCGTTGTCGAGGTACTCATGTAGCGCACAGAAAGCCTTCCCAGTTTTCTGGTCGCGAATATACCCACGCTAGAAGATTTTGTGTCTGGAGCCCAAGTGCTAGCGAATAACGTGTATACTCCGGGGGGAGATGCCGCACCTACACGCCCATATTTTCTGCACCACACCAGAAACGCCACGCGTTGGTGCTAGTTACAAATAGTTCTGTTCCGATTCCAACATCCAACGTTCGCAGTTCGCGCGCTGACCGTGCAGCTCTCGATTCTCACAACCATTCCCCGGATTCTGTGCGTTTGAGTCTCACCGGCGCGCTCATGTCGACGGCAGCGCAGCCGCTGCTACCAGCGCAGACAGGCCCGCCCGACCCGGTGGACGACCTCTTCCGCGCGGCGTCCTCCCTCTCCGACGGCTACAGCGCCGTCGCCCCCGCCAGCGCAGTTGCCCCAGCCAGCGCCATTCCGCCGCAACGGCCGCTAAACACGCTGACAGGTGAGTCCGCAACATGGTCCACTCGTGGTGCTTTCTCCCCTCCCCTCCCTCTCCCGTCCCTTCTCTTCCCACCTTTCCGCCCTTCCGCTTCCCTCTTCTCAACAAATCTCCTCCCGCTGTGCCCCTAGAGCGGCTCAGAGCGAACATTTGAAGCCTGAATCTGCTCGTGCCTCTAGTCCAGTTCCCCTGCCCCCCCTCCCCCCCCTCCCCCCTCCCAATCCCTGCCTGGCCAATCTCCCTCAGCTCTCCCCTCCCCCTCTCCTCCATCTCGCCGCAACCAGCTTCCCCATCTCCTCGCATTCCAACCTCTTCCCCTCCCCTACCCGTCCGTTGCCTCCGCTCCTTCCATTCCCCCTCCTCCCCTCCCCTTTCCTCCCCCCAGAGCTTGTATCGGAGACATTGTGGAGGGACGTGCCGTCTTAGCCACTTCCCCCGCTCCACCCTCCCCCCTTTCCCCCGCGCTCCCCCCCCCCCCCCTCTCCGTCCTCCCGTCCCCCCAGAGCCGGTATCGGAGACCCTGTGGAGGGACGTGCAGCGAGTGCAGGCGAATCTGCGCTGTGTGCTAGTACCGAGCGCGCAGAGCTCTCTCCGAGACTGGGACCTGTGGGGGCCGTTCTTCTTTATAGTCACGCTCGCCCTGCTGCTCTCCTCCTCTGCCAGCGAGAACAAGGTGAGCATGAAATGGAGTCAGAAATAGGCGAGTGTAACGAAGCCAGCGTTGCGGGCATTGGTGAATTGCCAGATTCAACTGCTGTCTGTTTCAATTAATTCCCCTACCCTACCCTACCCTACCCCCTCTCATCTTTCCGTCTGTTTCATTTCATTCCCCTTGCCTAACCCCTGCCACTCAGGGACCGCCCCCTGCCGAGCTAGGACCGCCCCCCTGCCACTCTAGGATCGCCCCCTGCCGCTCTAGGACCGCCCCCCTGCCGCTCTCTAGGATCGCCCCCTGCCGCTCTAGGACCGCCCCCTGCCGCTCTAGGACCGCCCCCTGCCGCTCTAGGACCGCCCCCCTGCCGCTCTGGGACCACCCCACTGCCGCTATGGGACCGCCCCCTGCCGATCTCGGACGCCCCCCTGCCGCTCTTGGACCTCCCCCTGCCGCTCTAGGACCGCCCCCCTTCCGCTCTAGGACCGCCTCCTCGGTTTCGACTGCCTTTGCCTTTCTCGTCTGGGCTTGAACCAGTCCTCTCTTCATTTCGAAAACACTTGTCTTCTCTGCATTCCGAGTCTCGCAAAAACCAACTCCTCTGTGCTCGTTTCTCCCTTCCGGTCGTTGTGTGTCCCAGGCACATGTGTTTGCGGTGGTGTTCGGAACAGTGTCAGCAGGAGCCGTTGTGCTCACACTCAATGTCCAGCTGCTGGTGAGTGCAGCTCACGGCCGTCCTTCCCCTTGCTCACCCTTGTTTCCGCTACCTCGACTTCCCGTCTTGTGGCTGTCATCGCCTCCCTCTGTGTGTTGCTGGCTCGACTCCCCAACGCTCACCACGTCTCTGCCTCTCATGCTGCCTCTCTGTGCGCAGCTTAGAGGGTGGGCACTTCATTGTCCTCTAGAGCCTCTCTCCACCGTGCTCCACTGTGTGCTTTGGCTTCTGCCTCCCTGTGTTCCTCACTCTCTCCTGTACCTGCTCTCACCACCTGTCCGCCGCTCATGGTGCCCCTTGCATGTGTGCCTGTGTCTCTCTGTCTCTCAGGGTGGGCGCATCATCTTCTTCCAGAGCCTCTCTCTGCTCGGCTACTGCCTTGTGCCTCTCGACCTCGCCGCCCTCCTCTGCCTCTTCACCACCGCCCGCCTCCTCCGCATGGCGCTCGTTTTAGTCACATTCGCCTGGAGCTCCTCAGCTGCCTACCCCTTTGTGGCCAAGGCTGTTCCCGAGTCGCGCAGAGTGCTGGCAGTGTACCCTGTCTTCCTGCTCTACACTGCCATTGGCTTCCTCGTGCTCGCTAATGACTAGGTAGGTGGACCATGTGGATCACGTGGACCATGTGGACCATGTGGGCCATCTTGCAATCGGATGCATGGGATGGGATACTCGGCGATTTGTAAGGTGCCCCTGTATGATAGCGAAATCACCCGTGATTGGTCCGGTAACACTGAAAGGCGCTGCTTAGTAAAGTTTGTAATTTGAAAATCACTCATCATGGCTTTGTGGAAGAGCACCGAGGGTAGACAGCTAGTCAGGTCGCACAATAACGCGGATTTCCTCAAGGCTATCTGAGGGCAGGCCAGACACGGACCCCCCAAGGCTGAGCACTCTCTCCAGCAACCCCAGCGCCTCTGCAGTCACCACCTCCCCCGGCAGCAGCACCGGGATGCCGGGCGGGTACGGGCACAGCATGTCCGCACTGCACCGCCCCACCGCCTGCCCAGCTGGCACCACCTCACTGGGCGAGAAAAAGGCATCCCTCGGGGGCAGCAGAGGGGCGAGCGGTGCGGTCTTGCTGCTGGTTAGTGAACTTGGCAACGACAGATATCCAAGACCCAGCTCGTCATCCTCCTCCTCCCCATACCCTCCCCCCACCCTTTCACCCACTCCTCTCTCCCTCACAATGGCAGCGAAGGCAGCAACCACTCGGTCCACATCCCTGTCAGTGGTGCCCGTGCTGACAGCGAACATGATCCCATGCAGGGAGGGCAGCTCCCCCACCACACTGTGCTCTCGCAGCAACACGTCATCCACGTCATACCCAGTCATACCCATCTCCCGCACGCTCACCGCCACCCGCAGCGGGTCAAACCCTGCGAAACTGCCGCTGCCGTGGCTTGGACTGCTCACGTCCGTCTCTGCACCTGGGCTGAGCACTCGGAGGCCGAGGGACTGGAGGGAGGAGCGGAGGCGCGAGGCGAGGCGGAGGGCGCGGGCGAGGGAGGAGCAGAAGGAGGGGAGGGAGATGTGGCCGACGGTGGCGTCGAGGGAGGCGAGGAGGAGGTAGGAGGGCGAGGACGACTGCAGCAGCTGCAGGGCGCGGGCGATGTCACGCGGGCTCACACGGGGGGATGGCGCTGCTGCTGGTGCTGGTAGTGATGTTGCCGGGACTGATGCAGGGGATGCTGCACCTGCGTTGCCATGCACTGACTTGGCATCCCCATGCTTTGCAGCCCCATCCTCTGCATCCCCCTGCTCCGCATTGCCGTGCTCTGCATTCCCTAGACCAATGTGCAGCATGGCGGATTGAGTCATCGATCCAAGCACCTTGTGCGTCGACTGCACCACTATGTCCGCTCCCGCCTCTAACGCCGTCTCTGGCAGCGCGCTGTGGAACTTAAAGTGCGCGCCGTGCGCCTCGTCCACTATTAACGCCGCCCCCGCCTCGTGGCACGCCCGGGCTATTCCCCTGATGTCGCTGCATACCCCGTAATAAGTCGGGGAAACCACCAGAACAGCCCCTATTCGCGCGCCAGCAGCAGCCACGTGTCGTATAGCCTCCGTTACACTATCCAGGGTAACTCCGTGCGTAATACCCCAGGAATGATCGGTCACAGGGAGGATATAGTGCGGCACGGCTCCTGAGAGCACCATACCGGAAAACGCGCATTGGTGAGCGTTGCGGGGAAGAATAAGGACGTCGCCGGGTCGGCAACAGGCTACTATAGCGGCCTGCACGCCCACCGTGCTGCCGTTAACTAAGAACCGGGTCTCCGATGCGCCGAATACTCTGGCTGCGCGCTCCTGCGCCTCGGCGATGACGGATTCTGGCGCGAAGAGGTTGTCGAGATCCGGCAGCTCTGGCAAATCGTGACGGAAAACGTCCGCGCCGAACGCGGAGAGCGCGCGGGGAGGCGCTCCGAGACCCCTGCGATGAGCCGGAAAGTGGAAGCTTGCCACGTCAGCATCCGCGTTGGCTGCCAGCGCGTCCAGAAGGGGATCCGATCGAGTGGATTGAGGAGCTTCAGAAGTTTCTGAATGAGATTCACGCGTAGTTTGCGAAGATTCCGATGACCCTAACGAATGGTCAAGCAGTTGGATCGGCGACTGGGATGATTCTGCTCGGCGCGATAGCGAGGCAAATCGGCAGCCATGGCGTCCGGAGCGAGCCGTGAGGTTCAGATTTGAACGGGGTAAGGCACTAAACGATGACGCCGGGGAAAAATCAGTCCTTGTAAACGCATTGGGCGACGATAAGGCCGTCATTTCCGTGAGGATGCTTGTAGAGCTCGCTAGACATACGAAGTCGCATAGGTCATGAGCGATTATGGTAGGCAGATAAAACCTTCAATTCACGCAACGAAGCCAGAGTCTCGTATTTCAAGAGCGAGCAGCAAGCATAAAACTTCTGGTTGAGATGAGAGCTGCCAGTTTCGCACAGGTGATTTCGCCAATCTCGAAACCTCTACTCACGAAAAGTTCGCAATTCGCGACAGCTGCTCGCAGGTCTCGGTTCGGACCTTCCCCCCACCCCAGGTCTTCCCCCCCTCCCCCTGCTTCACTCCCCCCCTTCGGAGTATTTCTTTCCGCATCTTCCCCTCCGTCCTCCATCAGGTTTTCTCCGCCACTCCATCACCTCGCCACTATCAGCCGCGTCCGCCCCACTCCTTCCCTCCGCCATTTCCGCCCGGCTTATCTCACGAGTAGCCAGTATTCATTTTTCGCACACCGTTGACGTGAATAGGAGGGTGGAATATAGTGGTTAGCTATGGCGGCTTCGTCATACTGGCGCGCAGCGGGGATGACTTACCTCGCGTACGCGAATCAGTGCGCGGCGCATCTGCGGGCGTGCCTGAAGGAGCCGCTGAAGTCGCAGGCGATCGCGCGCGAGCAGGTGCACTACAAGATCGTGCAGTGGAAGAACGGCGTGCCGGAGAAGCCAGGTGCGTTGCGTAGCACGCTCTAGGGATCGTCGCAGCACCTTGCTTAGGCCGTCGGAGTGACGTAGATTCGGACAACGATTTTCGGACAACGATTTGATCATAGCAATCGACATTTGTGACGTCTCAAAACTCGATTCTGGCAACGACTGGCTTCTGGATGGGTTGCTGGTCAAGTTCCCAGTCTACCATAGCCTGGTGAAGTAGTCACCAGTGGGGTCCATTGTCCGTTCGTTCTGGCAGCGTTCCGTGTTATGAGTCTTTAATCCGCTTCATCTGATCTGACTGCCCCTTGCAGTGATCCGGCAAGTGTCCGAGGCCGCGAAGTCGGCCTGATCCACATGCTGCATCTCCCCATGCTGCACTGCAGCGCTCTGCTAAGCTTCTGAGCTAAACCACGCCACGGTGCCCAATTCAGGTTCATCTGATGTCTTCTGCCCTTATCAATGGCTGGGGAATGCTCCCTCACTCATGCAAAAAGTTCTTGACCACATGCTGGACCACTTGCTGTGCCACAACCTTACGGGGATCCTACAGACAAAGATCGTACGGTACATTTAGTTGAGCCTTTTTGCAATTTGTGCCACGATCAAGACATCCCTGGCTGGCTGTTGAAGATTGAGGAATGCCCCTAGCTCAGTAGGAAGGAATGCCCTTACTTCAGTAGTTGCTCTCGCTCATCACTGGTGGGGACACAGCTGCTTCTGAGTGAAATAATCCACCACAATGTACAGGCTATTAGCAATGGATTACACAGATGCCATTGCCAAGGCTCACCCTACCATTGGTCACATGCCATGGCCTAGACTCCCACAAGCAATGACCCTCTGGAATACACAATACAATACATCTTATATAAACACACGCACGCACACACAATCGCACAGCTACTGGTACGCTTCGGAAAGAGCAACACAATGGCAACACCATCAAATGCACCCTGGGCAGTCCTTGAATAAATGGAAGGAAGAGCAAGAACCTGCAGGATGTCGAGAGGCGCAAGTCAGACTGGATCGTGCAGAAAACTGGAGCGGTGCGGCGACATACTGGTCAGCACAACTCACACAGAAAAGAATAGAAGCAGCATCCTGTCACCAGGCCACGGCAACACGCCAGAACCCCCCCCCCTTCAGTTGAGGCATCTGAGGCTGTACTCGGAGAAGCTGCGCGGCAGCTGCGAGTGCAGCAGCTCCTGGTGCTGCAGCAGCGGTGGGGGGTCCGGCGAGAAGCACACTGTGAGCACCGTCACGTTGTCACACGCGTGCCGCCGAATGGCCTCCTCCACTAGATCCTGTGGTACGTTATGCGAGCAAGGGGAGGGGGGGGTTGCACTGTGGTGAGGCAAGCAGTAACACGAGCAAAGCAACACTTCGAATCAAGGATGCCGCACCTTGTGGAGTGTACCAAGATTAACAGAGAGAGGCGGTGTCGGGTCAAGGGAAGCATCAAGTCTGGAACCGCACCTTGGAGCACTGCTGGGGGTCGTTGTGCAGTCTGAGGCGCCTGCGAGCGAACGCCACGACCTCCTTGCTGCCGCCGCCCTCGTTGTTGAAGGCGTCCCACAGCCCGTCGCACGCCAGCACAAGAAACTCGTCCTCGGGGTTCGACAGATGCGCCTCGTGCACCTCCGGATCCGCTATAAGCGGCCCCTCTACCACGTCGCTGTCGCTGTCACTGCCCGGGGAGCATATGGAGGACAGCGACGCCCTCGCTGCAGCAGGCTCTGCACACGCCGCGCCACTGGCTCTACTGGCAGCCGCATCACCGTCACTACTACCCCCAGCATGACTACCACCCTCAGCCGCACAGCCTGTAGCAGCATCTGTAGCAGCATCTGTAGCAGCATCTGTAGCAGCAGCTGTAGCAGCAGTTGTAGCAGCTCCAGAAGCATCAGCATCAGCTGCAGCAGCTGCGGAGGATCGGCGCGTCTTGAGCCCCTCGAGGTGCCAGTCGCCCAGCGCTCTAGTGACGGCCAGCTGGTCGTTGAGGTAGTCGTCCACCACCCACCCGCCTGCCCGCTCCACGCGCGCCCGCTCGTGCTGGCACGCCGCGCGGTGGTCCCGCGACAGCTCCACCGCCTGCCCCCTGCGGCACAGCACTGCGCGGCAGTCGCCCGCGTTCGCCACATACAGAGACCTGAGGGGGATGGGGTCCAGGAGACGGAAGGTTGGGAGGGGGTCATGGCAAAGAAAAGGCGGTTCAGACGCAGCTACGCCCGTTCAACTGCGCCCCTAACCGTTCGAGTGCGACACAGCGCTGATTCACCCAACCGCGAACCAGCGTCTCTAATCATATTCACCTCCCCAGCAGCACTCGCCTCCCCACCTGCCCAGCAGCAGCACAGCGCGCAGCACAGCGCGCAGCACCATGCGTTCACCTGCGCGCCCCCCCACGTCCCATCGCGCCCTCACCTGCCCAGCAGCAGCACGGCCAGCGCGGTGGTGCCCGACTCCATCGCGTACCCCTCGGGCGTGCGCGCCGTCTCTAGCTCGCGGTCCGTCCGCAGAAACGCGTTCCGCAGCGCGCTGCCCACGTGCAGCGGGAACGCCGCGTCGCGCACCACGTGGCCCAGCAGCTTCTGCCGCGCGAACTGCGCCGCCGCGTCGCCGCCATGGCCGTCGAAGATCTGCGGGAGAGGGACAAGGGACGACGAGTAGAGGAGACGAGGGGAATGATGGGAGGCGCGGGACAAAGATCCACGATAGGGTGGAGGGGACAAGGGTGAATGGTTAAGCACCGCAGAAGAGGAGTTGCTCTCCATGTCTTACTTCCTCGCCATCCCTCTCAAGCCTCCTCCATTACCGACGCATGCGCTTCTCGTGTAGAATCGAGCACACCCCCAAGCGAGCTTGGTTTCTGAGTCGACTCATAAGTATAACCGAGGACACCGTCAAACGAGCTTTGTGCCGTGTCCACGCGTGACTCACCCCGTAGAAAGCTCGCGGATGAGCAACAGCCACGTCACCAATCGCCTGCGACAAGTCATCCACCGCCACGTGGGCGTCCTCCATCCGCTGCCGGCCGCCCTTATCCGCGCTAAAGCCGGAGCGGACGACAGGCCACGTGGACCCTGCCGCCCCTAGAAGCGACTGATTCAACTGCTCGTGACGCCGCTGCGAGGCACCCCCGTTCTGCTGCTGCTGAAACGGGGCTCGTGAGTCTAGTAAGGGCGAGGGTGCGACAGGGGGAGCGGGAGGCAGATGCAGCGTGCAGCTGCTGTGCGTGCGCGCGCCGAGCATGCACAGCGTGCCGTCCTGCGGGAAGGTTGAGGGAGGGGAGGCGGATATCATGCGGTTAGAGTCGTTTCTGTATGGAGACGCGACTGGCTTTACAACGAACATGGCGAGACGGAGCACAGTAATGGAGTTGCAGAATTCTGCAGAGGAACCGGCCTGGACACTCTCTAACGCCATGGCGAGTGGAAACGAAAGCCACGAAGACTATTAGAGCGAGAGACAACACCGGACTTACTTCTATTCGAGGCGGCTTCATGGGGTAATTCACCATCACGATTACTGTAGCACGAATTCCAAATGACTCTTCTAAGCAGTAACGACCAATACGTGAGCGGAAAGTCTCTAGACTGCTACTGAGCTGCGACAATAAATAACTTCACTTGAGAAGGACGGATCTCAGTTCTCAGTTCAACACCAACGACCTAACCGAACGGTATGCTATGACGTGAGAGAGCTAGTAGCTTTCACAAGCAACGTGACTTGAATGCAGAGTGGCCGCAGGCACTGGTCATAGATTTGTACGCGCTGCAGTTGAGGTCGGGGAGTCACGGCGTGTCCCGCGCGTACGTTTTTCACTCAATACCCTACCCAACCGTTTTTTCTCGTTGTTTTAATTTTCTTAATCGCAGAGCATCTTTCCCAGCCGCAATCAAACGCACGCGCAGGACACGCCCGAGCGAGACCTGGATGGAGGCACATGGGTTGCGGGAGGTGCACGCATGTGCTCCCCTGGTGCGGGGGTGATGCGTGCGGTGGAATCAAGGGAGATCGCCACGAAGCAGCGAAAGCTTCAGATGCCAGTTAGCAGCCTCGGGAATATACCAGACGAGCTCAGCTCAGGTAGGTCAGGTCAGGTCAGGCGCGTGGAGGGCCCACCTTCGGAGGGAGAAGGAGCAATTGAGCGAGGCTATTGGCCAACAAGTTGCGAGGGAAAGTAACAGGCAGTCTGGTTTGGTTAGCTGGTTCGGTCTGGTTGGCACGGACGGTTGCAATGATTCAAGGCAGTGAGGGACGAGGCGATGCATCCATGAACAGTTGTTGGCGACGGGAAATTGACGAACGAATGGACAGCACAGCAAGGGTTGTTGCGAGCCGTCGTGACAGACGAGACCGCTGACCCCTGACCAACCCAGCTGGCTTGAAAAGCTCACCCGTCGGACCGTCAAATGAGCAAAACATGAACGTTTCGGTATGAGCTGTCCTGTCATGGAACGTGTTACAATTTTGACGGAATGGCGCGCCAAACGCTTCCTCAAAAGCAGTGACCTCTTCCTTCTCACCCCTCACCCACTGCTCTGATGAGACAGCTGGGCTGGCGACAGGCGACTGGCGAAAACAAATATAACCCTTTAATGGCATCACGCTGGTTGAAGATCCGTTTTCGCCAACCAACTCGCCTCCATGGCAAGAGCTCACTTGAAGAGAAGTTTCGTCAAAGCTATCGCAAACCTCCTCAGCTGAGAAGTCTTCGCCAAACCGGCCAACTCCCTTCAGATCTCAGACCTGGTTGAGCTCATTTGGCGCAATCTGGCACCGTTCAGATCTAGATCTCCTATCTGATCCAATGGTAGCCAGCGCTCCCTTATCGTGAAAGCTAACGGTCGTTGAGGCGAACCACCGTCAAAGTGCAACGAATTGTTGTTAGCAGATCTGAGGCGTTTATCAAATCGTTTTGAAGAGATCCAACGGCCCTAGATCCCTCCGTCCGTCGTCCAAAGCTCAACGTCTATTCCTCGAGCGGGAAGCCATTAAGTTTTCACGAATTTCGAGCGGGACTCACGCTGATTGGGTGCGAAACGGGCGAGCTTTAACGTCGTCCATTCAACTGCTTACTCCAATCTAGACCGTATGACGCGATCTGCTTGAGATAGATCCGACGGTCCTACATCCCTCCCTCCATTTCCCAAGTCGAACGGGGTGTTTTCTTGGACGATTTTCGTCCACGAAATAGTGAGCCTGTTGTTTCCGCATCCCCCACCCCCTTGGTAGTGGGGTTTGAGTCCCAAAGAAAGGCATTTCGCCTCATTCCAATTTCTCATTTCCAACATTTCCAGCCGAAGAATGCCCCTCGCGAGACTACAATTTCTCCCATCCTCGGCATTTTGCCTCAATTCGGCTCATTTTCCGTCCGACGACTCCGCTTGCGGCTGCTGCGTCGTTGTGCTTCGCGTCTCCGCTTCGTCAACTTGACTCTCGTCTCTTCCAACCGAAAGATGCCTATCCATAGTCGCGGAAGCCGATTCATATGGTAAGCTTCAGCAACCGCTTATCGTTCTCGCAATATTATGTTTTTCCAAGACTTCCACTGTTGACTGATGATTCTTGTTCAAATTTCAGGTTCTGATTTCTGCTGCTCAACCTGCATCGAACCCAAGATCTGAAGCCCAGGGGCGTTGAGCTTGGCAGCACGCTTAGCAAATCTGCGTTTCTGTCATTCACGTCAGGCCTCTACTTCGACATGGCGTGATGCTTTCTCGCATCAAGACAATGTCATCTAAGAAGACCGTTAAGCGGTAAGCTCCTTCAACTTAAACGTTTCAAACTGATCGTCTATAACTTATTATATTCTGTTGCGATTTTGTTTCTTCCTTGTGCTAACCACTCTCGTGTTGCATGTTGCACGGATGCATGTCACGTGCGCGCAGAAACATCGCGAACCGTTCCTTCTGCCAACTTATCAAGCCGGGATTTCAGAGCCTTCTGCGACGCTCAGCATGCGTCGTCAGCCAACGACTTCCAACGCCGTCGCTTCCGCCACGCTTTTACTCCGACCAAACACGCCCAGCTAAGTACCCGACCCAATCCGTCAACCCGCCTCCCTGCCTTTGCGCTGACTTTTTGCTTACGCCATTTTTGTGGACTTCTGCCTTTCACGGCGATTGCTCATCGTCCCTCCCCCCTTCCCATCCCCTCCTTTCCGGAAGCCCATGGCACACGTGCTTGAGCCGCTTGCATAGTTCTCAGTCGCTAGCGGGTTAGACTTGTTGTCGTCGCTGCGCGCACGCGTCCAGTCTCCTCCTCCTTGATGTCTCCCTCGCTGTCGCTCGCTCCTGCATGTGTGCCTTGGGCGAACCCCTCCCTCCTCCCCCCCCCTCCCCCAGGTGTCGGAGCTGCTTCAGAAGATGCACCAGGCGCTGGCGTTGCTCCAAGGCATACTGCATGTACCAGCGCTGCTGCGCACGCCTCTGATGCCATCCCCTCGCCTCACTTCGCTCTCCTCCTCTTCCCTCCTCTCCCGCTCCCCTTGGCAGGTCACTTGGCCGCTAATTTCGAGGAGCGGTGGGGAATGGAGGTAGGACAGCGCGCGAGCTCCTGACGCTGCGTCGACTTCCTCATGCTGCTCCGGCTGCCTTCAGCTGCCTCGCTCACACCATCAGCTAAGTGGTCGCTTCCTCCGCTCACCCTCCCTTGCACGCCGTGTCGTTTTTTCCATCGCATCGTATGCTTTCTCCCATAAAATGGTGCCACTGGTGACTGCGTAGTGTACGGCCCACAGACCACCCTTACTACAGGTAAACACCCCCCTCAGGTTAAGCCTTCAGGTACCCGCCCCCCCCCCTACTGCAGGTACCTACCAGGTACAAGCCTCCGTGTCTGTGGATCGTAGCTGTGCCTCCACCAGTGGCGCCTCCCTTCGCTCTTCCTCCGTTTCACCACCTATGCAAATATCCTATTCACCCCAGGTGCAGCATCCGCTGTCGTACTCACTCTGTTTCCACTTGCATCCCCCCCTTCCCCTCACCCCCTCCCTTGCAGGAGATCAAGTGCCAGGCGTCCTCGGGGGATGCTCGGGGCATCACAGTCGTGCCTGCTCTTCCAGCGCCTTCACTGCTGCTGCTGCTGCTGGTGCAGCTGCTGTTGTCGTGGTAAGCTAAGTACCCTCCTTCCTACCTACGCCAAGTTGTTTGCGTCGCGTTCCTTGCAGTACTTCCTTGCCGCTTCTCATGCACTCGCCGTTCAAACTAAGCCACTGGTTGGGCCGGCTCACAGGCCATAAACCCCCTTCTTCAGGTAGCCCCTCAGGTGCAGGTAACCCCCTCAGGTATCCCCTCAGGTTCAGCCACAGCAGGTCCCCGTGGGGGTCTGTGGCGTGTGGTCGTGCCTCCACCAGTGGCCATCCCTTCCTTTCCTTCCAGCCTGTGCAGCTTCTTTTTCCTGTCGCCATCCATGCCGTCGCATGCCACTGACTGCTGCTGCTTGTGTGCATTGCAGGTGGAGGGGAGGGGCGAGGGGGTCAACACCGACTCTCCCCCGACGCCCCTCCCCTGTGGCCGTGCAGGTATTCACACACGGGAAGCGGGGAGGAGGAGGGCTGCCGTCAGGGAGAGAATCTTGGTCGGCCTTCGAAGGTGAGCCCCTTTCCTCACTTACCCTCTCCAGTCATTCCCGCTGCAGAGTTGGTTGACTTGACCCTCTCTGGTTTCGTCCATCTGTTCACTAGCCTTGCAGTTAATCCTCCTTCCCGCCTTCCCCCTCGTCCCCCTCTTCCCCTCCTGCAGGAGCTAGTGCGTCAGGATTGCTGGGGCGGTGCTCTGCTCCCGAGATGGTCGCTGGCCCTTCAATGCCACTCGCAGCAACTCGTCCAACTCCCTCATGCTGCTGCTGTGGTAAGCTAACTCACCCTCCTACCTGCCCACTTGAGTTGCATTCCTAGCAGTAATTTGTTGCGTCTGCTTCGCTTCCCCTTCAAACTATGCCACTGGTTGAGACCCGGCTCGCGTCTCACAGATCCCCTTCTTCAGGTGACCCCATCAGGTGCAGGTAACCCCTCAGGTATCCCCTCAGGTATCCCCTCAGGTAACCCCTCAGGTAACCCCTCAGGTAACCCCTCAGGTAACCCCTCAGGTGACCCCTCAGGTTCAGCCACAGCAGGTCCCCGTGGGGGTCTGTGGCGTGTGGTCGACCTCCACCAGTGGCCCCTCCCTTCCACTTGCTGTCCAGCTGTTGCGGTTTCTCTTTAGTTTGCTATGCATGCCATGGCGCTGACTGCTGCTGCTTGTGTGCATTGCAGGTGGAGGGGAGGGGCGTGGTGGTCAACACCGACATTCCCTCACGCCCCTCCCCTGTGGCCGTGCAGGGACGCACACGGGACGCCTGGGAGGAGGGCTGCCGAGGAGGGGAGGCACCTGCTGCTGCTTCTGCTGCCTGCTGCTCGCACTCACGCCACGCCACGACTCATGAGCTAAGTGCCCGTTCCTCCCTGCCCTCGATCTCGTATGCCGCGTCACGTCTTGTGCATTATTTGCTGTCATTTCGTTTCTGGCTTGTGCTTTCGTACCTGTCACCTCCAAACACATGCCACTGGTTGGGCCCGCCTCACATGCCACAGACCCCCCCCCCTTCAGGTAACCCCCTCAGGTGCAGGTACACTCCCCCCAGGTTCAGCCCCCCTCAGGTGCAGGTTCCCTTGGGGTCTGTGGCGTGTGGCCGTGGCTCCACCAGTGGCCCCTCCCTTGTTCTTCCAGCCTTGGCAGTTTCCAGGCCGTGGCTTGTGCTTGCCGCCATGCCATGCACACTCACCACTGCCGTGTATGTGCATTGCAGGTGCTGGGAAGGGGGTGGGTCAACACCGACATTCGCTCACGCCCCTCCCCTGTGGCTGTGCAGGGACGGGACGCATGTGGGAGGCTGGGAGGAGCGCTGCGGGGTGCGGCAAGGGAGAGTAATTGGGTGGGCTCAGCTGTTCGAGGTAAGCCGCTTTCCTTGGTCTGCAATGCCTGCTCGTTCAGCTTCTGGTTTTATTTCTTGATCGGATCTCCCTTCCCTGCACTCACTTCTCCCTTCCCTGCACTCACTTATCCCTTCTCCCTTCCTCCTCACCACCCCCCTACCCCCCCCCCCACCCCCACCCCCCTCCCTCTCCCTCCTGGCAGGCCACCTGGCAGCAGCAAGCCAAGTCTGCAGCAGAACCTGTAGCTGAGAGCGGCGCAGTAGCAGCAGCAGTGCATCCTGCTGCAAGGGAGAGTATCTGGGTGGGCTCGGCTGTTCAAGGTAAGCCCCTGTCGTCCCTGCTTCAGCACCTGCTCGTTCACTTTCTGGTTTAGTTTCACTTGGCTCTCCTTCCCGGCACTCGCTTCTCTCTTCTCGCTTCCTCCTCACCACCCCCCTACCCCCCCTCCCCTCCCTCCAGGCAGGTAACCAGGCAGCAGCAATCCAAGTCTGCAGCAGAGCCTGTAGCTGCGAGCGGCGCAGCAGCAGCAGCAGCACTGCATTCTGCTGCGAGGGAGAGTATATGGGCCCGGTTCAGCTCGTATAGGTAAGCCCCTTTCCTTGTGCTTCAATGCTTGTCTTTTGCCTCTCTGCAATTGTTGTCTCCCCTCTCTGGTTCTTTCTTGGATGGCTCTCCCTTCCTTCCACTCACTTCTCCTTCCCCCTCCCCTCCCCCTCCCCCCCCCCCCCAACCATTCCCCACCCCTCCTGGCAGGTCACTTGGCAGCAGCAAGCATGACTGTAGCAGAGCCTGTAGCTGAGCAGCAGTGGTGGGGCAGCAGCAGCAGCAGCGGATACAGGGCAGCAGGGCAGCAGCATAGGCGAGGGCAGTTAGAGGGCGGGCTAGGGCGTTATTTGAGCAAGGTACAGGTATGGTATGGTATAGGCACAGGTATGGTATAGGTGCAGGTATGGTATAGGTGCAGGTATGGCGGCATTCCCCTCCTCTTTCTCCTCCCTGCGTCCATCCACAGCTGCCCACCCCTTGGAGCCCTGGAGCACGGTGAGCAGCACAGGAAGCTTGCTCAACCTCCCCCCCCCCTCTATCTCCCCAGCAGCTTCCCACCCTGTGGTGCGCTGCAGCAAGAAGGGGAGCAGAGGAGAGTCGCTCACACCCCCCACCCCCCTCCCTTCCCCCAGCAGCGTTGCATCTCTTGGCTGTGCATGGCGGTGGTAAGTGAGGTAAGCTGAAGGCGTGGGGGAGGGGATGGAGGTGGGTGGGTGGGGCAGGGTGGGGGATGGCATGCGGTGCAGGCTTCTGGGGGCAGCGCCTTCAGTACTGTACGCAATGGGGGCTGGGTGAGGCAGTGCAGGGACACGTGTCAAGCACTCTGTGTCCAATCGCAATACCCGCGCGTTAATGCATAATGGGCCCATGGCAGAACCATTGCGGCCGAATGGTTCTGTCTCGTGCCAGCTCTTGCCATGCCGGTGAGGGGTAATTGGATCTTGGGCTTACCGTGTGCTTGCCTCCTGCCTCACTTGGCGCCTCCAGCGCAATGGGTACTGCCGGTGCTGCTTCTAAGGGGCCTGTGCTGCACGCTGCTCCTGCTGCTGGCGGTTGAAGGGGGATGGTGGGTGGGGCGAGGTGGGTGTGTGACCGTGCTGGTGCTACTGGTGGCGTGGAGGGGTGGTGGTGAGAAGGGGTGGTGGTGGTGGCGGCGTGGAGGGGTGGTGGTGAGAAGGGGTGCTGCTGTTGGCGGCGTGGAGGGGTGGTGGTGAGAAGGGTTGGTGGGGTTGGTGGTGTGGAGGGGTGGTGGTGAGAAGGGTTGGTGGGGTTGGTGGCGTGGAGGGGTGGTGGTGAGAAGGGGTGGTGCTGATGGTGGCGTGGAGGGGTGGTTGTGAGAAGGGGTGGTGCTGTTGGTGGCACGGAGGGGTGATGGTGGGAAGGGGTGGTGCTGTTGGTGGTGGGGAGGGTTGGTGTTGGTGTGGGTGAGAAGGGGTGATGGCGAGATGGGGTGGTGGTGGTGTGTTGGTGCTGGCGGTGGTGTGGGAGGGAAGAGGTGATGGGCAGTGAAGGTGGGGGTTGTGGTGGTGCTGGGATGTGGCAGAGGGGTGGTGAGAACCCCCTGGGTCTGTTGAGACCGAGGCAGGGGAAGGGGGTTGGAGCACCCTGGGTAAGGCAAGCGAGGGGCAGGGGGGGGGGAGGGGGGTTGGAAGCCTCTGGTTGATGCGAGCATGGGGCAGGGGAATCCCCCTCCTCTGCCCGAGGCTCGCCTTAACCTGGGGTTTTCAACCCCTCTCTCTTGCCTCTCAGTTGCCTTACTCTGGTACTCTGAACCTCCCCCTGCCTGGGTCTCAGCTTACCCAGGGGGTTCTCACCCTCCCTCTGCCAGACCACACTACCACCTCAGCCTTTCACCTTCACCGCCCATCACCACTCCCCACCAGCACCACCACCATCTCCACTCCACACCTGGTGCCACAGCCCCTGCCGCTCTGCCAGTGGTGCTGTGCAGTGGTGGTGGTGGTGAGGGAAAGTGGTGAGAGATGGTGGTGGTGGGAAGTTGCTGTGGTGATGGTGATGTTGTGGAGGGTGGGGAGTGGTGGTGGACGGTGGTGGTGGTGAGGAGTGGTGGTGGACGGTGGTGGTGGTGAGGAGTGGTGGTGGACGGTGGTGGTGGGGAGTGGTGGTGGACGGTGGTGGTGGTGGGGAGTGGTGGTGGAAGGTGGTGGTGGGGAGTGGTGGTGGGTGGGGAGTGGTGGTGGACGGTGGTGGTGGTGAGGAGTGGTGGTGGACGGTGGTGGTGGTGAGGAGTGGTGGTGGACGGTGGTGGTGGGGAGTGGTGGTGGACGGTGGTGGTGGTGGGGAGTGGTGGTGGAAGGTGGTGGTGGGGAGTGGTGGTGGGTGGGGAGTGGTGGTGGACGGTGGTGGTGGGGAGTGGTGGACGGTGGTGGTGGGGAGTGGTGGTGGACGGTGGTGGTGGTGGGGAGTTGTGCTGGTAGTGCTGCCATGTGGCAGGGGGTGGTGAACCCCCCCCCCCCATTGGGTAAGGTGAGACTCAGGCAGGGGGTTCCGCCCTCCCTCTGCCACACCAACCCACCACTGGCACTACTTTCCACTACTTCACTGGTGCTGGTGCTTTTAGTGACGGCGATGCTGCTGGTGCTGTATGGTGTATTTCCCATGGTGAGCCATGTGCATCATCCCATGGTGCATCATCCCATGGTGCGTCATCCTATGGTGCATCATCCCATGGTGCATCATCCCATGGCGTGGTGCATCATCCCATGGTGCATCATCCCATGGTATGGCATGTGGGGCGGTGCTTGAGCCTAGAGAGCCCAGCCAAGAGGGCGGTGGGTGTGGGTGGGTGATCATGTGATGTGATGTGGGCCGCATGCCTCCTGCAGCTGCCAGCCCAGCCATGGGAGCGGGCATGGATGGGTACATGCATGCCTGCAAGCATGGTGCTGATGGGATCAACCTGCAAGGTGCTCAACGGATGGGCATGCGGGGTGTAATGCCCCTCCTGCTTCTTGCAGCAGAAGCATCTGCTCGGGTATGGATGCCTTTGGACTGGACAACGTGCCAAGGCATGGACCAGGATTTGGTAGCAAGATTACCATGTAAAATAGTTGATTTGATCTATGGTAGGTTGGGTTTGTACTTTGATTCTATCTCGACATGTACCGTATGTACTCTATTTTGGTAATGAAGTTCATTTTTCTCGAAACCCCCTTATTGGACTAGGATACATCATACGTCAATTGTCTTGCGAAGCTGGTTGTGCATTTGAGTGCATGGCTGGCTAACTTTCACCATGCCTAGAATAGAGAAATCCTACATGTAATCTATTTTTTCAATTCCATGGCAAGTGATATCGTTTTCTATTCAACCAATCATTACAACAAAAAAAGGTTGGATGTAAGGAATTACGATTCCTTGCTGGGGCTCGCCACAGCGAGTACACGCGAACAGTTCGCGTCCACAGGCTCGGCCCTCAAGTCACGCGCCAAACCAACCCCCGTCAACCTTGTCGGCCCCAACCTCATCCCGAGTCGCCCCGAACCCATTTTGACGGGATCAAAATGGCTGAATAACCTAATTCATACGGTAATAGCTGGGGTGACGGGATCAAAATGGGTTCGGGGCGAGCGGACGGTTTCTGGCTGAATAACCAAATTCATAATAGCTGGTTTCAGAGCTGCGTTCCTACCCATTAGGTTTCCGGTAGGGGAGCAGACCCTATCGGGAAGGGGACGGAAGATTGCTGATGACGAGCGGACGTCGCGTAGATTAATTGCGCGGGCGTTGCCGATGCCATCAGATCCTGTCCGATGGACAGCTGGGATTAGCCGGTCGTCCCTGTCAGAAACTAAACTAGGCAGTAGGAAGGAACAAGGCCGCCATGAATGTGGCGGCGGGGTTTAGCTAGGAGGTGGACGAGAGTGTCGAGAGAAAAGAGAATTGATTAGGAAGAGAGAGGAGTACAAGGAGGGGTTTGTACCCTCTACAGAAAGGTTCAGTAACAACCTACCAAGCCTATATTAAATTATAACTTATATAATTTTAACACACCCCCTAGGCTTGGTAGTGTCAAGCCCACTCACACCCCCACACCCGCACCCACACCCACACCCCCTAGCCCAGCACCCCCATTCCCAGTAGCAGCCGCAACGACTCCAGAAATGGGCAGCTCCCACGGCCCGTGGGATGGCAATGGCGGCAGCAGCGACATTGACGACAACGGCGGCGTGCGGCGGCGCCCGGCCCGCGGCAACAGCGGCGGCAGCGGCGGCTTGAACGTCAGAGGCTGGTGCAGCGGCCCCCGCCCTCTCGGCGGCATGTCCAGTCACCTCGGTGGTGGGGAGGGCCCTCATGAGGCAGTCGTCGGCTGCAGCAAGGAAGGGGGGGAAGCAGGGGAAGCAGGGGAAGGAGGGGGAGGAGGGGGGGGGGGGGGGGGGAGGGGCGCGGCGTAGTCCATAATCACGCCGGTGGCGGTAGAGCGGGCGGCAGGTCCAGCGGCGCCACTGACGTTGCGCGGCCGGCTGTCGCCCGACGACGCCGCCACGGCAGCCTTACGACGCCGCCACAGCGCGGCGTCGCAGGACGTCGACGCTGCGACGGTATGCACGGCGCCGTCGCAGCAGTGTGGCATCGATGCCACCCGTCACGGCGCGACGGCACGACAGGAACGGGCATGGCCGCCACGTCGGCACGGCAGGAACGACTGACGAACGAGAACGCAGCGGAAGGCACAAGGAGTACAAGGAGGGGTTTGTACCCTCTACAAAAAGGTTTAGTAACAACCTACCAAGCCTGTATTAAATTATAACTTATATAATTTTAACACTCCCCTTCCCTGGTTGTAGACGGAATTATTTCCGGTCTAAGAGATGGCGACGTTTTCGCAGTGTTTTTCGGGTATGTTCGTTAGAGCTTTCGTAATTTTCGGGTGTTCGGGCGGAGTCTTCGAATTGGCTTCCGAAAAAAACGAAGGCTTCGTCACGAGGAGACAAGTGCACGAGAGTCCTCAGGCGGCCGGGAGTTGGTCGTCAGGAGCGCGCGGGGTGGCGACAATGGCAGGATGTGCCATGAAGCAGCAGGGTGAACTATAGCTGTGTCGCGGGTACCGACGTTTCCGGCAGGCTAGATGCAGGCGATGGACGGACTTCAAGACTGTTTTCGGCAATAGGCGGATCCGATAATTTCGGAACGACACGATCGCACAAGGACGTGTGGGTGTGCAGTTGTGTGGGAGCAACTGGGATTAACGACCTCGACGCTATTCACCGCGAAGGCCGTTTGGAGGTGATGACGCTGTGCTGGAGTGAGTGTACTCAGCGAGGGCGACTTCCCGCGTGGGGAGCCGTTTTTCGTGGACCAGCGATTCATACCCCCACGATCAACAGAAACGGAGGCCACCACCATTGGGTGTGTATTAAGTGTTTTTCCACCGGTCGCCGAAAGGGTTACCTGCCAGGAATTGAAGCAGTGGAAGAAGAACAACGGGAGTACTGGAGCACTGAAGGGTTAGCGGCGTTCAGGCTGCTGCTCGCTCAGCTACGTCGCCCAGAAATCACCATTCCCACCAAGTAGCAGTGTCGACTTATTAATCGTCGGTTTCGCTCTGAATAAGGGGGGTTAACCAACGAACTACACTGTGCTGATGGAGTGTCCCCGAAATTTTAGGAGTTACTGTTGCAGCGAAGCCGAGGGTTTCACCTGGTGAAGCAAAAAGGAGTTCCCGACTTTTGCGGGTGTTTAGTTCGACAAGTTTCCGACGGAGGAGGGAGGTGTCCAGCAGTCAGTAACGAGCTCGTTAAAGCTTCTCTGACTAGAAGCGTGCGCACTCCTATCTCTGCGGATTCTCTTAGTTAGTTAAGCACCAGCGAAGCGCATTTGGGTAACTTGCAGCAGCCGCGAGATGGGTGAACGTCTGCACGACCAGCTAGCAGGGGTACCAGGGTATTTTGAATAATTTTGGGTAACAGCAGGGCGGAGATCGATGGTGTATGATGCGCATTGACCCTAATCGACGGCCAAAACATCATGCCGAGGTCGTGGACTCTGATGTTCCCTAACATAAAGGATTCAGTTCATGCATACAGCTAGTGGAGAAACCGTGGGGGCGCTACTAAAGGACGCCATGATGACCGAGTAGCGGTGAAGCAGTGTTGCAGTCTTGGTTAAGTATCGATGGAGTTCCGAATTTTTCACTGGTGCAAAGAAGTAGAGGCAATCCAAGGTTTTTACAGCTAGAGCAGTACTCACTATCATGGGGGGTACGAGCAACATCGACTGAATTTTGCGGAGTATTGTGGGTACATGGAGCGGAGGGAGAGCAGTAGCTGTTTCGTCTCTTCCTGAATATTTCGGCGTGTACGGACAAAGAAGCTTATGCAACTGGCGTCAGTCGATCCTGGGTTCTGTTCGAGGTTTTCTACCCGAGTGGTTCAGTACAGGTTACAGGTATTCGCAACCGTCGTCTTCTTCTCGCCACCACCTGCTACCGCCTCCATCATCAATTCGCCTGATTCGTCCGACTGTGTGTATATGACCCCGCCTCGCCATCCAAATCAAAAACAGCAGTATCGGATTTACTGTACATAAAATTTGGCAGCAGTACTGTTGGAGCTGTGTTGGGACCAGCTCGCCAGCATTGTTCCTACTCGTGCAGAATTTTCAGTTTGTATGGGACTCTGGACTCTGGACTCTGGACTCTGGACCAGGACTCTGGACTCTGGACTCTGTACTCGGACTCTGGACTCGGACTCTGGCCTCTGGACTCTGGACCTGGACTCTGGCCTCGGACTCTGGACTCGGACTCTGGACTCTGCACTCTAGACTCTGGACTTTGGACTCGGACAATGGACTACGGATTTGGACTCTAGACCTGGACTCTGGACTCTAGACTCTGGACTTGGACTCTGGACTCTGGACTCTGGACTCTGGACTCGGACTCTGGACTCGGACTCTGGACTCGGACTCTGGACTCTGGACTCGGACTCTGGACACTGGACTCGGACTCCGGACTCTAGACTCTGGACTCGGACTCCGGACTCTAGACTGTGGACTCGGTTTCTGGACTCTGGACTCGGACAATGGACTCCGGATTTGGACTCTAGACCTGGACTCTGGACTCTGGACTCGGACTCTGGACTCGGACTCTGGACTCTGGACTCTGGACTCTGGACTCGGACTCTGGACTCGGACTCTGGACTCTGGACTCGGACTCTGGACACTGGACTTGGACTCCGGACTCTGGACTCTGGACTCGGACTCCGGACTCTAGACTCTGGACTTTGGACTCAGACTCTGGACTCGGACTCTGGACTCTGGACTCTGGACTCTGGACTCGGACTCTGGACGCTGGACTCTGGACTCGGACTCCGGACTCTGGACTCTGGACTCTGGACTCTGGACTCTGGACTCTGGACTCTGGACTCTGACTCCGGACTCAAGACTCTGGACTCGGACTCCGGACTCTAGACTCTGGACTCTGGACTCTGGACTCGGACTCTGGACTCGGACTCTGGACTCTAGACTCGGACTCCGGACTCTAGACTCTGGACTCTGGACTCACACTCTGGACTCGGACTCTAGACTCTGGACTCTGGACTCTGGACTCTGGACTCTGGACTCTGGACTCGGACTCTGGACACTGGACTCGGACTCTGGACACTGGACTCGGACTCTGGACACTGGACTCTGGACTCTGGACTCTGGACTCTGGACTCGGACTCTGGACTCGGACTCTGGACTCTGGACTCGGACTCTGGACACTGGACTCGGACTCTGGACTCTGGACTCTGGACTCGGACTCTGGACGCTGGACTCTGGACTCGGACTCTGGACTCTGGACTCTGGACTCTGACTCCGGACTCTAGACTCTGGACTCGGACTCCGGACTCTAGACTCTGGACTCTGGACTCTGGACTCTGGATTGCAGGCGCGGCGCTTACTGGCATGCGGGCGGGCTGTAATTCCAGCAGCGACGCAGGTCGGACGCGACGGCAACAGGCCGACGTCACGGCCGCGGCACCACAACGACGCCACCACAGCGTGGCGTCGGAGCCGCGGCTACTCATCAACACTGGGACGACAGCACACAAAGGCCGCCGCGGCATCTTGGAAAAGGTGTCACGACGGCAGGCAGTAGGAAGGCCGGGACAGCGGCGAACAGGGAACGAGAACGCAGCGGAAGCGAGGAGGGGAGCAGGCCCAGGACGGGCGTCCTGCTCTGAAACCGTGTCTTGAAGTAGGGACTAGGACGCCATGACAATGGCGGCGAGGTTCAGCTAGGAGATAGGCGAGAAGTTTGACAAGAGAAAAATGAATTAGGAAAGAAGAGAGAGGGATACAAAGAGGGGTGTTGTACCCTCTACAAAAATGTTCAGTAACCACTACCAAGCCTACAATTATATACTAAAATATAATTTAACACTATGGACTCTAAACTCTGGACTTGGACTCTGGACTCTGGACTCTGGCCACTGGCTTGTCCCACCTCGTTCGCTTGATGAACATGTGAGCCACTGGCAATTTGAGCGAGGCCCAGCAAAGGGGTGCAAAAAGTGTGGTAGGAGGTGGGTGAGGTGATGGGAAGAAGGAGATGAAACGAGGAGCATGGTGTTGATGGGGTGCACATGGTGCTGATGGGGTGCGCATGGTGCTGATGGGGTGCACATGGCCCCAATCGTGAGCTTGGATGTGTCGGGTCGGGGCGTTCATGCCTTTTGAGGCCATGCCATGTTTGAGGCATCGCCAACTCAGAGGCTTGCACGCCCTGTGACTCCATGCCATGCCAATTGCATCGGCTTGGACATGGTCAGGTCACATGAATTAGAGGGTGGCAAGCAACCCTGTTGCAATGGGCAAGATCATGTAGTGTTGTAGATGAGTGCAACTAGTGTATGTATCAAGTTTTTGTCATATTGCTATACAAGTAAATGAATGCATTTGATTAGCAATAAAAATTATTCTATTGGGACACATACATGGGAGGAATCCCTAATATATATTTTTTGGAGCGTTAGGTGATAATTTTGCCACCAATAGAGCTTACATAAAAAGAGCTTAAAGCGAGGGTCTCAAGAAGCAAAAAACCAAACCCAAAGGTTTTGGTTTTGGGGGGTCTCGGCAATTGCGAGGTGCGATGAGGGGTGCTGGTTGGGCGTTGTAACTGTTTCGCAAAGTTCGTCAACCCAAAACCAAAACCTTTGGATTTGGTTTTCTGCTTCTTGAGACCCTCGCTTTAAGTCGAAGATAGCTCCATTCCAAATAGATTCTGTAGATAGTGTTACATATTATAAGCTGGTCATATTTTTATTCGACGCATCCACAAGCGCGGAAATCCAATCCGTGTTTTAGGGTTTTCCCCACAGAGCAGAGCAGAGTTGTAGTTTCTGTTCCTGCAGTCTAGCCAGCAAGACTTCTAGGCACCTCCTGTAGGTCTGTAGTTTCGCTTACCCCCCTAACTAGCCGCTCCGTGCTTACCTCCTCGTCAAGCATTGGGCACGCCAACATGAATTACCGCTTTAAGAACCTCCTCGGTGCGCCGTACCGAGGAGGTAACATCCTCCTTCGCGAAGACACGAAGCTCTATTCGCCAGTTGGTAACCGCGTCAACGTCGTCGACTTGACGGCGTCAGAGTCCAACACGCTTCCGTTTCAGACGATGACTGACGTGTCGCTCATCGCGCTATCGCCGGACGGCAACCTCCTCATAGCCGTCGATTCAGATGGACGGTCCAGAATGGTCAACGTGCATCGGCGCGTAGTGCTCCATCTTTTCAGATTCAAGTTCCCCGTGGGTGCCCTAAAATTCAGCCCGGACGGAAAATTCTTCGCAGCAGGGGTTGGGCGACAACTCCAGATATGGCACACGCCGGAGATGCGGAAAACCTTTTCGCCCATGCGACTGTTCAAGTCGTTCTCGGGAGGCTACGACAAGGTGACGGCGATTGATTGGTCCCCCGACGGAAAGTGGATCGTGGCCGCTAACAAAGATCTGACGGCCAGGATTTACTCTTTAGATTCCCTAAAGATGTACAAGCCGGTGCGCCTGGCGGGGCACAAGGATGTGATTGTAGGCGCGTTCTTCTATGGAGGGGGCTCCGCGATTATGACTGGCGCGGGGCCCAACTTCAAGCGCGCGGATGTGGCGCTGGGTTTAAGGGGGGGTTCGGGGGGGGTGGGGGAAGGGCCTGGGGGGGCGGAAAAGGCGCTTCGGATTTACACTCTGTCTAAAGACGGCGCGCTGTTCTCGTGGTTCTTCGACCCGCTTAACAAGGTGCGGCGGAGAGCTAGGAAGAATGGGCGGAGGAGGGGGGAGAAGAATGGGGACAGGGTTTATAGGAGGTCTAAGGGGGGGGAAGGGGGGGAGGTGGTAGACGATGGGGGGGAGGATGGGGATGATGAAGAGGAGGGGAGAGGAGAGGCAGAGAATGGAGAAAATAGGGAAGAGGAGGAAGAGGAGGAAGAGGAGAAAGAGGAGGAGAGAGAAGAGGAGGAAGGAGAGGAGGAGGAAGAAGAGGAGGAAGAGGATGAAGAGGAGGAGGAGGAGAAGGAGGAGGAGGAGGAGGAGGAGACGGGTGAGGGCAAGGAGGGGGACGAGCAGGGAGATGAGGAGGAGAAGGAGGGGGAGGAGGAAGCAGAAGAGGAGGGAGACGAGGAAGAAGAGGAGGAGGAGGAGGAGGAGGAGGAGGAGGAGGAGGAGGAGGAGGAGCAAGAGGAGGAGGAGCAGGCGAGGAAGAGATCAAAGCTGGCAGCACGGACGCCCGCACCTGCTCCCATCCGCGCCCGTCGCGAGTTCCGGTTGGACGAGGGCAAGTGGCGCCTGGAGGCGAAGCATTTCTTCATGCTGCCCAAGGCGCGCCTCACCTCCTGCGACCTGCACAAGCCCTCCAATCTCCTCGTCGCCGGCTTCTCCTCGGGCATCTTCGGTCTTTACCAGCTGCCCGAATTCACCACCCTGCACCTCATGTCCATCTCGCGCACCAAGATCTCCTCCGTCTCTTTCAACGAGTCTGGGGACTGGGTGGCGGTGGGCTGCGCTCGTCTAGGGCAGCTGCTGGTCTGGGAGTGGCGGTCAGAGACCTACGTTATGAAGGTGCAGGGCCACTTCTACGACGTCAGCTGCGTTGCGTTCTCCCCGGATGGGACTCGTGTGGTAACCGGGTCGGATGACGCCAAGGTGAAGGTGTGGAGCCTGGCGTCGGGGTTCTGCTTTGTAACCCTCTCGGAGCACACCGGTCCGGTTACCGCTGTAGCCTTCCTCCCGTCCGGCGCGGGGTCTGCTGCGGCAGCAGCGGCGGGGGGAGCGGGGGGCGGAGGGGGTGGGGGAGCGGTGCTGAGCGCGTCTCTGGACGGGACGGTCAGGGCGTTTGACCTCTTGCGGTACCGGTGCTTCCGCACGCTCACCACGCCGCAGCCTGTGCAGTTTGCGTCGCTGGCCGTGCACCCGTCGGGCGAGGTGGTGTGCGCTGCGAGCCAGGACGACTTCCAGGTGTACGTGTGGAGCATGCGCACGGGCAGGCTGCTGGACGTGCTATCAGGCCACGAGGGGCCCGTGCACAGCCTTACTTTCTCGCCCACCCAAGTGAGCGCCCTTGTTGGTGGGGTGTGTGTGTGCGCCTTCCTGGAGGCGGGATGGCTTTGAGGCACCCAGCTCCTCCTGCACTTGCACGAGGTGCTCGCGTTTGCTATCTCCACCCACCCACCACACCTCTTCCTCCCTCTCATCCCCACAGGAACTACTAGCATCAGCAGCGTGGGACAGCACGTGCCGCCTGTGGGGCGTTTTCGAGTCCAAGGGCAGCACAGAGCCCCTCCCCCACTCCAACGGGGTGCTCGCTCTGGCCGCCCCTCACACCCTCTCACCCTCCCCTCCACCCTCTTTCTAACTCACACAGGAGCTCCTAGCATCTGCAGCGTGGGACAGCACGTGCCGCCTGTGGGACGTGTTCGAGTCCAAGGGCAGCACAGAGCCCCTTCCCCACTCCCACGAGGTGCTCGCGCTTGCATTCCGCCCGGACGGCCGGCAGCTGGCGACTGCCACGCTGGATGGGCACATCCACCTGTGGGACCCGCAGGAGGGCGAGCTGCAGGGCAGCATCGAGGGGCGCAGGGACCTGGTGGGGGGGGTGGACGCTGCCGGGGGGAAGAAGGGGAAGGGCGGGAGGGGGGCGCTGCGGCTGGGGGATAAGAGCTTCAGGAGCTTGTGCTACTCCGCGGATGGGTGCTTCTTGCTGGCGGCGGGGACGAGCCGATATGTGTGCCTCTATGACGTGGCCGAGATGGTGAGCGAGGGGTGGGTGGGAGGGGTGTGGTTTGGGGTGTAAGGTGGGGTGGGGTGGGATGTTCTCTTGATTCTCCTTCATTTGAACCCATTCGTTTTTCCAAAGTCTTTCGCATTGCTCTGCCTGCACTCATCGCCTCTCCATCCCCCCTTCCCTTGCTCGTTTCCCCTCCCAACCCCCCCCCTGTCGCTTCCTCATCACCAGCAACAAGTCCCTGTCAGGCACCATGGGTGCCCTCAACCATGTGGCAGAGACCCTTTTCCTGCGTCTTTCTCTCTCTTCCCTCTTCTCTTAACCCCCACCCCTTCCCTCCTCTTACCAGTTGCTGTTGCGTTGCTTCCTCAGCACCAGCAACAAGTCCCTGTCAGGGACCATGGACTCCCTAGATCGGCACCGCATGACGTAGTATACCCCACGGCCCATTGCCATTCTCAACCCTCTTCCTTCTTCCCCCCACGCCCTCCTTCCTTCACCATCAGCTGCTGCTGCGGCGCTTCCTCATCACCAGCAACAAGTCCCTGTCGGGCGCCATGGACTCACTCAACCCGCACCGCATGACGGACGCCGGCCCGCTCGACATCCTCGATATAAGCGACTCCGACATCGACGACAACGACCTCGATGACTCGCACCGCCAGCGCCGCCACGCGCTGCTCGGCGCCGACCTCCCCGGGGCGGCCAGGAACGGCAGCCAAAGCCGCCCGGAGATCCGGGTCAAGGCAATCCAGTTCTCGCCGACCGGGCAGTCCTGGGCGGCAGCGACAACCGAGGGGCTTGTCGTTTTTGGCCTGGACGAAGGGATTGTGTTCGACCCGTCTGATCTTGACATGGATGTGACGCCCGCGGCTGTAGCGGCCGCTACAGCCGCTGGGCTGCACGCGAGGGCGATACAGATGGCTCTGCGGTTGAATGAGACGAACCTGCTACAGGACGCAATGATGGCGGTGCCGCCCGAGCGGCTGGGCGCTACAGTGTCGGCGCTGCCGAGGAAGCGGCTGGGGAAGGTGGTGGGGGCCGTGGCTGCACTGCTGGAGGGACGGCCTGAGCTGGAATACGTGCTGCTGTGGTGCAAGGTGAGAGAGGGGGGGGGGGGCTGTATGGTTCGGGGTTATGCTAGTGAGGTGAGGTAGTATATAGGGAAATGGGTGGGGGCCGTGGCTGCACTGCTGGAGGGATGGCCTGAGCTGGAATACGTGCTGCTGTGGTGCAAGGTGAGAGGGGAGGGGAAGGGGAGGGGGAGGAGGGTTGGGGGGACAGAGGGGAAAAGGGGAATGGTAGTGGGAGTGACGGAGTGATGGAGGATGGGAGCGAGAATTGCATGTGGCACGGACTCACATGCACCATGACCTTTCCCCTTCCCACCAACCCCTCACTCGGTTTTAGTCCAACCACTGGAGATTGTATTGCAGCTCTTCAAGGCACTCGCCCTGCCTGCAGGCACGTGCTTGTGATGACCCCCCCCCTCTCCTGTATGCCTTCCTCTCCTGTATGCGTTTCCTAAACCCCCCCACATCACCACCCTCACACCACTAACCCCACACCACAGGAGATCGTCCTGCAGCACGGCAAGGCGCTCGCCCTGCCGCCTGGCACGCCAGGGCGGGCCGCGTTGAGGCCGCCCATGCAGGCGCTGGCGCGCGCGCTGACTCAGATGCACGATGACCTGGCGCTGTCCGCCTCGTCCAATCAGCACCTCCTGCAGTACCTCGACTCGCTGCCCGCCCCTCCCTCTGCCACGACCGCCCCATGATGCCGTGCTGACGTGGCACCTTGCTGACCTGTCAGCGCGGATTGCTGTCGGCTCAGCAGCCGTGGCAGCGGATGTCAGATCTGAGGCCATGAGTGGTTGGTTGGTTGGCCATGAGTGTGCACGCAGGGGATGGTTGGTTGGTGGGTGGTTGGTGTTTCGATGGTGGTTCAATGGTGGTGGTGGTGAACCATCCGGTGCAAGGGGATGAACTTGAAGCTGTGACTCTTTGGACCGGATGGCTCGTTGGTGCCGGCCCTCCCTCCCTTGGTACTGAATAATAGTCCAGTGCTGCTGGCTCAGCGTGTACCTGATGTGCGGTCGTGATGTAATGTATGCATTGTTATTAACAATTTGTTACATGTGCTGGAATGTTGTCATGCAAACTTGTCACAAATGCAACACCAGGAGGGTGAGAGGTGTGCATTCGTCATTTCCGTCTGATCAGAGGTCCTGGGAGCATGCGCTGATTCTGGTACCGCCGTGGGCCAGGGCAAACAGGTATGGTGTCACTGAGACAGCAGGGCAAACTACAGCAGGGCAAACTACAGCAGGGCAAACTACAGCAGGGCAAACTACAGCAAGAGATTTAGGGTACAACACAAAGCCACAGCCTGGAAACCAGGGTCTCAGGGCATTTCCCTGGCGGTAACAGTGGGCCTGGCGGCTGCTACTGTACATGGTGGCAGTGGCAAGAGCATGATGCTCAACAAATCTAATATGTAATATTAATAACACTAAAAGAGAGATCTGACATGCAATACGAGAGGGATGGATAAGTGAATGGATTGATAAGGGGGTGGAAGAGGTACTAGCTCGCTGTACCCCCTTGCCCTTCTTCCACAAAAAGCACCAAGGATTAGCCCATGGGGGCTCTCACCGCCTCCAGCCAAGATTAAACGGGTTATTGAACACAAACCGCCCTTCTTGTGCCGCCCCATTGCTTCTTGCGGGCCTATCACCCCTCTTCGCCTCCACCTTCCCACTCTGCCTCAGCCCGTCGCAAATCTGCTCCGTGATTGGTGACTGATACTCCTCGGGCACGTACCGGCAAAACTGGGCAGCTTCATCAGATTCCACGGAGGGGGCAACGAGAGGGACGAGGGATTGTAACCGCGTAACGGCATTGCGCTGCGCCTCCACCTCTGCCTCCATGGCACGTAGCCGCGCCATGGCCTCCACACTGTCTGCCTCCGTCTCCTGTGCGAGCTGCTCCAGGTCCCTGGTGGCCTGTGTGGCGGCGTCCAGCTCGGAAACGAGGGTTTTGATCTGCGGAGGAAAGGCGCGCGAAAAGGGGGACGTAGGAACAGTAAGATCAAGGGGGAAAGGATGTCTCCTGTGCGAGCTGCTCCAGGTCCCTGGTGGCCTGTGTGGCTGCGTCCAGCTCGGAAAAGAGGGCTAATCTGCAGGGGACGGTGGGAGGAGGTGAGAGAGGAAGGGTAGGAAAGGAGGAATGGTGGTGCAAAGGAGGAATGGAGGAAGGGTAGGAAAGGAGGAATGGTGGTGCATGTTTCTCTTAGCTGATCCAAGGCTGCTGACGACCTTTGTGGTTGTGTCCAGCTGCCACAGAGAGGGGTACTCACGGTGGAGCGGAAGGTGGGAGAGCAGCAAGCCAATTTTTGAGGCGCCTCAAAAATAGACTCCTCACGCAGGGAAGAAGCAGCAAGGAAAAGTGAGAGAAGGATGAACTGGTGACTCAGCTGACCTGGTTGGAGCGGGCTGCCTCGGAGTAGTACCCGTTGTACACAGCCAGGGGCGCCACCACCGCCAGGGCTAGTGACCCGCCCAGCGCCCACTGCAGCACCCTTGCCCGTTGCACCACCTCCTCGCGCTGCTGCTCCGCCTCTGCCTCCACCTCCTCCACCACCTCCCTCAGCGGCCGCCCATCGATGAGCGTGCTCTGGTCCAAAGTGGCCAGCTGCGCGTCCAGGGCCTGCCTCAGCTGCTGGGTTTCCGCCACCAGGTGCGAGCTGCGGTGTGTGATGGCCGCGGTTTCCTCTGAGACTCGGTCCATTAGTAGCCTGGGCAGGGGGTGAGGGATGGGTGCGTGACAGAGGAATGGACGTGATGGTTGAGGGACTAGCACCGCTGGCAGCACTAGCAGGTAACGGGAACACTGTGTGGGTTAATGGAGGATGGGTGGGTGCCTTGGTGAGGGGGCGGGTGGAAGGATAGGTAACAGGATAAAGGCCACATCCCCGGCCCCAGCACACGTGCGCCCACAAGTTGTAGACTGAAACTCACTTGAGCAGCTCGATGGGGTCCTCCACCTCTTCCATCTGCCCCTCCAGCTCGCTCTCAGCCGCCACCGCCGCCGACTGCACGCCCAGCTCCCACCTCACCCACTCCCCGTTCGCCCCCCGCCCCTCTCCCCCCTGCCCCCCTATCTCCACGCCAACTGCAGCTGCCATGCCGTGCGCCGTGTCTATTGCCGCAGCGAGCGGTGCGAGAGCAGTGGCGTCCGAGTCCAGGGAGAGAGCTGGGAGAGCTCTCAGGGAATGCTCCTCCCCCTCCTCCTCGCCGCCCTCTCCCTTGCTGCTCCTCCCCTGCCGGTCCACCCAGTCTAGCTCAGCTTTCAGCCGGGTGACCTGGCGTGCCATGGCTGCCACCTGCATGGAGAACGCTGCCGCCTGGGCTTTAAGCTCCTCCCCCTGCTGCTGCGCTGCTGGCAGCTGTGCCGAGAGGTCTGCTTCTCGCTGGGTGTGAAGCGCCTCACTCTCCTTGAGGTGCATTGCCTGGAGGGGCGGGGTGTGCGCCGTGCAAGATGGAGAGAAGCCGGGAGGAGGCGGTAGAAGAAAAAACAGCGAGGTGGGCATTAGTACGAGCTAGTACGAGCTAGTAAGAGCTAGTGCGAGCTAGTACGGGCTAGTACGAGCTAGTACGGGCTAGTACGGGCTAGTATGGGCTAGTACAGGCTAGTACGAGCTAGTACGAGCTAGTACGAGCTAGTACGGGCTAGAAAGAGCTAGTACGGGCTAGTACGGGCTAGTACGAGCTAGTACGAGCTAGTACGGGCTAGTACGAGCTAGTACGGGACCTAGTACGGGCTAGTACGAGCTAGTTCGAGCTAGTACGGGCTAGTACGAGCTAGTACGAGCTAGTATCAGCTAGTACGAGCTAGTACGAGCTAGTACGAGCTAGTACGGGCTAGAAAGAGCTAGTACGGGCTAGTACGGGCTAGTACGAGCTAGTACGAGCTAGTACGGGCTAGTACGAGCTAGCTAGTACGAGCTAGTACGGGCTAGTACGGGCTAGTACGAGCAAGTACGAGCTAGCTAGTACGAGCTAGTACGGGCTAGTATGCGCTAGTACGGGCTAGAACGGGCTAGTACGGGCTAGTACGGGCTAGTACGGGTTAGTACGGGCTATTACGAGCTATTACGAGCCAGTACGAGCTAGTACGAGCTAGTACGAGCTAGTACGAGCTGGTGCCATCAGCGCTGACAGCTCTGTTTCTCGCCGCGCTTGGTTCGCCTCACCCCCCATCATGGAAGCAAGCTCTGCTGCCCTTTGCGCTCGCCACACCCCACTGTGCCTCCTCCCCCCATTCTCCCCTCCCATCTCTCCCCTCCTGAGACAACCAGCTGATAGCGTCTGTGTTAGCAGCCATAGCAGCAATTACCCGTGCGTCCCTCTCCCTGTCCCTCTCCCGCAGGTGCGTCACTTCCCTGTCCACCCGCTCCGCCCTCCCCCCACCCCCACACCTGTCCTCCTCCTGTCCCTACCTCCTGGGTCAGTCGGCTGAAGGCGTCAGCATTAGCAGCCACAGCAGCAGCCGTCTCAGTGTCTCTCTCCTGCTAGGTGCCCCACCTCCCTCTCCACCCGCTCCACTCTGCGCGTGGTCTCAATCCCAATCCCCCATCTCTCACCTCCTGGGACAATCGACTGATAGTGTCGGTGTTGGCAGCCACCGCAGCAGCCGCCTTGGCGTCCCTGTCCCTCAGGAACCCCACCTCCCTCTCCACCCGCTCTGCCCTGCGCGTGGCCTCTGCTGCGCCCATCTCCAGCGTGTTGAACCGCCCGCTCAGAAACGTCACCCGGCTTGCTGCGGCGTTTGCTCGCTGCTGCGCTGCTGCCGTGCGCGAGACGAGCACCGCCATCTAGATAAGAAGGGGGGAAGAGGTGGAAATATAACTTTGAGGGTCAATGTTGCCCAAGGTGCGGCCCCGCGGGTGGCCTCAGCTGCACCCATCGCCCATCTCCAGCGTGTTGGACCGCCCGCTCAGGAGCGGCACACGGCTCGTTGCCCAACTCGCCCATCGCTGCGCTGCTGCCGTGCGCGGGGCGAGCACTGCCATCCGGAGAGGGGAAAGGGAGAGGGGAGAAAGGGTAGTGGGGAGAGGGGAGAGTGGGGAGAGAGGGGAGTGGGGAAGGGGAGAGCAATGCATGACAATGAGCCTTGCACTACAAACAAACCATGGGATATGTGTGGGCAAGGGTTGTGTGGGCAAGGGATGTGTGGGCAAGGGATGTGTGGGCAAGGGATATGTGGGCAAGGGATATGTGGGCAGGGGATATGTGGGCAAGGGATATGTGGGCAAGGGATGTGTGGGCAAGGGATATGTAGGCAAGGGATATGTGTGCAAGGGATATGTGGGCAAGGGATATGTGGGCAAGGGATATGTGGGCAAGGGATATGTGGGCAAGGGATATGTGGGCAAGGGATGTGTGGGCAAGGGATATGTGGGCAAGGGATATGTGGGCAAGGGATATGTGGGTAAGGGATGTGTGGGCAAGGGATATGTGGGCGAGGGATATGTGGGCAAGGGATGTGTGGGCAAGGGATATGTGGGCAAGGGATGTGTGGGCAAGGGATGTGTGGGCAAGGGATATGTGGGCAAGGGATATGTGGGGAGGGATGTGTGGGCAAGGGATATGTGGGCAAGGGATATGTGGGCAAGGGATGTGTGGGCAAGGGATGTGTGGGCAAGGGATATGTGGGCAAGGGATGTGTGGGCAAGGGATATGTGGGCAAGGGATATGTGTGGGTGCTCCTCTCTGCAAGCTCCCCCGCCTGCCCTGCCCTTCGCTCCCATCCCCCCCTTCCTCGTCTCACCTGTCCTTCCAGCGCCCCAGCACGGCTGTCCGCTGCCAGGCTCACACTCTCTGCCTCCTTAAGCCTCTCCACCAGCTCCCCCGCCTCCCTCCCCAGCTGCTCTATCCTCGCCGCCGCCACCCGCGCTGCCTCCTCCTTCCTCGCCGTGCGCACCACCGCCAGCTCCTGCACCACAGCTCTCCGCTCTTCCGCTGCCACCTGCGCTGCCGCCTGCGCGCGCGCCACACGCTCCACCTCCTCCCTCACTCTCTCGTTTGCCTCGGCAACCCTCCCCTCCGCCTCCTCTGCTGCTGCTCGTTCCTTCTTCAGCTGCCCCTTGGCCTCCTCCACTTGCGCCCTGAGCTCCCCTATCGCCCTCTCTGCCTCTGCGTTCCTCTCGTCGTCTTCAGCCACCTTGGCTTTCAGGGCTGCGATTTCCTCCTCCACCTCCCCCCATGCACGCACCTGCTGCACCCCTCCTGTCTGCTTCACCCTCAGCCGCTCCCTCATGGCCGTTTCCTTCACCTTTGCTGCCTCCAGCTCCTCCTCCCAAAGGGCTTCCCTGCGTTTGAGAGCTTCGATCTCAGCCGTCCGTGACGCCACGTCAGCCATGACCTGGCTGCTGGACGCCTCCAGCTCAGCGAGCCAATCGCGCGCCTCTGCCAACTTAACGGAGAGGGCTTCCACCCTGGCATTGGCTGCATGGAGCTCGGGAGGAGAGTCAGGCGGGAGGGAGGGAAGGCCCGTGCCCGTGGTAACATCAAGACCGCTGCTTACAGTGCTGTCACCGTTGCTTGTACCGCCACTGCTGCTGCTGTCACCGCTACTGTCACTGCTGTCAGTGCTGCCGTCTGGCTTAGGCAGCCAGGAGGAAGGATCGAAGAGGCCTTTCAAGGAGCCTGCTGCACTCTCGCCCTCCTCTTGCTCCGCTGCTCGTCCTGCCACTGCCGCCGCTGCAGCCTCTGCCTCTTGTGCCTTGGATCTCACCTGGTGCTCCGCGGACTGGGGGAAGGGACGTGAGGGAGGAGGGGAACACGGAGGGGCAGGAAGAATAGGAGAGGTAGCGTGGAGTGAGTCGGGATGAGGGGTGATGGAGTTTAGAGCGCACAGACACAGACGATAAGCCAAGGTGCTAACGTGCAACCGTTCACAATGGGAAAGTGCCCACCTGAGCAACAGAGCATGCCCACCTGAGCAACAGAGCGGGCAAAGCTGACGTCAGCCAGCAGCCACTTGTCAAAGACCTCCCTGGAGCACTGCTCCTGGGCTTGCTGTTAGGGGGGGGATGCAATTTGAGGAGGGGGAGAAAGAGGAGGAGAGTGTTAGAATATTCTCCCTTCATTCTATTAGCCTACATCGTTTCATTGTCTTAGGTACTTATAAGCACCCCACTAGGGTGTATACACCCAAGTTGGGGGTTGGGTTCCCAACCTTGTTGGGTTCCCAAATTGGTTGGGCTCCCAATTATTGGAACCCCCAATAATCCCAACCAAGATTATTGGACCCACCAATAATCTTGGCTAGGATCATTGGACCCCCAATAAGTTGGCCAACTCAACTTATTGGGGTCACCAATAATCGTGGTCACCTCCCAACCAAAACCCCCCCCCCTCCCTCCTACTCCTCACCTATGTATACCCACTCTTTTCCTAATACAATCATCACTTGAGTTTCTCACAGAGAGATGGCGGCTTTGCAGCACACGGCAGCTCCATGGTTCATTCGAGACACAACAGCGCGAGTTTTGAGGCGCCTCAATTCGAGACACAACAGCGCGACCTCTAGAGAGAACGCGACTGACAACATGCATGGCATGATGCGCAACGTGGCAGCTTCACGCATAAAAAAAAGTACGCATGGGGCAGCCCGCCCGGCACGCATCAATGTGGCCCAGTGAGAGCAGCAGGGCAGAGAGGGAGAGGCACGCACTGCCCAGTCGGACTGCGAGTCGCCATGCTGCCCCGTGGTGCAGCGTGTGTGGTAGATGGCCTCTGCTATTGTTATCACCCGCGACGTCATGCCCGCTAGCAGCCGCTCCCGCGCCTGGCAGAGGGAGGGACGCACAGAGAGAGGGAGGGGAAAAAATGGGAAAGGGGGGGAAAATGGGGAGTGGAGAGGAGTGGAGAGGAGTAATCCGTGGATGGTCCTGCTACACCCACTAACAGGATACATGAAATCAGGGAAGAAGGGCGGGCGTGTCCGCATTGGGTGTGCGTGGTTGCACCTCGCATGTGTGAGGTGAGGGAGCGGGAGGAGACAGCCGCACCTCAATCAACACGTTGGCGGGGGGGTCGGCGTTGGGCTTGCTGTGCTTCAGTAGCGTCAGGGCGTCGCTGATCGACATGCCCTGGGCCAGCACCAGGTAGCTGCCACACACACGACGCATGGGACACACAGGCACAGAGGAGAGAGAGAGGGACCGGACTCTGAGGCATTGCAACATGCAAGGCATGCGGCGCACAGGATAGACGGGATGGCAGCACCATGGCTGTGCGCCATGGAGTGGGCTGAGGCGATGAGACAGGAAGAGTCCATAGCACGAACTCGAGGAGTCTATTTTTGAGGCGCCTCAAAAATAGACTCCTCACCGATGAGACAGGAACAGTCCATAGCACCAACTGGCGCTAAAAATAGCAGCAGCAGGAAAGCGACGCCGTGACTCGCAGTGATCAAGCGGCTCACCCGAGGGCGACGAGGGGGGAGAGTCGGACGGCAGAGGGGCAGCGCAGGAGCACTCTGTGGCCCATGGCTGACAGCGCTGCCACCACCCGCACCGCCTGTGGTAGCATCACTGCCTGCACGGTGAGGGGAAGCACAGGATTGGGAGGAGAGGAAGGATGTGGCATGGGATGAACGGAAGGCTGTCGCATACCCTCTGCCTGCCGCTCCTTTGCACGTCCCTGGTCTGGTTCTTCTACATGTTGCTCGAACGAGAGCGTGACCTGCGATCCAACCACTCAACTGGCCTCCAGTCTTTCGCACCCTCTCACGTTTCCATCTGAATACGACAACTCAACTCTCCCACGTCCTCACCAACCAAGTATCTCGAATACCTCACACCTCCTCATGAGTACCACAACCATCCCATCCCACACCGCCCACCTGCTCTGCACTGTCGCTCTCTCGAATGGGGACCCACACGGCCACCAGCCCCGCCTCCTGCAGGAGCTGCTTCTCCTCCTCCCACCCTGTGCCCCGCGCACTGTAGCTGCCCTCCTCCTGCAACCCCCCCACACACGCAAGCAGGCACAAATGTGGCTGACATCGAATCAAGCACGTATCTGACCACAGGGGGGGAGAGTAGAGTAGCTGACGTGCATGGGAGCTACACGTCCCACAGGGTGCATCTCAGCCAAGAACATGCTGCCCTGGCATGGAAGGCAGTGGCACCCCACCACCGCCACCTGCAAGAGCTTGCTGCTGCTCCTGCTGCTGCTGCGTTGGGGTTCCAACGCCTGGCTGGAAAGCATACCTCGAGACTGACGACAGCCGTGACCCCCGTGTCCCTCACGAGCGCCTGCACGGCCGCCGGGCTGGCAGTGGTCGCCAGTGATCCCACCGCCACGTCCTCCGTCACTGCCGCCCATGCTGACGCGGGCAACGCGCTCCCTGACGTGGATAGCAGGGAAGAACATGAGATCAGGTGTCTTTTAGGGTACGGCCTGCATGCTGTGGTGTGCGGCGAATGAGAAACGGCTGGTGTACGTTTCAATAGATTCGATTGTGCGCATACTCGGCTGGGCGTCGCGCACGGCGCCGTTGGAGACGTCTGCGGAGACGGCAGACCCCACGGCGACCACCTGCAAGAGCCGTCGAGAAGCAGTGAGTCGGACAATGGTTCGGACAGGATACGCGCTGAGGAAAAGCACGAGAGGAAGACTCGAAAAGGTCGAAGCTCGCTCAAGGTCATTCCGACCTGTCAGTAAAATGAGAGCCGACTGTTCGCCTTCTAACGAAAAAAGGTATCTGCTACCAGTGACGTCACTATTACCAGGAAATTACCTGAAGCCTGATGCTGCTGCTGGGCGTCCTCCTGGGAAGGGTGGCAAAGCAGGGTGCACGAATGCATGAAAGCTCTGGCGGTAAGGCGTCTATTTTTGAGTGCACGAATGCATGAATGCATTCGTGCACGGTAAGACTCCTCACGCAAAGCAGGGTGCACGAATGCATGAAAGCTCTAGCGGGAAGGCGTAAGGCGACGAGACTTGCAAGGAGTGCTTCGGTAACGAGAAGCGGAGTAAAGCTGAGCGAGCGAAGACAAAGAGATGCCAAAGCGCTTCACGCAGCTTAAACATAGTATTTCCTCCGCCTAGGGAGGGCAGCACACCTGGTAGCGAATTGTCGATGGGGCAGAGCCGGGAAGAGACTCCGCCTGCTTGAGTGACGCGGCCTCTGTGCTCTGGACAGCGACTGCGCTAGTGCCGGAACGTTGGCGGTAGCTCGCAATGGCTCGCACGAAGGGACCAACGCGCTACACCGCGACGACTTTGGCTGAGTAATGTCGGTCGATACGCAAGGAGAGAATTGTCCCTGCCGTAAGACACCCGCCATGGCGAGGGACTTTTTAGTCGACTCAAAAGTTAACTTCCCACTTGAAGCAGGAAGGACCCAACGGTCACGCGGAGACTCAGAGCTAAGAGTCCAACCGGTCGCGTGAAACCCTGGAAGCGGCTGCTCCTTGCGCTAGCCGATCACGTACAGCCTCCAGGTCGTCAGGTGCGGATTCTACTCGACAGGGTCAGCCTGGTTGCAGACGCTCAGGAACATCCCTAACACAACGCACACGCTTTTCCACGCCTTTCATATGCACGAGTTTTGTGCCACACAATCCACCAGTACCCACCCGCTAGGCTTGAGCTTTTTTTCCGCACTCGCAGCCGTGGTGGTACAATCCCTAGGGCTTGAAGGTCGGCCCTGTGCGTCCTGGTGCATTCGCTTCGCTGAGTCACTCTTGCGTGTCGCGACTGTCGCTCCCGCTTCGCTCTGGTGAGGGTGCTTTTCGTATGATATTCGCCACGATAAATTTCTCGCAACACTCGGTATTTTCCGTGCTAGTTAGTGCCAAGTGAGAAATGAACGGCGGAGGTTCCACCACTCACTTTTTGCTTTCGCCAATGTGTGGTTTCGTGTGGCTGACGAACGGCAGCGACGATTCGCGAAACGAGCCGAGGTTGTGGGCGATAGCTCTCAGGTGTCGTGCGCATCTGCCATATCTGTGGCCTGGTACGTGGATGGTACGCCACGTGTAGCGAAAAGCCAAAGATCCCTTTGAACTGGGAAAGACAGGCGGCGAAAGGTTACCAGTCGGGGCTTGCGAAGAAAGTTGGCGATCGAGGCGAGAAGAACAAATCTGGGATCTGCTGGCGCGCAGCAGCAGTCATCCTCCTCCCTCTCCATCCCATCCCACCCCTTTCCCGCCCTACACTACACTATCACCTCATTCCCCCTTGGCCATTTTTCTGGCAACATGCACCTTGGGAGCTTGTTATTCCTGACAACTGAGACCTGACCTGACACACAGCGGCTTGTTCCTCGGAGCTAGGTCCTGCTTTGCTGCTCCTGCTGGCATCATTGCCGCGGCCGTCCCTGTAGGATCAACCTAATCATCACCTTTCCGTGCTGATCCCAGTCCTGTCGCGTGGCATTCCTCTTCGCGACAAGTTGTTTCCTGGTTACTTTTGAGTCGAAAGTCACCTGGGTTCGGCGCGCCATGGCGCAGCTCATGCGTCCAGCGGCAATGCCGCGCGCGTGCGCGTCAGATCTGTCCGTCAGAAACCTCGAAGCGAGATTAGAGCCGTACCTCGGTCTACCACGGGCTGCTTCCGTTAAACGGCACGACCCTCACGGCTCGCTTTCTCGATCTCGTACTTTCCGATTCCCTGCTCCGGCCGGCAGACGAGCTTTATCCGTCAGAAGCGCTGCTGATCCAAGGTAGCGATTGCATTGGTGCTAGGGTTTTGTCTATTAGTAGATTAGTTTCACTGGCTTTTGCATATTAAGATCTGCTTTGATAGGGCCGCTTTGACAGCCACTACGAAACTCCAGTCCTGTTGCCGTCATTCACTTTCGATAAATACTCGGGATTTCCCCTTCGGTCCGTTTTACCTGGTTTCTCCCACTCGCAGCCAAGCCAATGAGCTGGATGGACTCAAAGTAAGGATTCGTCGTGTAATGCAATGCCGTTGCGTCGCAATGTTGGTCCCGTGCAATGCTGCTTACGTCCACGCAACATTCATCTGGGTTGGCCTAATAGGTCGTCTAACGATCGGTAACCCTTTCGCAGGTTTCGCCGAACTCGTCAGGCAAGCCTTCAGGCGGCGACATGATGAAGCTCTTCAACGACGCTCAACAGAGTACGTCGTACGCCGTTGGATCGCCCTGCCTGCTGCTAAGGAAAATGCCGACGTTATTTGCGTGCCTCCCACGCCTATTCCATATCGCCAGCCAGCGCAGCGTGTGTTGTGCCAGCATCGGCCAACTGACCACATCCATTCCCTCGTCACAGTCCCTCCTCCTCCTCCTCCTCCTCCTCCTCCTCCTCCTCCTCCTCCTCCTCCTCCTCCTCCTCCTCCTCCTCCTCCTCCTCCTCCTCCTCCTCCTCCTCCTCCCTCTCCTCCTCCTCCCCCTCCTCCTCCTCCTCTCTCCCCCAGACATGCTGTACCTGAACAAGCAGCGCCTGTTATCGCTGGAGTGTTTTGTTCCCCCCCAGTCTCCCCTACCTCCCCTCCCTCACTCTCCCCTCCCTCACTCTCCCCTCCCCAAACTCTCCCCTCCCTTCCCCCCCCCCCCCCCCCCCCAGACATGCTGTACCTGAACAAGCAGCGCCTGATAGCGCTGGACGAGCTGCACAAGGCGGAGCAGGAGCGCGAGTACCTGGCGGCGCGGGTGGCGCAGCTGCAGGCGGAGGCGGAGGCGGGCGAGGCGCAGCGGGAGCTGCTGGAGGAGCGCCTCAGGGCCGCGGACCTGGGGGTCGCCGCAGGTGAGGGTGGGCGCAGGTGAGGGTAGGTGCAGGTGAGGGTGGGCGCAGGTGAGGGTAGGTGCAGGTGAGGGTAGGTGCAGGTGAGGTTAGGTGCAGGTGAGGGTAGGTGCAGGTGAGGGTAGGTGCAGGTGAGGGTGGGTGCAGGTGAGAACTGAGGTCTAGTCGATCAGACCCAGGGAGTAAAAACTAAAGGGAGGTGCTGGAGGAGCGCCTGTGGTGCGGCTGCTGGGGTACTGCTTTGACATGGAATTGGAGAGCGGCATGCAGGAGCAGATCCTCGTGCATGAGTTTGTGGCGCACTACCATATTCACAAGACAAAGCGTAACTGCCACGTCAACAAGACAAAGCGTGAGCGCCACATCAATGGCAATGGCAATGGCAATCATGGCAATGATGCCAATGGCAATGGGATTGAGGCGTCCCTTCAAGACGGAAGGATTATAATACCCTAAATTATAGTTTTCCTCACTCGGTGTCCTAGTGGGCAAAGAAAGGCTCATGGAAGGGAAAGGTCTTGGGTTCAAAACCGCCCAACCGCCTGGCCCAACCGCCTGGCCCAACCGCCTGGCCCATCCGCCTGCTGCCGGCCCATCCGCCTGCTGCCAGCCCATCCGCCTGCCGACCCATCCGCCTGCTGGCCCATCTGCCTGCCGGCCCATACACATCCGCCTGCTGGCCCATCCGCCTGCTGGCCCATCCGCCTCCTGGCCCAACCCCCGAGCCATTTGATGCCACTGTTGCGCCTTCCCTTCCCCTTTACCGTCCTTCCCCCCCCACTGCCCTCTGCGTGCAGCGCCCAGCAGTAGCAACATCAGCATCACTACCAGTGCAGCAGCAGGCGCATCAGGCAGCAAGACGTCAGACCCGTCATCCGTGTGGAGTCGCCTGCTGCTGCGCGTGGACGGGCTGCTGCTCTCTAAGGCCATCAACGAGGGGCATGCACAGGCGCTCAGAGGACTCGCTGCCGCCAGGGACGCCCGGGCTGCTGACGTGTACGCTGACGTGGAGGCGCTGGAGGATGGGCAGGTGGTGCGGCCGCTGCTGGGACTCATCGATGGCAGCAGGAGGTGCGGGGGAGGGGAGGGGTTGAGGAGGGAAAGGGGAAGGGGGGGGAGGTGCGGGGGAGGGGAGAGGGTGAGGGTGAGGTGAGGAGGTGAGGGGAAGGGGAGGGATTGAAGGGAAAGGGAGAAGGTGAGGGAAAGGAGAGGGGGCAAGGGAAACGGGAGAGGGTGAGGGGAAGGGAACGGGGTGAGGGAAGGGGAAGGCCCCACTTGTTCACTTGCCACTGCTGTGTCGATTCCGAGCTCACTCCCCCAACCCAACCCCCAACCCTTCCCCCCCCTCCCTCCCTCCCTCCCTCCCTCAGGACCCTGCACGTGGTGCACCTGTGCACGGAGCTGTCCAATCTGGAGCGTACTGAGTTCACTGCATTGTCTTCAGATGCCCTCCCCTCCTCCCCTCCCCTCCCCCCCCTCAGGACCCTGCACGTGGTGCATCTGTGCACGGAGCTGGCCCCAGTGGCCCAGGCGGGCTCGCTGGCCACGTGGATGGCGGGGCTGTGCTGCGCGCTCAGGAGGAAGGGCCACCTGGTGGAGGTCGTTCTGCCGCTGTGAGTGAGCCGTGCAGAGACTCATGCTTGCGGTGGTAAGAAAGTGGAGTTGCGATGGGAGTTGCAATACTTCTGCAAGGTATGTGTATCCAGGAGAGCACGAGAGAGGATTGACAAGAGAGAGTCGTGAGTCCTTGCATGGAGTGGCGGCGTGCCCTTTTCTCCATTCTCAATTCCCTCGCTCCCCTCCGCCCCCTCCCCCATGCGCCCGAGCTACTCCAGTCTGGACAGAAGTGCCGTAGAGGCCTTCAGAGAGGCACCGGGCAGCATGCCTCGTGCCGTTCACTAACCCCCTTAGTTAACCAACTCCTGCACAACCCTCCATGCCCCTCCATACCCCTCCACACCGTTTGACATCCCCCCATGCCCCTCAGCTACTCGAGTCTGGACACGAGTGCCATAGAGGCCTTCAGGGAGGCGCCAGGCGAGATAATGTCCTTCTTTGATGGGAAGTGGCACAAGAATAAGATCTACACTGGGTGAGTGGCAAAGTTGCTTGACAAGTTACCCTGAATAAGCTGGTGTATTTCCAGACCACACCACACCATCAATAATTCTGTGCTTTCTAATGCATGCCTGCCTGCTTGTCTGCCTGTCTCCCCCTGCAGCACGGTGCACGGGGTGCCAGTGACGTTCATCCACCCGCTGCACCCGGCTGCCTTCTTCCAGCGGGACCAGCTCTACGACTACGAGGATGACTTTGAACGGTCAGTAGCCCACCGTTACTTTCAGCAGTGAGAGCAACTTTGAGCGGAGAGCACTGGACCACAGAAACACCTTGCACTTTGATAGTGTCTTTGAGGGGTCAGTGGGCTCCCATATCCGCGCCTCTTGCCACTCAGCGAGCCACGGACCAGCTCTACGACTAGGAGGGTGACTTTGAAGGGTCAGTGGGCTTGCTATGCTGTGACGTCCAGAATGCCTATTCTTGCCTCTGAACTGCTTTCAGACAAGTGACCACTGACCTGCTTCGCCTATGCTCCGCTCTCCTCTTATCTTCCACCATTCAGCCTCACCCTCGTCACCCTCACACAGCCCTGGGTAGATAAATTAATTCCACTGGATGTTTATTTGCCTGGTTGTCCACCAAAACCAGAAGCTATTTTTGATGCTGTAACTAAGTTGCGTAGCAGCAGGGCGTGTAGCTTGCCCGCCTGTCCTGTCCACCCTCCAACCATCCCCCTCCCCTCTCCCCCACCTCCTCCCCCTGGAGCTTCACCTACTTTACCCGCGCTGCTCTGGAGTACCTGCAGCAGCAGGGCAAGCAGCCGGACGTGCTGCATGTGATCTCAAGACGCCTCTCAACACCCCTCTGTTCTGCCCTGCCTCTCCCCCCCCCCCCCCCCCCCTCTCCCCCCCTGCTCCCTGCAGCTTCACCTACTTCACCCGAGCGGCCCTGGAGTATCTGCAGCAGCAGGGCAAGCAGCCGGACGTGCTGCATCTGCACAACTGGCACACGGCCATCGCTGCGCCGCTCTTCTGGGACATCTACCACCACCAGGGCATGCCCGATACACGCATCCTCTTCACCTGCCACGACGCGCGCTACCAGGTACTGCCGGTGCTGCATCAGGTAGTGATGGTTGGTATCAAACGACACCTCGGTGGTGAGGCGCAGCTGTTCTGGGACATGTACCACCACCTGGGCAGGGCATGCCCAACACTCGCATCCTTGAGGAGTCTATTCTTGAGGCGCCTCAAAAATAGACTCCTCACGCTGGGCAGGGCATGCCCAACACTCGCATCCTCTTCACCTGCCATGACGCACGCTACCAGGTGGGAACACCACTTTCTTGCTGCTTGGCAGCGGGTGTTGGCACAGTGGCGAGTGGGCCGTCTGTCCATGCTTTGGCGAGCAGTAGCGGTCTCTTCTGAGAGCTCTCAGCCAGCAAGCTGTCTCTGTTGGGCTGGGGCTCCTCGCAGCTGAATCGTACTGCTTGTTGCTCACTCCCCACCACCTCACCCCCTGCCTTCCCCCCTGTGTTCTCCTATCGCCTGCAGAAGACCCAGCAAAGATGTGTCTGGTGGGGCTGGGCCCCTCACAGTTTTACTCTTCTGCTCCCCATGCCATCCCATCATTTGCAGAACGCCCAGCCACCCAGCAAGCTGTCTCTGGTGGGCTGGACCCTCGCAGCTGACCAGTGATGTTCTTTGCCCCCCACTCCCTCTCCCCTTCACCCCACGCTGCTCCATGCCCTCCCTCCCACCCCCCATACCCTCCCTCCCACCCCCCATGCCCTCCCTCCCACCCCCCATGCCCTCCCTCCCACCCCCCATGCCCTCCCTCCCACCCCATCATTCACAGAACGCCCAGCCAGCTTCCAAGCTGTCGCTGGTGGGGCTGGACCCCTCGCAGCTCAACCGACCCGACAGGCTGCAGGACAACCGCGACCCCGCCCTCGTGAACCTCCTAAAGGTGACGTCAGCAGCCATCGTGAACCTCCTAAAGGTGACGTCAGCAGGCCCCATGAACCTCCTGAAGGTGACGTCAGCAGGCCTCATGAACCTCCTAAAGGTGACATCAGCAGCCCGTCGTACTTCCCGACGTACTTTCCTGTTGCACTTTCCTGCCGTACTTTTCCCGTTGTACTTTCCCGTCGTACTTTCCTGCCGTTCACGCCCCCTGGTACTTTTCTGCCGTACTTTCCCGCCGTTCTTTCCTGCCGTACTTTCCCGTTGTACTTTCCCGTCGTACTTTCCCGTCGTACTTTCCCGTCGTACTTTCCCGTCGTACTTTCCTGCCGTACTTTCCTGCCGTACTTTCCTGCCGTACTTTCCTGCCATACTTTCCCGTCGTACTTTCCTGCTGTACTTTCCTGCCGTACTTTCCCATCTTACTTTCCCGTCGTACTTTCCTGCGGTACTTTCCCATCGCACTTTCTCATCGTACTTTCCTGCCGTACTTTCGCGCCGTTCTTTCCTGCCATACTTTCCCCTCGTACTTTCCTGCTGTACTTTCCCGTCGTACTTTCTCGTCGTATTTTCCCGTCGTACTTTCCTGCCGTACCTTCCCGTCGTACTTTCCTGCCGTACTTTCCTGCCCTACTTTCCCATCGTACTTTCTAGCCCTACATTCCCGTCGTACTTTCTAGCCGTACTTTCTAGCCCTGCTTTCACGTCGTACTTTCTCGTCGTACTTTCCCGTCGTACTTTCCTGCCGTACTTTCCTGCCGTACTTTCCTGCCGTACTTTCCTGCCGTACTTTCCTGCCTTGCTTTCCCGTCGTACTTTCCTGTCGTACTTTCCTGCCGTACTTTCGCGTCGTACTTTCTCGTCGTACGTTCCTGCCGTACTTTCCCGTCGTACTTTCCTGCTGTACTTTCCTGCCGTACTTTCCCATCGTACTTTCCCGTCGTACTTTCTCGTCGTATTTTCCCGTCGTACTTTCCTGCCGTACCTTCCCGTCGTACTTTCCTGCCCTACTTTCCTGCCCTACTTTCCCATCGTACTTTCTAGCCCTACATTCCCGTCGTACTTTCTAGCCGTACTTTCTAGCCCTGCTTTCACGTCGTACTTTCTCGTTGTACTTTCCTGCCGTACTTTCCTGCCGTACTTTCTAGCCCTACTTTCCCGTCGCACTTTTTCTGCCGTACTTTCCTGCTGCACTTTCCTGTCATACTTTCCTGTCGTACTTTCCCTGTCGTACTTTCCCTGTCGTGCCTTCACCTTCGTGATTTTCCCTTCGTGATTATCGTCGAGCTTTCCCGTCGTACTTTCTTCCTCTCTCTACTCCCTCCCTCTCGGTTCCGCATTCTGCAACCCCTGGCACCACTTGCGCCATGGGGTAACCGTCCGCGTTTTCCAATCTCTCTCTCCCTTCATTGGCACTGTGCACTCCAACAAGGTGACCCCTGTCTCGCTCATGTATGCCATAATGCCACCCACATGAAGGCACGCGAGCACCCCCCGTGCAGGATTCGTCGGCCAATTTCAGTGTCCTTCCATCTCCCTTATCCTTCCCTCCGCCTCCCTGCATCCTCACCTCCGAAGGGTGGCATAGTCTAGTCCAACAAGGTGGCCTCAGTCAGTATCGCCCATGTATGCCAGCACCATGAAGACACATCAGCACGCCCCTTGCAAGGTTCCCTCGCCCCAATGTCCCGTCACCCCCCTTGTGCCTCCCCTCCCCATCCCTATATTCTCCTTACAGGGCGGCATAGTGTATTCCAACAAGGTCACCACGGTCTCGCCCATGTATGCCAGCGACATGAAGTCGCGCGAGTACGGCTGCACCCTCGACGCCACTGTCGCCATCCACAGGTGGGACCTCCCGCACTTGCCAGCTCAGCCCGCGCCTTCAAAGGTGTACTCACAGGTGGGAGCCCCTGCCCTTGACGCTTCAGCCCGCGCCGCCACAGGTGGGGGGCACCCATCCATAGTTGGATGCCCCTTCCAGTCTCGCGTCTGCTTGCTTGACTTTTCTTCTCTCGTTTGGCGCCTCTCGGTTTTCTGATCTTGCGTTCTCCCGTGTTTCATGGTGGGCCCGTCCTTACCATATCTCCATATTCTTCATCCCGTGCCACCCCACCCCACCCTCACCCGTCTCTATTGCATGCAGCCAAAAGTTCGTCGGGCTGCCGTCCGGCCTGGACCAAACCATCTGGGACCCGGCCCGGGACCTCGCCCTTCCCGTGCCGATCGCAGCCTCGGACCCCATGCCTGCCAAGGCTGTGGCTCGGGCGGAGTTTCGGAGGCGGATGGGGCTGCCGGTGATTGACTCGGCATCGGGGCAGGAGCGGCCCGTGGTGGCGTATGTGTCGCCGCAGATAGGCGAGGCAGATATGGACCTCATCCGCGGCGCCCTCAGCTGCGCGCTGGCCTACCAGGCTCAGGTGCGTAGGGGCCTGAGCAATGCTCGGTGTGAGGGCAAGAGCAGCCCGTGGTGCGGTGGCGTATGTGGCGCCGCAGATAGGCGAGGCGGACGAGGAGCTCATTTTATGGCGCCCTCAGCTGCTCGCTCGCCTGTAAGGCTCAGTGAGAAGCCACTCATGGTGGTGGCAGACCAGTGAGAAGCCACTCATGATGGTGGCAGACCAGTGAGAAGCCACTCATGGTGGTGGCAGACCAGTGAGAAGCCACTCATGATGGTGGCAGACCAGTGAGAAGCCACTCATGGTGGTGGCAGACCAGTGAGAAGCCACTCATGATGGTGGCAGACCAGTGAGAAGCCACTCATGGTGGTGGCAGACCAGTGAGAAGCCACTCATGGTGGTGGCAGACCAGTGAGAAGCCACTCATGATGGTGGCAGACCAGTGAGAAGCCACTCATGGTGGTGGCAGACCAGTGAGAAGCCACTCATGATGGTGGCAGACCAGTGAGAAGCCACTCATGATGGTGGCAGACCAGTGAGAAGCCACTCATGGTGGTGGCAGACCAGTGAGAAGTCACACATGGTGGAGGGTCCTTTATTAATTAAGAGAGAGACACAGCAAGAGACAACCAACTTATCCTAGACTAGCAAGCAAGCACCCCCCCCCCCCCCTCCTCTAGGGGAGCTCCCCCTCGGTTCAAGGGCATGTAGTAGGGTGCCGAGGTCCATGGGCTCTAGTTTTGAGGCGCCTCAAAACTAGACTCGGGTTGAAGGGCATGTAGTAGGGTGCTGAGGTCCATGGGCTCTGAGGGTCCCTCAACGGGCCACACATCAGCAGGGAGAGCCTGGTTGCTCTTGTTGCTGAGAGCCACGGCCTGCCCCCTCTGCAGGGCGGCGGACCAGCACTGGCGGTAGGTATGAAAAAGCTTGGCTGTTTCCCGGGAAGTGGGGGAGGCGTGGAACTGCTTCTTGGCTGCCATCTCGGTGCAGAGGCGGAGGAAGGCGAGGGTCCCTGCGGCATTGCAGCCGTAGGCCGTACCACCTCCTCCGCTGCCATACCGGTGCTGGCAGCTGCTGGCAGGTGCTGGCAGTTGCTGGCAGGTGCTGGCAGTTGCTGGCAATTGCTGGCAGCTGCTGGCAGCTGCTGGGAGGTGGTTGGGCAGTCGGGGGTCCTCTATCTCGATCTTGTCGGCAGCTGCTGGCAGCTGCTGGCAGCTGCTGGCAGGTGCTGGAAGTTGCTGGCAGCTGCTGGCACTGCTGGCAGGTCCTGGCAGCTGCTAGCAGGTGCTGGCAGTTGCTGGCAGTTGCTGGCAGGTGCTGGCAAGTGCTGGGAGGTGTTGGCAGGTCCTGGCAGCTGCTGGGAGGTGCTGGCAGCTGCTGGCAGCTGCTGGCAGGTGCTGGAAGTTGCTGGCAGCTGCTGGCAGTTGCTGGCAGCTGCTGGCAGTTGCTGGCAGCTGCTGGCAGTTGCTGGCAGGTGCTGGCAAGTGCTGGGAGGTGTTGGCAGGTCCTGGCAGCTGCTGGGAGGTGCTGGCAGCTGCTGGCAGGTGCTGGAAGTTGCTGGCAGGTGCTGGCAGTTGCTGGCAGCTGCTGGCAGTTGCTGGCAGCTGCTGGCAGTTGCTGGCAGCTGCTGGCAGTTGCTGGCAGGTGCTGGCAAGTGCTGGCAGGTGTTGGCAGGTGCTGGAAGTTGCTGGCAATTGCTGGCAGCTGCTGGCAGCTGCTGGGAGGTGCTGGCAGGTCCTGGCTGGTCCTGGCAGGTGCTGGCAGGTGCTGGCATGTGCTGGCATGTGCTGGTGAGAAACCACTCATGGTGGTGGCAAACCAGTGGAGAACCACTCGGGGTGGTGGCAAACCAGTGGAGAACCACTCATGGTGGTGGCAAACCAGTGAGAAACCACTCATGGTGGTGGCAAACCAGTGAGAAACCACTCATGGTGGTGGCAAACCAGTGGAGAACCACTCGGGGTGGTGGCAAACCAGTGGAGAACCACTCGGGGTGGTGGCAAACTAGTGGGAAATCACTCGGGGTGGAAGCAAACCAGTGGAGAACTACTCGGGGTGGTGGCAAACCAGTGGAAAACCACTCGGGGTGGTGGCAAACCAGTGGAGAACCACTCGGGGTGGTGGCAAACCAGTGGAGAACCACTCGGGGTGGTGGCAAACTAGTGGGAAATCACTCGGGGTGGAAGCAAACCAGTGGAGAACTACTCGGGGTGGTGGCAAACCAGTGGAGAACCACTCGGGGTGGTGGCAAACCAGTGGAGAACCACTCGGGGTGGTGGCAAACCAGTGGAGAACCACTTGGGGTGGTGGCAAACTAGTGGGAAACTATGTTGGAATATACGCACAGAAGGCTTTGCGTATTGCGTATATACGCTTGCGAATATACGCAATACGCTGATACGCTTGGAATACGCGATACGCGATACCCGGGCTGCCCGGCGAAAAAAAAAACTTATATTTTTTTTTTCCGCGACTTCGCGACGTCGCGGTTTTTTCGCCAATTCTTTTTTGCCCATAGCCCAGCCTGCTCTGTACGTGATTGAAAGCCATCCCGTGTTTGCCGTTCCCCATTTCCGTCCAAATCTCAGCTCTGAAGCGAAACGGTGGTGTGCTTAGCTAGGTGGCGGCGATTGCGCGAGTTACGGTGCTTGTTAGTCTTCTACCAAAGTGATGGGGGAGATGATGGGGGGGAGAGTCGAGCATTTGTGAGGAAAGGTTGGAGTTTGTAGATGGGTGGGAGTTCAGTGCGGTGAAAGGGAGGGAGTTGGTTGGCTGGAAGCCAATTTGACTTTGTAGACGGGGGGGTTGAGTGCGGTGAAAGGGAGGGAATTGGCAGGTCAAAATTCGACCCCTCAGAAAATGCCTCTCATTTGAGAGTCACGTTTTCAGAAACCCTAGCCTAGCCGCTACCATCATGGCTTCCTTGCTGCCCCCTGGTTTTGTTACCCTGCCCGGGCAAACCTTTTTTCCTGCCCGGGCATGCGTATTCCTGCCGTATTGGACCCCAAATCCAAGCGTATAGCGTATATACGCAAGCGTATATACGCTAGCGTATAAAACGCAGTACGCGTATTTTCCAACATAGGTGGGAAATCACTCGGGGTGGAAGCAAACCAGTGGAGAACTACTCGGGGTGGTGGCAAACCAGTGGAAAACCACTCGGGGTGGTGGCAAACCAGTGGAGAACCACTCAAGGTGGTAGCAGACCAGTGGAGAACCACTCGGGTTGGTGGCAAACCTGTGGAAAAGCACTCGGGGTGGTGGCAAACCAGTGGAAATCCACTCAGGGTGGAAGCAAACCAGTGGAGAACCACTCGGGATGGTGGCAAACCACTGGACAACCACTTGGGGTGGTAGCTAACCAGTGGGAAACTACTCGTTCTGGTGGCAAACCACTGGAGAACCACTCGTTCTGGTTGGAGCAGCAATGTCGCCCAAATTGCAATTTTCACTCGAACTGCATTGATCAACACTCCCTCTTCTCTGCAACCCCTCTTCCCTGCACTCCCTCCCCCCCGCAGTTTGTTCTGGTGGGGGCAGCGCGGTCGCCCAAAGTGCAGATGGCCCTTGAGGAACTGCAGAGAGGGCAGCAGGTGAGGGGGGCAGCAGGTGAGGGGGGCAGGAAGTGAGAAGAAAGGAGGTGAGATGGCAGCAGGTGGGACTACGAAATTGAAATGAGTGGTTGGAAGAAAGAGAGGCGAGAGGAAGCGGGGGAGAGGGTGGAAGGGTGGAGGTTTGTGATCCCTCCCTCATTTCTGAATCGCTGAACACACCCTCGATAGTGAGTGACTCAGTAATCATCTCGCTCCCCTCTCCTTCCTCCATGCCTCCCTCTCATCATAACCTGGAGATGCGCGGCTGGAGTTAGTGTGCGCGGACAGCGTGGGCTCATTTGAGGTGCCTTCTGAGTCCTCAAGCCCCACTTATCCATCATCCAGCCTCTCTGACCCGCGTCAGGTCGCCACTGCGCAGGTGGAGATAGTGTATGAGGACGCCTTGGCGCACCGCACAGTGACACCTAAGTGGACTCAGTGGAATCCCGCCCCGCTCCCCTCACCCTGCCCCGTGTCTCCCTCTCGTCAGGGCCCCAACGCGCGGGTGGAATGGAGATAGTGCACGAGGACGCCTTGGCCCATCTGAGGGTGACTCCGTGTCGACTCAAGAGTCACCAATCCCCTCTCTCCCCCCCTCCTCCCCCCTCTCTCCCCACCTCCTCCCCCATCCCAGGACCCCAACGTGCGGCTGGAGATAGCGTATGAGGACAGCTTGGCGCACCTCACAGTGGCAGCAGCGCACGTGCTGCTCTGCCCGCCTCTCAGAGACCCGTCCTCCCAGCTGCCAGTGAGTGCCCTCTCTACCTGTCCCCTGGTGGTCAAAGAAACCTTGACCCTGTCCCACTCACCCTTCGCTCCTCCCCCCATCCCACTCACCTTTGCATTCTCCATTTTCTCACATCCCCATGCCCCCCCATCCCACTCACCCCCCTCATACCCCATCATCCCACTCACCCGCCGTTCCTCCCCCCATCCCATGCAACCCCCCTGTTGCAGCTCGTGGGGGCGTGCTACGGAGCCGTGCCTGTGGCGCGCCAACTGCTGGGAACACCTGACAGGTGAGATCTGCAGGGGCGGTACACCTGACAGCTGAGATCTGCAGGAGCCATATTTTCCACAGATCAGATTCATGTAGATGCTCCATCTGGCTGGCAGATTGCAAGGCGGCGATCTGACGGATCCAATTGCTATGCAACCGTTTGATAGAGGCGGTTTACTGGCCACTGGTCCACTGGTCCACTGGTCCACTGGTCCACTGTGGTCCACTGTAGTCCACTGTGGTCCACTGTGGTCCACTGTGATCCACTGTGGTCCACTGGTCCACTGGTCCACTGGTCCACTGGTCCAGTGCGGTCCAGTGGTCCAGTGGTCCAGTGGTCCAGTGGTCTATTGGCTGGTCCAGTGGCCCACTAGTCCAGTGCGGTTCAGTGCGGTCCAGTGGTCCAGTGGCGGTCCAGTGGTCCAGTGGTCCAGTGGTCCAGTGGTCCAGTGCGGTCCAGTGGTCCAGCGCAGTCCAGTGGTCCAGTGGTCCAGTGGTCCAGTGGTCCAGTGGTCCAGTGGTCTACTGGCTGGTCCAGTGGCCCACTGGTCCAGTGCGGTTCAGTGCGGTCCAGTGGTCCAGTGGTCCAGTGGCAGTCCACTGGTCCACTGGTCCACTGGTCCAGTGCGGTCCAGTGGTCTGGTGGTCCAGTGGTCCAGTGCGATCCAGTGGTCTGGTGGTCCAGTGGTCCAGTGCGGTCCAGTGGTCCAGTGTGGTCCAGTGGTCCACTGGTCCAGTGCGGTCCAGTGGTCCAGTAGTCCAGTAGTCCAGTGGTCCAGTAGTTGACTGGTCCAGCCGTCCACTGGTCCAGTGCGGTCCACTGGCCCAGTAGTCCACTGGTCCACTGGTCCACTGGTCCACTGGTCCAGTGTGGTCCAGTGGTCCTGTGGTCCTGTGGTCCAGTAGTCCAACTGGCCCACTGGTCCACAGGTCCACTGGGGTCCACTGTGGCCCGCTGGTCCACTGGTCCACCGTGATCCACTCTGGTCCACTGGTCCACGGGTCCACTGGTCCACTGTGGTCCACAGGTCCGCTGGTCCACTGGTCCACCATGGTCCACTGTGGTCCACTGGTCCACCGTGGTCCACTGTGGTCCACTGGTCCCCTGGTCCACGGGTCCACTATGGTCCCTCTGGTCCACTGTGGTCCACGGGTGCAGGGGTCCACGTGGGGTATGATGCACTCAGCTGTCCATCTCCTCCTCCTTGCCTCGTTCGTCCCTTTCTCTCCCCCTTCGTTTGCGTCTGCCACTCCCCACTCGTGCACTCACCTGCACTGCCTTCCAATCCACGTGCAACCCTTAACAATCATCTTCCTCTCTCACTCTGACACATACACACCTCGTCTGCGCCTCCCCCTGACCAGCCTAATGGACGTGGATGATCATCTTCCGCTCACTTTCTCACACACACACACGCCCACACATCTCTTCTGCGCCTCCCCCACCAGCCTAGTGGACGTGGATGATCCGCGGAGGGGCGCCACCGAGGGAGTGGGGTTCTTCTACGCCTCCGACAAGCCGGCTGATGCCGTCTCCGCCCTCACACGCGCTCTCAAGCTCCTGGTGGGTACAGCTGAATTAATCACTGCTCTTTCTTGCTCACTTGATAGATCACTGCTTGCCTATGAAAATTCTTATTTTCCTGCTTTCCAATGTGGTGTGCAGAAGGGTAATCCGCAACGGTGGGAAGCGGTCACCAAGATGGCGATGTCTCTGGATACCAGCTGGGATGCCCGTAGCTCCGATGCGTACGTTGATGCTTACTTGTCCATCAGGCGCTGCTAGTGGACTCCTGATTGGACACTTAAGATGTACGGCATCCACTGTCCAATACGACTGATTAGGCATGCCGCATGTGTTATTAGTGTGCCGTTTTCACTCAAACATATATCTCAAGAACCAGGCCGAAGGCCCAGCATTGGGGTGTGTAATGCATGAATCTTATACTGCACCAAAACATTCTATATCTCATTGCAAGTGTATCATATTTATATGATCGGTGTAACAGATGCATAAATCGTTCTCGGGAACCTCTGACAGCAGAACATGTTTCTTAGGGCGTGTCCAGCGCGTACGTTTCTGGCTCAATACCCTACCCAATCGTTTCTCAAAGTTATTTGAGCTTACTGAATAGAAGAGCATCTCACTCAACCGCAATCAAACGTGCGCGCGGGAGACGCCCTTAGCAAATCTGCTGGAGCGTTGAAGCCAGCAGATCAATTTATGGTGGAGTCGCGTTTCCGCTTTGTCGAGTAGCAAAGAACAGACCATCTGTATAGTGCTATCGCGGTGTGGTGGGATATCGCGGCGTTGGACGTAGCCTGCTCGAGCACGCTTTGATTTAATAGCATTCGTCGTGGCGCTTCTGCCGCTATGGTAGGGACTGGTCGCTATTCTGTTCACCTAATCCATTTCTCGCCATCACTATCTTCAGAGCACTTGCCCTAATCCCTAACAATCTCCACACGCCATTCGTGTCGGGAGTGCTGCTTCCGCGCAGATCCGGTTCATTCTGCTTCAGAATCGTCAGGGGAAGACGCGCCTGGCGAAGTACTATGTGCCGCTGGAGGACTCGGAGAAGCACAAGCTGGAGTTCGAGGTACACCCGGATGCGACTGCTGTTACAGCTGCAACTGTTGTCTGGGGACCTACCGAGTTGAGAATGTGCTCCGGGATCACTCTAATGTAGAAAATACGGTCTGTGCGATACTGTCGGTCAAATGAGACAGAATACGGCCGAATTTCAGCGTTGCTCGATAGCGGTCTCATCTTTTACAGTGCAGCGGATTTCAGTACGACAGCATCATTGCAGTGTGAACCTTCACCCTTGACCTTCTCTTCTTGCTTTCAGCTCGTTCATCCTTCAACAGCTCCTGCTATCCCTACCGAATCCCCGCGTCCCCCGTGCGTCAGGTGCACCGGCTGGTGGTTCATCGCGAACCCAAATTTACCAACTTCGTTGAGGTACGCCTGCCGCTCTGCCGCTGCTCTGCTGCTGCTCCGCTGCTGCTCTGCTGTACTTTATGGTTCACCCGTGAGTCACTACTTCTGGTTCCTACCTTCCAGAAAAAGGCACGAGCGTTTTGCTCCTCCCCTTGATGTCATTCCCCTAACCTTGCCATCCCTCCTCGCTCCATATCCCACATCCTCGAGTCCATCCCCCTTTTATCTCCCTCAGTTCCGCACATACAAGGTGATCTACCGGCGCTATGCAGGCCTCTTCTTCTCCCTCTGCGTCGACCTCACAGACAACGAGCTGGCGTACCTTGAGAGCATCCATCTGTTCGTGGAGATCCTAGATCACTTCTTCAGCAACGTCTGCGAGCTTGACCTGGTGTTCAATTTCCACAAGGTAAGAATTCTTGCTAATTGAGCCAACACTTCTGCTCTCACCCCCTGCCATACCTTTGCCCTGTTCCCATTTCAGAACAGCCCGTGGAAATCTATTGCTCTTAATCCCCTCCATATCTGTGCGCTGTTCCTCTATCAGAAATTGAACAATCCCTTGTGCTTACGCCTTTGGCATTTCTACAGGTTTACCTTATCCTTGATGAGTTTGTGCTTGCGGGGGAGCTTCAAGAAACAAGCAAGAAGGTACAGCATGTGTTGTGTCATCATGTGTTCTCTGTGCTAGCACTTTTATAAAACTCATCACTTGTTCTCCCAGTATCTCTGGCTCCTGCAGTTCCTAAAATATGGGCCCTGTGATAATCCGTTTTGAAATTTTTGTGCAGGTCATTATTGAAAGAATGGCAGAACTGGATAAAGCCGAGTGAAATCATGAGAGCTCTGTCACTGTGGATGGCCTAAACAGTCAGGAGTACATATACCTGTATCTATCCAACTGGCTTACTTCATGCTGAACACCACGGCACTGCATCTTGAAGTCGCCAGATCTATAGCTTGCTCGAGCATGGGATGCTCCAGGTTGAGGCTGTCTGCAAAGCAGACTGACGATGTTGTAGAACATGTATGAGCCTTTTATCATAATTGAAGAAGAGAATGATTGATAGAGTGAGAGTACAAACAGATATACATAAGTGTTGTACCCTCTAAGAGGCGACCCTATACAGTCTATACAAACATGACAAATACACAAGTTTGACACACCCCCTAGACTGCATAGGGGAATGTCCTAAACAAGCAGCTCAGGGCGGCACTACTAGTCCAACCTCTGAGACAAGGGTCTGAGAGACCAGTCAGAAGGAGTACAAACAAGGCAAGAACAAGAGCAGGGCGGCACTACTAATCCAGCCACTGGGAGAGGACACAAGTCCAGTCCGAGTATACGTATAAAGGACAGTACAAAGTCAAGGTCCTAGCAGGTGAGAGGCTACAGGAACTAGACCAAGCTGTACACAGTGCCGCTGATGATCTTTAGGCGCAAGCGCCTTCGTAAAGATATCAGCCGTGTTGGCACCTGATGTCAAACATCTGTATTTGTCATGTTTGTATAGACTGTATAGGGTTACCTCTTAGAGGGTACAACACTTAGGTATATTTGTGTGTACTCTCACTTTACTCATTATTCAATTCCTTTCTGATGTGGTATCACGCGTAGGTAGGATCCCCCCCACCTACCGCTTCCGCTCATGCCCCCTAGCGCCCCTCTCAGGCCCCGTCGCGCTCCTCCCAGGCCCCCTAGCGCCCCTCCTGGGCCCCGTCGCGCTCCTCCCAGGCCCCGTAGCGCCCCGTCGCGCTCCTCCCAGCCCCCCCCTAGCGCCCCTCCTGGGACCTGTCGCGCTCCTCCTAGGCCCCGTAGCGCCCCGTCGCGCCCCTCCCAGGCCCCGTAGCGCCCCGTCGCGCCCCTCCTGGGCCCCGTAGCGCCCCTCCTGGGCCTCGTCGCGCCCCTCCTGGGCTTCGTAGCGCCCCTCCTGGGCCCTGTAACGCCCCTCCCAGGCCCCGTTGCGCTCCCCCCAGGCCCCCTCGCGCCCCTCCTGGGCCCCGTCGCGCTCCTCCCAGGCCCCGTAGCGCCCCGTCGCGCCCCTCCTGGGCCCCGTCGCGCCCCTCCTGGGCCCCGTAGCGCCCCTCCTGGGCCTCGTCGCGCCCCTCCTGGCTCGTAGCGCCTCCTGGGCCCTGTAACGCCCCTCCCAGGCCCCGTCGCGCCCCTCCCAGGCCCCGTCGCGCTCCCCCCAGGCCCCCTAGCGCCCCTCCTGGGCCCCGTCGCGCTCCTCCCAGGCCCCGTAGCGCCCCGTCGCGCCCCTCCTGGGCCCCGTAGCGCCCCTCCTGGGCCTCGTCGCGCCCCTCCTGGGCTTCATAGCGCCCCTCCTGGGCCCTGTAACGCCCCTCCCAGGCCCCGTCGCGCTCCCTCCCAGGCCCCGTCGCGCTCCTCCCAGGCCCCCTAGCGCCCCTCCTGGGCCCCGTCGCGCTCCTCCCAGGCCCCGTAGCGCCCCGTCGCGCCCCTCCCAGGCCCTGTCGCGCTCCTCCCAGGCCCCCCCCCCTTGCGCCCCTCCTGGGCCCCGTCGCGCTCCGCCCAGGCCCCGTAGCGCCCCTCCTGGGCTCTGTCGCGCCCCTCCTGGGCCCCGTCGCACCCTGCCCGACCCCGTCGCAGCCGCCAGGCCCTGTCGCGCCCGCCCGGCGCCGCCGCAGCCGCCCGGCCCCGTCGCAGCCGCCTGGCCCCGTCACGCCCGCCCGGCCCCGTCGCGCCCGCCCGGCCCCGTCGCAGCCGCCTGGCCCCGTCGCCCTTGCCTGGCCCCGTCGCAGCCGTCCGGCCCCGTCGCCCCCGCCCGGCCCCGTCCCACCCTGCCCGGCCCTGTCACAGCCGCCCGGCCCCGTCGCACCCGCCCGGCCGCCGTCCCGCTCGCCCGGCCCCGTCGCACCGGCCCGGCCCTGCCGCACTCGCCCGGCCCCGTCGCCCCAGCCCGGCCCCGTCGCGCCCGCTCGGCCCCGTCGCCCCGTCCCGGCCCTGTCGCACCAGCCCGGCCTCGTCGCGCCCGCCCGGCCCCGTCGGGCCAGCCCCGGCCCCGTCCTCCTCAGTGGTACGGTTCCCCCCCCACCCCGCCCTGCTCCGTGCTGCCCCGCACCACACTGTACTGCCTGGCAACGCACTACACCGCACTGCACCGCACTGTACCGCACTGCACCGCACTGCACCGCACTGCACCGCACTGCACTGCCCTGCACTGCACTGGATTGTTCCTTATGGCGGCGGAGCTTCGCTTCGACGCTGAAGGTCAGCCCCTAGTGTTTAAGGCGTGGCTTGCCAATCTCCGCCGTCAACTCACTGGCCAGCGGCAGGATGGTGAACCGCTTTCCGCACACCTTGACGGTACGCTCCCTTGCCCAGACCCCCCTGCTCTTCTGCCCGCTGACCCCACACCCACTGAGCGTGAGTCTACTGCTGCCACTGCCCGTGCGTGCTCTGTCTGGCTTTCTCGCGATGCTGTCGCACAGCTTGCCATTAGCAATGCCCTCCCCCTGTCCGAGCGTCCTCGCTTTAGGTCCCTCACTACTGCTCAGGCCTACTTAGATGCCGTCATCAAGCGCTATTCCACCCCTCCGGCTGCCTCGGTGGGCCGCCTGATCCTCCCGATGCTCTTTCCTGACCTTGCTTCTTTCCCCACTGTCTCTAACCTCGCTGCCCACCTGCGCTCGATAGATGAGACATGGCGCGCTGCCTGCACTGACGCCCAGCTTAGAGCCCACCAGCCGCCCATTACCTCTACCCTCTACCTGCTTGCCACCCGCCTCCCTGACCGCCTTGCTGTCGCCCGCGACCGCTTTCTTAGCGTTCACCCTGCAGACCTCACCCTCACTGACTTTGTAGACACCCTGACTGTGATAGAGACCCGTCACCGCTCCATTGCCCAGGCGAGCGGTGTCGTGCCGGTCCCTATCTTTCAGGGTTGTGCCCCCGCTCAGTGCACCTTCTCCGACGGCTCTGCCGCAGTGGCTGAGACTGCTGCTGCAGCGCAGGTTCGTTCGGGGAAGGGCCGCCGCCCCAAGGCTGGGCACGGCGGAGGAGGCAGCGGGGGTGCGGGAGGGGGTAGTGGTGGGGTCGGGTCGCCTGGTGCTGGAGTGGACGAGGGGACCTTGCCCAGTTCAACTGAGTCGCCGCCCCTGCAGGTGCAGCAGCCGCAGCAGCCGCCGCAGTCGCAGCCTTCGCAGCAGCCGCAGCAGCCGTCGCAGACGCGGCAGACGAGTGTCCTCCCGCCAGGGTGGCCTGGCGCTGGCGGTGGACGGGCGCGTGGTGGTGTGCCGCGTGGTGGCTCTGGCGGCAGGCGTTGTCAGTACCAGATCCAGACCGGTCCTCGCCGCGGCTTCGTTTGCGGTAAGCTCGGTCACTCCACTCCCCGCTGTTTTCGTCACCTGGACGACCTCTTTCGTCAGCGCTTCGGCCCGTCGCCAGACCTCCCGGACTGGCACAGTTTGCTTAGTCGTCAGATTCAGATCTTTGATATGGACATGGATGCCATTGTTTCTGCTCTGCATGTGATGTATGCTGGTGACTCTAGTGTGCTTCCCGCTTATTACTCACTGTTGCCTAGTGTATGTGTGCCTAGCTTAGCCTCCCCTGCTGCGTCAGGCGTAGGATCCCCTGCTTTGTGTAGTCTTGGTGCTTCCGCCGTCGTTCCGTCGCCAGACCCCTCGGCTTCGCTTTCCTTCACCTTGGACTCTGGCGCCTCTCGGTGTTTCTTCCGCGACTCCACCACCCTGACGCCGCTTCCTGTTCCTGCTGCCGTTTCTCTTGCTGACCCCTCCGGCGGTCCGGTAGTCGCTCGCAGTTCCACCACCCTTCCCTGTCCGACGGTTCCTTCGGGTTCTCTTACAGGTCTGCATATCCCCTCGTTCTCCAGGAACCTAGTTGGTGTCGGCTGCCTCCAGGACCTTGGCGTCACTACTACGTTCCCAGGTCACGAGCGGTATGCTGTCTGTACCGAGGCCGCCACTGGTGCCCCCCTGTCCACGTTCCCCCGGGACCCGGTGTCCGGCCTGTTCACTCTGGACACCGTGACCCCCCCGGCTGGAGCGCCCCCTCAGGTGGCTGCGTCTACCCAGGTTGCTGCTGCCTGCTCCTGTCGCTCCCTCACTCATCCGACCCTTCTGTGGCACCACCGCCTAGGTCACCCTGCGCTCCCGCGTCTGCGTCACATGTCTCAGCACGGTCTCGTCCTTGGTCTCCCAGTTTCGCTCCCCGCGTTTCCCTCCTCTCCAGCCCCACCTTGCACGCCTTGTGTCGAGGGTCGGCTTCGCCGTGCCCCTCACTCCTCCTCGTTTCCCCCTACTGCCGCGCCGCTGCAGACCCTGCACCTGGACGTCTGGGGCCCCGCCCCCGTCCCTGGGCCGCGTCGAGAGCGCTACTTCCTTGTGCTTGTCGACGACTTCACTCGTTACACCACAGTCTTTCCCCTGGAGCGCAAGGCCGACGTGCCTGGCGCTCTCATCCCCTGGCTTGTCTTTGCGCGTGTCCACCGCGGTCTCCCTGTCTTGCGTCTTCACTCAGACCGTGGTGGCGAGTTTGCCTCCGGTGTCCTTGGTCGCTTTTGTCGTGCGGAGGGCATCACCCAGACGTTCACCCTACCAGACTCCCCACAGCAGAATGGGGTCGCTGAGCGACGCATCGGTTTGGTCATGGAGGTGGCTCGCACCTCCATGATCCATGCCGGTGCACCCCATTTTCTGTGGCCGTTCGCTGTGCGCTACGCTTCTCACCAGCTTAACTTGTGGCCGCACCCTCAGCAGCCGCAGGTTTCACCGACCCGTCTTTGGACTGGGTCTCCTGGTGACGCGTCTGCGTTCCACGTCTGGGGCTACCTTGCTCATGTCCGTGCCTCCGGCACGGACAAGCTCACTGCCCGCACCCTTCCCTGCGTCTTCCTCGGTTTTCCCCTTGACGCGTCCGACTGGCACTTTTACCACCCGCCGTCTCACCGCTTCTTTCACTCTCGTGACGTCACCTTTGACGAGTCTGTCTCCTACTACCGCCGCTTTCCCCACCGTGGTCCCCCGGTTACCCCCCCCCTGTTCCTGGTCACCCCTTCCCCGGAAGTCCCTGCCCCTCCTCCTCCTCCTCCCCGTCCCGCCCCCTCTGGTGTGTCCCATGTCACCCCCCTTCCGTCCGTGGACGCGGTTGAGGAGTCTTCTGACTCTGGTGGCCCTCCTGTGCAGTCCTCGCCGGCCGCCCCTCCCCAGGTGTCCCCTCCCCAGTCCCCTCCTCCACCGCCACTACCGCTGCTGCAGCCGTCGTCGTCGCCGCCGCCGCCGCCGCCGCCGTCGCAGCCCCTGTTCGCTGACTCTGGGGGTGCTCGTCCCGGTCGCCCTGGGGGTGGTCCCTCTGGGGGTGCTGGTGTGGAGAGTGCCAGTGGTCGCCGAGGAGCAGCTTGCGGTCCAGGTGTCACCGTTGTGCCGCCGCAGCAGCGGTCCCCGCCGGTGTCCGCCCTTCGCCTGCTCGGCCTTCCGTCCCCCGACCCTGCGTCGGTTCCTCCCCGACCGTCTCCTCCTCTTCCTGTCTACGGCCCTGTTTTCCCTCCGCCGGACTCGTCCCCGGCTCGTCTCCCCCCTCGTTCCCCTCCTGTGTCCCCTCCCCTGTCTCCTGACCCGACTCCTCCGTCGCACGTCTGGTCTCACCGCCCCTCCCGTGCTCGTCCTGCCTCGCCTGTCTTGCGCTCCCACCCTATGTTGCTTCGTTCCCACGCGTCTCGTCCTCCCCTTCTCCCGTCGCCTCCTCCGTCCTCCCTTGTTGCTGCGCCCCCCCCACTGTCGTTGGCACCTGAGGCCAAGTGTACTACGCGAGCCTGACGTCGCTGCTGTAGCTCACGCAGGAGGAAGTACCGCAGCTGAATGTGCTTTGCTCTGCCCTCGAGTCGAGGCTCCTGACACAGGAGGATCATGGCCCTGTTTTCAGCGAATAGGACCGGGGCAGAGTTAGGCCGCTCACCTAAGTCTGTGAGCAAGAAGGTCAGCCAGCGGAGCTCCTGCGCCGCCATGGCACCGGCGTAGATCTCAGCCTCTTAGCTGGACTGAGCAACAGACGAGGAGCGGGTAGCTCTCCACGAGACGGCACCTGAGCCAAGGCTGAAGCAGTAGCCCTGGGTAGACCTGAGTGTCTCAGCGTCGTCTGCCCACGAAGCGTCTGTGTGTCCAGTAAGGACCACTCGCCTGCGTCCTCCTAGCACTAACCCCATGCCCGATGTACTAGCGAGATAACGCAGAACCCTCTTAGCGGCAGACCAATGCTGCGGTCGGTGTCTGCCTGTGGCCACAAAGCGAGCCAGGATGCTGAGAGGGTATGCGAGATCTGGGCGAGTGCAAGTCATCAGGTACATGAGGCAACCCACCAGCTCTGCGTAGGGGCCGCTGGGCTCTACCAACTCCTCAGACACTGGAGCGGAGAGTCTGTGGTCTACAGGCAGAGGGGTGGGCTGAGCAGAGGAGAACTGAAGGCTGAACCTCTGAAGGACCTGGCGCACCAAGTGTGACTGAGTCAGGGTGATGGTGCGCGCAGCTCTGTCCCTGGAGATCTGCAAGCCAAGGTAACGGCGCAGTTCTCCAAGGTCAGTGCACGTGTGTCTCTTCAGCAGCTCTGCCTTCACGGAGGCCAGTGCGTCCCTGTCAGCTGTGGCAAAGACCATGTCGTCGACGTAAACAAGGATGTAGAACGGAGTCTGGCCAGCACGGACGAAGAGTGAAGGGTCTGCGGAAGATGGAAAGAACTGCAGGTCAGCAAGCGTAGCACGGAGAGTGTCGTGCCACTCACGGGGAGCCTGGCGCAGGCCGTAGACGGGGCGCCGCAGGAGCCACTGGGTCCCAGGAGGGAAGGTGCCAGTAAAGCCCTGAGGACGACGCAAGTAGACCTGCTCGTGTAGGCTGCCCTGAAGGAAGGCAGTGGAGAAGTCGAGGGAGTGGAGCTCGTAGTCACGCTGAGCAGCTAGGTGTAACAGAACCCGAAGAGTAGTCATCTTCGGGGTCGGAGCGAAGGTCTGGAAGAAGTCCACCCCCTCACGCTGACTGAAGGCTCTAGCCACATAGTGCGCCTTGAAGACAGGCGGCTCTCCAGGAGGGCGCTTCACCTTGAAGAGCCAGCGGCCATCGACTACGTTCACCCCAGGTGGGGGAACTGCGTCGACGAAGGTGCCGGTGGATCTCCAAGATGCCATCTCCTGCTCCATGGCAGCTATCCACTGCGAGGCCCAGGGTCCCGAAGTCGCCTCAGCGTAAGTGCAAGGGGTCGGGATGTCGAAAGCGTCTGGGTCACCCTCAGGGACTAGCAGCATGGAACAGAGATGGGGAGCAGCCTCGGACAGGACAGCAAGCTCGAACTGGCGGTCCTCCAGGACGTCACTGCCAAGGGCAGGAGCACCCCCGACAAACGGAGGACAGGCAGGGTCAGAGACCAGAGCGGAGGCGTAGTCAAGGCGGCGGGTAGAGGCGAAGTCAGCGACAGCAGCGACAAGAGCGTCAAGGCACGAGGTCGGAACAGACGGGTCGGTAACGAGAGAGGCAAGGACCCGAGGAACAAGGGGACGAGCGGCACGAAGGTAGTCAGACAGCGGGGGGGGTGCAACAACAAGGGAGGACGGAGGAGGCGACGGCAGAAGGGGAGGACGAGACGCGTGGGAACGAAGCAACATAAGGTGGGAGCGCAAGACAGGGGAGGCAGGACGAGCGCGGGAGGGACGGTGAGACCAGACGTGCGACGGAGGAGTCGGGTCAGGAGACAGAGGAGGGGACACAGGAGGGGAACGAGGGGGGAGACGGGCCGGGGACGAGTCCGGCGGAGGGAAGACAGGGCCGTAGACAGGAAGAGGAGGAGACGGTCGGGGAGGAACCGACGCAGGGTCGGGGGACGGAAGGCCGAGCAGGCGAAGGGCTGACACCGGCGGGGACTGCTGCTGCGGCGGCACAACGGCGACACCGGGACCGCAAGCTGCTCCTCGGCTACCACCGGCACGCTCCACACCAGCACCCCCAGAGGGACCACCCCCAGGGCTACCGGGACGAGCACCCCCAGAGTCAGCGAACGGGTGCTGTGACGGCGGCGGCGGCGGCGGCGGCGGCGGCCGCGACAACGACGGCTGCAGCGGCGACAGCGGCGGTGGAGGGGGGGTCTAGGGAGAGGACGCCAGGGGAGGGGCGGCCGGCGAGGACTGAACCGGAGGGCCACCAGAGTCAGAAGACTCCTCAACCGGGTCCACCGACAGAGGCGGGGTGACGTGGGACACACCAGAGGGGGCGGGACGGGGAGGAGGAGGAGGAGGAGGGGCAGGGACGACCGGGGAAGGAGGGACCAGGAACAGGGGGGGGGAGTAACCGGGGGACCACGGTGGGGGAAGCGACGGTAATAGGAGACAGACTCGTCAAAGGTGACGTTACGAGAGTGAAAGAAGTGGTGAGACGGCGGGTGGTAAAAGTGCCAGTCGGATGTGTCAAGGGGAAAACCGAGGAAGACGCAGGGAAGGGTGCGGGCAGTGAGCTTGTCCGTGCCGGAGGCACGGACATGAGCAAGGTAGCCCCAGACGTGGAACGCAGACGCGTCACCAGGAGACCCAGTCCAAAGACGGGTCGGTGAAACCTGCGGCTGCTGAGGGTGCGGCCACAAGTTAAGCTGGTGAGAAGCGTAGCGCACAGCGAACGGCCACAGAAAATGGGGTGCACCGGCATGGATCATGGAGGTGCGAGCCACCTCCATGACCAAACCGATGCGTCGCTCAGCGACCCCATTCTGCTGTGGGGAGTCCGGTAGGGTGAACGTCTGGATGATGCCCTCCGCACGACAAAAGCGACCAAGGACACCTGAGGCAAACTCGCCACCACGGTCTGAGTGAAGACGCAAGACAGGGAGACCGCGGTGGACACGCGCAGAGACAAGCCAGGGGATGAGAGCGCCAGGCACGTCGGCCTTGCGCTCCAGGGGAAAGACTGTGGTGTAACGAGTGAAGTCGTCGACAAGCACAAGGAAGTAGCGCTCTCGACGCGGCCCAGGGACGGGGGCGGGGCCCCAGACGTCCAGGTGCAGGGTCTGCAGCGGCGCGGCGGTAGGGGGAAACGAGGAGGAGTGAGGGGCACGGCGAAGCCGACCCTCGACACAAGGCGTGCAAGGTGGGGCTGGAGAGGAGGGAAACGCGGGGAGGGAACCTGGGAGACCAAGGACAAGACCGTGCTGGGACATGTGACGCAGACGCGGGAGTGCAGGGTGACCTAGGCGGTGGTGCCAAAGGAGGGTCGGGTGAGTGAGGGACCGACAGGAGCAGGCAGCAGCAACCTGGGTGAGCGCTCCAGCCGGGGGGGTCACGGTGTCCAGAGTGAACAGGCCGGACACCGGGTCCCGGGGGAACGTGGACAGGGGGGCACCAGTGGCGGCCTCGGTACAGACAGCATACCGCTCGTGACCAGGGAACGTAGTGGTGACGCCAAGGTCCTGGAGGCAGCCGACACCAACTAGGTTCCTGGAGAACGAAGGGATATGTAGACCTGTAAGAGAGCCCGAAGGAACCGCCGGACAGGGAAGGGTGGTGGAACTGCGGGCGACGACCGGACCGCCAGAGGGGTCAGCGAGAGAAACGGCAGCAGGGACGGGAAGCGGCGTCAGTGTGGTGGATTCGCGGAAGAAACACCGAGAAGCGCCAGAGTCCAAGGTGAAGGAAAGCGAAGCAGAGGCGTCTGGCGATGGAACGACGGCGGAAGCACCAAGACTACACAAAGCAGGAGATCCTACACCAAACGCAGTAGGGGAGGCTAAGCTAGGCACACCTACACTAGGCAACAGTGAGTAATAAGTTGGAAGCACACTAGAGTCATCAGCATACATCACATGCAGAGCAGAAACAATGGCATCCATGTCCATATCAAAGATCTGAATCTTACGACTAAGCAAACTGTGCTAGTCTGGGAGGTCTGGCAACGGGCCGAAGCGCTGACGAAAGAGGTCGTCCAGGCGACGAAAACAGCGGGGAGTGGAGTGACCGAGCCTACCGCAAACGAAACCGCGGCGAGGACCGGTCTGGATCTGGTACTGACAGCGCCCGCCGCCAGAGCTACCACTCGACACACCACCACGCGCCCGACCACCGCCAGCGCCGGGCCACCCGGGCGGGAGGACACTCGTCTGTCGCGTCTGCGACGGCTGCTGCGGCTGCTGCGAAGGCTGCGACTGCGGCGGCTGCTGCGGCTGCTGCAACTGCAGGGGCGGCGGCTCAGCTGGACTGGGCAGGGTCCCCTCGTCCGCTCCAGCACCGGACGACCCGACACCACCACTACCCCCTCCCGCACCCCCGCCGCCGCCGCCGCCGCGCCCAGCCTTGGGGCGGCGGCCCTTCCCCGAACGAAGGTGCGCTGCAGCAGCTGTCTCAGCCACTGCAGCAGAGCCGTCGGAGAAGGTACACTGGGCGGGGGCACAACCCTGAAAGATAGGGACCGGCACGACACCGCTCGCCTGGGCGATGGAGCGGTGACGGGTCTCTATCACAGTCAGGGTGTCTACAAAGTCAGTGAGGGTGAGGTCTGCGGGATGAATGCTAAGAAAGCAGTCGTGGGCGACAGCAAGGCGGTCAGGGAGGCGGGTGGCAAGCAGGTAGAGGGTAGAGGTAATGGGCGGCTGGTGGGCTCTAAGCTGTGCATCAGTGCAGGCTGCGCGCCAGGTCTCATCTATCGAGCGCAGGTGGGCAGCGAGGTCAGAGACAGTGGGGAAAGATGCAAGGTCAGGAAAGAGCATCGGGAGGATCAGGCGACCTACCGAGGCAGCCGGAGGTGTGGAATAGCGCTGGATGACAGCATCTAAGTATGCCTGAGCAGTAGTGATAGATCGAAAGCGAGGGCGCTCTGACGGGGGAAGGGCGTTGCTAATGGCAAGCTGGGCGACAGCATCGCGAGAAAGCCAGACAGAGCGCGCACGGGCAGTGGCAGTAGTGGACTCGCGCTCAGTGGGTGTGGAGTCAGCGGGCAGAATAGCAGGGGGGTCTGGGCAGGGGAGCGTACCGTCAAGGTGTGCGGAAAGCGGTTCACCATCCTGCCGCTGGCCAGTGAGTTGGCGACGGAGGTCGGCAAGCCACGCCTCGAACTCCAGGGGCTGGCCTTCAGCATCGAAGCGAAGCTCCGCCGCCATCAGGAACAGTGCAGTGCGGTGCAGGGCAGTGCAGCAAGGTGGAGTGCGGTGCCGTGCGGTACAGGGCGGCGCAGTGCGGTGTAGGGCGGTTCAGTGCGGTGCCAGGCAGGACAGGGTGGTGCGGGGCAGTGCAGTGCGGGGCAGTACGGTGCAGGGCAGTGCAGGGCAGTGCGGGGCAGGGCAGTGCAGGGCAGTGCGGGGGGGGGGGGGGGAGGACCGTACCAGTGAGGAGGTCCGGGGCCGGGGCAGAGCAGGGGCCGGGCCGGTGCGACGGGGCCGGGCGGGCGCGACGGGGCCGGGCTGGTGCGACGGGGCCGGGCTGGTGCGACGGGGCTGGGCGGGTGCGACGGGGCCGGGCGGGCGCGATGGGGCCGTGCCGGTGCGACGGGGCCAGGCGAGCAGGACGGTGGCCCACGAGGGGCGCACCGGGGCTGGGCGGGCGCGACAGGGCCGGACGGGTGCGACGGGGCCGGGCGGGCGTGACGGGGCCGGGCTGGTGCGACGGGGCCGGGCAGGGGCGACGGGGCCTGAGGGCGTGACGGGGCCCAGGAGGGGCTCGACGTAGCCCAGGAGGGGCGCTACGGGGCCCAGGAGGGGCGCTACGGAGCCCAGGAGGGGCGCGACGGGGCCTGGGAGGGGCGCTACGGGGCCAAGGAGGGGCGCGACGGGGCCCAGGAGGGGCGCTACGGAGCCCAGGAGGGGCGCGACGGGGCCCAGGAGGGGCGCTACGGAGCCCAGGAGGGGCGCGACGGGGCCTGGGAGGGGCGCGACGGGGCCCAGGAGGGGCGCTACAGGGCCCAGGAGGGGCGCTACGGGGCCCAGGAGGGGGGCGACGGGGCCCAGGAGGGGCGCTACGGAGCCCAGGAGGGGCGCGACGGGGCCCAGGAGGGGCGCTACGGAGCCCAGGAGGGGCGCGACGGGGCCTGAGAGGGGCGCGACGGGTCCCAGGAGGGGCGCTACAGGGCCCAGGAAGGGCGCGACGGGGCCCAGGAGGGGCGCGACGGGGCCTGGGAGGGGCGCTACGGTGCCCAGGAAGGGGCGCGACGGGGCCTGGGAGGGGCGCTACGGGGCCCAGGAAGGGGCGCGGCGGGGATAGGGGGGGTCGCGGCGGGGCCAGGGGCACGACGGGGCTAGGGGGGGGGGGCGAGCGGAAGCGGTAGGTGGGGGGGGGGATCCTACCTACGCGTGATACCATATCATAATTGAAGAAGAGAATGATTGATAGAGTGAGAGTACAAACAGATATACCTAAGTGTTGTGCCCTCTAAGAGGCGACCCTATACAGTCTATACAAACATGACAAATACACATGTTTGACACCTTTTTCTTATTCTACGTGCAGTGGGTGTGAACCTGCTGAGTTTCTAAGGCTTTTGTTGGTGGCGTTGTGAAGTCTAATGTCGAGTAGAACTCCGCCTCACCATTGTTTGGTATAGAGTTCCTGCAATGGATTCCCTCCCTTACCACCTTGAACCGGGGAAGGACGGAAAATTGCCATGTAATGAGCCCCCTATTTTGGGTGCAAATGTTCCCAGTGAGGTAAGTATTCAGTTAGGAGTTGTCAAAGCACATTTATGGTGGATGGATGGTTTGGTTGGTCTAGTGTAGTACTTGCATTCAATATTGAGGTGCTAAAAGCAAGGTACACGACTAGAAAGAATTCTGTACTCCTTCCGCCCTTCTAACGAAGGCAGTGTCACCTACTGGTCCACCTCGAGATCTCCCACCTCACTCACAGGATTTTACCTACCTCCGTTGTGACAAATCGCCTTGCACATGATTGGTCGGATGGGGGGCTGGTGTACCGTTCCTGCTGTGGGAATTGCGCCTGCTTTGGGGCTTCCGCAAGCCTACTTTGGAACAGGCGCAATGCGCTGCTGCTCAGCTCTGTGCAGGGCCGTGGGGGAAGGGGGGATTGTCGGGGGACGGGCGCCCTGAGAAGAAGCCCTCGGAGTTTCTGGAAGCCGACAGGCGCAAAACTCGGCAAAGCAACTTCTGTGAAGGGCTTGTGGCCTGTTGGAGAGAGGAATTGTTGGCGGGCAATCCGCCCAGCGGAGACGCCCTTCCCCCACCAGCCAACCACGTCATCGGCGGGGTTTCATCAGTGTTGCCGCGACAGTCAGCGCTCCCCTCGCCTGGGTCGTGACATGACAGCCTCAGTGCTGGCTGGACTGGTCTGGGAGGGCTGGGATTGGCCAAGAGGAGGTGCGTGGATGCCCGGAAGGCTAGGGAAAGGTGAACCTGGATGCTGGTTGGCTGGTTGGTGGTACCAACCTCGCGGGGATTTCCCCGAGGCCCGAGTTGGTGAATGGATGGCGTGAAGTCACGGACAGGCGGACAACACTTCTGCGCTGCTTTGCGCCTCTTTTCTCCGCGCTGCGCTTCTCTGCTCTTTTCACATGTGCTGCTTTCCCTGTTTCAATTTTGGGTACAATCGATGCGTCGCCGTGACTTTTATGATTAGTGAAGAGCAAGCAGGGAGGCTTATCGCCTAGCTCCGCGAACCACCTTCCAGTTTGGTTCCTAGTTCCATCTATCCGTCACCTTAATGAATCTGGACCGGACCAGCCCCTGCCTAGCTCATAAAATGTGGGTCAACTTCGGGAGCGTTGAAATACGATAGATGTGGGTTAACTCCGTCAGCTTTAGAATACGCTTAGACAGGAGCTGGTTTAGACAGTAGTTATGAAGCGGCCCCTGTACCGTGGCACAGATTCGATAGCGTACACGCCGAGGAAGAGGCTTCAGGTTACCCGAATTGAAAGCGGTAACCAGCAGCAGCAGATTCATAGATTTTTCGCACGGCCATCGCAGGCTACTGACTCGCTAACAAGCTTTCGCCCTTCATCTCCTAGAACGGTCCTCTCGGCGATCTCACTAACCCTTTCGTGTAGTTCGTCGTCGTTAACGATAGAGTCAAATACCGAATCCAGCTTTCTCCAGGCGGAGCTGGAGGTGACTAGCCCGGCGATCGGCGCTGTCGCTGATAAGGGATGTAGCGTTCAGGAGTTCACAGATCTGAACATACGCGAGGAAGAAGGTGACTGTAGCGATCCTGCACGTGACTATACCGAGCGCCTGACGGTGTTGTCAGAAGGCACGGCGGCTATCGCCGTATCGACAAAGCGTGATAACAACGAGGGGGACGACCAAGGGATGTGGAAGGTAGCCAAGCGGCGCTGCGTGGCTTTCGATTGCGTCACGCTTCCCCCTCTTCCTTCGTTAGAAGCACCCCGGATGCAGCCCGACGTGCGGAAACTCGACATTCCCGATCCCCGGCGACCACCGCCAATCTCCACTGGTCGAAGCACCGCGAGCAGATCTCCCAGCCCCGTTCCTTACCCTTTAGCGACCCCTCTCACAAACCCCCTCACGACCCCTCTCATGGGCCCTCTCACGACTCCCCTCGCGACCCCTCAACCATGTCGCGCGTCCACCGAGCTCCCGAGTCCTCTCCCTGGTCCCGTCACGCGCTTTAAACGGCAGCGGCCGCCGACTCTAGACATTCCTAGGAAAGGCTGCTTCACGTCGTCGCCGGCCGGCACGCCGGATTCGGCGGCGGAGGATGCGCTGGATGGCGTGGTGGAGGTGGCGGAGAGCGGCGCGGGCTTCGCCGTGGCGTGCAAGCGCGGGCGGAAGCCCGTCATGGAGGACACGTACCAGGCGCTGGTGGGATTCGGAGGGCGGGAGAGCGATGTAAGTGCGAGGGTCTGGGTTGTCAGCATATGCGTGTCTTGGGTCTACGCGTCCTGCGTCTGCATGTCGCACCTACGGCCTACCATTAGAGCACATGCGGCGTTTCATCGCTCATTGCTTCTGCTCTCAGCTTCTGTCTTCTTGTGCCAAGAGGGCCCGGGCAGTCGCAGCCGCCTCTGTCTGACAACCGTTGCGTGTCCAATAACCCCCCTGCCTTGTGTCTGGCACCCACCCCTCTGCACCGCTCTTTGCCGCTCTGCAGGCGTTCTTCGGCGTGTTCGATGGCCATGGCGGCACTGCAGCCGCCAAGTTCGCAGCATCGGAGCTGGCCAGTCACGTGGCGGCGGCGGCCAGGCGCAGAGGCGGGCAGGCGAGTGAGGCTGCTCTGGAGGAGGGGTACCTGGAGACGGACAGACGGTTCCTGGATCAGGTACGTGGCGGGCGCCTGAGATGTCTTCTTTCTTGCGTACATGCGTGTGCAACGGTGGCTAGATTTCTTGTTCCTTTCCGCCCTTAGCCATGTCTTGCCAATGCCCTGTGTTCCTTGCCCATCTCCTCTGCAGGGTCGTCTTGTTCTTCCCCACCTCACCCCTCTCCCTTCGTCCCTCCATTGCCCCTCCTTTTCATACCCCTGCAGAACGTCTCTAGTGGCACCAGCTGCCTCAACTGCTGGGCCACGCCTGGGCGGCTGTTCCTGGCACATGCGGGCGACTGCAGGGCAGTGCTGGTGAAAGGTGGGAAGGGCGTGCCGCTGACAGAGGACCACCGGGCGACCAGGGAGGACGAGCAGACCCGCATTGCCCGCCTGGTAGGTCCTAGGTCCTTTGAACCGAGGCGCCTCAAAGATCCCCGGCTGTGGATTTATCAGCCTTTATTAGCTTCCTCTCTGGGACAAGTCCACGGGTGCCTCTTTTTTTTTTTTTTTTTTTTTTTTTACTCATCCATGTGCTTCCTTGATTATCTCTCCCCTCTCCCACCCGTCTCCACTGCCACAGGGTGGCTTCGTCGACACGGCCACCGGCATGCCGCGAGTGCAGGGCATTCTGGCCGTCACGCGCGGCATAGGCGACGCGCACCTCAAGGCGTTCATAACGCCCCAGCCTGACGTGGCGCAGGTGCCTGTGGGCAGGGACTGCAGCGCGCTCATCCTGGCGTCTGACGGGCTGTGGGATGTGGTGCCGACCCAAGAGGCAGCGGACGTGGTCACAGCATGCATCACTGCAGCGCTGGCAGCACCGCCTGCGCTGTCAGAACCACCTGCTTCTGTGTCCCCGCCATGCAAGCGGGCTCGCAAGCAGGTTTCCCGCGGGTGGTCTGCTGAGCTGGCACAGGAGAGGGGGAGAGAGATGGAGAGGGAGACGGAATTCAGGATGCCGTATCATAGCCCCCTTGGCACACCGCCCTGCACACCACGCTCACACACCACCGCCACCACCACCCCTCCTTGCACTCCCCATTCACGTGCCACCACCACCCCCCTTTGCACTCCCCACCCACGTGTCACCACCACCAGCACCAACACCAGGACCCCTGCCATGCCTCGCCGTCACCTCTCCCCCAGCAGCAGCCAGCGCAGCGGCAACATCTTCCTCTCTCCGCGCTCAAGAGCTCCTCCTCCCTTCGCCCCTCCATGGCTCGACACACCTTTTGAGGATAACGCATCCGTGGGGGCAAACGCTGTAGCAGTGAGTCCACAGGAGGAGACTGTAGCAGCTGGGGGCTCACATACTGTAGCAGCGATACAGCAAGGGAGTGTAGCAGCTGTGGTACCAAGTCAAGAAGCGTCAGACAGTGGTGTGAGACGGAAGGCTGAAGGAATTCTGCCCTGTGAGATGGCGAGAGGAGGTGAAGGAGTAATGAGAGCGGTAGATGGAGAGGTGTTGCTGAGAGCGTGCGAGGCACTGGTTGGCATGGCAGCGACAAGGGGAAGCAGGGATGATATCACTGTCATGCTGGTGTCACTTGCTCCTTTTGCTGAGTCAGCATCATAGGTTGCTCACTCAAAAGAGAATCTGGGCTGATGGTGATACCTGCACCAGCTGGAAGAGCTGATGTAACAAGATGTGCACTTAACAGACACCGAGTAGATGTTCAGTGTACGCGAAATTGGAATGCTCTCCACCTGAAGGGATGCAGTGTAACAAGAGTGCCAGTTTACGTGAAGTGCCTCACAATGCCCCCCAAGGAGCTGCTTCTCAGAGTGGCAAAGTAAACTAAGCAAGGGCATGCAGGTATATTGTAAAATATGAGTTGTGGGTTGTATTTGTCAACTTATCCATATTATCTATGTAGAAGTTATAGGCTAGACTGAGGTATGCTTCTAGTGAGTACAACCAACTAGTATTTGTTCTAGGTTTCCACCTCTAGTCATCATTCGTTCTCACTTTGACATGGTATCACGCGTAGGTTAGCATCCCCCACCTACCGCTTCCGCCCGTACCCTAGCTAGGCCACGTCGCGCCTCCTAGCCCCGTCGCGCCTCCTAGCCACGTCGCCCCCCCCCCCTCCTGGGCCACGTCGCGCCACCCTAGCCCCGTCGCGCCACCCTAGCCCCGTCGCGCCCCTCCTGGGCCCCGTCGCGCCACCCTAGCCCCGTCGCGCCACCCTAGCCCCGTCGCGCCCTGCCTGGCCTCGTCGCGCCCTGCCTGGCTCCGTCGCGCCCTGCCTGGCTTCGTCGCGCCCGCCTGGCCCCGTCACGCCCTGCCTGGCCCCGTCGCGCCCTGCCTGGCCCCGTCGCGCCCTGCCTGACCCCGTCGCGCCCGCTCGGCCCCGTCGCGCCCTGCCTGGCTCCGTCGCGCCCGCCTGGCCCCGTCGCGCCCTGCCTAGCCCCGTCGCGCCCTGCCTGGCCCCGTCGGGCCCGCTCGGCCCCGTCGCGCCCTGCCTGGCTCCGTCGCGACCGCCTGGCCCCGTCGTGCCCTGCCTAGCCCCGTCGCGCCCTGCCTGGCCCCGTCGCGCCCGCTCGGCCCCGTCGCGCCCTGCCTGGCTCCGTCGCGCCCGCCTGGCCCCGTCGCGCCCTGCCTAGCCCCGTCGCGCCCTGCCTGGCCCCGTCGCGCCCGCTCGGCCCCGTCGCGCCCTGCCTGGCTCCGTCGCGCCCGCCTGGCCCCGTCGCGCCCTGCCTAGCCCCGTCGCGCCCTGCCTGGCCCCGTCGCGCCTGCCTGGCCCCGCCGCGCCTCCCTGGCCCTGCCGCGCCTGCCTGGCCCCACCGCGCCTGCCTGGCCCCGTCGCGCCCTGCCTGGCCCCGTCGCGCCTGCCTGGCCCCGTCGCGCCCTGCCTGGCCCCGCCGCACCTGCCTGGCCCTGCCGCGCCTGCCTGGCCCCCGCCGCGCCTCCCTGGCCCCGCCGCGCCTGCCTGGCCCCGCCGCGCCTCCCTGGCCCCGCCGCGCCTGCCTGGCCCCGCCGCGCCTGCCTGGCCCCGTCGCGCCCTGCCTGGCCCCGTCGCGCCTGCCTGGCCCCGTCGCGCCTGCCTGGCCCCGCCGCACCTGCCTGGCCCTGCCGCGCCTGCCTGGCCCCCGCCGCGCCTCCCTGGCCCCGCCGCGCCTGCCTGGCCCCGCCGCGCCTCCCTGGCCCCGCCGCGCCTGCCTGGCCCCGCCGCGCCTGCCTGGCCTCGCCGTGCCTTCCTGGCCCCGCCAGCACCTGCCTGGCCCCACCGCACCTGCCTGGCCCCTTCGCCCCGGCTCGTCCTGCCGTGCCGCCTCGGGCTCCGTCTCCGCTGCTCGCCCGTGCTGAGGCGCTTCGCGGCCGCCGTGCTGGAGGGGGCTGTCGCTGTGTTCCTGTGGAGCTGTGCCGCTGACCCTGCACGATGGCGGACTTCGTGCTCCGACTGGACGCCGAGGGCCATGCGGTTGACTTCGCCGCCTGGCTCTCCGATCTCCGCCGCCACCTTACAGGTCAGCGCCAGGATGGCCACTCTTTGGTTGTCCATGTCGACGGCTTGCTCCCCCGCCCCCCGCACCTGCTCCCCTCCCTGCTGATCCCTCCTCTGATGACCGTGAGACCTTCTCTACTGCTGCGCTTGCCCGTGCGGTCTGGGACTCCCGCGATGCAGTCGCTCAGGTTGCCATTAGCCACGCCCTCCCTGTCTCTGAGCGCTCGCGTTTTGCTACTATTGAGACGGCCAAAGCTTACTTAGACGCTGTTATTGCCTGCTATTCCACACCCGCGTCTGCTTCTGCTGGTCGCCTGCTCTTCCCTATGCTTTTCCCAGACCTTGCAGCTTTCCCTACCGTCACAGACTTTGCCACTCACCTGCGTGCCCTAGAGACCCGCTATCGCACTGCCAGCACTGCCGCCCAGCTCACTGCGCTCCCCCCCCCTTTCTGTATGACGCTCTATTTTATCGCCATGCGCCTGCCAGACCGCCTCGCTAGTGCTCGCGATCACTTTCTTAGCCAGCACCCGGGTGACCTCACTCTCACTGCCTTTGTCGACACCCTCACCGAGATCGAGACTCGCCAGCGCACTATCGCTCAGTCGAGCGGTGCGCCGGCAGTTTCTATCTTTCATGGTTGTCCCCCCTCTCAGTGTGCGTTCACTGACGTTTCGGCTGCGGTCGCCTCGGCGGCCCCTCTCACCGAGTCGGCTGGTGCGGTCCACCCGCAGCAGCGCTCGCGCCGCGGTGGCCGTGGTCGCCAGGGGGGTAGGGGTGGTGGTGGCAGTAGTGGTGGTGACGGTAGTCCGCCTGCGGGGACTACCACTGGTGGGCAGGAGCAGCAGCCCCAGCCGCAGAAGGAGCAGCCCCAGCCGCAGCCGCCGCCCCAGCAGCAGTTACCGTCCCAGCAGCAGTCGCCGCAGCAGTGGGCCCGTCTCCCGCCTGGTTGGCCCGGCACCTCCGGAGGTAGTGGCCGTGGTGGCGGCCCGCGCAGCTTGGCATCTACCGGCGGCTCCGGTGCTGTCACCTGCCAGTACCAGCTTCAGACCGGGCCTCTTCGCGGCACTCTGTGCCGCCGCCCGCACCCGACCGCCCGCTGTTTCCGCCGCCTCGACGATCTCTTTCGTCGTCGCTTTGGCCCGGCCCCGGACCTCCCCGACTGGCACAACCTGCTCCGCCAGGGCGTGCCGATCTTTGAGTTAGACATGGATCAGCTAGGTGCTGCTTTGCATGCTTTGTATTCTGACACTTCTAGTTTTGCTGGATCTTATTACCCTGTGTACTCTAGTTTAGGTGTTGCACCACTGTGTAGCTTAGCCTCCCCTGCTGCGTCAGGCGTAGGACTGCTTAGGTTGCCTAGTCTAGTCGCTACACCGGCTCCGTCCCCGGCCTCCGCCACTGCGTCGCTGTCCTTCACTCTCGACTCCGGTGCTTCTGCCTGCTTCTTCCGCGACCGTTCCACGCTCACGCCGCTTGCTGCACCTGCTGTTGTCTCTCTCGCTGACCCCTCTGCGGGTCCGGTCGTCGCGCGCAGTTCTACGTCCCTTCCCTGTCCGGCAGTTCCCTCGGGCTCCCTTACTGGCCTCCACGTTCCCTCGTTCTCCAGGAACCTGGTTGGTGTCGGCTGTCTCCAGGACCTCGGCGTCACCACCACGTTCCCCGGGCACGAGCGGTTCGCTGTCTGTTCTGAGGCTGTCTCAGGTTCCCCCCTTGCGACGTTCCCCGGGGACCCGGTGTCCGGTCTGTTGACCCTAGACACCGCTTCCCCCTCGGTTGGTGCGTCCTCCCAGGTCGCTGCAGCTTGCTCGTGTCGGTCCCTCACTCACCCCTCCCTTCTCTGGCACCACCGCTTAGGTCACCCTGCTCTCCCGCGTCTGCGTCACATGTCCCAGCACGGTCTTGTCTTAGGTCTCCCTGCGTCGCTCCCTGCCCTTCCTCCCTCGACTGCGCCACCGTGCACGCCTTGCGTGGAGGGTCGGCTTCGCCGTGCTCCTCACTCCTCCTCGCTGCGTCCTGCTACTGCCCCCCTTCAGACCCTGCACTTGGACGTTTGGGGCCCTGCCCCCGTCCCCGGACCGCGCGGTGAGCGCTACTTCCTTGTGCTCGTCGACGACTACACGCGCTACACCACGGTGTTTTCCCTGGAGCGGAAGGCCGACGTGCCCGACGTTCTTCTCCCGTGGGTTGTGGCTGCGCGTCTCCACCGCGGTCTCCCCGTGTTGTGTCTCCACTCCGACCGTGGCGGCGAGTTCGCCTCTGGTCGGCTTGGACAGTTCTGTCGTGCGGAGGGCATCACCCAGTCGTACACGTTGCCGGACTCGCCACAGCAGAATGGGGTTGCTGAGCGCCGCATCGGCTTGGTCATGGAGGTCGCCCGTACCTCCATGATCCATGCCGATGCCCCCCATTTTTTGTGGCCGTTCGCTGTTCGCTACGCTGCTCACCAGCTTAACCTGTGGCCACGCTCCCAGCGGCCGCAGGTTTCGCCGACCCTCCTTTGGACCGGGTCCCCGGGTGACGCGTCTGCGTTCCACGTCTGGGGCTGCCTTGCTCACGTTCGTGCCTCTGGCACGGACAAGCTCACTGCCCGCACTGTCCCCTGTGTCTTCCTCGGTTTCCCCCTGGACTCGTCTGACTGGCTTTTCTACCACCCGCCGTCTCACCGCTTCCTCCACTCTCGTGACGTCACATTTGACGAGTCCGTCTCCTTCTACCGCCGCTTCCCTCACCGAGGTCTCCCAGTTGCCCCCCCCCTGTTCCTTGCTCCCTCTCCCTCGGTAGCCCCTGCCCCTCTCCCGCCTCGTCCTGCCCCGTCTGGTGTCTCCCACGTCACTCCCCTCCCGTCGGTTGTCCCCGTTGAGGAGTCTGCTGACTCTGGTGGTACCCCCGGTCCGTCCTTGCCGCGTCCCCCTTCCCCGGTGCCTCCGCCCCCACTGTCGCAGTCGCCGACCCCGCTGCCGCCGCCGTCGCCGTCGCTGCCGCAGCCGTCGCCGCTGTCGCAGCCGCCGCAGCCGTTGCCGCCACTGCCGCCGCCGCTCTTGGCCCCTGGGGGTGCTGGTGTGGAGGAGGGTGTTCGTCCTGCGGCTTCTGGGGGTGCCGCTGGTGTTGGAGGGGGTTCTCGCTCTGGGGGTGTTGGTTCTGGGGGTGCTGCTGTTGAGTGTTCTGCCGACGGTCGTTCTGCCTCTGCTGGTCCGAGAGTTCCGGCCCAGCCGTCGTCGCCGCCGCAGCAGCCGTCGCCGCCGGTTTCCGCTCTCCGCCTGCTCGGCCTTCCCTCACCGGACCGCGCGCCGGTGTCTCCCCCACCGCCTGCTGACCTCCCTGTCTACGGTCCTGTGTTCCCGCCGCCGGACTCGTCTCCGGCCCGTCTTCCTTCTCGTTCCCCTCCTGTGTCTCCTCCGCTGTCCCCTGACCCTACCCCTCCGTCTCACGTTTGGGCTCGCCGTCCCCCCCGTGCTCGTCCCGTCTCTCCTGTCCTGCCCACCCACCCTATGTTGCTCCGTTCCCGCTCGTCTCGTCCTCCCCTCCTCCCGTCCCCTCCTCCCTCGTCCCTTGCTGTTGCACCTCCTCCGTTCTCTGACTACCTCCGTGCTTCTCGTCCCCTTGTCCCTCGGGTCCTTGCCTCTCTTGTTAGCGACCCTGCTGTTCCTGTCTCGCGCCTTGACGCGCTTGTCGCCGTTGTCGCTGACTTCGCTTCTACCCGCCGCCTTGACTACGCTACTGCTCTGGTCTCTGACCCTGCCCGTCCTCTGTCCGTCGGGGGTGCTCCTGCCCTTGGCAGTGACGTCCTAGAGGACAGGCAGTACGAGCTGGCTTTCCTTTCCGAGGCTGCTCCCCATCTCTGCTCCATGCTCCTAGTCCCTGAGGGTGACCCAGACGCCTTCGACATCCCGACCCCTCGCACCTACGCTGAGGCCACCTCGGGACCTTGGGCCTCTCAGTGGATAGCTGCCATGGAGCAGGAGATGGCATCTTGGAGGTCCACCGGCACTTACGTCGACGCAGTTCCCCCGCTTGGGGTGAACGTAGTCGATGGTCGGTGGCTCTTCAAGGTGAAGCGCCCCCCTGGAGAGCCGCCTGTCTTCAAGGCGCGCTACGTGGCCAGAGGTTTCAGTCAGCGCGAGGGGGTTGACTTCTTCCAGACCTTCGCCCCGACCCCGAAGATGACCACTCTTCGGGCGCTGCTACACGTAGCAGCACAGCGTGACTACGAGCTTCACTCCCTCGACTTCTCTACTGCCTTTCTTCAGGGCAGCCTACACGAGCAGGTCTACCTGCGCCGACCACAGGGCTTCACTGGTACCTTCCCTCCTGGGACCCAGTGGCTTCTCAGGCGCCCGGTCTACGGCCTGCGTCAGGCTCCCCGCGAGTGGCACGACACGCTACGTGCCACGTTAGCAGACCTGCAGTTCTTTCCGTCCTCTGCTGACCCTTCACTGTTTGTGCGTTCCGGCCGGACTCCGTTCTACATCCTTGTCTACGTAGACGACCTGGTCTTCGCTACTCCTGACAGGGACGCACTGGCCTCTGTGAAGGCTGAGCTGCTGAAGAGACACACGTGCACTGACCTTGGAGAGCTGCGTCGCTATCTTGGCCTGCAGATCTCTAGGGACAGAGCAGCACGCACCATCACTCTGACCCAGTCACACTTGGTGCGTCAGGTCCTTCAGAGGTTCGGTCTTCAGTTCTCCTCCGCACAGCCCACACCTCTACCCGTAGACCATGGGCTCTCTGCTCCCGTTCCTGAGGAGCCAGTAGAGCCCAGTGGCCCCTACGCAGAGCTGGTGGGTTGCCTCATGTACCTGATGACTTGCACGCGCCCAGATCTCGCATACCCTCTCAGCATCCTGGCTCGCTTTGTGGCTACAGGCAGACACCGACCTCAGCACTGGTCTGCCGCTAAGAGGGTTTTGCGTTATCTTGCTAGTACATCGGGCATGGGGTTAGTGCTAGGAGGACGCAGGCCAGTGGTCCTTACTGGGCACACAGACGCTTCTTGGGCAGACGACGCTGAGACGCTCAGGTCGTCGCAGGGCTACTGTTTCAGCCTTGGTTCGGGTGCTATCTCTTGGAGATCCACTCGCTCGTCGTCTGTGGCTCAGTCTAGCTGTGAGGCTGAGATCTACGCTGGTGCCATGGCGGCACAGGAGCTCCGCTGGCTGACCTTCTTGCTCACAGACTTAGGTGAGCGGCCTAGCTCTGCCCCGGTCCTGTACGCTGACAACAGGGCCATGATACTCCTGTGTCAGGAGCCTCGGCTTGAGGGCAGAGCGAAGCATATCCAGCTGCGGTACTTTCTCCTGCGCGAGCTACAGCAGCGCCGCCAGGCCCGCGTAGTTCACTTGGCCTCAGGTGCCAACACAGCTGATATCTTTACTAAGGCGCTTGCGCCTAAAGATCATCAGCGGCACTGTGTACAGCTTGGTCTTGTTCCTGTAGCTTCTCCCCTGTTAGGATCCTGATTGTGTACTCTCTATTATATATGCTTGTCAGACTGGCCTTGTGGCCTTACCTCCAGTGGCTGGACTAGTAGTGCCACCCTGGCTTGCTTCAGTTTTGGTTGTATTCTTGCTGACTGGTCTCCGGACCCCTGCCTCAGTGGTTGGACTAGTAGTGCCGCCCTGAGCTGTTTGTTTCTTGTTTAGTTTCACCCCTTGTCTAGCCTAGGGGGTGTGTCAAATTATACATATTATCTATGTAGAAGTTATAGGCTAGACTGAGGTATGCTTCTAGTGAGTACAACCAACTAGTATTTGTTCTAGGTTTCCACCTCTAGTCATCATTCGTTCTCACTTTGACAGTATTCTCGTGGCCAGTCCTGGGGGTGGCGCGGGGGCTGGAGAGGGTTCTAGTTCTGGGGGTGTTACTCCTTGGGGTGCTGTAGTGGAGAGTCCCGGGGGTAGTTGTGGTCCGGCTGGAGGTCCTGGTGGGGGCGGAGCAGCAGCAGCAGTCGCCACCAGTTTCCGCCCTTCGCCTTCTCGGTCTCCCCTCCCCCGACCAACCGCCAGCGCCTCCCCCAGCGCCGCCTCCTCCTCCTGCCTACGGTCCTGTGTTTCCTCCGCCGGACTCGTCCCCAGCTCGTTTCCCCCCTCGTTCTCCTCCTATGTCTCCTCCGTTGTCTCCCGACCCTACACCCCCCTCTCGCTGGTAGTCTCGCCGCCCCTCTCGTGCTCGCCCCGTCTCTCCCGCTCCGAATGTTCAAGCTATGTCTCTCCGTTCTCACGCGTCTCATGCTCCCCCCCTCCTCTTCTCCTCGTCTCCTTCTGACTTCCTTCGTGTTGCTCGCCCTCTTGTTCCTCGTGTCCTCGCCTCTCTTGTTACCGACCCGTCCGTTCCTGTCTCCAGTCTCGACGCTCTTGTCGCTGCCGTTGCTAACTTTGCCTCCACCCGCCGCCTTGACTACGCCACTGCTCTAATCTCTGACCCTGCCCGTCCTCAATCCGCCGGGGTTGCACATGTCCTTGGCAGTGACCAGGGCTTAAAGCTCCTGGCTATAATAGCAGAACTGGAAACCACTTGAATTTGGTGCTTTGAAATCCGTCCAAGTATAGAATGGAAGGCAGCTTTGAGTTCCAAGCCTGAACAACAAAAGTGTGTAGAAACAAATTCTGGTCGAGCTTGCTGATTGGAGGAATGGCGAAAGAACTCGTTTTGCTGTTTGTTGCGACACGATCATTTGGATGCGAATTGCGCAAAAGTACTGTGTGCATCGCAAGGAGTTTCTACGACGAGTTTGGGCGAGCAGCTTGCGACGAGGAAATACAGGCGCATTATGAGTGGGGTGGGGAATTCAAGTGATTTCCAGGTCAGCAATTCCGGAATCAGCTACTGTTCGCCAAAAAAACACTGTTCTTCTTGTATTTTCACTGTTCACGGAACCACGAATTCGGTCGCACGACGCGTATTGCACTGTTCACCGAATGGTTTCGTGCAAAAACTGTCGCCAAACCGCCACGGTCAGATTCTGCTTTGCAAAACGAAATGTTTTTATTCTGTTTCGTTTACTCTAAAGATCAAGTCATGTGCCAAGTTCAAGAGCAAATTAAACAGCCCTCTTGATTGCTATTATAGCCACGGGCTTTAAAACCACAGGCTAGAATAGCAAAAGGGGGGCGCACTTGAAAGTTGAGTTGTTTTTGCGGTCAGAGAAAAGATCCAACTTCCACTGGTACACTTTCCCGGGCTTGAAAAAACAAATGTTGCGAACTTGCAGCCCACACTGACGATACAAAACGGATCGTACCCTTAGAAAGGAACACGACGCGACCACCAGTCACAGCCCATGGTTTCAAGTGAGCCCCGGGTGTGCTTCTAAACTTCAGACGTAGGCTATTCTTACACGTAGACTAACTTAGGAAGCCACAGCGGTCTCGACACCTATTTCTAAAAAACAGTCGCTGGTTTAGCGGGGCAAGAACAGTCCCCCCTACGTGTAGTAGATTTTAGTTTCGTAAAAAAACAGCAGAAATGTTGTGCTGATGGTAAGAAGAGAGGGGAACGAGTTGGGATGACGAGTTAGGCCGACAAGCTAGGCTTGACGAGATAGGCACGACGAGATAGATAAACGACTTAGGCACTATGAAATAGGTCAGCGAGTAAGGCTTGTCGAGACAGATAAACGAGTCAGGCTCGACGAGATAGGCTCGACATAGGCTTGATGAGATATAGCTAGGCTCGACGAGTTAGGAGTTTCAGCCAGCATCGTAGAGTGAACTCCGTTAAGACGGCAGACTTGTCGCCTCACAAAGAGGTACGCGGCATATGGAAAGTGATATGCGAACTGGGGGAAAGGTGAGGCCGGAATGGGGGAACGGGGTATGCGGATGGGGGAAAGGTGAGGTCGGAATGGGGGAACGGGGTAGGCGGATGGGGGAAAGGTGAGGTCGGAATGGGGGAACGGGGTAGGCGGATGGGGGAAAGGCGAGGTCGGAATGGGGGAATGAGGTAGGCGGATGGGGGAAAAGGGTAGTCGGAATGGGGAAACGGGGTAGGCGGATGGGGGAAGGGGGCAGTCGGAATGGGGGAGCGGGGTAGGCAGGTGGGGGAAAGGGGTAGTCGGAATGGGGAAACGGGGTACGCGGATAGGGGAAAGGGGTAGTCGGAATGGGTGAACGGGGTAGGGAGGCAGGGAGATAGGGGAGACACGGAGATAGGGGAGGCAGGGAGATAGGGGAGACAGGGAGATAGGGGAGACAGAGGGGGGGCTGGGAGATAGGACCAGCCTTGTATCCCCCCACATTCCTGTATATCCCACCCACCCGTCCTGTCACTCCCCCTCCAGTTCTCCGCACACAACACCCTTTCCCAAATCTCCCCCCAGTTCCACACCTCTCTCCTCCTATCCCTCTTAGAGGGGAAATAAAGGGTACGGGGAGGGGGTACAAGGGGAAAGGAGGAGGGGTACAAGGGGAAAGTGGAGGGGGTACAGGGGCAAAGAGTGGGGGTACAAGGGGAAAGCTTAGGGGGTACAAGGGCAAGGAGTGGGGGTTACAAGGGGAAAGCGGAGGAGGTACAGGGGCAAGGAGAGGGAGTACAAGGGGAAAGCAGAGGGGGTATAGGGGCAAGGAGAGGGGGTACAGGCGGAAAGCAGAGGGGTACACGGGCAAGGAGTGTGGGTACAAGGGGAAAGTAGAGGGGGTACAGGGGCAAGGAGTGGGGGTACAAGGGGAAAGCGGAGGGGTACAGGGGCAAGGAGTGTGGGTACAAGGGGAAAGCAGAGGGGGTACAGGGGCAAGGAGTGGGGGTACAAGGGAAAAGGAGTGGGTCAGGCTTGTTGTTTCCCACTTCCTGTCCCCTCCCACGCCTCTAGATTCCCTGCTCTCAGCAGGAATCACCCCCTCTCAATCTCTGCGCCCCCTACAGTCATCTCACCATTCTTTTGCTCTATCCCTTTGTCTCAAGCCCCACCCCCCTTCCCCTTTTATCCAAACTCTCTCCTATCCCTCACTCCCTTGTCCCTCCACTCTCTCATGTGCCTCCATTCTTCTCGCTCCCCGCTGTTCCCCCCCTCTATGCTGTACCCCGACTCTCTCATGTACGCCCGCGCTCTGCTGTACCCTCGCTCTCGCTTTCTACTCGTCACCCACCATTTACCCCCCATCCTTTTCTCCCCCCTTTTCCCAACCCAAAATGGCACCCGTACGTTGCAGTTTTGGAACTCAGGGTAGGTAAGTCAGGTAGCCAAGAGTGTGCAAGTGCAAGTATGTTTTAGTCAAGTCAATTGTATTAATTTGCAACCTTCAGTGAAAACTAACAATGCAACGTTTTACAACAATTAGCATTGTTGTGTTTTCCTTGTTTCAACCATGCTCAAGGTTGTTATTCTCATGACCCATATTATGAAGAATACAGCTGCGTATGTGTTTATTAACATTTTCCATTGTGAGTTACGCTGTATTGGATTCGGTCTTATGGCGCGTACCGTTGGGCGCTTGAAATCTCCTGGTGTCAGCACGTTCGCACTTGGCTGTGTTTGCTGTGTTTGCTGCAGCTCATATCGCTCCAAGTTGTGCCATAGCCATGTAAGCTTACATTTTCGAGAGGGTTGAAGAGGTACACTTCAACAAAAGAAACACGCCCTAGTTGCAGCTTTCATTTTCGGTCGGAACTGTCGCGCGTGGATTTTGGGGCCTCGTCGCACGCGTTCCAAAATCGCCCAACCTCAAGCAGGCGTGGATTATGGTGGGCTCATTTCTGCCCTGTTGCCCAAAAATTTCCCTATCGATTTCACTCTAGCAACCCAAATTTTTCAAGAGTGCCCCCACTTCCGAAGGGGCTCACTTGAAGCCCCCCTTTTCTATTTTAGCCTATGGTTTTAACATTCTTTTAGGGGTACCCTGATTTATCAGCCACCCCCCCCTACTTATCCCTGATGTGTCAGTGTTGGTTGGAAAAAAATAGTTGTTTCTTCAGTATTGGCGGGGAAGAAAACTCTGATCATTCAGTGTTTATTCGGAAATCTACGCTGAGCTGAATAAAGGACATTTTGGAAACCACAATCACACATCCACACGGCGCTCCATGGATGCTGCTGCTATCTATTCCAACTCTCCCTCAGCATTCACATCCTCGTCCACTTTCTCTTTTCCCTTCTTGCTCGGTGCGCTCACTTTCACAGTGCCGAAGGGGCGCCTCTTCTTATACGCATGCTAGATCTCTACTACAGCGTCCCAGTCCGGCTCATAGTCTAACAAGGACAAGGACAAGCACATGAGATCACCTAGCCTAGTGTCATTCGGGCTATTCCTCCGCCAGTTCTTAATCACGTTTTGGCGGGAGAATTCGCGTTCACACTCAACGGTGCTCAGAGGCAGCACCGCCACAGCCACCCACAGACCCACAAGGTTGGGATAGTGGTCCTTCAAGCCAGCGGTCTTAAGCACAAATGACAAGGCATCATGAAACTTCTTGTCGCTCTTTGGGAGACGAGCAAGCATGGGGGCAAAGTGTCGCAGCTCTTCATCGCCTTGCATTTGTCAATGCCTGAAACACATTTAGATACGGATGATTAGGGATGATGAGTTTGTTGCTAGGCTGGAAAAATGAGAAAGCAAGCAAGGAACGAAGGCATAAAGCAATAGGTTAAAAAGAATTGCACTTGGCAGAATTTTGTCGGCATACTTCGCGCGGTACAGAGTGACGAGTGATTGGAACCACTCGACACACTGAGCCAACCTTGCTTCTCGCTCCCATTTCTCTGGCCACTGGTCGGCGGAGAAAAGGCGAACGCTGCTCAAGGATTCCAAGTCTCCAAGACGCTCCTGCAGGTTCCTGGCCATGTCTTCGGCAACCTCGGTGCACACGTCGACGCAGGCGTTATGTGTTTCCTGTCCTGGATAGTCGTCCAGTTCGTTGAAATGAAGCCTTACAATGAAGCGAGCAGGGCGGCCATCAGAGTCCGCGTCCTCAACAATGATGTTAGGCAAACCGCCCCGGACGTGACGGGTGATGAACTGCACGAGCCGGGTATTATCGCCGCCTCCGAAGTTGTCGCCGCAGTCGATGTACCGGCTCTCGATTTGGCCGGTCGTGTGCGCGATTTGCTGCTGGACGCTCGTGTAGTCCAGTTGTAGGAAATAGGGATGGGGAGACAGGTGAGTAGAGGAGGCAAGAGAACACAGTAAGCCGAAGCACAACTACTAAACTCTCGTTGCTGAAAGGTCTTGTTCAAGATGTTCAACTGCTCAAGAATATCAGCCAGAAGAAAGTTCAGGAAGAACCAGAAGCGATAGCTCGTGACGATGGCGTATACAGTAACTTGGAGTTGCGGACACGGAACTCATACAGCATGACGACCACGGCAACGAGAACAGCAAGGAGACGGAGGATAACCTCACCGTGTGAGAGCCACCTAATGGCGTGAATACCCTGGAGCTCTAGGTTGGTTGAGGTAAAGAGCTCGTGAAGGTCGAGGAAGCGCTGGTGCCAAGGCCGCGATCACCCGAGAAGCTCGGCGAGCTGGCGGATGAGATCATCCACAATGGAGAGTGCAAGGATGTTCTCCGCTGTCGCCTTGACAGCCAGTGCCTCCCTGCATACACAAAAGAACAAAAATATAAGTATCGGTTCATAGATACAGTGTGCAAAAATAGGTGTGGAAAAACTTACCGATGTGCGATGCAGTGGCATGACACCTGGTGGGGAATGTGGATGCGCAAGCGCGCTACAAGCCCCCCCTTGGCGACCATCATCACAACAACGCCGTTGGTGCTGATGCCTGAAATCCGACGGAGGTCAACCCCAATGGCATGGATGTGGGAGAGGAGGAGGGCAAGAAGCGATGTGGCATCAGCCTTCTCGACTGTCAGCAAGGTGAGGAACTCAGTCACAAGTCGCCCTTGTGTGAGAGGATGAGGCTTGATCCTTGATCACAACCATTTGCTATTTCCTATTTATTGTTTGTTATTTTTTTTGTATTTTTCCTTTCCTAGAAATCCCTGCACTCTTTCTTACACATTTATATATTTCATATATATCAATTGTGTTGCGGAGTGTTTCAGACTTTCCTTGCGTGACACGTTTTCCATTGCGTTGACTGTTCCGTCACCGTCATCGTATCTCTAGAATCCTTACCGTGCTTCTAGGTGGTGTTCCTATGGACGGTTCCATTCATTTATGGAACTCTCTTAGAAGGTTCTAGTAACCCTTCCCTAGAGTTCTCGTAGGTATAAATAGCATTGACTCCTTGCTTGTAGACATTCAATTCTTGATTGGTATCATTCATGCTTCCGTAGTCCTGGACCTATAACACTTGGTAATCAGAGCACAAGGTTTCCGATCAACGCTTACCCGCTGGGCCTCCAGGAGCACGCCGATGATGAAGTCCAACTTTTCAATCGCGTACGTAATATCGATTTTTTCTTACTAAGTTATGACTAACCTCGAGCAGTTGCACATAGGGTCCCCATCGATGGCGAGCAGCATCGCCTACCGTTCGATCATCAACATTGATGGAGCCGATTTTTCGGGGGGAGGGCATACGTCCGCGACACTCGCCAATGCCAAGATATCCCCGAAGTACCTGCATTAAAATAAGGTTTATTTTCTGCCCTCCGAAGCGATCGACGGAAGCTGGTGGGAACTTACCCTGCGGCGTTTTCCAAGAATTTCCAACTTTTGCCACGAATCTTGGAGTTGCGCAAGCAACGATCTACGACTGCCGTCCGATTCTAATTCGACGCTTCAGATCGTCCGAGGCAAAACGAACCTGAGCTGATGGAGTTCGAGATTCAGCCCGGTTGGGAACGGTACCTCGATATCAGCGGATTGTTTGCACGCGTCCGATCATTCGACAACAGACATCGGCGCCTACGAATTGCCGTAGAAAACGCATTGACCCCGACAATCGACGCAGCTGATCGAGCCTCAAGAATATTTTCAGATCTGATGGAGTTTGGACCGTCGGATCAACATTGAACCAGCAAACCAGATGGAGCGCGAGTTTCTTCAGTTCAAGAATTTGACAACAGGAAGCAAAAATAAGGGGATATCAACTTCGACGACTGGACTACCGGAATTTCCAACAATCAAAATTCATATCTCTTCATTACGTAAGGAATTTCGGCAACATAACTTATCGACAGTCACAATATTCAGCAACAGACATCTGATTGGTAACATCGAATGATGGAAATGCTGTCGCAGCATGCAAATCATCGGATCGTCGACGAATCGACGACATAAATGGACTGTGAGACTTCTCGATAGGAGAAACACATAAGGGAGTCTACATTCGAGCCGGGCGACATAACGATTGCGTTTTATTCGATCAGTCGCAAAATCGACACCATTTCTACTATGAAGTCAGAAGCTTCGTTTGAAGCCAGATCCACACCAACGAAGCACAATTTAGTACTTTACAAAAAAAGCAGGTTTTGGTGGTACACCAACAATGTAGCCGAACATCTCCAACGACTACACCGGCTGGCATAAGACTATCGTTCTACATCGACGATATAAAGTACTTTGACAATTGGGCACATAAAGGATTGCAGAGAAGTAGCAGTTTTCTGTTGCAAAATCCTTGCCAACAAAAGTTGATGCGAAGGAGCAGATTTCGCATGCAACTACGACGCAGTTACTAAGTCTCGTTAGGGACAGTGAGACTCTACTTTGTAATAGGAGCTGATTTATTCTCTTTTTTTTCACAACGAATCTCAACCATCCGAAGTGATTGATTCGGTCAGTTTGACGTCAACCTCAAGAGACGACATCCCAATCATATGACCGCAATTTCAGGTGTTTATGACATCACACTAAGGCACGAGGGTTGACAGACCGAGGAGTCATGACCTCGAATCCGGCAATCATTCGCACACCTGCAACCCTACAGTACATGCATTCGAGGCGATTCTACTAGAAGCCGAAGCATTACAAGCCTCGACGTAACTTCGACGATGCAGGAGTACGCCCAGCAACACGATGGTGTTGACAAATACGGGAGATGCTGATTGCAACAAGACAATTATGAGCTCTACCGACCATACATCGGGAGCACGGATGAGCATACGAGATAGTTGCTGCCCGTGGATGTCACAAGGGGAGAAGCAAGTTATCTTCATGCCCTCGAGCAACCCAATCACTGGCAGCAATGGAGTGACACCTGTGCATCAAGACACACGTGTTTCTTGGTAGTTACTATTGTTACACTCATCAGGAAGACTCTACACAGAAGAGGGAGCGAATGGATTCTTCTTCGAACCGTTACCAGTTACGAGCATCGTTTGTAGCAGCCGCTGCTGCGAGTGTCTACCGCCGCCGCCACAGCAGACAACTACAGCAACACCCAATCCTAATGGATATTCCTCCAAACAATGGAGATGACACAGGACCTTCTTCCAGTATGATTGCAAGACCCGGCCTAACACTACATCTACGATTTCCAGCTAGTGGGGATGGAGATACCACTACGCTTTGGACGAACATGGCTATGCTACCTGCCTCAAGAGCTCAGAGAAATGAGACTCTTATGAGGATGGGAGGACTACGATGATCCTTGAGTTCTCAAGGCCCAGTGGCTTTCAATTGAGTATAAAACCTGCATCACCAGCATCACCTCCATGGAAGCTGATAGGCGTGATCCGGAGCGCCGAAGCCACTATAGATAGAGGAATCCACATTACTCCAATGGCGCCTCTACAAGCAGAACTGGAGTAGATTCAACATTGATGTTGAGTAGCTGAAACGGCATCAACGTTAGTGAAGCTATTATTACAGATGACACTTGATGACCCAGTGGACCTACACCTATAAGTGCATCCAGACATCGAGGCCAATTGATGGAATCCGTGCTAAACCGGACATGTATGAGGCATACTGGAGTCACCGACATCTTCACCAACAACCTAATGGAAGAGGAGTCAAATCGGTTGAGTGTAGAAATCCCCATATCTTATTGACCAGGACCTTGGATTGATGCTCCACCAATGAGCACGGTGATATCGTCCTAGGACAATCATATGGCAACAAGTTTCTTTGCAACGACATGCAGCAGTTACAACGTTACTACGGTATACGGACCAGTACATGAGTGATGCGTCGACCTCGCACGCTTGGTGGTTTCCTAGCTACACGGAGTAGTTATCATCGCTACAGCATGCTACAGTGCAGCTAAATTCTACTGACTTCAACCCAGGCACAGACTTATCACCATTCGCTACGCTATCTGCAACCTGAGTTGGAGCGTCACGTCCCAATACTTCAACATGGGATATCAGTTACCTGCATTTGTATAGGCTCACGAGTGTGCGGAACAAAGTAGAGAGGAGATGCTGCTCAAGCACAACTTTGTTGGCTTGATGTTCTCCGGCTACTTTGAGCCTCACAACCCTCGAAGTTTACTGAAAAACTGGGCGCTTTCAGCGTCGACCCAGTTTTGAGGGGGGGAAGTGTGAGAGGATGAGGCTTGCCGAATCCTTGATCACAACCATTTGCTACTGTATTTGCTATTTATTGTGTATTTTTATTTCCTGGAAATCCCTGCACTCTTTCCTACGCATTGATATATTTCATATACTGTAAATCAATTGTATTACGGAGTGTTTCGGACTTTCCTTGCGTGACACGTTTTCTATTGCGTGGAGTGTTCCGTCATCGTCACCATATTTATATCATCCTTACGCTGCTTCTAGATGGTGTTCCTACGGACGGTTCCACTATTTCTTGAACTCTCTTAGAATGTCCTAGTTACCCTTCCCTAGAGCTCTCGCAAGTATCAATAACATTGACTCCTTGCTTGTAGACATTCAATTCTTGATTAGTATCATTCAAGCTTCCGTTAATCCTGGACCTGTGACACCTTGGCGGATGAAGGTGGCAAACACGATCATGTGTTTGCCACGACAGCGGTCCGTGCTCTCATCAAGGCTCAAGCCGATGAAGGGGCTTGTGAGAAGATGCTCAAGCTGAGTGGTTTGGAGCCAGGTTGCCAGAGCTTGAGAAAACTGTCCAAAGCCATACTTGTAAAACAAGAGTGCAGGCATTAGGGTCGTAATGAAATGACATTATTAACAAGAGAGTGGTTCTTAGAAACAGTTAACGAATCTCTAGAAAAAAACGGAGTAGTGAAACTTGGAAGGTAATGGGTGCTTACGATTTGTAGTACGTCCCGTATCCCTTCTCAGGGAAGCCTTTCATCTTGGGTTCCACCAAGTAGCGGACGAGATTGATCCAGGTCTCCATTGACTAATTGCAGCGGCTACTGAAGTGGAGTGCATCGCAGAGTGTAGTGATTTGCAGTTTCTCCCAAGTCCTGTGCCAGCGGGTGCAGGTCAAACCTTTGTTGATTCGTCGCCATCTGCAGCAATCGTGTTGCTACTTCTCGGCAAGTCGATGGCGGGTCGTAGCAGCATGTCTCTTGAAGGCATCATCCTTGCATGTCAGTTGCCCCTTTGCCGCGCCTGCCTGTTTTGCCCTTCAAGCCTGCATGCTCGGTACAAAGACTACACCTGAAGGCAGGCATGCCGCTGTCAGTCTTTGTGACAGGGAGCCAAGGGTATGGACTTGACCAGCGTGAATTGTAGTTGTCTAGAAAATCGTCGTAAATTGTAGTCGTCAATTGTCAAACACCTCTTACCACCAGCCTTTCCTGGGAGGTCCTCTTCAGTACCTTCGTCCTCGGACTCGGACGACAAGGGCGAGTCGGGCAGATTCACAGGAGGCGCGAAGGGGAGTCGTGTTTGCGGGTACATTCCGAAGCACCTCGGCGGGGTAGGCTCAGGTTGTCGATCGTCAACAGCAGATGCGTCGCATTGTGCAGCAGTCGACCTCGACGGCCCAGCGATAGGCGGGATGGCAGTGTGCTGTCTGGCTACTAGCGTACCGTCAGGTAGTGGTGTTGGCTCGTGCTCGGCAAGTCTAGGCGACAGACCCTGAATACTACCTAAAGATGCCATGAGTAATTCTAGGCATGTGCGCATGTCGCCTTATAGGACGTGGCAATCATCGTCCTCTGTGGCGAGCTCGTTATCGCTATCTGATTCTGCCATCACGAGCGATAGCAGAATCAAGCGTAATCGAATCAGTAGCAGCGGTACTCTCGCAGTGCAAAAACAATGATGGAAGAGGAACAAACGAGACTGGTGAGAAGTGGGACGGTGGTACTAACGAGCCTGGGAGGGAACTTGTAATGGCTTGCTTTCATAAAACAGACGAGGCATAAGCCTTCGTTCAAGGGGCCCCACGAACGCGGCGTGCGCACCTTGCCCAACATGCACGACAAGGTGGGTGATGCGGTTCAGGACAGGCAGGTGGGCGGCTGTTGCCATCCAGCCCCTACCTCACTGTTACAGCATGACGCGATGTACTGCTCCTCTGCATAGCTGGGATTGGACCTCCTGTCGAGATTTTGGTCAAGTGCCAATGGGAGCACTCAGTCACCCATGTGCTGGCGACATTGTACTTGTAAATTCTGTCAAGTGCCACTGACTCACCCATGCGCTGGCGCCACCGGGGGTGGAAAAATCGTCAAGTGCATATCAGAACTGTCTGTTACCGAACAGATTGTTTCTACTGGGCTGCCGTCAGGCGGCGCGGTGGGCAAACTAGCGTGATTGACGAGAGCCTCCCAAGTCAGGTACCAGTAATTCCGGGTGGGGGGAGGGAAACACACTATACTCGGTTTTAGCGTTCCCCCCTAAAGTTACGCTGTTTCGTCAACCTACACCTACAAAGAAACGTTGGAAAATAAGTATACGTTACGAAAGAAAGGCTAATACTTCTGTGTTAGTCATACTAAAAAGGCTGAGTGATCAGTGTGTACTGTTGACACCAAGTCACGCGAGTGTCTTTTCGCTATTTTTAAGGCTGAGTGATAAGTGTGTACAAAAAAAAAAAATGAAGAAAACCCTGAATTAGAGTAAAAAGGCTTATATCTAGGACCATGGCAGTGACGTCCTAGAGGACTGACCGCTTCTCATCTCTGCTCCATGTGTCAAAGTGAGAACGAATGATGACTAGAAGTGGAAACCTAGAACAAATACTAGTTGGTTGTACTCACTAGAAGCATACCTCAGTCTAGCCTATAACTTCTACATAGCTAATATGTATAAGTTGACACACCCCCTAGGCTAGACAAGGGGTGAAGCTAAGCAAGAAGCAAACAGCTCAGGGTGGCACTCCTAGTCCAACGACTGAGGCAGGGGTCTGGAGACCAGTCAGCAAAAATACAAACAAAACTAAAGCAAGCCAGGGCGGCACTACTAGTCCAGCCACTGGAGGTAAGGCCACAAGGCCAGTCTGACAGGCATATATAAGAGAGAGTACACAATCAGGATCCTAACAGGTGAGTAGCTACAGGAACAAGACCAAGCTGTACATAGTGCCGCTGATGATCTTTAGGCGCAAGCGCCTTAGTAAAGATATCAGATGTGTTGGCACCTGAGGCCAAGTGAACTACGCGGGCCTGGCGGCGCTGCTGTAACTCGCGCAGGAGGAAATACCGCAGCGGTCTGAAGCTGGTACTGGCAGGTGACAGCACCGGAGCCGCCGGTAGACGCCAAGCTGCGCGGGCCGCCACCAGGGCCACTACCTCCGGAGGTGCCGGGCCAACCAGGCAAGAGACGGGCCCACTACTGCGGCGACTGCTGCTGGGACGGTGACTGCTGATGGGGCGGCGGCTGCGGCTGGGGCTGCTCCTGCTGCGGCTGGGGCTGCTGCTCCTGCCCACCAGTGGTAGTCCCCGCAGGCGGACTACCGTCACCACCACTACTGCCACCACCACCCCTACCCCCCTGGCGACCACGGCCACCGCGGCGCGAGCGCTGCTGCGGGTGGACCGCACCAGCCGTCTCGGTGAGAGGGGCCGCCGAGGCGACCGCAGCCGAAACGTCAGTGAACGCACACTGGGAGGGGGCACAACCGTGAAAGATAGAAACTGTCGGCGCACCGCTCGACTGAGCGATAGTGCGCTGGCGAGTCTCGATCTCGGTGAGGGTGTCGACAAAGGCAGGGAGAGTGAGGTCACCCGGGTGCTGGCTAAGAAAGTGATCGCGAGCACTAGCGAGGCGGTCTGGAAGGCGCATGGCGATAAAATAGAGCGTCATGCAGAAAGGGGGGGGGAGCGCAGTGAGCTGGGCGGCAGTGCTGGCAGTGCGATAGCGGGTCTCTAGGGCACACAGGTGAGTGGCAAAGTCTGCGACGGTAGGGAAAGCTGCAAGGTCTGGGAAAAGCATAGGGAAGAGCAGGCGACCAGCAGAAGCAGACGCGGGTGTGGAATAGCGGGCAATAACAGCGTCTAAGTAAGCTTTGGCCATCTCAATAGTAGCAAAACGCGAGCGCTCAGAGACAGGGAGGGCGTGGCTAATGGCAAACTGAGCGACTGCATCGCGGGAGTCCCAGACCGCACGGGCAAGCGCAGCAGTAGAGAAGGTCTCACGGTCATCAGAGGAGGGATCAGCAGGGAGGGGAGCAGGTGCGGGGGGGCGGGGGAGCAAGCCGTCGACATGGACAACCAAAGAGTGGCCATCCTGGCGCTGACCTGTAAGGTGGCGGCGGAGATCGGAGAGCCAGGCGGCGAAGTCAACCGCATGGCCCTCGGCGTCCAGTCAGAGCACGAAGTCCGCCATCGTGCAGGGTCAGCGGCACAGCTCGAGAGGAACACAGCGACGCAGGAACACAGCGACAGCCCCCTCCAGCACGGCGGCCGCGAAGCGCCTCAGCACGGGCGAGCAGAGGAGATGGAGCCCGAGGCGGCACGGCAGGACGAGCCGGGGCGAAGGGGCCAGGCAGGTGCGGTGGGGCCAGGCAGGCGCGGCGGGGCCAGACAGGAGCGGCGGGGCCAAGCAGGCGCGGCGGGGCCAGGGAGGCGCGGCGGGGCCAGGCACACGCGGCGGGGCCAGGGAGGCGCGGCGGGGGCCAGGCAGGCGCGGCAGGGCCAGGGAGGCGTTGCGGGGCCACGCAGGCGCGGCGGGGCCAGGCAGGTGCGGCGGGGCCAGGCAGGCGCGACGGGGCCAGGCAGGGCGCGACGGGGCCAGGCAGGCGCGTCAGGGCCAGGCAGGTGCAGCGGGGCCAGGCAGGCGCGGCGGGGCCAGGCAGGCGCGGCAGGGCCAGGGAGGCGCGGCGGGGCCAGGCAGGCGCGACGGGGCCAGGCAGGGCGCGACGGGGCTAGGCGGGGCGCGACGGGGCCAGGCGGGCGCGACGGAGCCAGGCAGGGCGCGACGGGGGCGAGCGGGCGCGACGGGGCCAGGCAGGGCGCGACGGAGCCAGGCAGGGCGCGACGTGGCCAGGCAGGGCGCCAGGCAGGGCGCGACGGAGCCTGGCGGGGCGCGACGGGGCCAGGCAGGTTGCGACGGGGCCAGGCGGGCGCGACGGAGCCAGGCAGGGCTCGACGGGGCCGAGCAGGCGCGACGAGGCCAGGCAGGGCGCGACGGGTATAGGGTGGCGCGACGGGGCAAGGGTGGCGCGACGGAGCTAGTACGGCGCGACGGGGCCCAGGAGGGGCGCGACGGGGCTAGGGTGGCGCGACGTGGCTAGGGTGGCGCGACAGGGCCCAGGAGGGGCGCGACGGGGCTAGGAGGCACGACGGGGCCCACGAGGGGCGCGACAGGGCTAGGGTGGCGCGACGGGGCTAGGGTGGCGCGACGTGGCCCAGGAGGGGGGCGACGTGGCTAGGAGGCGCGACGGGGCTAGGAGGCGCGACGTGGCCTAGCTAGGGTACGGGCGGAAGCGGTAGGTGGGGGATGCTAACCTACGCGTTATACCATGTCAAAGTGAGAACGAATGATGACTAGAAGTGGAAACCTAGAACAAATACTAGTTGGTTGTACTCACTAGAAGCATACCTCAGTCTAGCCTATAACTTCTACGTAGATAATATGTATGAGTTGATACCATGCTGCTAACCCCTGAGGGTGACCCAAATGCTCTGATACCATTTCAGAGTTGTGGACTGTACTCTCTAAGAGCACGTACATGTCTAGCCTATAATTAGACATACATTACAAATGTATAAGTTGATATTGTTAACATGAGCTAGCTAGGTAGAAGGAGCCATGGATGGCGAGAGGTTTTACGTAGCTAGAAGAGAAAGTTACGAGAGAAAAATGAAGAGAATAGAAGAGAGAGGGATACAAGGAGGGGTGTTGTACCCTCTACAGTAAGTTTCAGTAACACATACCAAGCCTACAATTATATAACATATATATAACTTAACAAATACTATTGATGTCAGGAGCAATTCTATTGCCCCGTTTGCTGAGTTAGCAAGCAACATCATAATCTGCTGCTGCAGGGCCTCAGATTCGTTTCGGGGCACGCTGATTGCTCAGGCTCCCCCCCCCCCCTAGCTATCAAAATTGAAGAAGTGAGTGATTACTAGTGAGAGAGTACAATAAGATATACCTACGAATTGTACCCTCTAAGAAGTGACCCTATACAGTCTATACAAACATAACGACTACACATGTTTGACACACCCCCTAGACTGCATAGGGGAATGTCCTAAACAAGCAGCTCAAGGCGGCACTACTAGTCCAACCTCTGAGACAAGGGTCTGAGAGACCAGTCAGAAGGAGTACAGACAAGGCAAGAACAAGAGCAGGGCGGTACTACTAGTCAAGCCATTGGAAGAGGACACAAGTCCAGTTCGAGTATACGTATAAAGGACACTACAAAGTCAAGGTCCTAGCAAGTGAGAGGCTACAGGAACTAGACCAAGCTGTACACAGTGCCGCTGATGATCTTTAGGCGCAAGCACCTTCGTAAAGATATCAGCCGTGTTGGCACCTGAGGCCAAGTGTACTACGCGAGCCTGACGTCGCTGTTGTAGCTCACGCAGGAGGAAGTACCGCAGCTGAATGTGCTTTGCTCTGCCCTCAAGTTGAGGCTCCTGACACAGGAGGATCATGGCCCTGTTGTCAGCGAACAGGACCGGGGCAGAGCTAGGCCGCTCACCTAAGTCTGTCAGCAAAAAGGTCAGCCAGCGGAGCTCCTGCGCCGCCATGGCACCGGCGTAGATCTCAGCCTCACAGCTGGACTGAGCAACAGACGAGGAGCGGGTAGCTCTCCACGAGACCGCACCTGAGCCAAGGCTGAAGCAGTAGCCCTGGGTAGACCTGAGTGTCTCAGCGTCGTCTGCCCACGAAGCGTCTGTGTGTCCAGTAAGGACCACTGGCCTGCGTCCTCCTAGCACTAACCCCATGCCCGATGTACTAGCGAGATAACGCAGAACCCTCTTAGCGGCAGACCAGTGCTGCGGTCGGTGTCTGCCTGTGGCCACAAAGCGAGCCAGGATGCTGAGAGGGTATGCGAGATCTGGGCGAGTGCAAGTCATCAGGTACATGAGGCAACCCACCAGCTCTGCGTAGGGGCCGCTGGGCTCTACCAACTCCTCAGACACTGGAGCGGAGAGTCTGTGGTCTACAGGCAGAGGGGTGGGCTGTGCAGAGGAGAACTGAAGGCTGAACCTCTGAAGGACCTGGCGCACCAAGTGTGACTGAGTCAGGGTGATGGTGCGCGCAGCTCTGTCCCTGGAGATCTGCAAGCCAAGGTAACGGCGCAGTTCTCCAAGGTCAGTGCACGTGTGTCTCTTCAGCAGCTCTGCCTTCACGGAGGCCAGTGCATCCCTGTCGGCTGTGGCAAAGACCAGGTCATCGACGTAAACAAGGATGTAGAACGGAGTCTGGCCAGCACGAACGAAGAGGGAAGGGTCTGTAGAAGACGGAAAGAACTGCAAGTCAGCAAGCGTAGCACAGAGAGTGTCGTGCCACTCACGGGGAGCCTGGCGCAGGCCGTAGACGGGGCGCCGCAGGAGCCACTGGGTCCCAGGAGGGAAGGTGCCAGTAAAGCCCGGAGGGCGACGTAGGTAGACCTGCTCGTGTAGGCTGCCCTGAAGGAAGGCAGTGGAGAAGTCGAGGGAGTGAAGCTCGTAGTCACGCTGAGCAGCTAGGTGTAACAGAACCCGAAGCATAGTCATCTTCGGGGTCGCAGCGAAGGTCTGGAAGAAGTCCACCCCCTCGCGCTGACTGAAGCCTCTAGCCACGTAGCGCGCCTTGAACACAGGCGGCTCTCCAGGAGGGCGCTTCACCTTGAAGAGCCAGCGGCCATCGACTACGTTCACCCCAGGCGGGGGAACTGCGTCGACGAAGGTGCCGGTGGATCTCCAAGATGCCATCTCCTGCTCCATGGCAGCTATCCACTGAGAGGCCCAAGGTCCCGAGGTCGCTTCAGCGTAAGTGCGAGGGGTCGGGATGTCGAAAGCGTCTGGGTCACCCTTAGGGACTAGCATCATGGAACAGAGATGGGGAGCAGCCTCGGACAGGAAAGCAAGCTCGAACTGGCGGTCCTCCAGGACGTCACTGCCAAGGGCAGGAGCACCCCCGACAGACGGAGGACAGGCAGGGTCAGAGACCAGAGCGGAGGCGTAGTCAAGGCGGCGGGAAGAGGCAAAGTCAGCGACAGCAGCAACAAGGACGTCAAGGCACGAGGCCGGAACAGACGGGTCGGTAACGAGAGAGGCAAGGACGCGAGGAACAAGAGGACGAGCGGCACGAAGGTAGTCAGACAGCGGGGGGGGTGCAACAACAAGGGAGGAAGGAGGAGGCGACGGCAGAAGGGGAGGACGAGACGCGTGGGAACGAAGCAACGTAGGGTGGGAGCGCAGGAGAGGCGAGGCAGGACGCGCACGGGAGGGACGGTGAGACCAGACGTGCGACGGAGGAGTCGGGTCAGGAGACAGAGGAGGGGACACAGGAGGGGAACGAGAGGGGAGACGAGCCGGGGACGAGTCCGGCGGAGGGAAAACAGGGCCGTAGACAGGAAGAGGAGGAGACGGTCGGGGAGGAACCGACGCAGGGTCGGGGGACGGCAGGCCGAGCAGGCGAAGGGCTGACACCGGCGGGGACTGCTGCTGCGGCGGCACAACGGCGACACCGGGACCGCTAGCTGCTCCTCGGCTACCCCCGACACTCTCCACACCAGCACCCCCAGAGGGACCACCCCTAGGGCTACCGGGACGAGAACCCCCAGAGTCAGCGAACGGGTGCTGCGACGGCAGCGGCAGCGGCGGCGGCAGCGGCAACGACGGTCGCAGCGGCGGCAGAAGCAGGGGAGGAGGGGACTGGGGAGGGGACGCCAGGGGAGGGGCGGCTGAAGAGGACTGCACAGGAGGGCCACCAGAGTCAGAAGACTCCTCAACCGCGTCCACCGACGGAAGGGGGGTGACGTGGGACACACCAGAGGGGGCGGGACGGGGAGGAGGAGGAGGAGGGGCAGGGACTACCGGGGAAGGAGGGACCAGGAACAGAGGGGGAGTAACCGGGGGACCACGGTGGGGGAAGCGACGGTAGTAGGAGACGGACTCGTCAAAGGTGACGTCACGAGAGTGAAAGAAGCGGTGAGACGGCGGGTAGTAAAAGTGCCAGTCGGACGCGTCAAGGGGAAAACCGAGGAAGACGCGGGGAAGGGTGCGGGCAGTGAGCTTGTCCGTGCCGGAGGCACGGACGTGAGCAAGACAGCCCCAGACGTGGAACGCAGACGCGTCACCAGGAGACCCAGTCCAAAGACGGGTCGGCGAAACCTGCGGCTGCTGAGGGTGCGGCCACAGGTTAAGCTGGTGAGAAGCGTAGTGCACAGCGAACGGCCACAGAAAATGGGGTGCACCGGCATGGATCATGGAGGTGCGAGCCACCTCCATGACCAAACCGATGCGTCGCTCAGCGACCCCATTCTGCTGTGGGGAGTCCGGTAGGGTGAACGTCTGGGTGATGCCCTCCGCACGACAAAAGCGACCAAGGACACCTGAGGCAAACTCGCCACCACGGTCTGAGTGAAGACGCAAGACAGGGAGACCGCGGTGGACACGCGCAGAGACAAGCCAGGGGATGAGAGCGCCAGGCACGTCGGCCTTGCGCTCCAGGGGAAAGACTGTGGTGTAGCGAGTGAAGTCGTCGACGAGCACAAGGAAGTAGCGCTCTCGACGCGGCCCAGGGACAGGGGCGGGGCCCCATACGTCCAGGTGCAGGGTCTGCAACGGCGCGGCGGTAGGGGGAAACGAGGAGGAGTGAGGGGCACGGCGAAGCCGACCCTCGACACAAGGCGTGCAAGGTGGGGCTGGGGAGGAGGGAAACGCAGGGAGAGAACCTGGGAGACCAAGGACAAGACCGTGCTGGGACATGTGACGCAGACGCGGGAGCGCAGGGTGACCTAGGCGGTGGTGCCAAAGGAGGGTCGGGTGAGTGAGGGACCGACAGGAGTAGGCGGCAGCAACCTGGGTGAGCGCTCCAGCCGGGGGGGTCACGGTGTCCAGAGTGAACAGGCCGGACACCGGGTCCCGGGGGAATGTGGACAGGGGGGCACCAGTGGCGGCCTCGGTACAGACAGCATACCGCTCGTGACCAGGGAACGTAGTGGTGACGCCAAGGTCCTGGAGGCAGCCGACACCAACTAGGTTCCTGGAGAACGAGGGGATATGCAGACCTGTAAGAGAGCCCGAAGGAACCGCCGGACAGGGAAGGGTGGTGGAACTGCGGGCGACTACTGGACCGCCAGAGGGGTCAGCGAGAGAAACGGCAGCAGGGACGGGAAGCGGCGTCAGGGTGGTGGAGTCGCGGAAGAAACACCGAGAAGCGCCAGAGTCCAAGGTGAAGGAAAGCGAAGCAGAGGCGTCTGGCGACGGAACGACGGCGGAAGCACCAAGACTACACAAAGCAGAGGATCCTACGCCTGACGCAGCAGGGGAGGATAAGCTAGGCACACCTACACTAGGCAACAGTGAGTAATAAGCGGGAAGCACACTAGAGTCATCAGCATACATCACATGCAGAGCAGCAACAATGGCATCCATGTCCATATCAAAAATCTGAACCTTACGACTAAGCAAACTGTGCCAGTCCGGGAGGTCTGGCGTCGGGCCGAAGCGCTGACGAAAGAGGTCGTCCAGGCGACGAAAACAGCGGGGAGTGGAGTGACCGAGCTTACCGCAAACGAAGCCGCGGTGAGGACCGGTCTGGATCTGGTACCGCCAGAGCTACCACTCGACACACCACCACGCGCCCGGCCACCGCCAGCGCCGGGCCACCCGGGCAGGAGGACACTCGTCTGCCGCGGCTGCGACGGCTGCGGCGGCTGCTGCGACGGCTGCGACTGCGGCGACTGCTGCGGCTGCTGCAACTGCAGGGGCGGTGGCTCAGCTGGACTGGGCAGGGTCCCCTCGTCTGCTCCAGCACCAAACGACCCGACCCCACCACTACCCCCTCCCGCACCTCCGCCGCCGCCTCCGCCGCGCCCAACCTTGGGGCGGCGGCCCTTCCCCGAACGAAACTGCGCTGTAGCAGCAGTCTCAGCCACTGCGACAGAGCCGTCGGAGAAGGTACACTGGGCGGGGGCACAACCCTGAAAGATAGGGACAGGCACGACAACGCTCGCCTGGGCGATGGAGCGGTGACGGGTCTCTATGACAGTCAGGGTGTCTACGAAGTCAGTGAGGGTGAGGTCGGCAGGGTGAAGGCTAAGGAAGCGGTCGCGGGCGACAGCAAGGCGGTCAGGGAGGCGGGTGGCAAGTAGGTAGAGGGTAGAGGTAATGGGCGGCTGGTGGGCTCTAAGCTGTGCGTCAGTGCAGGCGGCGCGCCAGGTCTCCTCTATGGAGCGCAGGTGGGCAGCGAGGTCAGAGACAGTGTGGAAAGATGCAAGGTCAGGAAAGAGCATCGGGAGGATCAGGCGGCCCACCGAGGCAGCCGGAGGGGTGGAATAGCGCTTGATGACAGCATCTAAGCATGCCTGAGAAGTAGTGAGGGACCTAAAGCGAGGACGCTCGGACGGGGGGAGGGTGTTGCTAATGGCAAGCTGGGCGACAGCATCGCGAGAAAGCCAGACAGAGCGCGCACGGGCAGTGGCAGCAGTAGACTCACGCTCAGTGGGTGTGGGGTCAGCGGGCAGAAGAGCAGGGGGGTCTGGGCAGGGGAGCGTACCGTCAAGGTGTGCGGAAAGCGGTTCACCATCCTGCCGCTGGCCAGTGAGCTGGCGGCGGAGGTCGGCAAGCCACGCCTCAAACTCTAGGGGCTGACCTTCAGCGTCGAAGCGAAGCTCCGCCGCCATCAGGAACAGTCCAGTGCGGTGCAGGGCGGTGCAGTGCAGTGCAGTGCGGTACAGTGCGGTGCAGTGCGGTACAGTGCGGTGCAGTGCGGTGCAGCGCGGTGCAGTGTGGTGCAGTGCGGTGCAGTGCGCTGTAAGGCAGGACAGTGTGGTGCGTGGCGGTACGGTGCAGGGCAGTGCAGGGCGGGGTGGGGGGGGAACCGTACCAGTGAGGAGGACGGGGCCGGGGCAGCGGGGCCGGGCAGGTGCGACCGGGCCGGGCGAGGACGACGGGGCCGGGCGGGCGCGACGGGGCCGGGCGGGCGCGACGGGGCCGGGCTGGTGCGACAGGGCCGGGCCGGGGGGACGGGGCCGGTCGAGCGCGACAGGGCCTGGGAGGGGCGCGACGGGGCCTGGGAGGGGCGCGACGGGACCCAGGAGGGGCGCTACGGGGCCTGGGAGGGGCGCTACGGGGCCCAGGAGGGGCGCGACGGGGCCTGGGAGGGGCGCGACGGGACCCAGGAGGGGCGCTACGGGGCCCAGGAGGGGCGCTACGGGGCCCAGGAGGGGCGCGACGGGGCCTGGGAGGGGCGCGACGGGGCCCAGGAGGGGCGCTACGGGGCCTGGGAGGGGCGCGACGGGGCCCAGGAGGGGCGCTACGGGGCCTGGGAGGGGCGCGACGGTACCCAGGAGGGGCGCTACGGGGCCTGGGAGGAGCGCGACGGGGCCCAGGAGGGGCGCGACGGGGCCCAGGAGGGGCGCTACGGGGCCCAGGAGGGGCGCGACGGGGCCTGGGAGGGGCGCGACGGGGCCCAGGAGGGGCGCTACGGGGCCTGGGAGGGGCGCGACGGGGCCCAGGAGGGGCGCGACGGGGCCCAGGAGGGGCGCTACTGGGCCCAGGGAGGGGGCGCGACGGGTCCTAGGAAGGGGCGCGACGGGGCTAGGGGGGATCGCGACGGGGCTAGGGGGGGGCGAGCGGAAGCGGTAGGTGGGGGGGGGGGATCCTACCTACGCGTGATACCATATCAAAATTGAAGAAGTGAGTGATTACTAGTGAGAGAGTACAGGAAGATATACCTACGAATTGTACCCTCTAAGAAGTGACCCTATACAGTCTGTACAAACATAACGACTACACATGTTTGACACTAGCTCCCTGTTTTTTCAGGCCTTGCAAAAAAAAAAAACGCTGATCAATCAGGGTGTTGTAAAAAAATTGCACTGAATAAACAGGGTCAACTACTGAAAACACGCTGTTCGAATACATGCCATTATTTGTCACAGGTTCCTGATCACAGTCTTGTCAGTGTCAAGTTGGCGTGACTGATGGGGGGTGGAAGGGGAAATCACGGATATCACTGGTGGGGGGGTTGGGGCTTGGAATCCGCTATTAGAGCATGTTCCTACGAGCCTCTTCCCAGGGAGCCTCTTTCCAGACTTGCGAGCTACAGTGTCGCGAATTCTGACGTGAAATGTTTCAGTGCTGTTTCGCAAGTGCAACGCCAGGTTGGCAATGCCCAGATTCAGGGGCGTATTTCAAAGCCTTTGTTCAGGTGAACATCGTTTCCGGCACCCGCGAATTCGTATAGTAAATTTTCGGCGCGAGCAGTTTTTTTGCGATTGAGAGCGGCAGAACGCAAATAAGAAATGGGAATGTGGAAAAGGGGACACGGGAACACGCTCTAAAGGTCACGCGTGAGACTGGGAAGAGGCTCGCAGGAACACGCTCTTACACATATCAGGATCGGTCCCCAATAGGACGCTGGAAAAACAGGCCTCGCTACACTAGTCGCGCTGATCGATCAGAGTTCACTTCTAAAAAAGCGCTGAAATTTCAGGCCCGTATAAAAAAAAATCCCTGTCTCATCAGGGTTACCTCCCAAAAAAACCCTGATTTTACCCTGAATCAGGGTAAAAAGCCTGCAATCTGAGGCCCTGTGCTGCTGACTCAAACGAGGTTAGGCGGTGGGCAATGGCATCAGCTGGAAATGCCCGTGTAACAAGATGTGCACTTGTACCGTACCTAGAGCAGGTGAGTGGATGTGGTATCATGATACAATGCAAAGTGGAATGGTTAGCTGGCAAAGTGTGCCACTCCACCAATGCCTCCCTGTTCACCATGCCATAGAGTTGCTTTAAGTGGAATTTTATTGCCAGCTCAACTCAGGTTACAATGGCATACAAATACACTCCAACCAACACTACAATACACGAGCACTGCAAGCTCTATAAAGCCAACAAACCCAGCTTCTACCTACAAACTTGGCAGCCCTAATTAGCGAATATCAGAACCTACGGGTACACTACCTGATCATCTACAGCTACACTCGCATCTACAATTTTAGCGCATTCTACTACAGTTATGCCCTCAGGGAAGAGCTATCAGAGCCCCTAGCGGTTGCAGCCTATAGCGAGTAGATGCATCAGAAGATTAGCGCAGCCGGGCACAGCCAGCAGCAGCAGGATGTGTGCTGCTGCATGGCTTGGCACGGCGTAGCATAACACTCTAGCGGTGGGAAAAGGAAGGGCTGTCTTTGTACCTTTCTCTCTCTGTCCTGAGCTGGCATATTTGTTGGAGTGAACCGCATATCAGCGACCTCGAGAAAGCTGTGTTGGAGTGAGTGGAGCAGTTGACTGAGTGAGTGAGCCGGTGAGTGAGTTGAGCAGTTGCGGGGTGAGGCGAGGAGATGAAAGGAGGTTGGGGACGGTGGTGGGTGGTTGCATTAGACCCCATGATGCTGTATGTGAGATGATTACTGAATCATTCAAAATTGCCCCTGCGGAATGAGTGAACTGCGGCGCATCGACGCATGGAGAGGAGGATGGAGAGCGGGTGGGCTCAGGCGGAGGGAGGGAGGGGCGGCGTGCAAGGAAGCGTCACGAGCACGCCAGGAGGGCGCCGGGAACGGTACCAGTAACACCAGCTGGTAGGGCACGAGGGGCGGCGATTGCAGCAGCGCCAGCAGCAGGAGCAGCAAGAGCAGGAGGGGCGGTAGCTGCAGCAGCAGCAGCAGTAGGTGCGTGAGGTGCAGCATGAGAGGCAGTAGCGAGCAGCGAGGGCTGTCCGTTTGCCCTGGCCGCCATGGCTTCCCTCTCCACCGCCTTCTTGTGGCACCTGAAAGGCACCAGAAAGATGGTGTCAGAATATAGGGCGTCAGACAATAGGGCACCAGGTAATCGAGCATCAGAAAAAGGCACGAAGACTCGCCGCCTGCCCTGACAGGTCTTGCCACGTGGCCTCACCTGGACTTGCCGTGTGTCCGCAGCGTGCTCCGCTGCAGGTCCACGGCGCCGTCGCGTGTGAACGGCGTGGGCTCGTCTGCGCACCACCGCAGGCACAGCGCGCACCGCATCGCCTGCCTCCCGTCTGCGCGCACGTGCAGCTCCGCCCAGGGGAACGCGGCTGCGGGGGAGAGGGCGGAGGAGAGAGGGCGGGGAAACGACGGCGGAAGGGGGGGAAAACGACGGAGGAGAGGGGCGGAAAGGGCACAGAAAGAGAAAAAGAAGAGAGAAAGGAGAAAGGGGAAGGATGGTGAGCCCTAGTGCCAACGGGGTGTTAGCACGGTGAACGCCAAATGGCGCAACTGGAGCACGACTCAGCGCATTGAGAACATGAGGTATGCGGGAAATAACGTGACACTCTGAATCTATTTCCGCTGCCATTTGCATGTCGCTTGCGCGGCAGCACACGTCACATGGCAGCACACTTGTCCCCCGCCGCACGTCATTCCACTTACGACGCCATTTCTCCGGCCGCCAGCAGTGCTTTGGCTTCTTGTTCGGGGACCCGCCGCCCGCCTTCTCGCCGCATCCCTTCTCTGCGCACGCCGACGCCAGAGAAATCTCGCCGTCCAGTGCGCTCAGATCCCGCTTGCCGCATCTCACGGGCTCGCTGCTGAACAGCTGGAGCGCATCAGACGGCTGTGATCCATTCACAGCGGCAGAGGCTCCGGACGGTCCGATGGTGCTCGCCTCTGCGAAATTCAACGATAAGCCTCGCACGACGGGCCTTTTCTCGCCGACATTTCGCGACGTCGCCATTCTGACCTGCAACGCGGTGGGCAGTGTGAGGCACGACCGCGAGACGGGGAATGCTAACGTGTCTTGCAGGGGAGCGGGGAAGAGGGAGAGGCGGAGGGCGCAGTCTGCCTCGCGCTTGGCGGCACACTCGTACCCCGGAGAGATGGGGGAGACGCGCTGGGAGGGCGGCGGGGTGGGGGACGCGTCGACCAGGGGCGGAGCGAGCGAGAGGCGGAGGGAGCATAGGCCATCCTCCTTATAATTCTCCTCTTTATCCGCTTTGTGATCGAGGCTCGAATTGGCGGAAGAAGAGGAGGACGGGCACGCCTTGTGCACGTGGTGACGGGGCGATGGGCGATCGGCCGGGAGAGGCGAGGGAAGGTCCGCTGTGAGAAATGGAGGATGACCCGCTGGGAGGGGTGAGGGAAGGTCAGCTGCCGCTGTTGACGGCGACGGGCTGATGTGCCTCAGAGGAGAGAATTGCCGCGACGGCGCCACCAGGTGGAATGCCGACCGTCCATTGCCGCCGATTCGCAGCGGATGGCTCGAGATGACGCTAGCTCCTGTCCCGCTAATTGCTGCCCCGCTATTGGATGTACCGCAAACGCCCGCTCCGCTATTTCCTGTTGTGTTGTCTGCCCCGCTGTTGTCTGCCTCGTTACCATCTACAGCGGAGGTTGCGGAGCTAGAGGGCGAGTGGCGCGGAAAGGAAAGCCCCTTACCCGCAGGACTAGATATTAGGTCCAACCCGAAGGCGGGAAGATTGTCGTCCGTGTCCTCCATACCGGTAGTACTTAGGAGAACTAATTTCGGCTACCCAGGGCCCAGGCGATGAGTGCAGGTAAACGAGGAGTGGTTGAGAACTACGACAGTTGAGTCTAAGGGGCCGGCTTTGCAGCCAGCAGTTGGAGGAGGAACTCCACCTCAAGGGTCCTAAATTGCTTTATCGCAGTCGTCAGCTGGGACTCGAAGACCCAAGGGTTGAACCGCCTGCGCTCGCGTATGGTTCGGCCCTCTGCTAGCCCTTGCTTTCGGTCCTGGAGGTCGACTCGCGGCGCAGACGAGGCGACCAGCTGTGTGTTAGGGGCCAACTTGCGGCGGAAAGGAGGAAAGAGCTAGTTGAGGCGTAATTCTAGCTTTGCTGAGGCGATTTGCCCGCAGTTGCCGCAGCAGCAGGGGTTGGGAGGGAGTGATGGGGGTGTGGGAAGGAAACGAGGCGAGGGAGAGGGAGGAGGAGGGGCGCAAAATGTAAAAATGTGCGCCCCGAGGCGCGCCTACAGATCACTGTGCAACGCACCCTCCTGCTTGCCCCGCGCTTGCTGGCCCCGGACTTGGGGTCACAGCTGAACATGCGAGGCGCAGGTGATGTTCACGACACTACACCATTCGTCAGTGCGGTTCTCTTGGCGTGCGAAGTGCTTCATCATCCCCAGTTCTCCTAGCGAATTTTCGTTTGCGAAGAAAGCGAAAGGAGGGGCTAAGTAGCCCCGATCAATGCTGATCTGGCAGGGCAATCCCACTCATGGACCCTCGACTGCACACCTTCGTGAATTTATCGCGTCGCCACGAACGCGGAGGCTCTCGAGAGCGGTTCGAGAGTTTCTGCCACGTGGAGGGAGCAACTTGCAACCAACGGAACCCCGCCAGCACGTCAATGCTCTGACAAATGACTGACACACCGAGCAGACCACATCAATTCGCGCTTATAGCACATTCGCTAATCGTACGAGCATCTACACTCCTCTGTTCCAACTTTTCGTTTCACTTCGTGTCTGTAACTGATCCGCGTCGAAATACAGTGTGTTTCTAAATTCTTAACCTAGAAGTTGGCGGGAAAGCATGTCCTCGCACAAAGCACCACTGGCCCTAGGCTGATGAGAGCAAAACACGGCGATTTGTGTTGTCAGTAGGCTTGGGTGTGCAGAACCCGCTTTCGCAGATGAATTTATGTACAGGCTGTCGGCCATCGGGTCTGCGGATTTAGTACTCGAAACCCGTCGAGGATCCGATCTTTTTCCATTTGGACCAGTATACGAGACCACAAAAACACCATAGTAGGCTCTCATCTCTCATTATTCGTCATCACAAACTCATGCAGATGATTAATTCGTGGTTCCAGGGCGGTCCGAGCTTTAGAGATGAGCCCGTGTCGCTCATGGATAGCTGGCGCGCGTACGAGGCTCAGGGTGGCGGTCTAGACATGGAGAGTGGCGAGGGCTCGTCATCTTCGGTGCCTGGGGGTGGGGGATCTTCAGGAGCCGCAGGAGGTAGCGGGATTCCCGGACTTAGCTTTGACGCTTTCACGCCGTATTTTCAGAACGCGTCGGACTCCGTGAATGCGACATGGTCCAGGTGAGACAAACCACGGATTCTCGATTGGGAGACCGACGTAATCGCCGACCAAGGAGCTCGTGTCACACTGTCTTCTCCTTACGTGCTTCGCGACACATATGGCTCACGGATCTTCATCCATCCCTCCTCTTCACTTCCCTCCCTCCCTCCCTTGCCGTTTTTCTTACCCGATACCTCCAGTGTGTCGAAGAACGTGCAGGAGTTGCCAGGAAGCATCCAGAAGCAGGCGAGCGCGCTGCCGTCGCGGAAGGCGCTTATGTACTTCATGCTGGTGCTGGCGACGGGCGTGCTCTTCCTCTTCCTCGCCTTCTCCATGTTCCTCCCCGTCATCGTCCTCGCGCCCCAGAAGTTTGCCGTCTGCTTCACCATCGGCTGCCTGCTCGTCGTGGGCTCCTTCTTCGTGCTCAAAGGGCCCATGGTGCAGCTCAAAAACATGACCTCCACTGAGGTAAGCCACGTTCTTGCACGCCAACCAATGGAAAAGACATTGGATGGGTGCAGTGTATCAGGAGGAGATGCAAGCATCTAGAGGGGCAGAGATAATGGTTTAGAGAGTTCATCTTATTTCACATTTCTGGGTTTGCTGTTGGATCTGTCACTGTTTTCCTTTGCAGAGACTCCCATTTTCGCTGTTTCTCACTGGGAGCATGGTCAGCACAATATATTGCTCAATGGTTCTTCACTCCTATCTGCTTTCAGTTATATCATCTGGAGCTCAGGCAAGTATACTGACATCCTCTCTTGTTATGATACTCACCGTTTCACTTGTGTGTTCTACTGCATTGTTGGTGCCATTTTGATTTCCAGTTTCTCATACCTGAGCACATTTGAAGCGACTAAGTATTATCCTTGTCCATGACGTTTCATTGAATTTCAGGTCCTTGCACTTGTTTACTATGTCGTGTCTTTCTTCCCTGGCGGCACCACTGGCTTGAGGTTTCTCACATCCATGTTTACATCAGCTGCTTCTAGTCTAATGAGATAATCTACTCTACCAAACTAAGTATACATGCCTAGCGTAATTGAGTTTCTAGGTTGACCTCTCTGTATCTATTTGATTTTCCGAATTGGATGAGGGACTTGCCACGTGGTGACGCTTTGTGGTGAAAATCGTTCCTTTTCTTGCTGACTGCCTTGTCACGGAAGATCTGCGAAAGTTTCACGAGATGAAACGAGACCTGGTTTCCCGTCGCTCGTGCATTTATCCCTTCGCAGCGGCCTGATACCGCTGCGTGACATGACATCCACATCAATCCACTCCAATGCTCATCATCGCTCGCCCAGCAGCCATAACTGGTGGTGGTGATCAGTTTGACTCTGAATAGGTAGCAGTCCCAGTCTTAGCTTGTTCTCGAAACGCAGGTAGCTAATTTATTATCCAGCCGTGAGTCGAGTCGAGAAACGCTCATTTCGACGAAACACTCTCGCAGAAGCCACCCGCGAATAATGGCAGCCATGGGGTGTCAAGCAATGATGAAGGTGCGACAGCCCTGAATGATACGAGTCGCGGAAAAACATTCGCTTCAATGCGAGCCTCGGGCAGTGAACTGACTTGTTCCCTGAACGCCGTGCATGGGGTGTCCATTTCAACTATTAGAATTGACCATTAGAAGACCATCAGAAGACGATCGTCGGTCATTTCAACTACTCTTTTGAAGACATTGCGGTCGTCGTCCTGACTCTACCTTCTTCCCGCTTTCCCCCACCCGTTGCCTTCCCCAGTCATTCCTCGTCAGCACCACCCTCAAGAATGGCTGCCAGCCGTTTCACTCGCAAGCCGTCAGCCGGCCAGCATCAAATCCCCGTCGCAGCTCGCGTCTAGCAGTGAGAGCGGCGGCGAAGGTGGCTGATGACCCGGCGGCAAAGGCGCTTCAGGCGAAGTCGTTAGGCGAGCTGCGGGCGATGGCGAGGGAGAAGGGGCTGCGCGGCGACACCAAGGCGGAGCTGGTCATGCTGCTGCTGCAGTGAGTGCGCTGGTGAAGCTTCTAGTGCCACGAACGTGAAGCAGAGCCAAGGACTGAAAGCACATCAACCACGTGGACGAGCGCAGCTTTCGCGCCACTGAATGAACTGAAAGCGCAAACGACTCCATGCACATGTGTCGTCCCGTGCCCAGCATTGCCCTGGTTTCCAGGTGATTGCAATTCAGCTCTCACCGTCATGTAACCACCCCCTATGCCACCACCCCCTAACCGCCCGGCACGTGACCCCCCACCAGGGCCCAGCCGTCCAGAGCATCCCCCGTGCAGCCGTCCGAAGTGATCCCCCCAGCCGAACCCACACACAGACCGACTGCTGTAGCACCCGCTGCTAGCACCTCCAGCAGTGCGGGCGGGACTACGAGCGGCAAGGGCGGCAAGGGCGGGTTGGCGGAGGCGGCGAAGGCGCTGGAGGCGATGAGCACGGCGCAGCTGAGAGCCATGGCGCGGGAGAAGGGGCTGAGAGGCGACACTCGCGCCGAGCTCATCAAACTGCTCGTGTAAGGCGCCCTGCTGCGCTCTCATTCGCCAGGTCCATGCACGCCCGCTCGCTGTGTCCGCCTGCTCTTTTCCCCGGGTAGTATTTTCCTGATTGCGTCTCCCCTCTGCCCTCTGCCGCTCCCTTTCGCCGGTCTTACCCCTTTTGCCCGCCCCACCGTCTGCTCCCTCCCAGGGCCGCCCTGTCCCCATCCGCAGCCGCGCCAACCAAGCCTGCCACCAACCCTTCTGTCATGCCTCGGCCGCCTCCCCCCTCCGCCTCGCCTGCCGCTGCTGCAGCCGCCGCCGCCGGAAGCTCTAGTGATGGGAACAACGGCGCCAGCAGCAGCAGCAGCAACAGCAAGGGGTCGTCCCAGGTGTCAGAGGCCGAGGTCGTTCTGCCGCCCTTCGCCTCGGACATCCCCCCTGGTGGCATCGCCATCAGCCCAGTGCAGGTGAAGGAGAGGGGAAAGGGAGAGTGGAGTCAGGGAATAAGAGAGGGAGGGGAGAGAAAGCGGGCTACATGCATGGCTCCTCGTCTGGCGTTGTATTTTACTCAGCCTCTCACCCCTCAGCCTCTCACGTCCACTTGGCACCCCCTGTCGCCCCATCCTCCCATCGCCCTGAAGCAGCCAGCAGGCAAAGCGGCCAGTGGGCCATCATCAAGTGAGGCAAAGGCAGCAGCAGCAGAGCTGAAGCAGGGGCAGTTTGTGCGCTCCGTGCTGATAGGCGGCTTTGGCCTCGCCCTCGTGCCGCTCGTGCTGCCCCTTGCTCCCACCAACAGACTCGTCCCAGGGTCGCCTGCTGAACAGGTGGGTTGGTTCAAGGGCGGAATAGATTCCAGGGGCGTGTTACCGTTAACTTGTACAGTCACATATGAAGACATTGGACTTCAATGGTAGCTAACTGCAACACATGTGCTGCATACCCATAGTGCAGCAGCGGCCGTTGCTAAGGGAGACTCCTTCCCCTCACCCCTCTTACCATCAAGGGCATTGGCCTTTTCCCCCTCTTTACTGCTGATTGACACTGTAAATGATGTCAAGTTTTGCATGTTGCTTCCCTCTGTCCATCTATCCTCTTACCAGCTGGCAGCGCAGCTAGGGGAGGAGGCAACAGTGCTGCTCAACTCGCTGCTGGACACACAGGCCGCCACAGTGAACCAGCTGCAGGCGCTCATGCCGCTCATCTCGCCGGACCTTGACCCCACCACTCGGGCTGCTAGAGCTGCTCTCTTCTGCCAGAAGATCCCTGCGTCTGTCCGGTCGGAACAAGCAGACAAGTTCTGCAGGACTGTTGCTCAGATTGGCATTCGAGCAGCTCCCCAGTGATTGGCTATCAGAATAGAGGTGGTATTTTCGTTTGATAAAAAGAAGGAACTGGTTACCTTGGTTTGATAAAGCACCAACTAGAAGGGTGCGTGCGAGTGCAAGGCTAGGTGCTGTAACACCCTCTGTCCATTGGTTCCTTTGGTGACTGGCTTGAATAGTGGGCTGTGCAATGCTTTCTACAATGATAAATGGGGTGTCTCCACCTTGCTCAAGGCTAAATAACCCTGCTTATGGTTGGGTGATTATGGAGTTGTGTTGTGAATCTATGTACCATCTGATTGAGTGGTACCATTTATTCGGTGTAGGTGGGAGGGAGCAGGCATCTGGCATGCGGAGGGGCCAACGTGGCACATGCAGTTGGTTGCCGCCCTCCGTTCTGTCTGGGTGGATGTTGTTTGTGGCGCTGGAGGGGGTGGACCACGCACCGCGAATCTGAAGCATCGCCAGAAGCCACAGCGCATGTTAGGCACGTGGAGTAAGCTGACTGTAGACTTTCTTCCACCAATCCCCGCATCAAGGGCAAGCCACATCAACTGATGATGTCCTTGTGTGCCCCACAACTGAGGGTAAGCTTGGGAAACCACGCGACGCCCGTACGCCCTGCTCGCACCCAGGTTCTTACCTTTCAACCAATGCCATCGCAGGGCCGTGTGAGCCGTTCGCAATTTCCTTCGCGATTGCCGAGCCGAACCCAACCGACTTTGAGAAACCCCCGCGAGCGAACAAGACGAGTCACGAGACGCAGAAACCGTCGGCGCAGGTCCGACCTGCCTGCGCCGAGTCACCAGCTGCGTGTGCGCTAGCGATGGCAGGCGTGCGCTGGCGTACAGCAAAGCCCCGCAAGGCCTGTTCTCCCCTAGAGATCCCTCCCAGCAATGCAAAGGGAAACGTTGCGGAAGAGTTTCGTGCGCGCAGGGCTTTGCGGTGTGTGGCCCCCACCCCCAACCTCATAGGAAGCAAACCCAGCCTTTCTCCGCGTGAAAACGATGATCCCAAGACCCTTCCGTTCCCCCGGAGTCCCAACTGGGTCAAATCCCCCCCACCCCCCCTTTGCCAAAAATGCCGGCCACATCAACTCCGCTCGCCCTGCTCGCATTTCCCCCACACCACCCACCCACCCATCCACCAGACCAGGCCCAGTCTGCAGGGAGTGCGTGAGGCGTAGTCTTTTTTCTGTGGGCCGCAGTTCTCACATAGTTGCTCCTCCTAGACTCCTCCACACTGAACAGAACCAAAGTACCACACGCTTGTATCGTTCATTCAGACTTGGCAAGGTTTACCCGCTTTTGCTGCTTACCATCACCCTAGTAGATGGTGTAACGATTTACGGAAATTTCGCGCCAACTAGAGAACGTTGAGACCCTGACCGAAAGTTGAGGGCATGGAGTGCTCGGATGCGTTGAGATTATCAGTAGGAAGGAATCTAACTCTCGGACCCTCATGGCAAACGCATCCAGATGCCTCTGACTCAAGGTAGCTGCCTTCCCCTGGGCCTAACTTTGAATCTGTGAAGCATCATCTAGCCTGGTTTCAGCGGTGGCTATTTTAACCTTGTACATGTTATCTCTATTATTGATTTCAGTGGGAGAGGAGGGGGTCACGGCCGTCAAATAGAAAAAGATTTGGTGACAGGAAGAAAAAGGTGAGCACCAAGCACATCGCCCCTTGTTCGTGTCAGCGTCTGCCTTGAGATTTCATGTTACTGATTTTTTCGACGTTCGTTGGACTTCCAGGCTCCGAGAAGAAGCTGCGAAAGACGCGATGTGCACGAAAGCAACTCGCGAAAAGATGCGACGTGATCGCTTGAACGACAGGTTGGTCCTCGAACCTCTCCTCTCCGTTTTTCCGCATCGCCTTGAAGTTAACTGACGCAATGCCTTCTATGCTGCAGATTCCTCGAGTTGGGAAAGGAACTAGACCCCGGGTTGCCTCCCAAGACGGACAAGGCCGTGATTCTCAACGACACCGTGAAGCTGCTCGCGCGACTGAAAGCAGAGGCGATCGCGCTGACCGAAGGCAACCGGCAACTACGCGACCAGATCAAGGAACTCAAGGTAGTTTCTCCGCTGCTTCTCAGTCTACCCCGTCTGCTGTACCTTCCACAACTTCTGAGCATGTAAGGGCTGCAGATGGTGCTCCTCAGATTTGAAACTCAGCATTTCGCCCTAATGTGCTGTGCAGGTTGAGAAGTCAGAGCTACGCGAGGAGAAGTCGCGATTGAAGGCGGAGAAGGAGCAGCTGCAAGGGCAGCTGCAAGCCATGCCCGTGCCGGCCACCGGCTGCTTCACATCTCAAGCAGCAGCGACGGCGGCTGCAGCAGCGCTTCAAGCAGCAGCAGTGGCAGCATTTTCAAACCAAGCCACAGCCAAGCCAGCAGACTACACCCCCGGGCTTGCTGCTGCCCCACCTCCCCTGGAACCAGCCGACCAGAGCATGGGCATGTGGCAGTGGTTGCCGCCCATGGCTGCTGACATCTCCAAGGACCACATTCTCCGGCCTCCTGTTGCTTGAACGCATGCGTGCTCTGGGCGATTACAACCCCTGGCTGCATGCAGCGCTCACACGCGTGAGAGGAGCAATGCCACATGCACTGTTCAGTGACCCCCGTATGTTTGCACAAACCAAGTGCAACGCACGATGCATGACAAGCGTTGCTGATCAGGGTCAAACAGCTGTTTCGGAGGTATGGGCCTGCTTCCAGCAAAAATGAAGACACTTCTGATCAGGAGTGCAGTAAACCCTTCTGCCTGCAGTGCTCTCTGCAGTCTTCTCGTCAATGGCAGTGCAGACGATGGCACGGAGCCTGGAAAGGGCATTGGCTCTGTCTGATGCGCAAGACCTTTTTGTACATGAAACGTTTTATCCAGTAATACATGCTCCAGCCATGAGTAAGGCACAATGCTAAGATAAATTGGTATGAAAAACTGTACCTAGAGCTACTACTACTGGCTGTATTCCCAGAGCCTGATGTCACAGCAGACCAAACAAAGGTGTGGTCACACCGTATCATACCTGTTGGAAATACCTCAAAGGACTTAAGCGTTTCTGAAGTGTAACACTACACTCGAGGAAGACCGCAACGGGTGCGCGAGTCAACGGAGGTTACACGAGGGGGCGAACAAAGAACGCGAAGGGACTCGAAGGGTCGCAACTGGAGGTTGCGACTGACCGTTACAACAGCGCGGATGGTAACCGAAGCGACAATCGAGTCGCTGTGCGACTCGATAACCGTTCCTGCAACTGTATTCTACAACTGCTTTCTTATTTTCTATATATTGCTGCATGCTTGTTTCTTTAATCAATCACTTGTTCTCATACACTAGTACAAGGGTTCAACTGCCTCAAACATCCGCTGCACTACTCAAGTCTCACTCTACAACTGGGACTTAGTGTCAAACATGTGTATTTGTCATGTTTGTATAGACTGTATAGGGTCGCCTCTTAGAGAATACAATGTTGAGTGACCCGCTGGGGTTGCCCTTGAGATCCTCGGGAAAAGGGCCACAGGTGCAGAGCCTGGGGGGCTATGGGCGCACTAACCCGCTATTAACAAGCCCTTTTAACCCAGTGGTTAGTGGCTGGGTTTCTGACATGGTATCAGAGCCAAAGGTCTTGGGTTCAACTCCCAGTGCCAGCGCTGCAGAGGCGCTCGTGTCTTCCACCTATCCCAGCGGGGGGGGGGGTGTTGAGTGACCCGCTGGGGTTGCCCTTGAGATCCTCGGGAAAAGGGCCACAGGTGCAGAGCCTGGGGGGCTATGGGCGCACTAACCCGCTATTAACAAGCCCTTTTAACCCAGTGGTTAGTGGCTGGGTTTCTGACATACAACACTTAGGTATATCTGTGTGTACTCTCACTCTATCAATTATTCTCTTCTCAATTTTGTTATGGTATCACGCGTAGGTAGGATCCCCCCCCCACCTACCGCTTCCGCTCACCCCTCTAGCGCCCCTCCTGGGCCCCGTCGCACCCCTCTCAGGCCCCGTCGCGCCCCTCCTGGGCTCCGTAGCGCCCCTCCTGGGCCCCGTCGCGCCCCTCCTGGGCCCCGTAGCGCCCCTCCTGGACCCCGTTGCGCCCTTCCTGGGCCCTGTAGCGCCCCTCCTGGGCTCCGTAGCGCCCTTCCTGGGCCCCGTCGCGCCCCTCCTGGGCCCCGTAGTGCCCCTCCTAGGCCCCGTCGCGCCCTCCCTGGGCCCTGTAGCGCCCCTCCTGGGCCCCGTCGCGCCCCTCCCAGGCCCCGTCGCGCCCCTCCTAGGCCCCGTAGCGCCCCTCCTGGGCCCGTCGCGCCCTCCCAGGGCCCTATAGCGCTCCTCCTGGGCCCCGTCGCGCCCCTCCCAGGCCCCGTCGCGCCCCTCCTAGGCCCCGTAGCGCCCCTCCTGGGCCCGTCGCGCCCTCCCTGGGCCCTGTAGCGCCCCTCCTGGGCCCCGTCGCGCCCCTCCCAGGCCCCGTCGCGCCCCTCCTAGGCCCCGTAGCGCCCCTCCTGGGCCTTGTCGCGCCCCTCCTGGGCATCGTAGCGCCCCTCCTGGGCCCCGTCGCGCCCCTCCTGGGCCCCTGTAGCGCCCCTCCTGGGCCCCCGTCGTGCCCCTCCTGGGCCCCGTAGCGCCCCTCCTGGGCCGCGTCGAGCCCCCCCCCTCCTGGGCCCCGTCACGCCTTCAGGCCCCGTCGCGCTCGCCCGGCCCCGTCGCCCCAGCCCGGCCCCGTCGCACCAGCCCGGCCCTGTCGCACCAGCCCGGCCCTGTCACGCCCGCCCGGCCCCGCTGCACTCGCCCGGCCCAGTCGCCCCCTTCCCGGCCCCGTTGCGTCCGCCCAGCCCCGGTGCGCCCCTCCTGGGCCACCGTCCTGCTCGCCCGGCCCCGTCGGACCGGCCCGGCATTGTTGCCCCAGCCCGGCCCCGACGCACCCGCCTGGCCCCGTCGCACCAGCCCGGCCCCGTCGCGCCCGCCCGGCCCCGTTGCACCGGCCCGGCCCCTGCGCTCGTCCCTGCCCCGGTCCTCCTCACTGGTACGGTTCCCCCCCCCCCCCCCCCCCTGCCCTGCACTGCCCTGCACCGTACTGCCCCGCACTGCACCGCCCCGCACCACCCTGTACTGCCTGGCACCGCACTGCACCGCCCTACACCGCACTGCACCGCACTGCATCGCACTGTACCGCACGGCACCGCACTCCACCTTGCTGCACTGCCCTGCACCGCACTGCACTGTTCCTGATGGCGGCGGAGCTTCGCTTCGACGCTGAAGGCCAGCCTCTGGAGTTCGAGGCGTGGCTTGCCGACCTCCGTCGCCAACTCACTGGCCAGCGGCAGGATGGTGAACCGCTTTCCGCACACCTTGACGGTACGCTCCCCTGCCCAGACCCCCCTGCTATTCTGCCCGCTGACTCCACACCCACTGAGCACGAGTCCACTGCTGCCACTGCCCGTGCGCGCTCTGTCTGGCTTTCTCGCGATGCTGTCGCCCAGCTTGCCATCAGCAACGCCCTTCCCCCGTCCGAGCGCCCTCGCTTTAGGTCTCTCACCACTGCTCAGGCATGCTTAGATGCTGTCATCCAGCGCTATTCCACCCCTCCGGCTGCCTCGGTGGGTCGCCTGATCCTCCCGATGCTCTTTCCTGACCTTGCATCTTTCCCCACTGTCTCTGTGAGAGTACGACCCCGTTACACCACTTGTCCCATTCTTATCTCCTTCCTATTTCATTCTTCATTTTATCTCATCTCACTTGGTTTCCTATTCTCCATTCTTCCATTATCCTTTGGTTGATCCTGCTATTATAATTATATCACCGACCAGGCTTGGGATGTACTGGCACATTATCCAGCGTAATCCTGCCGTAATCCCTTAAAGCCAATGGCCTCGCGCGGCTATACACAGGGTGATTCTATATTCTAGAAGGGTCTATTCCTTTGGATAGGATAAACCTGGTTACCTGATGTACTCTGGACGTATAAAAGCACCTTGTACTGATCGATAGTGCAATCGATCCTCGAGTCATTCGATCCTGTGACAGTCTCTGACCTCGCTGCCCACATGCGCTCGATAGATGAGACCTGGCGTGCAGCCTGCACTGATGCACAGCTTAGAGCCCACCAGCCGCCTATTACTTCTACCCTCTACCTGCTTGCCACCCGCCTCCCTGACCGCCTTGCTGTCGCCCGCGACCGCTTCCTTAGCATTCACCCCGCAGACCTCACCCTCACTGACTTTGTAGACACCCTGACTGTGATAGAGACCCGTCACCGCTCCATCGCCCAGGCGAGCGGTGTCGTGCCGGTCCCTATCTTTCAGGGTTGTGCCCCCGCCCAGTGTACCTTCTCCGGCAGCTCTGCCACAGTGGCTGAGACTGCTGCTGCAGCGCAGTTTCGTTCGGGGAAGGGCCGCCGCCCCAAGGTTGGGCGCAGCGGCGGCGGCGGCGACGGTGCGGGAGGGGGTAGTGGTGGGCTCGGGTCGTCTGGTGCTGGAGCGGACGAGGGGACCCTGCGCAGTCCAACTGAGCCGCTGCCCCTGCAGTTGCAGCAGCCGCAGCAGCCGCCGCAGTCGCAGCCTTCGCAGCAGCCGCAGCAGCCGTCGCAGACGCGGCAGACGAGTGTCCTCCCGCCCGGGTGGCCCGGCGCTAGCGGTGGCCGGGCGCGTGGTGGTGTGCCGAGTGGTGGCTCTGGTGGCGGGCGTTGTCAGTACCAGATCGAGACCGGTCCTCGCCGCGGGTTCGTTTGCGGTAGGCTCGATCACTCCTCTCCCCGCTGTTTTCGTCGCCTGGACGACCTCTTTTGTCAGCGCTTCGGCCCGTCGCCAGACCTCCCGGACTGGCATAGTTTGCTTAGTCGTAAGATTCAGATTTTTGATATGGACATGGATGCCATTGTTGCTGCTCTGCATGTGATGTATGCTGATGACTCTAGTGTGCTTCCCGCTTATTACTCACTGTTGCCTAGTGTAGGTGTGCCTAGCTTATCCTCCCCTGCTGCGTCAGGCGTAGGATCCCCTGCTTTGTGTAGTCTTGGTGCTTCCGCCGTCGTTCCGTTGCCAGACGCCTCTGCTTCGCTTTCCTTCACCTTGGACTCTGGCGCTTCTCGGTGTTTCTTCCGCGACTCTACCACCCTGACGCCGCTTCCTGTCCCAGCTGCCGTCTCTCTTGCTGACCCCTCCGGCGGTCCGGTCGTCGCTCGCAGTTCCACCACCCTTCCCTGTTCGGCGGTTCCTTCGGGCTCTCTCACAGGTCTGCATATCCCCTCGTTCTCCAGGAACCTAGTCGGTGTTGGCTGCCTCCAGGACCTTGGCGTCACCACTACGTTCCCTGGTCACGAGCGGTATGCTGTCTGTACCGAGGCCGCCACTGGTGCCCCCCTGTCCACGTTCCCCCGGGACCCGGTGTCCGGCCTGTTCACTCTGGACACCGTGACCCCCCCGGCTGGGGCGCCTCCTCAGGTGGCTGCATCTACCCAGGTTGCTGCTGCCTGCTCCTGTCGGTCCCTCACTCACCCGACTCTCCTTTGGCACCACCGCCTAGGTCACCCTGCGCTCCCCGTCTGCGTCACATGTCCCAGCACTGTCTTGTCCTTGGTCTCCCAGGTTCCCTACCCGCGTTTCCCTCCTCCCCAGCCCCACCTTACACGCCTTGTGTTGAGGGTCGGCTTCGCCGTGCCCCGCACTCCTCCGGCACGGACAAGCTCACTGCCCGCACCCTTCCCTGCGTCTTCCTCGGCTTTCCCCTTGACGCGTCCGAGTAGCACTTTTACCACCCGCCGTCTCACCGCTTCTTTCACTCTCGTGACGTCACCTTTGACGAGTCCGTCTCCTACTACCGTCGCTTCCCCCACCGTGGTCCCCCGGTTACCCCCCCCCCTGTTCCTGGTCACTCCTTCCCCGGTAGTCCCTGCCCCTCCTCCTCCTCCTCCCCGTCCCGCCCCCTCTGGTGTGTCCCACGTCACCCCCCTTCCGTCGGTGGACCCGGTTGAGGAGTCTTCTGACTCTGGTGGCCCTCCTGTTCAGTCCTCGCCAGCCGCCCCTCCCCTGGCGTCCTCTCCCCACTCCCCCCCTCCACCGCCGCTGCCGCAGCTGCAGCCGTCGTTGTCGCGGCCGCCGCCGCCGCCGCCGCCGCCGTCGCAGCACCGGTTCGCTGACTCTGGGGGTGCTCCTCCCGGTAGCCCTGGGGGTGGTCCCTCTGGGGGTGCTGGTGTGGAGCGTGCCGGTGGTAGCCGAGGAGCAGCTTGCGGTCCCGGTGTCGCCGTTTTGCCGCCGCAGCAGCAGTCCCCGCCGGTGTCAGCCCTTCGCCTGCTCGGCCTTCCGTCCCCCGACCCTGCGTCGGTTCCTCCCCGGCCGTCTCCTCCTCTTCCTGTCTACGGCCCTGTCTTCCCTCCGCCGGACTCGTCCCCGGCCCGTCTCCCCCCTCGTTCCCCTTCTGTGTCCCCTCCTCTGTCTCCTGACCCGACTCCTCCGTTGCACGTCTGGTCTCACCGTTCCTCCCGCGCTCGTCCTGCCTCCCCTGTCTTGCGCTCCCACCCTATGTTGCTTCGTTCCCACGCGTCTCGTCCTCCCCTTCTACCGTCGCCTCCTCCTTCCTCCCTTGTTGTTGCACCCCCCCCGCTGTCTGACTACCTTCGTGCCGCTCGTCCCCTTGTTCCTCGGGTCCTTGCCTTTCTCGTTACCGACCCGTCTGTTCCGACCTCGTGCCTTGACGCTCTTGTCGCTGCTGTCGCTGACTTCGTCTCTACCTGCCGCCTTGACTACGCCTCCGCTCTGGTCTCTGACCCTGCCTGTCCTCCGTCTGTCGGGGGTGCTCCTGCCCTTGGCAGTGACGTCCTGGAGGACCGCCAGTTCGAGCTTGCTTTCCTGTCCGAGGCTGCTCCCCATCTCTGTTCCATGCTGCTAGTCCCTGAAGGTGACCCAGACGCTTTCGACATCCCGACCCCTCGCACTTACGCTGAGGCGACTTCGGGACCCTGGGCCTTGCAGTGGATAGCTGCCATGGAGCAGGAGATGGCATCTTGGAGATCCACCGGCACCTTCGTCGACGCAGTTCCCCCACCTGGGGTGAACGTAGTCGATGGCCGCTGGCTCTTCAAGGTGAAGCGCCCTCCTGGAGAGCCGCCTGTCTTCAAGGCGCGCTATGTGGCTAGAGGCTTGAGTCTGCGTGAGGGGGTGGACTTCTTCCAGACCTTCGCTCCGACCCCGAAGATGACTACTCTTCGGATTCTGTTACACCTAGCTGCTCAGCGTGACTACGAGCTTCACTCCCTCGACTTCTCCACTACCTTCCTTCAGGGCAGCCTACACGAGCAGGTCTACTTGCGGTGCCCTCAGGGCTTCACTGGCACCTTCCCACCTGGGACCCAGTGGCTCCTGCGGCGCCCCATCTACGGCCTGCGCCAGGCTCCCCGTGAGTGGCACGACACTCTCCGTGCTACGCTTGCTGACCTGCAGTTCTTTCCGTCTTCCGCAGACCCTTCACTCTTCGTTCTTGCTGGCCAGACTCCGTTCTACATCCTTGTTTACGTCGACGACCTGGTCTTTGCCACAGCTGACAGGGACGCACTGGCCTCCGTGAAGGCAGAGCTGCTGAAGAGACACACGTGCACTGACCTTGGAGAACTGCGCCGTTACCTTGGCTTGCAGATCTCCAGGGACAGAGCTGCGCGCACCATCACCCTGACTCAGTCACACTTGGTGCGCCAGGTCCTTCAGAGGTTCAGCCTTCAGTTCTCCTCTGCACAGCCCACCCTTCTGCCTGTAGACCACAGACTCTCCGCTCCAGTGTCTGAGGAGTTGGTAGAGCCCCGCGGCCCCTACGCAGAGCTGGTGGGTTGCCTCATGTACCTGATGACTTGCACTCGCCCAGATCTCGCATACCCTCTCAGCATCCTGGCTCGCTTTGTGGCCACAGGCAGGCACCGACCGCAGCACTGGTCAGCCGCTAAAAGGGTTTTGCGTTATCTTGCTAGTACATCGGGCATGGGGTTAGTGCTAGGAGGACGCAGGCCAGTGGTCCTTACTGGACACACAGACGCTTCGTGGGCAGACGACGCTGAGACACTCAGGTCTACCCAGGGCTACTGCTTCAGCCTTGGCTCATGTGCCGTCTCGTGGAGAGCTACCCGCTCCTCGTCTGTTGCGCAGTCCAGCTGTGAGGCTGAGATCTACGCTGGTGCCATGGCGGCACAGGAGCTCCGCTGGCTGACCTTCTTGCTCACAGACTTAGGTGAGCGGCCTAGCTCTGCCCCGGTCCTGTTCGCTGACAACAGGGCCATGATCCTCCTGTTTCAGGAGCCTTGACTCGAGGGCAGAGCAAAGCACATTCAGCTGTGGTACTTCCTCCTGCGTGAGCTACAGCAGCGACGTCAGGCTCGCGTAGTACACTTGGCCTCAGGTGCCAACACGGCTGATATCTTTACGAAGGCGCTTGCGCCTAAAGATCATCAGCGGCATTGTGTACAGCTTGGTCTAGTTCCTGTAGCCTCTCACTTGCTAGGACCTTGACTTTGTACTGTCCTTTATACGTATACTCAGACTGGACTTGTGTCCTCTCCCAGTGGCTGGACTAGTAGTGCCGCCCTGCTCTTGTTCTTGCCTTGTTTGTACTCCTTCTGACTGGTCTCTCAGACCCTTGTCTCAGAGGTTGGACTAGTAGTGCCGCCCTGAGCTGTTTGTTTAGGGCATTCCCCTATGCAGTCTAGGGGGTGTGTCAAACATGTGTATTTGTCATGTTTGTATAGACTGTATAGGGTCGCCTCTTAGAGAGTACAACACTTAGGTATATCTGTGTGTACTCTCACTCTATCAATTATTCTCTTCTCAATTTTGTTACTTAGTCTCTGGAAAGATCCTAAGGGCTTTTCTCAGCCCAACATGGTATGAGAGCTGGTCAGAGACCAAACTCCCAGCAACTACGATCTACCTACAATCTGCAATTCAACGACTTCATTAATTACAAGCCATGGACAGCAAGGGCAAGAAGACCCCTACGTGCTCACCCAGCGCCCAAGACATTCAACCCGGCAACTCTGGATTGCATACTTCAGGACTGCAAACCGAGACCGGCGCTGCTCAAGAAACAACAGGAAGAGCACCGGAAATGGTGACCCCATCACCCTCTTCAAGCGTGGACCCGAACCTTATGGAAAGGTTCTTCAGCTTCATGTCGCACTTCGAGCAGCAGCAGCAGACAAGGACACCTGCGCATTCAACACAGAGCAACGGAGGAAACATGGGATTAGCACCGATGAGCCTCGACAATTCATCGTTCGGGCGACACAATCAAGCGCCTACCTTTGCGCCTTATCACTCTTCACCGGGGACGTTCGAGTTCATGCCGCCCCGTGCCCAACCAACAGCAGCTGCATCACAACAAACACCAAACGAGATCTTAAGTCTCCAGGCGCAGTTTTCACACGTGATTAAACTGCAGACATCATCACCATTCAACGGACACGATTTCTTTACCTGGAGTTTTGAGTTCGAGCTGCTGATGGAGGCTGCGCATCTCCTGGGATACTTCAATGGGTCCCTGCCATTCCCAAGCAACGGCACTGCAAAGGAGCAAGAAATATTTACTTATCAGTCGCTGCTGGCGTACACAGTTCTCCTGCGGAACCTGTCACCACAAGAACAGCAGAGCATCAGAACATATCGGAGCTATGGAAACTCCGCGGAACTCGCATGGCATCATCTCAAGTGTCTCTATCAAGCAAACGACAGCGTGACACAAAGCAGACTCATGCAACAACTGACAACAATACAGATGTAGACAGGGGAAAAGGCGATGCAGTATATGAGTCGCTGCCAGACCCTCCGCGATAGCCTGCTTCGGTGCGGAGGAACAATCACTGAGGAAAGCTTCGTGACGCTTGTCCTCGCCGGGCTCGGACCAGAATGGAGAACCACACGCTCGCTTCTTCGCGCCCACGGACGGATCTCGGAGATGCATCTCTGCGCCGAGCTTCACGCTGAACAACAGGAGATGGACCTGTTCGAAGAAAGACAACCAAGGAAGCAGCAACAGTTAGTTTTCTACACTCAACGAAGGAAGGACAACAACTACAATCGACGCGGCAAGCAAGATCAACGCGACAACAGAGGACTCACCTTCGTGCCGCCATTCTGCCACAACTGTCAGATTTCCGGACATTCCAAAGTCAACTGCACACGTCCTCGTGTTTATCGTCCAGTAGACCCACACGTCGCCTCCACTCAAGAAAGCCCTCCAAGGCGCTCTTCCGCATCTGCACAAGGGACACCGAACATCATTAACTGCATGGTATACATCGACAACTGCGCACCCGGATCCCCACCCACCTACGCACCAGATGAAGAAGAACTTCCGCCGCCGCGCTCACAAGGACTTCAGGTCAACCCGACATACGCTGCGGTCGCCAACGCCGAACCCACCGGGCGAAATACCTGGTTCTTGGACAGCTGCTGCGGCCAACACATGTGTTCTTCCGGACGCTTCGTGCGACGAGAGCGACGCCTCAACCGCGACGTCATCATCACCGTCGCCAACAACGAAAACCTGAAAACAAATAGACAAGGCGTGGTTCAGTTACAATCCATGGAGACAAACGTTATACTTCAACTCAACAAGGTCCTCATCGTCGACAACTTGGGTTACAACCTGCTAAGCGTCAGCCAACTAATGGCAAAAGGGATTCACCTGGAGTGCGACTCCTACTCCAACGAGTTTCGTCTTTACCACGGGAAAGGCGGCCTCTTCACCGGTCGTGCTCTCCTGAAGTCCGGCGTCTTCGTGTTGGACTTCGTCCCCGACCGCGGTACTGCCGACAGCGATGGGATTGTGTCGTTCGCCGCCTGGACACACCCGCCGGATCTTGATCCCGACTTCAACCCCGATGGATTCTCGTACTCCAACACCATACGTGCAGCAGAGAGAACACGAGCATTAGCAGTCATAAGACAAGAAAGACAAGTACCAGCAAGTGTCCCTTCCCAACCATCACCTGCAGTAGCAGCAGCAGGACCCAGCCGAGTACCACCACCAGCGATCCGCGGACCGCCAACTGAAGCAGATCAACTTATGCCCATCACACGAGAAGTCTGCCGAAGTCCCGCCACGGTCGTCGCGTTCTTCTCCAACGCCGACATGTACCAACGCTCGCCCGGCCATCGAGCTTCCGACGACATCTGGCACCAACGCCTTGGGCATCCTGCAAACAGCACCATACTACAAACAATCCAAGCCGAAGTATTAGAACGAAACGCTCTTCTAACAACAAGCGGCCAAGAACTTCGAAGACCTCGCGCACGGTGCTTCACGTGCCCCGAAGCAGATCTTCCCCATCAACCCTTCCCATCACATCACAATCCAAGTGCGCCTGCATATGCACCGATGGAAAAAGTTTACAGCGACATCTTAAACATGCCTCGAGACGACACGGAGGCCGACTTCAACTACGTCATCACTTTTATCGATGCAGCAACAAGATATGTTTGGCACTACAGCCTCAAGACGCGCGATCAAGCCTTTGACGCCTTCACGACATGGCTCCCCATCGCCGAACGAGAATCAGGAACCAAGCTCAAAAGCTTCCAGTCAGACGGTGCACTGGAATACCAGTCACAACGCTTCAGGACCTATCTGGCGGAAAGAGGAATCAGACGCCTGGTGTCTCTACCCTACGCTCACCAGCAACAGGGGGTCGCAGAAAGAATGAACCGGACCTTGCAGACGACGATGCGGAAGCTGCTCCTGGGGATGAGACTGCCCAACGCACTGTGGCCAGACGCGATGACCCATGCAGTCCACCTGCACAATTTGCTCTCCTCGTCATCGCTCCCCAACAACGCATCACCGCACCTGCTGTGGACACGAAAAAGGGGCAGCACAAAATTACTTCGAGTTTTCGGCTGCATGGTACAGTACAGACCCCACACAGCCCGAGCAGGACGCTTCACTCAACGAGCACGGTGGGGACTACACCTCGGCATCGCCAAACATTTTCACGCATGGAAAATCCTCGACATCCAAGACAAAACCACCGTGGCATCACGTGATGTTATCTTCTACGAGCGACTAACGCTGCAGCATTACCTGGACAACATTGCCAACACACATGACCCCACCGACGGCTTCGCGGGCCTTCGTTCCTTCGCCGACCGTGCTGCCGAGGCTGACGCAGCAGAAGAAAACGTACCTGGAGCCTCGGAAGCTGCCGGACCACTCCCTTTCTGCTCCGTACCTGTTCCACTCGATGAAGACAACCCCCTCGATAGTAACAACCTCGACACCTTTTACCACTTCGCTGACCAAGGTTACGTTACACCCCACCCCGTCGACACGAATGTTTCAGAACGCATCGGACCAAACTTCTTACCTGATCCAGAAGACGGTGACGAAGCGGCTTATTCCGGGAATGAAAATTCCCCTCGACACACACCCACGGGACTGCAGATCCTGGGCCTCTGGGTCTCCGTCCAGCATCCGCCGCCGCCATCTCCGCGCGAGCCCTCGACTCTGTCGCAGGCTCTGGGGGGGGAGCATAAGGCAAAATGGAAGGAGGCGATGGAAAGGGAACTAAAGGCTCTGCAAGACCGAGATACATGGAAGCTGGTACCTGCAACAAGCATCAACGGGAAGAACGTCCTCTCGGGAAAATGGGTGTACCGCATCAAGACCAACGCGGACGGCACCATCGAACGATTCAAAGCTCGATGGGTCGTACGGGGCTTCGATCAACGATATGGAACCGACTACACAGAAACCTTTGCCCCAGTCTCCCGTCACACCTCCCTGCGCATCCTACTCGCCGTCGCGGCCACGAAGAAACTACCACTGCGCCAAATCGACGTCGCAAATGCCTTTTTATACGCACCTGTGGACGCCGAAATCTTCGTCGAGCAGCCCCACGGATTCATCGACGATCCTACAAAAGTATGACAGCTGATAAAATCCCTTTACGGGATCAAGCAAGCCCCGCGGCTCTGGCAGCAGCATCTTCACAGCCGCCTCGCAAAAATCGGCTTCCTACAGCTGCCGCACGACCAAGGCATGTATCGACTACAGAAGAAAGAAGCATTTATCCTTCTCATCGTCTACGTCGACGACCTGCTCTACATCGGCTCCACTACCGACATCGCCACCTGGTTCGAAGGGGAGCTGAAAGAAGACTTGACACTCACGGTGTCCGACGCAGTGACCCAGTACCTGGGACTGAATGTAGTCGAAGACAACTCGGCGTTCTACCTACACGCTGGAAAATACGCAGGCACCGTCGCGAAGAAATTCGGTCTAACGCCGACTACGGTCCCAACTCCCTACCGCTACGGGAACAACAACAGCACCTCCGCAAAACTCCCCGCGAAGCAAATCCAGGAGTATCAACAGAAGCTCGGCTGCCTACTATTCGCAGCAGTAACCTGCCGACCCGATCTCTCTTATAGCGCGAGCCAACTGGCGACGCATCTGAAGCAGCCGGAACAAGAAGATCTCGAGGAGCTCAACCGGGCACTACTCTACTTCGTCTCCACGCCGACGATCGGGCTTACCTACAGCAAAGTAACAACACCGTCCGTACGACTACTCGGATACGTCGACGCCGATCACGCGGGAGACAGGGAAAATCGACGATCGAGAACGGGCTACATCTACCGACTAGAACCTATCGGGACTATCTCCTGGCAGTCGAGCAAGCAGGAACTAATCGCACTATCTTCGGCTGAAGCAGAATATACAGCCCTCTGCACAGCGACCAAGGAAGGACTCTACCTACGAGAGTTGCTTGAGGAAGCGAAGATCGCGACCCTGCCCGTCTTCTCACTCCTCTGCGACAACCAATCTGGGATCAAAATCGCGAACAAGGACGGCTTCGCTAACCGAACCAAACACATTGCCCTGCGGTACTTTTTCATCAAAGATGAAATCGCGAAGGGGAGACTTCAACTCAGTTACTGCCCTACAACAGAAATGGCCGCAGACTACCTGACGAAGAAACTGGCGAATGCGAAGTTCGATTACTGTACGCTGCTGACCGGGCAGACAAACGTCACCGGATCTGAACACGTCAGCACTCCAGAAACGAAGGGGAGTGTTGGAAATACCTCAAAGGACTTAAGCGTTTCTGAAGTGTAACACTACACTCCAGGATGACCGCAACGGGTACGCGAGTCAACGGAGGTTACACGAGGGGGCGAACAAAGAACGCGAAGGGACTCGAAGGGTCGCAACTGGAGGTTGCGACTGACCGTTACAACAACGCGGATGGTAACCGAAGCGACAATCGAGTCGCTGTGCGACTCGATAACCGTTCCTGCAACTGTATTCTACAACTGCTTTCTTATTTTCTATATATTGCTGCATGCTTGTTTCTTTAATCAATCACTTGTTCTCATATACTAGTACAAGGGTTCAACTGCCTCAAACTTCCGCTGCACTACTCAAGTCTCACTCTAAAACTGGGACTTAGTCTCTGGAAAGATCCTAAGTGTCAAACATGTTTATTTATCATGTTTGTATAGACCGTATAGGGTAACCTCCTAGAGGGTACAACATTTAGGTATATGTGCATGTACTCTCTCTCACTAATCAATCATTCAATTCTAGTTTTGAGATGGTATCACGCGTAGGTTTCGACCCCCCCCCCCCCCCCCCCCCCACCTACCGCTTCCGCCCCTATCGTCGCGTCTCCTAGCCTAGCCTCGCCCCTCCTGAGCCCAGTCGCGACCCCCCCCCCTAGACCCGTCGTTCTCCTCTCAGGCCCCGTCGCGCCCCTTCCAGGGCTTCGTAGCGCCCCTCCAGGCCCCGTCGCGCCCCTTCCAGGGCTTCGTAGCGCCCCTTCAGGCCCCGTAGCGCTCCTTCCAGGCCCCGTCGCGCTCCTCCCAGGCCCCGTCGCGCCCCTTCCAGGGCTTCGTAGCGCCCCTCCAGGCCCCGTCGCGCCCCTTCCACGGCTTCGTAGCGCCCCTTCAGGCCCCGTAGCGCTCCTTCCAGGCCCCGTCGTGCTCCTCCCAGGCCCCGTCGCGCCCCTTCCAGGGCTTCGTAGCGCCCCTCCAGGCCCCGTCGCGCCCCCTCCAGGGCTTCGTAGCGCCCCTTCTGGGCTTTGTCGCGCCCCTCCTGGCCTTGGTAGCGCCCCTCCCAGGCCCCCGTCGCGCTTCTCCCTGGGCCCCGTAGCGCCCCTTCTGGGCCCCGTAGCGCCCCTCCAGGCCCCGTCGCGCCCCCCCCCCTCCAGGGCTTCGTAGCGCCCCTCCTGGGCTTTGTCGCGCCCCTCCTGGGCCTCGTCGCAGCCACCCGGCCCCGTCGCAGCCGCCCGGCCCCGTCGCAGCCGCCCGGCCCCTGTTGCAGCCGCCCGGCCTCGTCGCTGCCGCCCGGCCCCATCGCAGCCGCCCGGCCCCATCGCAGCCGCCCGGCCCCGTCGCAGCCGCTCGGCCCCGTCGCGTCTGCCTGGCCCCTCGTTGCGCCTGCCCGGCCCCGTCGCGCCTGCCCGGCCCCGTCGCGCCTGCCCGGTCCCGTCGCGCCTGCCCCGGCCCTACATACTTCCCGGTACTGTCCCCCCTTCCCTGCTCCGCCTTGCACCGCATTGCCCCTCACTGGACCGCACTGCACCGCACTGCACCGCACTGCACCGCACTGCATCGCTCTGCACCGCACTGCACTGCCCTGCATCGCACTGCACCGCACTGCCCTGCACTCCAACGTCCTACACTGCCCCTGATGGCTGCTGAGCTTCGTTTTGATGCTGAGGGTCAGCCTCTGGAGTTCGAGGCGTGGCTGGCTGACCTTCGGCGCCACCTCACTGGTCAGCGGCAGGACGGCCACCCGCTTTCCGCCCACCTAGACGGTATGCTCCCCTGCCCTGACCCCCCTGCTGTGCTGCCCGCTGATCCCACGCCCGCTGAGCGCGAGTCCACTGCCGCCGCTGCCCTTGCCCGCTCTGTCTGGCTTTCCCGCGATGCCCTTGCTCAGCTCGCCATTAGCAATGCCCTCCCCCCCCCTGAGCGCCCTCGCTTTAGAACCATTACTACCGCCCAGGCCTACCTCGATGCTGTCATCAAGCGCTATTCTACCCCTCCTGCTGCCTCAGTGGGTCGCCTGATCCTCCCCCTGCTCTTTCCTGACCTGGCGTCTTTCCCCACTGTCTCTGACCTAGCTGCCCACCTGCGCTCGATAGATGAGACCTGGCGCGCTGCCTGCACTGATGCACAGCTTAGAGCCCACCAGCCCCCCATGACCTCTACCCTCTACCTCCTTGCCACTCGCCTCCCTGACCGCCTTGCCGCCGCCCGCGACCAGTTCCTTAGCATCCACCCCGCTGCGCTCACCCTCACCGACTTTGTTGACACCCTGACTGTTATAGAGACTCGTCACCGCTCCATCGCCCAGGCGAGCGGTACCGTACCGGTCCCTATCTTTCAGGGTTGTGCCCCCGCTCAGTGTACCTTCTCCGACGGCTCTGTCGCTGTGGCTGAGACTGCTGCTGCAGTGCAGTCCCGCTCGGGGAAGGGCCGCCGCCCCAAGGTTGGGAGCGGCGGAGGCGGCGGGGGTGCAGGTGGGGGTGGTGGTGGAGTCGGGTCGTCCGGTGCTGGAGCGGACGTGGGGACCCTGCCCAGTCCAGCTGCCCCGCTGCCTCCACAGTCGCAGCAGCAGCAGCAGCAGTCGCCGCAGCCGCAGCCTCCGCAGCAGCTGCAGCACCCGCCGCAGACGAGGCAGGCGAGTGCCCTCCCGCCTGGGTGGCCTGGAGCTGGTGGTGGTCGTGCGCGTGGTGGTGCGCCGGGTGGTGGTTCTGGAGGCGGGCGCTGTCAGTACCAGATCCAGACCGGTCCTCGCCGCGGCTTCGTTTGCGGTAAGATCGGTCATTCCACTCCTCGCTGTTTTCGTCGTCTGGACAACCTGTTCCGTCAGCGCTTTGGCCCGGCGCCCGACCTCCCGGACTGGCACAGCTTGCTTAGGCGTAGCATTCAGATTTTTGACTTGGACATGGATGCCATTGTAGCAGCCTTGCATGTGATGTATGCTGATGACTCTAGTGTGCTTCCCTCTTATTTCCCCGTGTTGCCTAGCGTAGATGTTCCTAGCGTAGACTCCCCTGCTGCGTCAGGCGTAGGATCTCCTGCTTTGCTTAGCCTCGGTGCTTCCACCGCTTCTCTGCCGCCTCGCGCGACTGCTGTGCTTTCCTTCACCTTGGACTCTGGCGCCTCCCGGTGTTTCTTCCGCGACTCCATGACGCTGACGCCGCTGCCTGTTCCCGCTGCAGTTACTCTTGCTGACCCCTCCGGTGGTCCAGTCGTTGCCCGCAGTTCCACCTCCCTTCCCTGTCCGGCGGTTCCTTCAGGTTCGCTCACAGGTCTGCATCTCCCCTCGTTCTCCAGGAACCTAGTTGGTGTCGGCTGCCTCCAGGACCTTGGCGTCACCACTACGTTCCCTGGTCACGAGCGGTATGCTGTCTGTACCGAGGCCGCCACTGGTGCCCCCCTTACCACTTTCCCCCGGGACCCGGTGTCCGGCCTGTTCACACTTGACACCGCGACTTCCCCGGCTGGGTCTTCCCCCCAGGTAGCTGCGTCCACCCAGGTTGCTGCTGCGTGCTCCTGTCGGTCCCTCACTCACCCGACTCTCCTTTGGCACCACCGCCTTGGTCACCCTGCACTCCCGCGTCTGCGTCACATGTCCCAGCAAGGTCTCGTCCTTGGTCTCCCCGGTTCGTTCTCCGAGTTTCCCTCCTCCCCCGCCCCCCCGTGCACGCCTTGTGTCGAGGGCCGGCTCCGCCGTGCCCCTCACTCCTCCTCGTTTCCCCCTACCACCGCACCACTGCAGACTCTGCACATGGACGTCTTGGGCCCAGCCCCCGTCCATGGGCCGCGTCGCGAGCGCTTCTTCCTAGTGCTTGTCGACGACTTCACGCGCTACACCACCGTCTTTCCCCTGGAGCGGAAGGCCGACGTGCCTAACGTTCTCATCCCCTGGCTTGTCTCTGCTCGTGTCCACCGCGGTCTCCCTGCCTTGCACCTCCACTCCGACCGCGATGGCGAGTTTGCCTCAGGTGTCCTTGGTCGCTTCTGTCGTGCGGAGGGCATCACCCAGACGTTTACCCTGCCGGACTCCCCGCAGCAGAATGGGTTCGCTGAGCGACGCATAGGTTTGGTCATGGAGGTGGCTCGCACCTCCATGATCCACGCCGGTGCACCCCATTTTCTGTGGCCGTTCGCCGTGCGCTACGCTGCTCACCAGCTTAACCTGTGGCCGCACCCCCAGCGGCCGCAGGTTTCGCCGACCCTTCTGTGGACCGGGTCCCCTGGTGACGCGTCTGCGTTCCACGTCTGGGGCTGCCTTGCTCACGTTCGTGCCTCTGGCACGGACAAGCTCACTGCCCGCACCCTCCCCTGCGTCTTCCTCGGTTTCCCCCTTGACGCGTCCGACTGGCACTTCTACCACCCGCCGTCTCACCGCTTCTTTCACTCTCGCGACGTCACCTTTGACGAGTCCGTCTCCTTCTACCGCCGCTTCCCCCACCGTGGTCCCCCGGTTACTCCCCCCCTGTTCCTGGTCACTCCTTCCCCGGTGGTCCCTGCCCCTCCCCCCCCCCCGCCCCCCCGTCCGGCCCCCTCTGGTGTGTCTCACGTCACCCCCCTCCCGTCGGTCGTCCCGGTCGACGAGTCTTCTGACTCTGGTAGTCCTCCGGTGCAGTCCTCGCCGTCTGTCCCTCCCCCGGTGTCTCCTCCTCCACCGCCTCCGCAGCCGCCGTCGCCGCAGCTGCTGCAGCCGTCGTCTCCGCCGCCGCCGCCGTCACAGCCGTCGCTGCAGCCGCCGCCGCCGCCGCCGCCGCCGTCGTCGCTGCCGCTGTTTGTGGGCCCTGGGGGTGTCCCTTCTGGGGGTGCCGGTGTGGAGGGTTCGGGAGGTAGCCGTCGCGCAGCTTGTGGCCCTGGTGTTGGTGTTGTGTCGCCGCAGCAGCAGTCCCCGCCGGTGTCCGCCCTCCGTCTGCTCGGCCTTCCGTCCCCTGACCCTGCGCCTGTTCCTCTCCTGCCGTCTCCTCCTCTTCCCGTCTACGGCCCCGTGTTCCCTCCGCCGGACTCGTCCCCGGCTCGTTTTCCCCCTCGTTCCCCACCAGTGTCCCCTCCTCTGTCTCCTGACCCGACGCCTCCCTCTCACGTCTGGTCTCGCCGCCCCTCCCGTGCTCGTCCTGTCTCCCCCGTCCCGCGCTCTCACCCTATGTTGCTCCGGTCCCACGCGTCTCGTCCTCCCCTCCTCCCGTCTCCTCCTCCGTCCTCTCTTGTCGTTGCGTCTCCTCCTCTGTCTGACTCCTTTCGTGCCGCTCGTCCTCTTGTTCCTCGGGTCCTTGCCTCTCTGGTTACCGACCCGTCTGTTCCAGTGTCGAGTCTTGACGCCCTTGTCGCTGCGGTCGCTGACTTCGCCTCTACCCGCCGCCTTGACTACGCCTCCGCTCTGGTCTCTGACCCTGCCTGTCCTCCGTCTGTCGGGGGTGCTCCTGCCCTCGGCAGTGACGTCCTGGAGGACCGCCAGTTTGAGCTTGCTTTCCTGTCCGAGGCTGCTCCCCATCTCTGTTCCATGCTGCTAGTCCCTGAGGGTGACCCAGACGCTTTCGACATCCCGACCCCTCGTACTTACGCTGAGGCGGTTTCGGGACCTTGGGCCTCTCAGTGGATAGCTGCCATGGAACAGGAGATGGCATCTTGGAGATCCACCGGCACCTTCGTCGACGCAGTTCCCCCACCTGGGGTGAACGTGGTCGATGGCCGTTGGCTCTTCAAGGTGAAGCGCCCTCCTGGAGAGCCGCCTGTGTTCAAGGCGCGCTACGTGGCTAGAGGCTTCAGTCAGCGCGAGGGGGTGGACTTCTTTCAGACTTTCGCTCCTACGCCGAAGATGACTACTCTTCGGGTTCTGTTACACGTAGCGGCTCAGCGTGACTACGAGCTTCACTCCCTCGACTTCTCCACTGCCTTCCTTCAGGGCAGCCTTCACGAGCAGGTCTACCTGCGTCGTCCTCAGGGCTTTACTGGCACTTTCCCCCCTGGGACCCAGTGGCTTCTGCGGCGCCCAGTCTACGGCCTGCGCCAGGCGCCTCGTGAGTGGCACGACACGCTGCGTGCTACCCTTGCTGACCTGCAGTTCTTTCCGTCCTCTGCATACCCCTCCCTCTTCGTTCGTGCTGGCCCGACTCCGTTCTACATCCTCGTCTACGTAGACGACCTGGTCTTTGCCACAGCTGACAGGGACGCACTAGCCTCCGTGAAGGCAGAGCTGCTGAAGAGACACACCTGCACTGACCTTGGAGAGCTGCGCCGTTACCTTGGCTTGCAGATCTCCAGGGACAGAGCCGCGCGCACCGTCACCCTGACTCAGTCACACTTGGTGCGCCAGGTCCTTCAGAGGTTCGGTCTTCAGTTCTCCTCCGCACAGCCCACCCCTCTTCCTCTGGACCACAGACTCTCCGCTCCAGTTCCTGAGGAGTCCGTAGATCCCAGTGGTCCTTACGCTGAGCTAGTGGGTTGCCTCATGTACCTGATGACTTGCACTCGCCCAGATCTCGCATACCCTCTCAGCATCCTGGCTCGTTTCGTGGCCACAGGCAGACACCGACCTCAGCACTGGTCTGCCGCTAAGAGGGTTTTGGGTTATCTTGCAAGTACATCGGGCATGGGGTTAGTGCTAGGCGGACGCAGGCCAGTGGTCCTTACTGGACACACAGACGCTTCTTGGGCAGACGACGCTGAGACGCTCAGGTCTTCCCAGGGCTACTGCTTTAGCCTTGGCTCAAGTGCTGTCTCGTGGAGAGCTACCCGCTCCTCGTCTGTTGCCCAGTCCAGCTGTGAGGCTGAGATCTACGCCGGTGCCATGGCGGCACAGGAGCTCCGCTGGCTGACCTTCTTGCTCACTGACTTAGGTGAGCGGCCTAGCTCTGCCCCGGTCCTGTACGCTGACAACAGGGCCATGATCCTCCTGTGTCAGGAGCCTCGACTCGAGGGCAGAGCGAAGCACATTCAGCTGCGGTACTTCCTCCTGCGCGAGCTACAGCAGCGTCGCCAGGCTCGCGTAGTACACTTGGCCTCCGGTGCCAACACAGCTGATATCTTTACGAAGGCGCTTGCGCCTAAAGATCATCAGCGGCACTGTGTACAGCTTGGTCTGGTTCCTGTAGTCCCTCACTTACTCGGGCCTTGACTCTGTACTGTCCTATATATATGTGTACACTCAGACTGGACTTGTGTCCTCTCACAGTGGTTGGACTAGTAGTGCCGCCCTGTACTTGTTCTTGTCTTGTGTGTACTCCCTCTGACTGGTCTTTTAGACCCTTGTCTCAGAGGCTGGACTAGTAGTGCCGCCCTGAGCTGCTTGTCTAGGATATTCCCCTATGCAGTCCAGGGGGTGTGTCAAACATGTTTATTTATCATGTTTGTATAGACCGTATAGGGTAACCTCCTAGAGGGTACAACATTTAGGTATATGTGCATGTACTCTCTCTCACTAATCAATCATTCAATTCTAGTTTTGAGACTAAGGGCTTTTCTCAGCCCAACAATACCTCAAGCCACCTGACAATGACAACTGCTTCAATCATCTCTACTTACAGGCCCAGTCAACCCCCTAATCTCGCAACAACCCCACTCTACACTTCACATGCGTTATCCTCGCACTCTAGCGAGCCCCATCGGGACGAGACCCTCTTGCACGGGAACTCTGGCTTCTTGAGACTGGAAGGGCGAATGAGATGAGAAGAAAAGAGGTTGGCCATGCGATGAGGACGGAATGGGAGCACGGTGCAGCAGGCTACTAGAACACATATAATAGATGCAGCGATGTGTGATGAATCGCAAGGGCACAGCACGCACCTGCGGTTGACAATGTTGTGAAGGCGGCACATGTATTGCTCCAGCTCCCCTCTTGACCCCGCCTGAGGCGGGTTGGCCCTGGAGTGGTAAAGGGAAGGGGGCGTGGTGGGGAGGGGGGTTGGGGGGGATGTGCAGGGAAACAAGGAGCGGAGTGGAAAGCCAGGGCCTTCTGCAGCAGGTAGAAAGGGGGAAGTTTGGCAGGTGGGATGCCCCCAGGTGGGATGCCCCCAGGTGGGATGCCCCCAGGTGGGATGCCCCCCAGGTGGGATGCCCCCCAGGTGGGATGCCCCCCAGGTGGGATGCCCCCCAGGTGTGATGCCCCCCAAGGGTGATGCATACGCATGTGCACTGACGCACGGGGTTTGGCCATGCAAGTCCTCACTTGACTATCTTTTGGAAGTGGTAGGAGCAGATCTTGCAGGGGTAGACGCGGGCGAGGAGAGTCACCTGCAGAACGAGGAGTGAGGAGTTGAAGAACACTGGGGGTGAGGGCGTGCACGAAAGCAACGAGATGCGTGCACAAGCACATGCACACGCGTTTGCCTACACAGAAGCTGCACATCCACACGCGTTTGCCTACACAGAAGCTGCACATGCACGCGCGTTTGCGTACACAGAAGCTGCACACTGTCAAATCATGAACTCCAATCAAAGAGACTGAGGTGGTGTGGGGAGGAAGCAATGGGTCGGCAGTGTGGGAGTGGCTGGGCGCGGCTGGTTCACAACTCACGAATTCTTTGGCATCCTTTTGCTGCTGCTTGCTGGGCTTCTCCGGAAACTGCAAGAAACGAAGGAGGGAGGGGAGTGGGGGGGTGGGGGAGGGGGGAGGTGAGGGGGAGGGGCCGGGGGTTGAGGAGGCAGGGTTTAGGAACAGGGACAAGTGCGCCAATGCAAAGAAGCAGGTTGCTAAGAAACTAGCTGGGTCAGTCAGCATGTGCAGTCACGCTGACTGCAGAGAGCCTCTGTGCAGCACCTTTCTACAAGCCCCACGTTGCTCCTCCTCCCCTACAAAATTCATCTGCCTCCACTACCCTCCCATCACCTCCCCCCCCCCCCCCCTTCAAATCACCCCTTCTCGCACCTGAGCTGCCAGCGTGTGCAGGAACGTCCACGTGGCGCGCCCCAGCTCCTCCTTCGTCGCTGGCCCCGCCTCCTGCGCTGCCTGCCGCACACATGAAAGGAGGGGAGGGGAAGGAGGGAGGGATGGGAGTGGTTGCAAGGGAGGGTGTCAGCAGCTGGACGAAGGGGAGGCATTCGTAGCAGCGCTACAGGGAAGGGCGTCGTGGGAAAGCAGGACCCAAGGCGGAACCCAACAGCGCACCTTCTTGAGGAAGTCCGGAGCAGGACCCGCCCACTCCTCCGTGCCGTCCGCCCCCACCCTCACACTGCCCGCCTGCTGCTGCCGCTGCTGCCCCGCCTGACTCCGTCTACCTGGGCTGCTAACCACCACTGCAGCCACAGCAGCAGCGGTAGCGATGGGTGAAGAGGCGTCGGCCGCGAGGGGCGAGGGCGGAGGGGGCCGCAGGAGGGCGGCGAGGTCGTCATCTTCGTCGTTGCTGTAATCCAGCTCCTGCTCGCACACGCAGGTAGGGTTACAACTAACAGCGGTGTTACGATGGTGTTACAGTGTAACGAGAATGCAACGTCGAGAGTGGGGCATGGAGCGATAAGGAACGATAGATAAAAAGCGCTAGTAGGGGTGTCTGAGAAAATCACACCTCGTATTTCCTCCCATCCCTTCCCTTAACCGCGCTCCCGGCCAGCACCGCGCCTCCCTCGCGCCTCCCCCTGCCCCTCTCCCTGTCCACGTCACCCTCCATTCCCCTCGCGCCCTGCCTGCCTGCATACGTCGCCTCCATCGCCTGCGACAGGGACGTGCGAATCGTCGGCAGCTGATTCCGTCGCGCGTCCGTCGCCGAACCGTCGCCGTACGCCTTATTAGACACCAGAACTAAACCGTCAGATGGACTCTCAGCGGCGACCACTCTCCGCCGTCTGGATCCCGCACTAGGCTCTAGAGGGGTCTCCTGCGGTCTCCCTCCGCTCATTGCGGCCTGCAGGGCTTTAATCGGGTCTGGTAACCGAAATCCACCTCTTTGCCCATCAGAGCCCGAGCCGCTTCGATCTGCTCCAGCGATAGACGCGAGAGGGAGGGGGAGCGGCAAGGGGTTGCGACGAGCAGCGTCGAAGCGAGCGACGGCGCCGTGCCAGCCGCGCTCCACTCCCTGGCTGAGCTCCGCTGCGCCCTTCGCGACGAAGCCCTGCAGTTGCGAGAACACCTCGTCGACGGGGGCCATGGCGTGCGGATCGCGGGATGCCACAAGCTGCACTAACGAGTGATTACACCGCGCTGTCTAATAATCTTCACTATGGGAACCCTAATCTTTATGCGCTTCCATGCAAGCTTTGTGTCTATGAAGCTCCGCTATTAGTTGCACTGCTACCAATTGCACTTCGTTTTTGCAAGGGTTGGCTTACAAGTTTCACAACTACTACAAGTGTCTTCAGTCAGGCTTACGCGAATTCGATAAAGTGTACAGGTTGGTTTATGCGATGAAACTGATTGTCCGTTTATGCAAATATCACGCCTACGTCGGTGGCAGCGCCGTGACGGTCTTAGAAAGCTTCCGCTTTTTCATTCAAGTAGATGATCCTGCCAGCACAACATGACAGCGATGCGCCCTCCCTGACTCGAAATGTCGGAACGGTTGCGTGTCGCTGCGCTGGTTGGGACAGCTGGGGGCTGCATCCCCCAATTCGCTTCGCTTTCGCCACAGTGGGAGATATTGCCTCGTCATGATCATCACATCAGGATTCAGTGGCATCAGAAGGGCGAACCTCAATTTCTCCACTCTCAGCAACACACGGGGCTTTCTTATTTCATGCCTCCACTTCGGTACTGTCTCCAAGGCTTCTTCTAAAATCTGGCCTCTTCTCCAAGTGTTCCCAGCCATGACTTCCGTCACAGCCATAGTGTCACTGAGGTCGGCGCCGCTAGCGACTGGCGCCAAGAGTCCAGCGATATCTCACTCTCGACTGAAAGCTCCATGCCTCACTCCATGTCTAATCAAGCTGAGAGGACATACCAGTAGCCTGGCTTCTCTCCAAAAGCGACGTCTTGTTGTCAGAAGCAATGCTCTTCCAAATGGTTTCGATCATTCGGGTCAGCAGCCCGCTAAAGAACGAGAATCTACAGTATGTGCAGCGGCGGAAGCAGGATCTGATCTCGTCCCGCATTCTGGAGGGTGCGTGTAGCAATCTGCGTGTGTTCCGTAGTAGCTTCCGTGACTGTGGCTAACAGGCTCTGTCTGATCATCTGCTTCAGAATACTGGAAGCAATCCAGAGCATTCCAGAAAGATATCCAGCGTTCACAACAGCTACACTTTTCTTCTTCTGGTGAGACGAATTTAGATCGTTCCTTCGCTCTTGGAGACTGTTAGTCATCGACTGTTGTCCTGAGGAATCTAAAATGTCGATGTGCAGGTACTTCCTCAACGTAATATTCAACATTCTGAACAAGAAAATTTACAACTACTTCCCTTATCCGTAGTAAGTGCTCGCTGCAATGCAATTTGTAGTTATTCCCTCAGCTGGCACCTAACGACATAATGTACTTGGTTTACCCTACAAAGGAGTGAAACGGAGATTCATAGCCAGGTGTATTACCGGTTTAAATATCCTCTTTTTCTCGTATTATCTAACAGCAGTGCGTATACCTATCGTCTGCTTTTTCCGTCAGCTTTGTGTCTGCTGTTCATCTAACGGTTGGAGTCACTTACTGCTTAATCTCTTGGGCTTTGAGACTTCCCAAGCGTGCTGTAAGTGACTATTGAGGTTGTCTCTGCAGTTTATAGTCCCTCTTTTTGTGACGCTGACGTTCTTTTGTCCTGTGCAGCCCATTGATAAGGGCATGCTTGCGCTCCTCGCGCCAGTCGCATTCTGCCACGCACTCGGCCATGTTATGACCAACGTGTCATTCGCATCAGTGGCTGTGTCCTTCACGCACACGGTTAAGTGTACGTTCTCCTTCGTGTCTTAATAGCACCAGCCAGCCCACACGGTTGGTCCTCCCCTAACACCTTGACAATATGATGCGTTGCTTTTCCGTGCAGCCCTGGAGCCATTCTTCAACGCGGCTGCATCTCAGTTTGTCCTCGGCCAGCACGTGTCACTTCCTCTGTGGCTCTCTCTCCTCCCTGTCGTCCTCGGTGAGCGCCTGCCTAGGTCTTTCGACCCCTTGGCTTCCCTTCATCACACTGATAACTGAGTCGTTTTTACTTCAGGTGTGTCCATTGCATCCGTAACTGAGCTATCCTTTAACTGGACTGGCTTCCTCACTGCAATGATTTCAAACATCTCGTTCACTTACAGGAATGTTTTCTCTAAAAAGGCAATGGTAAGCCTTTTATTTTTCCAGAAGCTCCTGTTCTGGCGCCATTTGACTGACATTTATTTGACTCTTCTTTCAGGTTGGAATGGACAGCACAAATCTCTACGCCTACATATCCATCCTCTCCCTTCTCTACTGCATTCCACCTGCCATTCTGGTACGTATGTAGTCCCTGCGGCCATGGCATTGCTCTGTCTCGTGAGATTGCTGACTGAGTTTTGGTCCTTTGCAGATGGAAGGGCCCAGGCTTCTAGGAGGAGGGTTTACGGATGCGATTGCGAAAGTTGGCATGACCAAGTTTTTGAGTGACCTCTTCTGGGTTGGAGTGTTCTATCACTTGTACAATCAGGTGAGAGAGGCTTATTCTGCTTACTCCTTTTCAGGGTCGTTTTGCTGCTAATTTCCCTGCTTCCCTCGATTGCAGCTTGCAACAAACACCCTTGAGCGAGTCTCACCACTCACCCATGCTGTGGGGAACGTTCTCAAACGCGTCTTCGTGATCGGGTTTTCAATAATTGTCTTCGGTAAGTTCTGCAAATTGATGATGCCTTGCGGCTGGGCTCTACTATTTCCCTGACCTAATGACGTTCTTCCCTTGCTGTCTCCACCCCTCTCCAGGAAATACAATTTCACGACAGACGGGGGTTGGGACAGCAATTGCTATTGCAGGCGTGGCGGCATATTCGTTTCTCAAGGCACAGGAACAAGAGGTCAGATATTTCTCCTGCATTGTGACGTCACTAAACTTGTCTGCATCATATGGCTGACCTACACTTCGTGTTGTCTCTCAGAAACGTGCACATTCTTGAAGCTTGACTGCAGTAGTTTGAGGGCTATTCAGCTCATTCTTCTGTATATTGATGCTCACTTTACCATAGTCTCTGTACATGCACACCCACCTTCATTAGGCTGTAACTAGGAGCGGGCTGCTCCCAGCCTCCAAATTTTGGTGTCAGAGTGCAAATGCTGTACATCTATGTTTTCATAAACAGCTCTGTCTCATGTTATATAGATGCTCTGAAGAGCGATGAGAATCTGGAATCTGGGTTAACCAAGAGGTTCTTCGGATCGCCATCTTCAGCCTGCGACCAATGAACACAAACAAACAGCAGGGCGTCAGTCCATAAAGGGTGACAGGCAGCATAAGATAAAGAGCACCATTGGTATTACGTACAAGAGCTCCAGCCTCAAAGATGAGGACTCGGGGAAGGGAGAGTAGTGACGAGACTCGGTGCGCAATGGTGATGGTGGTGATGCCATGGAACTCCCGAGCTATGGTGGCATGCATGAGCGCACTGGTGGCTCCATCAATGTTGGCCGTGCATTCATCCAAACACAGCACCTGCAGTAGAACAACAGAGAAGATGACTGTAAGACAAAGAAAAGGATGGAACGCAGATGACATCCACTTTCACTGGCCACTATCTGCCAGACCAATTCCTGCCGTACCTTGGATTTCCTGAGCATAACTCGAGCCAGGCACAGCAGCTGCCTCTCTCCTAGTGACAGCCGACCTGCCGCCCCACCCACCATTGCATCCAGCCCTCCCAACCGCCCCACTGCTGCCTCCAGGTGGCACTTCCTCACAGCCTCCCACAATGCCACGTCAGCGTGCTTCCCCTCTGGATCCAAATTGTCTCTGGCGCAGCCATGGGTGTGAAATGGTGGAGGGTGTGAAGAACGGAAGTGTCAGAAGAGGAAACGAACTGCAACCTGGAAGGGAATGCACGGAGGCAGCAGAAAGCGAGAGGGAATGTGTTACGAAGAAAGAGAGCTTCACATTGAAAGGCAGAAACAGCACTTGCTAAGCACGGGAATCGCCTGATACTGCGCGGTCGTACCTGATAGGGGCGTGGAAGATGAGGGGCGTCTGTGGGATGATGGCGAGGGCAGTGCGCAGAGCGGAAAGGCTGACACGCGCCGTGTCCACGCCATCGATGAATATGCCACTCGCGCTGCTGCTGTGACGTGGTTGCGTGGTGGTGCTCGTGCCGCTAGTGCTGCTGCTGCTGGTGGCTTTGGTGACGGTGGTGGAGGGTGGAGTGAGGGGCCGTAGGCGGAAGAGAGCGGCCAGTAGGGAGGACTTGCCTGCTCCTGTGCGACCTGCTATGCCCACCTGGCAACCATAGAAACAGGCAGAACCAGAAATGCACAAGGAGACACGTGTGCGGGCAGACAGGCGGGTGGGCAGAAGGGCAGAACAACAGACATGAGAGGAGGAGGGCATACAAACGAGGGTCAGAATGGGATGGCAATTGTGACAATGGAACAACACCGTATTGTGAGAGTGCTAGCAGGTGAGAGAGTGGTCACGGGTGAGAGTGGTCACGGGTGAGAGTGGTCACAGGTGAGAGTGGTCACAGGTGAGAGTGGTCATCAGTGAGAGTGCATACCTTCCCAGAAATGGAATACCAGCCCCCTAAGCATGCAGCCAGCCCCCTAAGCATGCAACTAGACCCCTAAGCATGCAACCAAGTCCACATGACGTGCAACCAGCCCCACCGAGTATGCAACCAACCCCACTAGTATGCCACCATGCCCTTCTTGGACGCAACCAGGCCACCCTAGTATGTGTTACAACTTCCCCTCTATTCCATCATCCTGCATAAACTGAGAGAAACCAAGCAAATGGTAGTAAAAAAAGAAGCAAGTTAGCTGGACGCCAGGCCAGTGAGCTGGACGCCATGCAAGTTAGCTGGATGTCAGCCAAGTTAGCTGGACGCCAGCCAAATTAACCGGACGCCAGGCAGGTTAGCTGGACACCAACTGCTCAGAGTGCTCAGACTGCTCCGAGTAAATCATGCAGATTAAGTCCGAGGCCACGACGCCTACTACTACTAGTCCCCAAACCCCACTCGAGGAACCTGCAGTGGAGTTAACAGTCCACCGTCCACCGGTGGACGCGGTCCACCGTCCACCGTCCACCGTCCACTGCCCACCGGTGGACGCCGTCCACCATCCACTGTCCACTGCCCACTGGTGGACGCCGTACACCATCCACCGTCCACCGCCCACCGGTGGACGCCGTCCACCATCCACCGCTCACCGGTGGACGCCGTCCACCAACCACTGTACACCGTCCACCGTACACCGTCCACTGTCCACCGTACACCGCCCACCGGTGGACGCCGTCCACCATCCACCGCCAACCAGTGGACGCCGTCCACCGTCCACCGTCCACCGTCCACCGCCCACTGGTGGCCGCCGTCCACCGTACACCGTCCACCGCACACCGGTGGACGCTGTCCACCGTCCAACGTCCGCCCACAGGTGGACGCCGTCCACCGTCCACCGTCCACCGTCCACTGCCCACTGGTGGACGCCGTCCACTGTCCACCGCCCACAGGTGGACGCCATCCACCGTCCACCGCCCACCAGTGGACACCGTCCGTCGTCCACCGTACACCGTCCACCGTCGACCACCCACCGCCAACCGGTGGACGCCGTCCACCATCCACCGCCAACCGGTGGACGCCATCCACCGTACACCGCCCACCGGTGGACGCCGTCCACCCGTCCACCCGTACACCGTCCACCCGTCCACCGTCCACCCGTCCACCGCCCACCGCTCACCGTCCACTGTCCACCTCCCACCATCCACCGTCCACCATCCGCCGACCACCGGTGGACGCCGTCCACCCTCCACCGTCCACCGTACACCGGTGGACGCCGTCCATCGTCCACCATCCACTGTCCACCGCCCACCGGTGGACGCTGTCCACCATCCACCGTCCACCATCCATCGTCCACCTCCCGCCGGTGGACGCCGTCCACCGTCCACCGACCACCGTACGCCGTCCACCGACGCTAAGAAACAATGTAAGCTAATATAGAACAGCAGAATATTCAAACATAAACTAGAGCCAGCACCACCCAAATGCCCAGCACAACGGAAGCGCCCGACACCTTTGAAGTGCCCATCACCACGGAAGTGCCTACCACCTCAGAAGTGCCCAGCACCACGACAGCGCCCAGCACCACGGTAGTGCCCAGCACCACGGTTCTGGCGAATGATTTTGGCAAACCATTCTGGCGGACAATTTTGAAGGATCATTTTGGCGATTGGTTTTGGCGAACGGTTTTGGCGAAAGAAGGGGTTTCGCGAAAGAATGGATTTGGAGAAAGAATGGTTTTGAGGAAAGAATGATTTTGGCGAATGCTTTTGGAGAATGCTTTTGGCGAATGGGTTTGGCCAATCGTTTCGGCGAACGGTTTTGCCAATGGTTTTGTCGAATGCCTTAGGCGAATGCTTTTGACCAAAGCTTTTGTCGAAAGGATAGTTTTGGCAAATGGATTTGGCGAATGGTTTTGGCGAATGATTTTGGCGAATGCTTTTGGCGAATGGTTTTGGGCGAATGGTTTTGGCGAATGGTGTTGGCGAATGGCTTTGGCGAATGGTTTTGGCGAACGCTTTTGGCGAATGGTTTTGGCGAACGCTTTTGGCGAAGGCTTTTGGTGAATGGTTTTGGCGAATAGTTTTGGTGAAGGGCGAATGGTTTTGGCGAATGGTTGTGGTGAATGGTTTTGGCGAATGGTTCTGGCGAATGGCGAATGGTTGCGGTGAATGGTTCTGGCGAATGGCAAATGGTTGTGGTGAAAGGTTTTGGCGAATGGTTTTGGCGAATGGTTTTGGCAAAAGGTTTTGGCGGATGCTTTTGGCGAATGCTTTTGGCGAATGCTTTTGACGAATGCTTTTGGCGAATGCTTTGGGCGTAAGGTTTTGGCGAAAGGTTTTGGCAAATGGTTATGGCGAAAGCTTTTGGCGAATGGTCTTGGCGAACGGTTTTGGCGATTGGTTTTGACGAATGGTTTTGGCGAAAGCTTTCGGCGAATGGTTTTGGCGAAAGGTTTTGGCGTACGGTTTTGGAGAAAGGTTTTGGCGAACCGTTTTGGCGAACCGTTTTGGCGAATGGTTTTGGTGAATGTTTTTGGCGAAAGGTTTTGGCGAAAAGTTTTTGGCGAAAGCTTTTGGCGAATGCTTTTGGCGAATGCTTTTGGCCAAAGCTTTTGGCGAATGGTTTTGGCGAAAGGTTTTGGCGAATGCTCTTGGGGAAAGGTTTTGGCGAAAGGTTTTGGAGAATGGTTTTGGGGAATGGTTTTGGTGAAAGCTTTTGGCGAATGGTTTTGGCAAATGGTTTTGGCGAAAGGTTTTGGCGAATGGTTTTGGCGAAAGGTTTTGGCGAATGGTTGTGGCGAAAAGTTTTGGCGAAAGCTTTTGGCGAATGGTTTTGGCGAATGGTTTTGGTGAATGCTTTTGACGAATGATTTTGGCAAATGGTTTTGGCGAATGTTTTTGCTGATTGGTTTTGGCGAGAAGCTTTGGCGAAAGCTTTTGGCGAAAGCTTTTTGGCAAAAGCTTTTGGCGAATGGTTTTGGCAAAAGGTTTTCGCGAATGGTTTTGGCAAAAGGTTTTCGCGAATGGTTTTGGCAAATGCTTTTGGCGAATGCTTTTGGCGAATGGTTTTGGCAAATGCTTTTGGCAAATGCTTTTGGCGAATGGTTTTGGCGAATGCTTTGGCGAATGGTTTTGGCCGATGGTTTTGGTGAAAGGTTTTGTTGAATGGTTTTGGCGAATGGTTTTGGCGAAAGGTTTTGGGAATGGTTTTGGCAAACGGTTTTGTCAAATGGTTTTGGCGAATGGTTTTGGCGAATGCCTTTGGCGAAAGGGATTGGCGAAAAGTTTTGGTGAAAGCTTTCAGCGAATGGTTTTGGCGGATGCTTTTGGAGAATGGTTTTGGCGAATGCTTTTGGCGAATGGTTTTGACGAATGGTTTTGGCGAATGGTTTTGGCGAATGGTTTTGGGGAAAGGTTTTGGCGAATGGTTTTGGCGAAAAGTTTTGGCGAATGCTTTGGCGAATGGTTTTGGGGAAAGCTTTTGGCGATGGTTTTGGCAAAAGCTTTTGGCGAATGGTTTTGGCCAAAGCTTTTGGCGAATGGTTTTGGCGAAAAGTTTTGGCGAAAGCTTTTGGCGAATGCTTTTGGAAAATGCTTTTGGCGACTGGTTTTGGCGAATGGTTTTGGCGAAGCTTTTGGCGAACGGTTTTGGCCAAAGCATTCGGCGAATGGTTTTGGCGAACGCTTTTGGTGAGTGGTTTTACCGAGTGGTTTGGTGAGTGGTTTTGGCAAGGCACCTAGAAGTGCCCAGCATCACAGTAGTGCCCAGCACCACAGTAGTGCCCAGCACCACAGTAGTGCCCAGCACCACAGTAGTGCCCAGCACCACAGTAGTGCCCAGCACCACAGTAGTGCCCAGCACCACAGTAGTGCCCAGCACCACAGTAGTGCCCAGCAGCACAGTAGTGCCCAGCAGCACAGTAGTGCCCAACCCAGCACCACAGTAGTGCCCAGCACCACAGTAGTGCCCAGCACCACAGTAGTGCCCAGCACCACAGTAGGGCCCAGCACCACAGTAGTGCCCAGCACCGCGGTAGTGCCCTGCCCAGCACCGCGGTAGTGCCCAACACCGCGATAGTTCCCAGCACCGCAGTAGTGCCCAGCAGCACGGAAGCGCCCAGCATCACCCAAACAACCAGCAGGTGGGCTGGCCCCCAACGTATGCAACCATACCCCTCTAGCATGCAACCATGCCCCTCTAGCATGCAACCATGCCCCTCTAGCATGCAACCATGCCCCTCTAGCATGCAACCATGCCCCCCTGGTGTGCAACCATGTCCCCCTAGCATGCAACCATGCCCCCCTAGTGTGCAACCATGCCCCTCTAGCATGCAACCATGCCCCTCTAGCATGCAACCATGCCCCTCTAGCATGCAACCATGCCCCTCTAGCATGCAACCATGCCCCTCTGGCATGCAACCATGCCCCTCTAGCATGCAACCATGCCCCTCTAGCATGCAACCAAGCCCCTCTAGCATGCAACCATGCCCCTCTAGCATGCAACCATGCCCCTCTGGCATGCAACCATGCCCCTCTAGCATGCAACCATGCCCCTCTAGCATGCAACCATGCCCCTCTAGCATGCAACCATGCCCCCCTGGTGTGCAACCATGTCCCCCTAGCATGCAACCATGCCCCCCTAGTGTGCAACCATGCCCCCCCCAATCGATTCGTCATAAGAATGCGACACGAGCATTCGCCATAAAAGCCCCCTAAGGATCTGCCATCACCTGAGAGCCGCCTCACCTGAGAGCCCCCTGGGATGTAAAAATTGACTTCTGAGAGCGCAAGAGGGAGCCCTGGTCGATACGCCATGCTCACATGCTGGAACTCCACACTCCCCTCCCTTGGCCACTCCTCCCCTTCCACCTCTGCTGCACCCTCTCCTGGCCCCTCCGCATGCCCCGCGTCTCCTCCACCCTTCCCCTCCTCCTCCCGTGCAGCAGTGAGAGGACGTGGCGCCAAGGTGTCAGGCTCGTGCTGCAGATCCAGGTACTGAGGGGGGGGGAGAGGGAGACAGCAAGAGGCGCGGGGCATGAGGACATGAGCTACGACGAGGCGAGAGTGCCGTTCAGGGGGGCATAGGGCAAGACCCTCCGGTGCGCACATGCCTACCTCCTGTCCACCCTCTCACCTCCTGCACTCGCTCCCTCTCACCTCCTGCACTCGCTCCACGGCCACCATGTCCTTCTCAGTGTCGGCCAGCGAGGTGAGCGTGCCGTTCAGCAGCGACACTATGGGCAGCGTGTACGCCAGCGCCAGGCCCAGCTGCACGCACCACGATAGAGGGGAGGGTGGGGGGAATGGGTGAGAGACGACAAGAAGAAATGAGAGAGGTGAGTGTGCCTTCGAGCAGCGACACGATGGTCAGCGCGTTTGCCAGCGCCAAGCCCAGCTGGCGTGTGGGAAGAGACAGGGAGACGAGGGTCAAAGAAGAGAAGAGCGAGGGTTGGTTAAAGAAAGAGAGATGTTATGTAACCAGTAGTTCACAGAGTGAGATACTATAGCCCTCTTCTTTTCTTGCTTTAGTAGCTGGTATGGGTATTCTACTCCCTCATTCATTCTTCACCAATGTGGGGAAGCATGGCAGGCACACGTACCAATCCAGAGGAGACTGCTGTTGTCATGGCAGATCCAAAGAGGCGGATCGGGGAGAAGAGAGATAGCGAGAACAGCCGTCGAAGCAAAGCGATAATGCTGCTTATGACCGGCATGCTGCTGAGTTCCTGCAGCAAGCCCCGTGCACGGTCAGATGTATCTGCTGCTGAACACATGCCTGCCCATGCACCTGACCGGTTGCCTGGGCGCAACGCCAGCCAAGTAGCAAGCGAGAGTGAAAAGCTCGAGCCAGCAGAAGATTGCGGGGATGAGAGGTGATGAGGGATGGAGGGGAGGGCGGGGAGCGAGAATGACTGGAGCGCTGGGAGGAGAGGGTGGGCGGAGTTGGAAAAGCATGGGGTAATGTTGGCTGATGCTGGATCAGGCGCAAAAGAGAAAGCAGGGGAGGTGTTGCCCCCAGGGACCAGCAGGTGAGGAGCAGGAATGGGAAGGTGAGAATCCGCAGGAGGGGAGAGTGGAAGGGCTTGGTGCGCCGTGTTGCCGGGCAGGAAGAGCTTTGGAAGCGAGCGGCCTGTAATGATGCCCGTGACACTAACAAATGTGACAACCACTGCTGCCATCAGCTGCACGCACAGGGGAAAATGCAGGAAAACGGAAATGTAGGGATATGAGATGATGGGAGATATGAGATGACGGGAGATATGAGGTGACGAGGGATATGAGGTAAGGGGGGACATGAGGAGACGGGGGATATGAGGTGACAGGGGATATGAGATGACGCGGGATTTCAGGTGACAGCGGATATGAGGTGACGAGGGATATGAGGTAAGGGGGGACACGAGGAGACGGAGGATGTGAGGTGACGAGGGATGTGAGGTGACGAGGGATGTGAGGTGACGAGGGATGTGAGGTAGAGCACAAAGAGTGACAGAGGCAGGGCGGAGAGGGCATGGAAGAGCCTGAAATGAGGGGGTCGGCATCATCACGCTAAGTGTTCCACGATGAGGCCACAGGAAGGGGACGGTCGAAAAGACAGGAAGGGGGGGGGGGCGGAAGGGGGAGAGTATGTGCGGTTGTGCATGTGAGGGGAGGAGCGCGTGACCTGCAGGCGCACGGAGAGCCACTGGGAGGCCGCCATCTCGGAAAAGGACGCCTGCTGGCTGCTCGCCATGAGCCTCGTTGCGCCCCGCATGGTGTGCTCCTGGTGATGACAGGGCAGGGCGAGGAGGGCAGGTGCATGGGATGAAAAGTAGGCGCACCTTGTATCATGTGACAGGGAGCACCGAGAGAGAGGAAGAGGGAGAACCGTAGCAAGAGAGGGCAACACCAGGAGAGGAGGGTGGCATAAGAAGGAAGGGCGCAGGGAGTAAGCAGGGCAGCAGCTGACCTGTGCAGAGCAGCTGGCCTGTGCAGAGCAGCTGGCCTGTGCAGAGCAGCTGGCCTGTGCAGAGCAGCTGGCCTGTGCAGAGCAGCTGGCCTGTGCAGAGCAGCTGGCCTGTGCAGAGCAGCTGGCCTGTGCAGAGCAGCTGGCCTGTGCAGAGAATCTGACCTGGTTGGAGAAGGCGCGGATGGTGGGGGCGCCGTGCAGCAGGAGGGAGAAGGCGGCATACACGGGCGACCTGGCTGTGCTGTCCAGCCGCCGCAGCTCCCGTGACGACTGCCGGTAGAGACGCTGCGAGGATGGAGGGGGGATAATTGGGTCCGAGAGGAAGGCTTAGAGGGTTAGCGGGTCAGTGGCGGGTCAGCAGGTGGGCGGGTGAGCGAATTAGCGGGTCAGCGGTTTGGCGGGTCAGCGGGAAAGAGGGTCGGCGGATCAGCAGGTCATATGATTGGGCGTTCGTATGTTTGGGCGTTCTCATGCTTGGGCGTTCGCATGCTTGGACGTTCGCATGCTTGGGCGTTCGCATGCTTGGGCGTTCACATGCTTGGGTACACGGGTGCACGGGTGCAAGGGTGCAAGGGTGCACGGGTGCACGGGTGCATGGGTGCACGGGTGGGTGCAGGGGTGCACGGGTGCAAGGATGCACGGGCGCACAGCTGCATGGGTGCAAGGGTGCACGGGTGAAGGGGTGCACGGGGGCAGGGGTGCACGGGTGCTTGGGTGCACGGGTGCTCGGGTGCATCGGTGCTCGGGTGCACGGGCGCACGGATGCTCGGGTGCTCGGGTGCACGGGTGCATGCCTTCTTGGAGTTGTGCATGCCTTCTCGGAGTTGTGGATGCCTTCCCAGAGTTGTGCATGCCTTCTTGAAGTTGTGCATGCCTTCTTGGAGCTGCACGGGTGCACGAGTGCACAGGTGCTCGGGTGCACGGGTTCTCGGGTGCTCGGGTGCACGGGTGCTTGGGTGCTTGGGTACACGCGTGCACGGGTGCTCGGGTGCAGGGGTGCACGGGTGCTCGGGTGCTCGGGTGCACGGGTGCTTGGGTGCTTGGGTACACGCGTGCACGGGTGCTCGGGTGCAGGGGTGCAGCAGTGCTCGGGTGCAGGGGTGCACGGTTGCATGGGTGCATGCTTGCATGTGTGCATGGGTGCACGGGTGTATGGGTGCATGCCCGGGTCAGCGGGTCAGCAGGTTAGCGGGTCAGCAGGTTAGCGGGTCAGCAGGTTAGCGGGTCAGCAGGTTAGCGGGTCAGCAGGTTAGCGGGTCAGCAGGTTAGCGGGTCAGCAGGGTAGCGGGTCAGCAGGTTAGCGGGTCAGCAGGTTAGAGGGTCAGCAGGTTAGCGGGTCAGCAGGTTAGCGGGTCAGCAGGTTAGCGGGTCAGCAGGTTAGCGGGTCAGCAGGTTAGCGGGTCAGCAGGTTAGCGGGTCAGCAGGTTAGCGGGTCAGCAGGTTAGCGGGTCAGCAGGTTAGCGGGTCAGCAGGTTAGCGGGTCAGCAGGTTAGCGGGTCAGCAGGTTAGCGGGTCAGCAGGTTAGCGGGTCAGCAGGTTAGCGGGTCAGCGGGTTAGCGGGTCAGCAGGCTAACGGGTCAGCGGGTTAGCTGTCCAGCGGGTTAGCGGGGTAAGCGGGGGAAAGATTGTTGAGGTGGACGAAGGTGAAGCACTCCAGACTTGGAAACTGAACGAAGGGATGTGACGGCCTCACCTGAATGATGGAGTAGATGTAGGCGAGGGGCAGCAGTAGGAGCAGAAACGACCACTGCAGGTGGAAAGGGGGGGCAAGCAAAAAGGAGGAGCGAGTTTGAAGAGGAGGGAAGGGGGGGGGTGTTTGACGAGGGAACATTGGAGAGGACGGGAAAGCCAGACATGAGGGCTGGATGCAAACGCCACAAGTGCCGTGAGTGGAACTTGGGAGCACTCAAGTGCATCCGATCAGACACGAGTGCAACGGTGCGTTGCTGCAGCACTGGCCTGAGTGTACACGAGCAGCACGGCGATCCCCGTGAGGCTGAAGGCGTTGGCGAGCAGGATGTTGGCGATGAAAGGCAGCGAGTCGTCCACCGTGTACAGGTCAGATGAGAACCTGGGAGGGGGGGGGTGAGTGGGTGGGGAAAGGTGGGGGAAATGCAGAAGCACCAACTTATTGAGAGTTGTCCACCGTGTGCAGGTACGACGAGAACCTGAGCGAGAGGGAGGCGCCGGGAAAGTGTGTGCATGTGTGAGAATCTGAGTCGTCGTGTAGCGCTCCGAAAAGAACCTGGTGTGAGTAAGTGTGGAACATGTGGGTCACGGAATGAGTGATCCTCACATCGTTGGTAGCAATGCCGGCCTTACCACAAGAGCCCTCGATGCGGCATGCCACCCACCCACCCACCCACCCTCACCTGTAGATGATTCTCTCCCTCACCCTCACCTGTTGATGATTCTCCCCCTCACCCTCACCTGTTGATGATTCTCCCCGAGGGGTTGACATCGAAGAACGCCATGGGCGCGCGGACGACAGCAGCGAGCAGCGCGTGGTGCACGCGGTGCGCTGCGGTCATGCCAGCGAGCGCGAAGGAGAAGGCGCGGAGGAGCGTGAAGAGCGAGTTGAGCAGCGCAATCAGGGCGAACAGGCGCAGGTAGAATGCGTTCGCTGCTGCTTCGGAGCCGGGGCCTGCAACAACGAAAGAAGGGAGGGGAGAAGAGGGGAGAGTGAAGAGAGGAGAAAGGAGGAGAGAGTGCAGAGGGAACTGGGCAGAGCGATGTGGGCGTATGGACAAGAGCCGGCGGCTGCTGTAAGAGAAGAAGTGAAAGGAAAGGTCCAGCACAGACTCCAAGGGCCCACCCTGAACAGCATCGGTCCAGAGGGAGAGGGTGACGTCAGCGCCGTTGCGAGACGCCTGCATGAGAGCCAAGCTGGCCAGCACAAGCGCCAGCAGAGGCCACCCCACCGCAGCGCAGTAGCGCCTGGGAGGGGGGCGATAAGGGAGGGATAACGATTGACGTCACAAGAAGGTACAGTACGGTGTATGTTGATTTGAAACGGTTGGAGAGCAAAACATCTCGGTTCCGTGACGTCCCAGAATTTTACATGCTACTTTAGACTCCTCCTAAAGGGGGGAGGGGGGGGTGGTTAGAGACAAGGACGGCATGAGGCGGACACAGGGACTCATGGACTGAGAGGAGCAGCAGCACGAAGTGGGAGTGACCAGCGTGGGCGCAGAAGCAACAAACCGCCCAGGGAGGCAAAGACAATGAGAGCACGCACCAATATACTGAGAGCTGCACTGATCCGGACTCCCTCTTCTCCTCCTCTTCCAATGGCGCATTTGCCTGCTGCTCCTCTCCCTCCCTGCTGCATTCTGGGGCATCCCTTACTGGGCCCTTTGAACAAGGGCCCCCTTCCTCCTGTCTACCCTCTGTACCGACGGCAGCAGCAGCAGCAGCAGCAGCAGCCGTTGGAACGGCAGCCGCACCACCCACGATTTGACTTTCTGTGGTGGGACAATTGTGTGACTCCACAGAAGCCTGCCCTGCCCCCTCCCTCTCCTGCACCCCCACCTCCCTCGTTTCAACCCCATCGCCCGGCCCCCCAATAGACTCGTCTCCCCCCTCCCGCCCATCCCTCATCCCACAGTGTTCCCCTCGTTGCTGGCCCAGCAGCTTAACCAGCAGACTGCGTGTGTCATCATCCATGCACGCGCCATCCACGTGGACAATCCTGCTTGTGCCGTCATCCATGCACGCTCCAATCTCTTCCACTGAATTAGAAGGTGCCACGTGGACACCTGGAGGTGCCACATGGACAATCCTGCCTTGCTGCATCACGACCACCAGAGATGATCGCTGCACTGCCTGGCAGTACACACATACATTCACACACACACACACACACACACACACACACACACACACACACACACAGGGGATTTAAAACACACAAGGGAGGCTGCATCAGGAAGCACACAGCAAGGGAAGTGAAGCATCAAGGGGCTGGCGGTGCTGCATGAGGGGCTGGTACCCGGGGCGAGTGCGTGCAGAGAAGGATGGTGCGGCCCTTTGCGATAGGCCCAAAGAGGGCGACATCGCTGACGTGGCGTGCCACACGGGCGTCCAGCGCTGAGAGCGGGTCATCTAGCAGCAGCAGGTCAGCCGAGGAGTAGAGGGCTCTGGTGGGGTGGGGGGAATAAGACAGAGAGGTGGATAAGCAGCCATAGATCAGCAGTTATTTAGACAGACAGACACTTGAGCAGCCATACACGTCAGTGAACAATGGTCTGTTGACCACTGAGCTACCTTGGACTAGCAAACAGTGCACGTCTGCTGTGTGCCCTCTCCAACAGCTTCCTGTGGCAGTCTCTCTCAACCACGTGCCCTAGCACCCACACAGCCAGAGCCATCCGAATGCCTACCAACCCACCTGGCCAGAGCCAGTCTTGCTCGCTGCCCCCCTGAGAGGTTGAGCCCCCTGTCCCCCACACTGGCATCATCTCCCCCCACCATGCCCGCTGTGTCCTCATGCAGCGCACATGCCTGTAGCACCTGCTGGTACCTGGGGTTGTAGGGATGTGTGGCATGCCAGCACCACGGTAGAATGATGGAATAATGCCCCATTGCCCACCACCATGCCCGCTGTGTCCTCGTGCCGCGCACATACAACCAAAATCTGCCGGTACCTGGAGTCGTAGGGATGTGTGGCATGGCAACAACACCGCAGCATGATGGAACAGTGCCTCATCTCCCCCCACCATCGTGCCCTTGCATCGGGTCCTTGCATCAGGCCCTTGCATCGGGCCCTTGCATCGGGTCCTTGCATCGGGTCCTTGCATCGGGTCCTTGCATCGGGCCCTTGCATCGGGCCCTTGCATCGGGTCCTTGCATCGGGTCCTTGCATCGGGTCCTTGCATCGGGCCCTTGCATCGGGCCCTTGCATCGGGTCATTGCATCGGGTCCTTGCATCGGGCCCTTGCATCGGGTCCTTGCATCGGGCCCTTGCATCGGGCCCTTGCATCGGGTCCTTCCATCGGGCCCTTGCATCGGGCCCTTGCATCGGGTCCTTGCATCGGGTCCTTGCATTGGGCCCTTGCATCGGGCCCTTGCATCAGGCCCTAAGATCGGGCTCTTCCATCAGGCTCTTGCATCGCGCCGCAGATATGTCCTCATGCAGCGACTGCTGGTTCCAGGGGTGATAGGGATGTGTGGCATGACAACATGGTAGCATGGTAGCATTGAAACATGGTGGGACAGTGCCTCATCTCCCCCCACCATGGCAGCTGTGCCCTCCTTGTGCAAGGCTCATGCCCGGAGCACCTGCTGGTACCTGGGGTGGCGGACGGAATGACATGACGTGAGAGTCTGGCATGACAGCATGGTGCTGCTAGGTCACTATGTTGTGCTGCTGAGGTGGAACAATGCCATGGGGGATGTCCAGATAAATCGCAGCATAATAAATCGCTAAACCTTCGTACAATCCATCATATGTTAGCTACCATCACCTCTACCCCCGCCCTCACCTGGTGGGGTCCCATGCAGCCCCGAACAGCACATTTTCCCGAATGCTGCCAGAAAACACCCATGGCTCCTGCTATGCTTGGCAGGGGGGGGGGGGGGGAAGAGCAGAAGGGCATGGAAGACGAGGGGTGGGTGGACAGCGCACTTGCCAAAGCAGCACCGACAGTTGCATCTGGCATGGAAGACGAGGGGAGGGTGGACTGAATAGGGTGTGGAAGAAGCACAGAGCGAGAGTGCCGACCTGCAATACAGCAGCAGAGCGGGGCGAGCGATACGTGCCGTGCGCACATGCCTTCCCATGCCCTGCACCATGCGTGTGCGTGCACGGCATGGCATGTACTGTCACAGGTTGCATCTCCCCCAGAATGGCAGCAAGCAGAGACGACTTCCCACTGCCCACCTGCATGCGTGGGGGTGAAAGAAGATGAGGGGGTGAGAGATGCATCAGACCAGCACAGAGACAAGGGGAGAACTTTTAAGGCGCCTCAAGAGTCAGTTACAGAGACAGGCGGGCGCTCATGGGCCAGCAGGCACGATACCAAGCTGTAGACATAACACGGGAAGAGAGCAGGGTGGGAGGGAGGAGGCTACCTTGCCCACGATGGCCACAACCGCCCCCTCTGGCACGTCCAGCCATATGTTGTGCAAGGCAATGCTGTGCTGACTGCCCCTGCTGCTCCCTCTGCTGCTCCCTCTGGTGCTCCTGCTGTCCTCACCCCTAGTGCTGCAGCTGCCTGCACGACCGTCCACAGCTAAGCCGTCGTCTGCTGCACTTGCCCCCGTCATCTGGTCTAAACCCTGGCTGCCAGCGCTGGTGGGAGCATGCCAGGAGAAGCTGAGTCCACACACGTGCACTGCCAGGGGTGGGGACGGCTGCACTGCATCGAAAGCCATGCTCTGCGCCTCACCATCCATCTCACAGCCTGCTGCCTGTCCGTCCCTCTCCTGCTCCAGTGTGGCAGTGGGGGGCCCGAGTAGGGGTGTTGTGAGAGGTGAGGTTGCGGGGGAGGAATGGAGGGGCGGAGATGAGGAGGGGAGGTGGTGGAGGACGGGGAAGAGGGCATGCAGTAGACTGCTTCTGGGTGCCTTGGAGCTGCTGCTGGGATCCGGTGCGGTGGTAGGGGATGGTGTGGGGGAAGAGGAGGAGGTGTGTGGGGGTGAGGGAGACGAGGAGGAGGTGAAGGCAGAGGCGAATGAGGCAGTGGGTGTCGTGGGGATGCAGAGAAAAGCCTCCAGGCGATGCACAGAGATGAGCGCCTGGGAGTGGACGAGTGGGGCATAGCAAGGCGCAACGTGCACAGCAGGCGTGAGGGCTTTTACGCGCGTGGAGACATGGAGATAAGAGAACACATCCAGCCTATAACGGATGAGGGGGAGGGACATGCAATGCAATGGAGCAGCAGTGCTAGCAACAGTAATACCTCGACAATGCCGTTGATAACCCAGGGGAAGGAGTTGAGGGGGCCGAGGAGAACGTTGAAGAGCGCCAGGCTCGTGAACACCTGAGGGGAGGGGCGCGGAGTGGAGAGATGAACAGCGGGGGGAGGAAGCAGAAGCGGTGAGCGAAAGAGCGAGAGCGACAGAATTCCTGAGATTATAGAGAGGCAGTGACACAAGGCTCTCAGGGTGCCACAGTTGAAACCACGAACGCATCCATGCTGCTGCATTGTGTGAGCTTGTGTACGCACCACGGGGGCGTTGAGGGAGCGGCCGATGAGGAGGAGCGAGGAGAAGGTGGAGAGGGAGAAGAGCACGGGCGTACACGCCCAGAAATACACACACCACGCGTCCAGGTACTTGCGCACCTGCACCGTGTGGGGGGCAGGGAGAAAGGGGGGAAAGGGGGGTGGGGAGGGAAGAGTGGGCTTTAAAGGGTCAGGAGAAGAGCATTGCGCGTGATGAGAGATTCACAGCATCACGGCCCCCTGAGATGCCATGCCAGCTATCCACCAGCCCATGCCAAGCACCCACCACACGTACCGCTAGCGCTGACAGCTCCTGCCGCCTGGCAGCGTTGACGCGCTTGAGCACAGCGCCCTCCATGGCCATGGCCCGCACTGACGCCATGTGGTCCAACAGCTCCTGCATCGCCTGCACCCTGATGACATGGCAGGGAGACGTGGCATGGTGACGTGGCATGGAGAGCACGAGACATGTCCTTGGATCATCACAGCACCGTGCAGCCTAGTAGATGCATCATGCACGAAGCAACGCACGAGCATGCGTGACGCGGCATGTCAGCCCCCTCGCTCACCTGGCGTCCTTGCTGGCCATCATCTGCTTGCTCGCTGCTCCTATGCGATCCGCTAGCCACCGGTTCACTGCACGCGGCACACAGCACAGAACAACCAGGCACAGGCACCAGACACAAGGCACACAGGGCGTGGCACATGTCACATGTTTCATGTGCCATCGCATCCTCTGTGAGAGGGGATCCAGCAGCCAAAGCAAGTCATGCATGGAGCAGCAGGCCAGGAAGTGTGGAAGCAGCCAGTGTGCGTACACATCCGCAGCATGCACAGATATTCTCATGGGCGAGCAGACGAACACCTGGGATGAGGAGGAGAACAACAGCAAGGCCAGCCAGAAAGGCGTAACTCACCTGAAATCAGCGAAAGGGGGCAACGCAGGAATGGAGGACGATGAGGGGTTTGCTCTGACCACACGGGGTAACAATGTGCTGCTTAGGGATTGGGTCTTAAAGAGGACGAGCAGAGCACACAGCGTGGTACGGGGTAACAAGGGAAAGGCGTTGGGCGGCTGTAAAACGCCTCGGTAAAGTATGAGCCATACCTGCCAGTAGAGCAGCAGCAGCGCCACAAGAATCTGAAGAGGCAGACTGTGAGCACGAGACAGAGCGGGGAGAGGAGCAGGGTAAAACAGGGGAGTAGATACAGAGATAGAGGGGAAAGAACGGAAGAAGCAGTTTTGGGTCGGCCCATTTTTGCGAGAAGGCATGGAGACACGAGGTGGCAGGTCGTGCCACCCGTCACCGCCCATCCCCGCCCGCCACCACCCACCACCCGTCACCACCCGTCCCCACCCATAACCGCCGATCACCGCCCCCTGCCTCTCACCACCCCTCACCGCCCGTCACCACCCGTCACCGCCCGTCACCGCCCGTCACCGCCCGTCACTGCCCCCCACCGCCCGCCACCGCCCGTCACAGCCCGCCACCACCCGCCACCACCCGCCACCGCCCGTCACCTCCCGCCACCACCCACCGCCTGTCACCGCCCATCACCACCCGCCACCACCCGTCACCGCCCATCACCACCCGCTGCCCACCGCCCACCGCCCGTCACCACCCACAACCGCCCGTCAACGCCCACCACCTCCCGCCACCGCCCGTTGCCACCGCCCGTCATCGCCCGTCACCCCCCGCTGTCGCCAGCCACCGCCCGCCACCACCCGTCACCGCCCTTCACCGCCCGTCACGACCCGCCACCGCCGGTCACCGCCGGTCACCACCCGTCACCATTGCCCGTCACCGCCCGTCACCACCACCCGTCACTGCCCGGCACTACCCGTCACCGCCTGTCACCGCCCACCACCACCCGCCACCACCCGTCACCGCCCCTCACTGCCAGTCACCACCCATCCCCGCGCAAAGCCCGTCACCACCCGTCACCGCCCATCACCACTCCCGCCCACCGCCAGTTACTACACGCCACCACACGCCACCGCCCACCACCGCCTGTCACCGCCCGTCCCCCCGCACAACCGGTCACCACCTTTCACCGCCCGCCACCGCCGCCCACCACCCGTCACTGCCTGCCACCGCCCGCCACCGCCTGTCACCGCCAGTCATCGCCGGACACCACCCGACACCGCCCGTCACTCCCCGCCACCGCCGGTCACCGCCTGCCACCGCCCTTCACCGCCCATCACCACCGCACATCATCGCCCGTCACCGCCCGCCACCGCCCGTCACTCCCCGCCACCGCCTGTCACCGCCCGCCACCGCCTGTCACCACCCGCCACCGCCTGCCACCGCCCGCCATCGCCCGCCACTGCCCGTCACCACCACCCGTCACCGCCCGTAACCACCCGTCACTGCCCGTCATCGCCCGTCACCGCCAGCCATCGCCTACCACTGCCCGCCACCGCCCATCACCGCTCGCCACCGCTCATCACCGCTAGTCATTGCCAATAACCACCCACCACCCGCCACCACCCATCGGCCATCGTGCAGGGACATGCCTCACCCCCACAGGTCATGCAGGGACATAACGAGGTTGACGAGCCTGTCAGCGTCGACGCTCATGAGTGTCTGCACCTCGCCGCCCTCAAATGATCCCCTCTGCGCCACACTCACTGCCAGCACCTTGGCGGGTGGAAGGGGACGGGACGGACCCACGTCACTGACATGGCCAAAGCGATTTAGCCCCCTTCTAGAAAATACAAGAAAAGCAGTGGTTGAGGAATTCAGAAGAGAGAAGCAAAGGGTGAGGTACCTTGGCAAAGACGCACGTGGTGATGGCTGCTCGCAGCTTGAGCCCCATGCGAGCCAGGCGGTACGAGTAGTGCGCGCCTAGGAAGGCCCTGATGTGAAGATCACACGGATATGAGGACACGGGATATGAGGACACGGGATATGAGGACACGGGATATGGGGAGGTATCTGAGACCATCACGGCTCTAAGAAGAGGTGAGTGCTTGCAGAAGGGTCAACAAGTCTTCAACTTGACTTGCAACCCAGAGGCTACTCTATGATGGATCATTCCTCACACCGATCATACTACAGGCTGACAAAAATCTAGGATGTTGCAGCGAGAGCATGATGGCACACGCACCTGAGGATGATGGCATATGCACCTGAGGACCTGAGGATGACGGCACAACCTGAGGATGATGGCACACGCACCTGAGAATGATGGCACACGCACCTGAGAATGATGGCACACGCACCTGAGAATGATGGCACACGCACCTGAGGGTGATAACACACGCACCTGAGGATGATGGCACACGCACCTGAGGATGATGGCACACGCACCTGAGGATGATGGCACACGCACCTGAGGATGATGGCACACGCACCTGAGGATGATGGCACACGCACCTGAGGATGATGGCACACGCACCTGAGGATGATGGCACACGCACCTGAGGATGATGGCACACGCACCTGAGGATGATGGCACACGCACCTGAGGATGATGGCACACGCACCTGAGGATGATGGCACACGCACCTGAGGATGATGGCACACGCGCCTGAGGATGATGGCACACGCACCTGAGGGCGGACGTGGCACCGATGGCGAGGGCGCATGCCAGGCCGTACGACCATGGCATGGCTGCAGCAGACACTGCAGGCACTGCTGTCGCCCCTGCTGCGCCCACTGCAAGCAACGTGGGAGCAGAGGGGAACAGAGGGGAGCAGTCATGAGGTGGAGGACGGAAAGGGCGGCTGGAAGGATACACAAATCAGGAGTTGGAGGACGACACTAGGGACGGTGGGAAGGGAGGAGCAGCTCGGCGCAGGGAGGAGAGCGAGAGAGCGAACGTAGCCCGCGATTACCAACTGTGCTGCGCGTGTGCAGAGCAGCATGCTGGAGTGCGTGTGCGTGGGTGGGGCTGCGGTCAAGGAAGGCGAGGAGGTGGTGCAGCAGCAGCGGGCCGGCGAATGCCAGAGCATCGTTCACGAGCTGAGGGGGAGAAGGGGGGGTTGGGGAAGAGGGAGGGGGAGGTAGGAACAGGGGGAGCGAAGGCGGGGGAGGAGGACGTGAATGGGGGGAAGGGAAGAGGGAAGGAACAGTAGGCGTGAGGTTCAGGATGGCAACCATGCATCACCTGTGCATCACCCGTGCATCACCCGTGCATCACCCATGCATCACCCATACATCACCCGTGCATCACCCGTGCATCACCCATGCATCACCCATACATCACCCGTGCATCACCCGTGCATCACCCATGCATCACCCGTGCATCACCCATGCATCACCCGTGCATCACCCATGCATCACCCATGCATCACCCGTGCATCACCCATGCATCACCCGTGCATCACCCATGCATCACCCATGCATCACCCGTGCATCACCCATGCATCACCCGTGCATCACCCATGCATCACCCATGCATCACCCGTGCATCACCCATGCATCACCCATACATCACCCGTGCATCACCCGTGCATCACCCATGCATCACCCGTGCATCACCCATGCATCACCCGTGCATCACCCATGCATCACCCATGCATCACCCGTGCATCACCCATGCATCACCCGTGCATCACCCATGCATCACCCGTGCATCACCCCTGCATCACCCATGCATCATCCATACACTATGTCAGCTTCACAACGCCAGAAATTGACGTATTTCCAAAACAATGACCTTAATTCCGCCTGTTAGAACCTTGAATTCGTAGATTCTAACCGTCGTTCACCTTGATTCCGCCGACCATGATGTATTCCGCGCCGAAAATTGCCACCAAGCATCGCAGCAGCGACGGCGGCCCCCGTTGAGTGGCTCGCGACGGTCCGTCCAGAGCGGAATCTGCAAGACCGCCAAGATGGTCCGAACGAGATGGTTCTCCTGATGCACTACTCGTCTCTCCTTCGCTGCGAAATCCGCGCATTGCATCATCGCCTGCTGCTCGTTCCTCCTCCCATCGCGACCACAGGAGCTGACCACACACTTGTGGCTCCACGTCAGGAGGCAGAGGCAGCAAATCTCTGGGTGACAACTGGCGTTGAGCGCCAAGAGCGACGAGGGGATTCACCCAGCTGAACGTTAGATTGGACGCGAGACGGCGGAAGAACGATACGAACGATTCAGCGCGGCTAAGGACGCGACGGGAGCGTGGCGACTCCATGAGCTACCTGGCGAAACTGGTAGAATCTCTGTCATAAAAAAAAAACCGAAACATGGATTGCGCTGAGCAGCGAGACGCAAACGATCTCGGCAGACAAGGCAGAAGCAATGGTGCCAGGCACGGATGCCTATCACCCCAGCTGACAGGATGCTGTCAGTTGGCGGGAAATTACATGTTGTCAGGGGGCACTGGTTTCGAACATCTGGCCGACTGGTTAGATCAGATCTCGTATTTTCCAATACTTCTCGGTGTAGACAATATCTTCCATAAGCGGAGTGTAGAATCCATCACAAATCACAACCCTCCTCTTTCTATGGTACCTACCTATGGTGCCCTTTTGTAGTTGTTCCATTGTTGTCATTATTGCGATATGCATACTCTTAAGGGTTTGATTTGATCGTATTGTATAACAGCTTGCATACAGGCAGTGCTAGTAGTTACATGACTCACATTCAGGCCCCCAGAAGTCAGGAAATTTTTCCTGAATCAGGAAAAAAACAGGGTGTTGAGGGGTACCAGATCTGATTTGCTAGGGTTTTGTTTTTGGCATATCCTGAAATTTCAGGGTTTTTTTGTAAGGGATATCTGTCAGGTCAGTTTTTTTTTGTAATGGATCCTGAATTTTCAGACTTGTATCGAGCATGGGTTCTGATTTTGTCAAAGGCGTGATTTGCGGGTCCCCCCCAGAATTACAGCGATATGCGCATATTCCCCCTCAAAACTGGCCTGACTACCAGGTTCCCGCCTGCAGACATCGTTTGCTGAGTCACATGTTGCCGCGCTACCTCGCGGCATTGGTCCTTCTCAAAGTGTCGGCCAGCACCCAGTTTGCCTGCATGCGTGGATTCGTTGCCTTTGTAAATGCTGCCTGGATAGCCAATCACGTGTACGCCAGCGATGATGACTCAGCTTCAACACCACACTCGGGTTCGACGCCGACGCGCATGTGCCGCGCTAGTTTCGGTCCAGATTCAGGAATACAGGAAACCAACTGTGCATGGCTGGCAAAGTGTTCGCGCCTCGCCATCGTTCCCTTTCCCCCCTGCGTCTTGTTCATCTGTTTCTTCCCACGGTAGGAACAGCCACTGCGTTAGCCACTCCCAGCGTGACCTTCCCCCCGCAGTGTCGTTGTTTAAAACCACTCCGTCGTGTGTCTCTACTCGTCGACCACCCTAGTGAGCCCAGTCCACATGCCTGAGTCAGGCGACGTGGAATTGGACGACGATGGCGACGACAGCGGCAGTCACCGTGCCGAAGCCCCCACTGGGCTTGACATGCTCCTTTCGACGCTAGGTATTTTCCGAAGACTCCTCGTAACCCTCCGATGGAACAAAACCCCCTATGCGCCTCGCAGTCGGTCGCCTCTACTTCTCAAGGTGTTGTCGAGCCGAATTCCGCGCCTATTCTAGGCCCATCCCTGGCTAATGATTTTACCTGTAGTCCAGCCTCCGCCACCCCCGTGAAACCTGCCGGTCGATACCGGCAATCCACCCTGTGGAATTTCCCACGCGGTCAGCCGACGACGCCCCGCCCCTCAGCCATGTGCGAAGATGACGACAGCGATGGCGACGACACTACCGCTGCACCCGACAAGTTTCAGTCGCCTGAGGATGTCTACGGCGAAGCCCTCAGCAGGTTTAACACGCGGTGGTCCGAGCGGTTTCCCTGGCTTATGATCGTTAAGACTGACGCTGGATTCCCTGCGTTTAAATGCAGTCTGTGCCTTGAGCATGCAGGACTCAGAGGGAAAGCCGGCAAACGCGGCGCAGGGCTGACGGACGTGCAGTCGCAGGCATTCAACAGGCACGCGGGGTCGGCCAAGCATCGCCTAGCCGTGACAAAGCAGCAGGCGCTGCTGCAGGACGCAACCAACCAGCTGCGGATCGACCAGCTTCCTCAAGCCGCAGACCTGGAGAAGGAACGTGTGACTGCGCTGCTTGACGCGCTCTACTTCTGCTGCAAAGGCAACGAGCCGATGGAAAACTGGATCAGACTCGTGCGCTACCTCAGCCAACGTCGGCACGAGCACTTCCCCGAGCAGACCTATGGCACGTACTACAACAGGTATTCTTGTGTGTTGTTTGATTTTGTTTTGCATGCATCTATCATGCATAACGAATGTTCATATTTCAGCATACTAATTATGTGTATGCCCTTGGCTATTGCAGTTATGGGTACGGGGAGTTCACACAGTCCATGGCAACCTGACTGCAGACAACACAGTTGGACCACCTTCTGAGGAGCCCGTTCATCGGCTTGAGCATCGATGAGAGCACAGACCGCTGCCACGGCAAGCACCTCATCGTGTTTGCGCACTTCATCCGCGAGAACCAAGTCGTCTGCGAATACCTGGCCCTGCTGAGCGTCGACAAGGCCGACGATGCCTCTCTGCTCGCTCTACTCCTGTGTCACATCAACGCCATCGGTGTCGACCTCCGGCGGGTCGTGGGCATAAGCACCGATGGCGCTGCTGTTATGATGGGGTCGAAGGCTGGGCTTGTGACGCGGCTGCGGATGCAAATTCCGCACTTGGTGTCGTGTCACTGTATTGCGCACAGGTGAGCGTTGTTGTTTACCGCTACTGTACCTCGGGTTAAGTGCACTGGTGGTTTCCGCATGTGCAATGTGTATTACCCCACTCCCAAGGCCCAACATGTACCATTTTTTTCTCGTTTTGTCCCACCCTCCAGAGAGGCACTGGCAGCTAAAGCAGCGGCAGAATCCTTGCCAGCGTTCAAGATGATTGACGATGTCATCAAGGAGCTCGCTGAGTACTTCGGACGATCCGGCCCATGGCACCAGCGCTTCTTGGACCTGCAGGAAATCTTCACCTCGACAAACCTTGAACGTCAAGGCATTCATAACATTCGATGGCTCTCCCGCGGTGAGGCTGTCATTAGGTTAGTCAAGGTTCTACCCGCCATCGTCGTCATGCTCTCGGAGTGGACTGATACCCGGCTCTCCAGGATAGTGACAAGCTACCGCTTCTGGTTCCTTGTCATGTTCCTTGCTGACGTACTGGAGCAGCTAAACATCCTCAACAAGTCCTTCCAGGAGCGTCAGGTGAGTTTTTCTTCACTGTGACAATGAGTCGTTATTAAACCACCCTGGTTCTGTATATATACACGTTCCCCTCCCTTCCTCCCCTCCCTCTCTTCCCCGCCCCAACCTCAGCTGGAGTACTCGGCCGTCCACGCGCAGATCATCCGCACAACAACCCTGCTGCAGAGCCGCTACGGGGACGCCGAAGACTTCGGCGGGGGACCGAAGGACCGTCTCACCATCTTCCTCACGCGTCACGGCCCGGGCGGTTCTCGCGAGGTCACAGCTGAGGAGGTTGACTCCGATGGTCGTCCGGCTTCCTTTACCTTCGTGCTGCATGAAGATCGCTTGCCTGGTTATCCGGGGGAGGGCAATCACGACGCGTGCCAGAGGCTCTGTGTGGCCATGGCGACAGGCATGGTGTCGAACTTGAAGGAGCGGCTGGGTGATCTGGGGAAGCTCTCTGGCTGCCGCCTCTTCTCTGTGAACCTCTGGCCCCCTAACCTGGAGAGAGCTGCGCGCAAGGCCCAGTGCCTTGATTGGTTCTTCTCCCTTGTTACTCTTTATCGTGCAGATGAGGCAGAGGAGATTCTTCCTGGCATTGACAAGCGTGCAGCCATGAGAGAGCTGCCTCATTTCTGCCCTGTCATTGCTGCTCTTCCCCAGGCCGACCGAAGTTTTCACGCTGGGCTCACGGCCATGCTGAAGACACCTGACTGGCAGGATTCTTACCCGAACCTGATGAAGCTGTGGATGGCGGTGGCAGTGCTTCCTCTCAGCACTGTGGAGTGCGAGCGTGGATTCTCTAGGCAGAATGTGATTAAGAGCTGGCTGCGTGGCAGCCTTAAAGATACTAGGCTTAGTGACCTAATGTGCATGTCACTGTTAGACTATGACCCGGACTATGATGCTGTGGTGGAGATATGGCGCGCTTACAAGAAGCGTAAGCCCTTCAACAACACCCCTCAGGCCAAGCAAGACGGCTCGAAGAAGGGGAAGGTAGTAGCAGAAGAGGCAGAGTGGGGTGTAGGTAGTAGTGACAATGTGGATGATCTTGATAATTTCGAGTAAAGTTCTTTGCTTCTCAATTTCCTCTTCATTTTGTCAATCAGGGAAAAAAAACCATCTATCTCTGCCCATTCAGCATTTTTGTCCCACACAATCCTGACTCCTCAGCAAACAAATTTGGGGACCTCTGAAAATTCAGGGAAAAAACCACGGGTAGTCCTTTGCAATCAGGACGACTTAAAATCAATCTGAGGCCCTGCTCACATTACAAACCATCTTCTCAAATGGATTATGCCAAACATTTTCAATTCTAAATGTACCAACAGGCATGTGTAGCTCCAACTGGTGGAACGTACTAGAAACATTTATCGATTCACAGCCATTAGCACGTCTGACCATATGTCAGGCAAGTTGGACTCAAGGAACTGCACTTCCTAACATTCCAGTTTTTACGCCGTACCCTGCCCATAACGTTTGTAGAAATTCCCTGGGCGAATTTACAAACTTCTGCGCAGATCCGGCTTCATGTCAGAATATTGATCGAAGCGCTTCAGTTCTTTCAGATCGCTCAACGGCTACCATTCCTCCCTCTGGGTGTGGCGACAGTCACTGTTTTCGCCGGTCACCATTCTTCCCTCTAGGAAACGCACTTAGATTTTCGCAAAAACTTCTCCCTTTCGCTAGTCGGCAAAATGCTTCCAAACCCTCCAGAGCTCATTGGATTCCCCTAATTGGTGCCAGGCGTTCAGGGGAGGCGCTCTTACGAACCCTTCTAATCCTGAGGGACATCCTCTCTTTGTCAGATGTTTGGGGGAAGTTGCCGCTTTTAGCATGCAACGGCCCTGCTGCCCTGGGTGCGGCGAGAATCACGGATTTCGCAAATAACATTCCTCTTGGCGACGAATTGAGATTCTTCGCAATTCTTCGTTTTCGGAATTTGTTCTCGTTAGGCTTGCCGCCGCTCTTGGAACCAAAATTACGCGTCTAGGGCGGAGCGCAAAGCCGCGTGATTTCGGACGCAAGCGGATGCAGCCGCTCCGCCTATCTCCTCAAGATTGGCGGGGAGTGGCTGCAATTTGCCTAGTCTACACTGGGGTTCCGCGGAACCATTCCCTGATTTCGCCAGGCTCTGGCGGATGGGATGCGGGCGGAAGCAGTGAAGGCAGCAGAACGAAGCAAGCAGAGCAGCTTTGCCACTCCGCTCCGCTCCGCCCAATTAGTTTCCGCAGGCAACAGCCCACTCCGCCACACTTTTCCCAGGCATGCAGCGTGCTACACCCCACACACACACCAGCAAGCCCCTTTCCCAACCAGGGCGCTATGGCAATGGTAGCACGATCAGACAACGCTGCGAAATTTACAGCTTCTGAAAGGCGGAACCGGCGAGCGAAGTGTACGTGTCGCGGAACTCGGGATGAACGGCGAGATTCGTCGCGGACCGGCGAAGTTCGTCGTTAACCGGCGAGATTTGTCGCGAAACTCGCGGATAAACGGCGGGCGAAATCCGTCGCGAAACTCGCGGATAAACGGCGAGATTCGTCGCGGAATTCGCGGATAAGCGATGGCGTTTGTCGCCGACCTCGCGGATAAACGGTCGTCCCACGTTTGTTCGCCGCCTCGGCATCCATTCGTCTCAAGGTAACATACAACCTCTCGCGTCCTCGTGGTGCACGGTCTTTGACGATTTGCGCCGCTACATATTCATGGGTTGCCGTTTCAATTCTAGTGCTTGTTATTTTTCTCATCGTGCAGGATTCACCCGCCATTATCACCGTCGCCACCGGCGTCTTCGCCATCGTCACCGTCGCCGTCGCCCATCGCCATCGCCGTCGCCATCGTCGTCGCTATCGCCAACGCCGTCACCATCGCGTCGTATTCCGCACCGAGAACGCGCCAAGCGTTTCCAAGCCCGGCCTCCGTCGCTCCAGCCTCTGCTGCCGCGCCATGTGCCGTGGGCTCCTCCCCCTCCTCCTCGCCCACCCTATACCCATGCGTACATACCCACGCCTACTAGCCGACCGTGGCATGCCGCCCCTCGCCCACTCCCGCACTCATTGACACGCTCCAATCTGTCCGTTCGACCCAACCACCACATGCTTCGTTTCCTTGAAGCGCCGCTCTTTCCCTTCCCTCTGCCCTTCGCTTGCCAGCCACGCTGCCCCTCCCGTGGCTTATCCCCTTCGCCCCTTCCCCACTCCCTCACTCCACCAAACCGCAGGAGCGGTTGGGGCTGGTCGGAGGACTCGTGACAACTCACCCTGGGGGGATCAGACGCACTCAGAGGGGATGTGGTGCAGCGGCCTCGCCTCCCCTCCGGCGCGGTGCGAAATTCCTCAGCTCAGCTGCGCACCCTCTTCACTTCTCGCGCTCTTCACTTCTCGCGCTCTTCACTTCTCGCGCTCTTCACTTCTCGCGCTCTTCACTTCTCGCGCTCTTCACTTCTCGCGCTCTTCACTTCTCGCGCTCTTCACTTCTCGCGCTCTTCACTTCTCGCGCTCTTCACTTCTCGCGCTCTTCACTTCTCGCGCTCTTCACTTCTCGCGCTCTTCACTTCTCGCGCTCTTCACTTCTCGCGCTCTTCACTTCTCGCGCTCTTCACTTCTCGCGCTCTTCACTTCTCGCGCTCTTCACTTCTCGCGCTCTTCACTTCTCGCGCTCTTCACTTCTCGCGCTCTTCACTTCTCGCGCTCTTCACTTCTCGCGCTCTTCACTTCTCGCGCTCTTCACTTCTCGCGCTCTTCACTTCTCGCGCTCCCCCCCCTTCACTTCTCGCGCTCTTCACTTCTCGCGCTCTTCACTTCTCGCGCTCTTCACTTCTCGCGCTCTTCACTTCTCGCGCTCTTCACTTCTCGCGCTCTTCACTTCTCGCGCTCTTCACTTCTCGCGCTCTTCACTTCTCGCGCTCTTCACTTCTCGCGCTCTTCACTTCTCGCGCTCTTCACTTCTCGCGCTCTTCACTTCTCGCGCTCTTCACTTCTCGCGCTCTTCACTTCTCGCGCTCTTCACTTCTCGCGCTCTTCACTTCTCGCGCTCTTCACTTCTCGCGCTCTTCACTTCTCGCGCTCTTCACTTCTCGCGCTCTTCACTTCTCGCGCTCTTCACTTCTCGCGCTCTTCACTTCTCGCGCTCTTCACTTCTCGCGCTCTTCACTTCTCGCGCTCTTCACTTCTCGCGCTCTTCACTTCTCGCGCTCTTCACTTCTCGCGCTCCCCCCCTCTTCACTTCTCGCGCTCTTCACTTCTCGCGCTCTTCACTTCTCGCGCTCTTCACTTCTCGCGCTCTTCACTTCTCGCGCTCTTCACTTCTCGCGCTCTTCACTTCTCGCGCTCTTCACTTCTCGCGCTCTTCACTTCTCGCGCTCTTCACTTCTCGCGCTCTTCACTTCTCGCGCTCTTCACTTCTCGCGCTCTTCACTTCTCGCGCTCTTCACTTCTCGCGCTCTTCACTTCTCGCGCTCTTCACTTCTCGCGCTCTTCACTTCTCGCGCTCTTCACTTCTCGCGCTCTTCACTTCTCGCGCTCTTCACTTCTCGCGCTCTTCACTTCTCGCGCTCTTCACTTCTCGCGCTCTTCACTTCTCGCGCTCTTCCTGCTCGTCGTCTGCTCTCCCTCTCCACCATCCGAAATTCGACCACTGGTTGCAGCGGCATTCGCGTGCCACAGACGAGACACAGTGGGTAAGTAGGCCCTCCCTCCCACGGTTAACTTCGCCGTTTACAGCCTCTCCTCGGTTAAGCCTCCCCCACCCCACCCCCGGTTACCCTCGGTTACCCCCCCCCCTCCCGCCCCCCCCGGTTGCCCCCACCCTCCTCCCCGGTTAACCCCCTCCACGAGCCCTTCGTCTGTGACTTGTGCGTGTGGCTGCTCCAGTGGTCCTCTTCTCCTCGCCGTTTCGCATTGCTCGCACAGCTCAACTCCCACGTGCCCACCCCTCCATGCCTGGACCTAACTGCCCCTCTGTCACTCCCTCTCCTCCCCTCCTCCTACCCCCCCTTCCCCCCTCCTCCCCCCCCCCCCTTCCTCCGCCCTCCTCCACAGCCCTACTGCTGGCGGGCGGGCGCACAGTCTGCTGCGCCATGTCTGCTGGCGGGCCAGCGTGCAGCAGCCACAAGCACACAGCGCTACAATCAGTTGAGTACGCGCACACCCTCTCTCCTCGCTCTTGCTGTGTTCAAGCCTTTGAATGCTTGCTGTCACCCTCGCTCACTCCACTCCACATGCACTCATGCTGCATGCTGCATGCCCCCTCCCTTCAAATCGAACCTTGCAGCAGCCTAGCTTACATGCTGCAGACCCCTCCCCCCCCTCCAATTCCTGGTACCCCCCCCCCCCAACTTTTTCCTGGTACTCCCCCCCCACCCCCCTCTAGAGACTTACTAGACTAGCGCCCCTGGGTCTGCACCATACGGCTAGGCTGCTGCGTGGTCCCTCTCCTGCCATGCCCCTCTCATTGTTGGCTCCCTGCCCCCTCCATCCGCTTCTTTCGCTCGCCCCTGCACCACCCACCCCTCCACTAGCCCTTCTGGAGAGAATCTCTTGCACGTGGAGGGGAGGGGTGCGGGGTCAACCCGCACCCCTCCCCTTGTGGCCGTGCAGGTGGGGGGAGGGGGGGCAGCGCGTGGAGCTGTAATAGGGAGTATGGGGAAGGGGGGAGGGCTCAGCTGCAGGTGAGGATGTCTCCCTTCCCGTCGGCTTTGGTCGTTATCTCGCCATCTGCTGTTTCAGTCTAGAGTATTGCTTGCATGTCCTTCATTGCAAATGACGTTCCATCCTCCTAGTCTCTTCCTTGCCCGTCTCCCTACCCACTGGCCATCTCTCCTCCCTCCTCTCTTTCCCACTCCCTCCCTCCCAGCAGTTCTTGTGGCAGCCCGTGCAGCCATGCAAGGAGGGGCGGCACACAAGCTAGCTGCCTGCCGCCATGCCAGCACCAGCGGCAGCAGCAGCAGCAGCGGCAGCAGCAGCGGCGGCGGCAGCAGCAGCAGCAGCAGCAGCAGCGGCAGCAGGTAATGAGCCCCTCCCTACTTTCTCCTTCGTCACTACCGCCCCCGTGCCTCTCATAGTTCTCCCTCTCCGCTGTTTCAGTCCTCTGCGTCACCTTGCCCCTCGCCTCACTCTCTTCCCCTCCTCCGCCCCACTCGTCCCACGCCCCTCACCCGCTCAGGTGCAGCAGCCATGGGCCTTAGGAGGAGGTGCGGTAGGAGGAGGTGCGGTAGGAGGAGGAGTGGTAGGAGGAGGAGTGGTAGGAGGAGGAGCGGAGGGGCAGACGGGCACAGGGGCATGCTTCAGCAGAGCAATCGAACAGCTAAGTACCCCCTCGCTCTCCTCTAGGCCCTTGCCTTTCCACACCATCTGTCATCTGCACTTTCATGATTGGCAGAATATCCTCCCTTTGCTGCTCATGCCCCCACCCACCATCATCTCACTCCGCTGTTCCTTCACCTCTCCACTGTTTCAAAACTCACAACTGGTTGCCACCACGCTCACATGCCACAGACGAACCACAGCTGGTATAACCCCCCCCCCCCCCCCGGTATAGTCCAACCACCCCCGGTACCCAAACCCCACCCCCCCCCCCCCTCCCCCGGTAACACCCCCCCCAACGGTAAAGCCATCCCTGGTTAAGCCCTTCAAACCTTTTGTAAACCTCCCCTTAGCCCTTCGTCTGTGGCGTGTGAGTGCCGCTGCTCCAGTGGGCCTGCTTTCCCACCGCTCTGCTTTGCCTGCACACCCCACTTCCCATGCGCCCACCACTCTCTCCTGGGCCTTACTACATGCCTCTCTCCCCCCCCCAACCCCTCTCCCCTCCCCCTTTCCCAGCCCGAGGCAGGGTCTCTGCTGGCGGATCTGCAGGCGCCTGTGCAGTGGCTGCTGGGTGCTGTGACGTGCTGGAGTGGCGGAAAGCTGAGAGGCTGAGAGGCTCAACGCCACAGACAGCCACAACAGCTAAGTCCACACAGACGCCCTATCCTCACTGTCGCTGCTTTCATGCTAGCACTTGCCACCTGTGATTTGAGAACACTTTCACGTGCACTCTCACAGGCCCTCTAACATGCACTCGCACCTTCTCATTCCATCCATCCTCGCTGCATGCCTCCTTCAAAAGGAAGCCGCTGGAAGCACCCTAGCCTGCACGGTGCAGACCCCCTATCCCAGGTTAACCCCCCCCCCCCCCCCTCTCCTCCCCCAGGTTACCCCACCCCCCCAGGTTAAGCCTACCCCCCTAGCCTTATTATTAGATATCCCCCCCGCGACTACATAATACCTTGGGTCTGCACCGTGTGCCTAGTGCTGCTCCAGTGGTCCCTTCCTCCCTCGGCGGCCATCACCCCTCCCTGCACCACCCACCCACCCACCCATGCACCCATCTCGTGTCATGCTGTTGCCTCCATCCGTTTGCTAACTGCTCCACAGTTTTCCCCTTGCACGTTGAGGGGGGGGATGTGGGGTCAACACCGCCACTCCCCTGCACCCCTCCCCTTGTGGCCGTGCAGGTGGCACTGGCGGGGGGAGAGGGGGGAGCAGCACTCGACTCGACTGCAATGGGACATCATCGGGCTGGGGTCGGCCAAAGAAGGTGCGGTATTCTTCTCCCCACCACTCCTTGCATAGTTCTCCCCCTCTTCTGTTCAGTTCAATTCTCTGCTGCACCTTGCCCCTTGCCTCACTCTCTTCTCCCGCCCCTCTCGTCCCATACCCCTCACCCGCTCAGGTGCAGCAGCAGCCGTGGCCCTAAGGAGGAGGTGTGATAATACGAGGAGCGGTAGTAGGAGGTGCGGTAGGAGGAGGTGCCGTAGGAGGAGTGGTAGGAGGAGGTGCGGAGGGGCAGACGGGCACAGGGGCACGCTTCAGCAAATCAATTTAACAGCTAATTACCCCCGCTCTCTCTCTCCTCGAGGCCCTTCCACTTCTTTGCACTTGCATGATGGCCCGAATATCTCCCTTTGCTGCTCATGCCCCCACCATCATCTCACTCCACTGTTCCTCTGTTTCGAAACTTACCACTGGTTGCCACCACGCTCACAAGCCACAGACGAATCACAGCTGGTATTGCCCCCCCCTGGTATAACCCCCCCCCCAGGTAAATTCCCCCCCCGGTAAAGCCCCCCCCCCCCCCACCCCAGGTAACGTCCTCCCAGGTTAAGCCCAAAAGACGCTTCGTCTGTGACTTGTGAGTGTGGCTGCTCCTCCAGTGGTCCTGCTTTCCCCTCGCCTCTCTTCTGTGCCTGCACTGTTCACGTCGCACTGTTCATGCGCCCACCACTCTCTCCTGGCCTTAACTACCTCTCTGTGTCTCTCCCCCCATCCCCCCTTCCCCCCCTCCCCTCTCCCCCTTCCCCTCCCCCATTCCTCCATCAGGGCCTCAATTGGCGGATCTGCAGGCGCCTGTGCAGCGGGTGCTGTGGAGTGGTGCTTGGTTGGCGCCAAGCAGAGAGGGTGGAGAGGGTCACTTCCACAACCGGCAGTACCAGTTAAGTCCACGCACATGCCCTCTCTCCGCTGTCGCTCTTTTCCAAGTCTTCACCTGCACTCGCACCTCCTCATTCCATCCATCCTCTCTGCATGCCTCCTTCAAAAGCATCCCGCTGGAAGCAGCCTAGCCCACATGGTGCAGACCCCTCATCCCAGGTACACCCCCCCCCCCCCCCCCCCTCGGCCCCCCCGGGTTAAACCTACCCCCCTACAGCCTTATTACTATATAAGCCCCCATTATTTCATATTACACTTGGGTCTGCACCCGGTGCCTAGTGCTGCTCCTCGGCTGCTGTTACCCCTCCCCTCCACTACTCGTCCTCTCATGCACGCTTCACATGCTGTTACCTTATGCCGCTTGCTAACTGCTCCACTGTTTTCCCCTTGCATGTTGAGGGGAGGGGTGGGGGGTCAATACCGCCACTCCCCCACACCCCTCCCCGTGTGGCTGTGCAGGTGCTGCTGGCAGGTGGGTAGGGGGGCAGCACTCGACTTGGCTGCAATGGGAGAGTATTGGGCTGGGGTCGGCCAAAGAAGGTGCGACATTTTTCTTTACTCACGCCTCACATTCGACTGCAGCTTCCTCCGCTAGCAGTCTTCCTTCAGTGCTTTCGCTCACTTCCTGGTTCCCGCCAGCTGTTGACTTTTGAGTCGACTCAAAAGTCACCTGGTTCCCGCCAGCTGTTTGTCCCATCGAACTTCCCTCCCTTGAGTTCTCTACCTCCTCTCCCGCCGCCCTCACAGGCTTCTGTCAACGCCCAGGGCATTCACGGCTGCAGCGGTAGAAGAAGCAGCGAAGCAGAGAAGCAGAGTAGCAGAGTAGCAGCGAAGCAGAGAAGGGGTTGCAGCCGTTGCAGCAGCAGCAGCATCAGCATCAGCAGCAGCTGGGCAGTTAGGGGACAGGCTGGTAGAGGAGTGTGTGAGGCAGAGGCAAGGTAAGGTGAAAGGTAAGGTATCCCCCTCCCTGCAGCGCCGTTCGTCTGGAGCAGTGGAGCAGTAGAGCAGTGGAGCAATGGAGCGAGGTCAGGAGGATAACATCTCACCTTTCTCCTCTACTGCCCCCCCTCCCCTCTAGGAACCATCTTCCCCGGTGGAGAAATGGAGCGAGGTCAGCAGGATGACCCTTCCCTCTCCTCTCCTGTCTCCTCTCCCCTCCAGGTGCAATCGGTTCCTGTGTCCTGCTAGATTGGAGCCTCCCCCTGCTGATCCCCCACTTCCCCTCCTTGCAGCCTCAACCTTGGCGCTCTGCATGGCTGTGGTAGGTAGAGGTAAGAAGGCATGGGAGCACAGCACCGTGTGTGTGGGGGGGGTCCAGCGTGGGAGTAGTTCACACGGCCTTAGGGCCAGCATCCTAAGTGGTTGCTGCCTTGTGGGGTGGGTGTGGTGGGTGGAATCTGCGTGGCACGGCACTCGGTGCTCAAGTAACTAACCTGCGCGTTTAATGCATAATGGGCACCGTCAGAGCCGAGCCGGCCGGCTCTGGTACGTGCCAGCTCTTGCCACGCCAGGGGTGGGATTTGAGTCTTGGGCTGGAAGCGCTTTTCCACCTCCACACTCGCACCACAAGGCACAGCCACTGCGGGTGCTGGTTCCGAAGTGGAGTGGGCGGTATGCTGCTCCTACTGCTGGCAACTTCTAAGTGTTCCCTCCCTGGCAGTGCTCTCGGGTGCTGGCTCCCTGGCAGTGCTCTCGGGTGCTGGCTGCATGGCAGTGCTCTCGGGTGCTGGCTGCATGGCAGTGCTCTCGGGTGCTGGCTGCATGGCAGTGCTCTCGGATGCTGGCTCCCTGGCAGTGCTCTCGGGTGCTGGCTCCCTGGCAGTGCTCTCGGGTGCTGGCTGCATGGCAGTGCTCTCGGGTGCTGGCTCCCTGGCAGTGCTCTCGGGTGCTGGCTCCCTGGCAGTGCTCTCGGGTGCTAGCTGCATGGCAGTGCTCTCGGGTGCTGGCTCCCTGGCAGTGCTCTCGGGTGCTGGCTCCCTGGCAGTGCTCTCGGGTGCTGGCTCCCTGGCAGTGCTCTCGGGTGCTGGCTCCCTGGCAGTGCTCTCGGGTGCTGGCTCCCTGGCAGTGCTCTCGGGTGCTGGCTCCCTGGCAGTGCTCTCGGGTGCTGGCTCCCTGGCAGTGCTCTCGGGTGCTGGCTCCATGGCAGTGCTCTGGCTCCATGGCAATGCTGCAGTGTTGACTCCGTGGCAATGCTGCAGTGTTGACTCCGTGGCAATGCTGCAGTGTTGGCTCCTGGCAACGCTGCAGTGTTGGCTCCGTGGCAATGCTGCAGTGTTGACTCCGTGGCAATGCTGCAGTGTTGGCTCCATGGCAACGTGGCAGTGTTGGCTCCATGGGCAATGCTACAGTGTTGGCTCCTGGCAACACTGTAGTGTTGGCTCCATGGCAATGCTGCAGTGTTGACTCCGTGGCAATTCCGCAGTCTTGGCTCGGCTCCATGGCAATGCTGCAGTGTTGGCTCCTGGCAATTCTGCAGTGTTGGCTCCATGGCTGGCAATGCTCCTGGGCGCCAGAGTGAGTTCCTGGGCGCGAGAGCCATGGCAAGTCTTAATCAGCTGGTGGGTTGAGGGCATGGGTGCAAGGTGGGAAGTGATGATGCTGCATGGAGTGCCTGATGTCACCTTTCATCAGTGCTTGCTTTTAGGTGCAAGGATTTTTAGCCACTGCAGTCCCTACTCAAGTGACGTGTGTGCATATACACTCAAAAGAGTGAGTTTGGAGACGGGGAGTGCCTGATGCAACATCGGTGCGTTATGCATGCAGCAGCCTCAATTGTCCTCACATGACTTGGGAGTGGCCCATCGGGAGTAAATGAGGTGGCTGATGGTTGTTTAATAGAGGGCAACCGATACAGTAAGAAGTGGCTGGGGTGAATGCCCACTGCACAGCATCAAGGGGCACTTCACTCCATGCAATCTTAGTGCCTGCACTTCTAGCTGGGAAGCATAGAACAGAGGTGCTGAGGTAGGATCACAAGGTGGTCCTCCTGTTTTGGCAGGAATGGTTCATGCACCTCTCATGAAAGGAGGCAAAGCTGATGTTTTTCTAGAATTTTAAACACTGCTTTGTAAGGAATAATGTTATGCTGAGATATCTCTCGTATATCAAAGCATAATAAAACTGGCTTATAACGGTGTCCGATCAGACTGCAGAAATGTTTTGGGTGTTTCGGCTTTAGCGCACCTGTCGTTGCCGCATTCATCCCGCGCTGTCAGTGTCCAAGAGAGCACCGACAGGCACCGCGCATCCCCCGCACCTCTCCATCTCGTCCTCTGCTTACCTCCCGCACCCAGCGGAAGGGCGACATCCCGCTCCGCGCGTGATGGGGAAGCGATGGCCCAATCCCAAGATGGGATGTATGAACAAAACGAACCGTTTTCGGTGATTCCTAGGAGGCACTTTCAGGGGAGGTAGTTTCTTGAAATACTTGTGATGTCACAGATCCGCAGGGAGTTGCTCTAGTAGCCTCCTGCCATCCCTGCAGGCGTGACACACGGCGGTGATCGATGAGCAGGACAACGTCAAGCTAGGCAGCTCATCAGCTCTGCCTCATTTCTGTTGGTTTCAAGGGAATAGATCGTCCACCAACCTGCACGCATTGGGTTGGTCGCAGCCATGGACGAGTCAGCTGAGACTGCGACAGCGCATCCCAGTGCGACGGCTAGTTCCGGCACGAACGACGAGCTGGCGATGGAGACGATATCTCTCTCGGATAAGATCGACGGGGAAGGCACGGCCTCTGCGACAGAGGACGACGACGGCGACGACTCGCAGGCGACGTCGCAGCTGGCACCGGAGAAGCAGCCGACGGAAGCGAGCGACTTCGACGACAAGTCGGACGACGAAATGGAGTCGGCGAAGGCGAGCGAGCGCGTGCTGAGCGCGGAGGAGGTGGAGCGCGTGCGAATGATGCTGACTATCGTCGGCGACCGCGAGCGACGGGAACTGGAGGCCAAGTACCCGGAGCTGAAGCAGCAGCCGCTGTCGAGGAACGCGAGCAACCAGGAGGAGGGGGAGGACGACGACGACTCGCCACCTCGCATCATCGTTCCCGTCGGACGCGATCTGGTACGGCGCGAGGATATGGCGCAAGGTGGCCTGATGGTAGATGGTACTCCATTTGCGTTTCTCCACCCGCCATTCGCCTTTGCATCCGCCATTTGCCTTCGCACCCTAACTCTCCTCCTGAGTTCTTTAATGGGTCCATTCCCAATCCCCGAAACTTGTCACCTCAGCTCGAGGCGTCGTTGGGCGACAACCCCTTCATGCTGGACTTCGGCATTCGCAGCTGCGCCTTCTCCTACAGCCACTTCGTCGGCATGCGCCGAATCAAAGCCTTCTCGCAGCCCGACGCCTCCGCGCGCTCCTACATCGCGTCCACGTCAGCCGCGATTCGCGGCAACGCGGTGGCGATTAAAGACAAGCTCGAGGAGAACTGGCCCAAGCTGCAGGCGTCGCTCGCCGCCGCCATCGGCGAGTCCCTGACCGCCACGTGGCAGTGGGTGCAGGAGCACAAGCCGGTGGGGTTGGCTATTCCGGGGGTGCGGAAGTCGGAGGGGGGGGCTGCGGAAAAAGGGGAGGGTGAGGGGGAAGCGGCGAAGGAGAATGGCGTGAGCGGGGGGACAGAGGGGGAAGGAGGGGAAGCAGCAGCGGAGGAGAAAGTCGGAGAGACAGAAGGTGAGGGCGCAGCGGAAGAGGGGGCGGAAGCGAGAAGTAAAGAAGGGGCAGAGGAGGTTACAATTGTGGTTGACGAAAAAGGGGAAGAGGAGAAGGAAAGCGCAGGAGTGAAAGACGGGGAAGGAGCGAATGCAGCGAATGGCGAGAGAGGAGCAGGTGAGGGAGAGAGAGAGGAGCACGTGGACGCGAAGGAGAAGGAGCGGAGGGCGAGGGAGGAGGAGAGGCAGGCGAAGGAGGAGGCGGTGCGGAAGGAGGAGGAGGCGCGGCGGGAGCTGGAGGCGCTGGTGGCGCGCATGGAGAAGTGGGAGATCCTCTTCCGCAACCCCAGCCTCGCCAACGCGCCCGCGCAGAGTCTGCAGTTCGCGTGCAACGCCGCAGGGTGAGAGGGAGGCAGGGGGAAGTAGGCGAAGGGAAGCAGATGGGAGGTAAATTGGGGACAGAGGTGCAGATTAGCTGCAGGAAGGCAGACCAAGAAGGGCTGGGATGAAAGAGATGAGGGTTGATGGGGTGTTCGCTGAAAGGAGGAGAAGGATGGGTGTGTTGTGGGGGCGATTAGGGTGCATGCAGAATGAATGATGGATGCAAGTATTATGGGTGCATGTGAGCTTTCCCCACAGCTCAGCCACACACGAGACGTGCTCTGCTCCTACCCGCCCCCAACCATCCCCCTCCCCTTTTCTTCTCCCCCCCCCGCCCTCCCCCCTTTCCTTCAGCGCAGCCTGGCCCTGGTGCACCAGAAGCTCGCCACGTGGCAGCAGGTGGTGCTCTCCCCCGCCGTGCTGCTCGACGCCTCGCTGGCCGTGATTGTAGCGAATGGAGGAACAGTGCCCGAGAACAAGGGCTACCAGCCGTCGTTCCCCTTAGAAGCACAGAAGAGCGACAAGGGAGGGGGGAGGGGAGACGAGGGTGCGGGGAAGGAGGGTCAAGAAGGGGAGGGGGAGGGGAGTGCGATACGGTGGGGTTCTGCAGTGATCAGAGGGCATTACCTGCCCAAGAGAATAGGGGAGTCGCTGCTGCTCTCACCCCAAAACTTCATGGCGGTAAGTGCGACAATGTGCTGGCTCAATTGGGCTCCCACGACACAGTGTCTCCCAATCCCCGCATTCCAACTCCTCTGCTTTCGCCTTCCCTTGCTCCCTCCTTCCCTCATGCTCTCCCCCACACCCCCCACTCCCCCCCCCCTTTTCTTCCCTCATGTTCCTCCCCACAACCCCCAATCCCGCCCCCCCCTCTTCCCCCATGCTCCCCCCCACACCCCCCACTCCCCCCCCCCCTTTTCTTCCCTCGTGTTCCTCCCCACAACCCCCAATCCCGCCCCCCCCTATTCCCCCATGATCCCCCCCACACCCCCCACTCCCCTCCCCCCTCCACTCATGCTCCCCCCCCTGCCATCCCAGCTGGCGGTGACTCTGCCTGCTCGCCTGCGCACCTCGCCCTGGAGATTGCTCTACTCCACTGCCAGGGATGGCATCAGGTGATTATTCAGGTGGCGCCAGGTGACTATAACAAATGGTATCTGGTGTTCATGTAGTCAGCTTCAGGTGTTTACAGCAGAGGCGACCAGATGGGCCCTCGTACCTGCATGGGTGTTTCACAGCAGAGGTGTTTGCCTGCATGAGATTATTTACCCTCTGTGGTCAACCCCTCGGAGCCTCTTCACTCACTCATGCCACTCTTCTCACTGCTGTCACTTGGTCCTTGTTTGCTGCATGCCTCCATGCCCCCATGCCCCATGGTGAATGTATGGCTGTGGTGAATACGTGGCCGTGGCGCTTCTGTGTCGCATTGTACACACGCTGCAGTATGGCAACTCTCTTTCGGAAGATCAAGGGCAAGGGCGCCTGTCTCCTTGTTGTGCGCGATTCACATAAATATGTGAGTGGAGAAACCACCCCTGTGTCGTGCATACACTGTCGTGCCTACGCTGTCGTGCGTATGCTGTCGTGTGTACGCTGTCGTGCATACGATGTCATGCATACGCTGTCGTGCATACGCTGTGGTGCGTACGCTGTCGGGCGTACGCTGTCGTGCGTACGCTGTCGTGCATACGCTGTCGTCCGTACGCTGTCGTCCGTACGCTGTCGTGCATACGATGTCATGCATACGCTGTCGTGCATACGCTGTCGTGCATACGCTGTCATGCATACGCTGTCATGCATACGCTGTCATGCATACGCTGTCATGCATACACTTTTCTGTCTTTTACCCCGTGTCTGCGTACAGCCTCCCACGAGCACACCCGTCCCGTTCTTCCTCTCACGTCACTGGTAGTTGTGCCCATCCTTTAACCCTGTCTCTGTCCTTGATGGCGACAGCTCCTCATCCACTGCCATGTGCTGCGTGCGTGTGTCCATGTGTGCACGCATGTGTGCATGTATTCGTGTGTGCATGTATTCGTGTGTGCACGGGAGCAGGTGTTTGGGTGCTTCACCAATGAGGAATGGCGTCCCATGGATCGGTACTACGGCAATGGGGAGTGCTTCGTCTTCCAGGTACCCACTCCGTCCCTTCTCCTCCATCTGATTGCCTTGCAATGGACACCTTACCTTTCCACATCCGTCCGCCCACCTGCTCCCTAATGCTCTGCTCTTTCAAACGCCACAGCTTTTGTTCCAAGTGCTTTCTGCCAGCTCCACTGTGCTATCGCACTCTCCTCCCCCACCCTCTCCGCCGCTTCTCCCCTCCCCTCCTTCTCTCACCCTCTTAGGTGCAGCCGGCATGTGTGGATCGGTGGGCCCGCACCAACACTTCCCATCCCCCCCAACCCAACCCCCCCCCCTCCTCTCCATCTCCTCTGCCGCCTCCCCCCCACCCTCTCTCCCCCCCCGGCAGGTGCAGCCGGAGTGTGTGGCGTACCGGTGGGCGCGCACCAACAGCTACTTCATGCTCTCCAGCAACGCCATGCTCGCTGCTGGCGGCGGGTGAGCCTCAAGGGGGGATTAGCCTGGGGGAGGTGAGCCTGGAGGGGAGTGATTGGCGTGCCTTGTGGTTGCCCCCGTTGGGTGCTAGATAGGAGATGATGCTCCCTCTTGAATTCGCTTTGCTTTTACTGTTCCCAACGCACCCTATATTCTTTTGGGATTAGGCCACCCTCACCATACTCCATCCCTGTGTCAGCTGTGCCTCTGCATTCTCATGTGCACCTTTCTGTTCACCCGCTCTATGCCCTGAACCATGAGCAGCAACCACCACAGCCTGCTGCTGTATGCTGACCTGCTCACGGGCGCCAGTGCGCCCTGTGACACCTTCGGCAGCTCCATCCTTGCCAGGTACGCCATGTGTGCTTCCCCGCACCACACCTCGCATCATACGTGCACACTGCCATGCACCCCACCCTGCCTTCCACCGCTCGTGATGCATGTAGGCCGTGCCTCGCCTTGCCCTCTGCCACCACGCCCCACACACTGCTGCAGTTATCCTCTCTGACCTCGTCCCTCGCATGTCCTGCCTCCCGTGCCCTCCCTCTCGTGTCCCCCATTCCTTCCCACGTTGCGCTCTCTCCTCGCCTCCCTGCCCTTACCCAGCTCTGAGGAATTTGAAGTGGCCCAGGTTGAGGTGTGGGGCTTCAAGTGAGCATCAAGCTTCAAACAACACTAGCCATTGCAAAGAATCTAGCACCTTCAATTCTCAACGCATGGCGTTGGCATTGTGTTTGATGCAGCTTCCCCTGCATCTCAAGTTTTTGGGGACTCAATTTGTTTGGGCATCTTGCTGCCCTAGTAGAGCAGCCAAGTGTTGCGTATTTATGTCATCCCATTTCCTACTGGATGGATATACGACGGCGGCTCAAAGAAAATTAGCAATGTTGAAGTATGTCAAGGTGATGGATATCCAACGTAATTTGGAAGCCTTATTGTATACATCAATTGTTTGCATGGGATTGGGCTCTGTTTTTTGTGCAAAAGCGAGCTACCATTGCAATCACCACAGCATACCCGATATGAAGCTACGTGGCATGCAGATCTCCTTCTGCACCAGTTCCTCCGCAAATTCGGAACGTCGTCGTTCGGAATTGCACCGGGGGGGCGCGAATTGTTTTAGCTGGCAGCGAGGAGCATGCAGGGAGCCACGAATGACATCCAATTCCCCTTATTCCTTCGCCCATTTCTACAGCCGCCCGAACAGTCTATCCTGTCTGCGCCCTCTTCGCCTTGCTCTTGCCGCCGTGCTCGCTCGAATGGCCTCACGGCCCACTCGCGCTGCAATGCACTTGCGATTGCGATTGCAGCGCGGGTGGGACTCTCCCGCCTCTAGATTTGCCGCTCTCTGCGAGTCTTGTCCGCATTCCTTGCACCTCTCGATCCGTCTTCGCCCCTCCCTCTCTCCGCTCTACCCTGTCTCTGCGATCTCCCGTTGCCCCGCTTCTCGATACACATCAATTTCCAGCAATAAGCTTCCTCAAACCCTCTCCCGGCGCCACACGCCATGCCGCTCTCGCGCGCTCCCCTTCTTATCTCCCTCCCCTCCGATCGGATCTCTTACCCGTCCGATCTCCTCCCGCCTTTTCCTCCTCATCCGCCGTCATCCCGGTTACCGCTCTCCTCGTTACTCGCTGAGAGCTTTCATTGGCCGGCGATGGCGGATCTGATTCCCCCGTTAGCGTGGCTGCACATAACGGTGGGCGCGGTGGGCGGGCTCATCATGACCTACACCTTCATGATGCGCAAGCTCAAAGAGGGGCTGCTTATATCGGAGTCCTTCGCGGCGCTGGTGGTGGGCGTGCTGCTCGGCCCGCACTGCCATCAGCGTGCTCGACCCCCGCGGCGCGCTGGGCGAGGCCACGGATCTAGCGGTGCTCCGCGAGGTGCGTTGATGGTGCGAGGCGCATAACGATGCCCTTTTCAAGTGCATCGCAGCTGCCGCTATTATCCCTCGCAGGCCGCATTGCCCTCTCCCGCCCTCCCTTGTGCCTCCATCCCAGCCAGCTCTCCCGTCTCGTGCCCATTCCGTTCCCCCCGCTTCCCCCGCTTCCCCCGCTTCCCCCGCTTCCCCCGCACTCCCCCACTCCCTCCCTCTTCCCGCAGCTCTCCCGCATCGTGCTGGCAGTGCAGCTGGTGTCAGCGGGCCTAGGGCTGCCGCTGAGGTACGTGGAGCGCCAGTGGCGGTCGCTGGCGGTGCTGCTGGGCCCCACCATGCTCGCCACGTGGGCCATCGCCTTTGCCATCGCGCTCTGGCTGCTGCCGCACGCGGGCGCGTCGTGGCAGCTGTGCCTGCTGGTGGCCGCGTGCCTCACGCCCACCGACCCCGTCCTCGCGTCGACCATCCTGCAGGGCCGCTTCGCTGAGCTGTGAGTCGGGGGAGGCTGGAAACGGGTGCGTGGGTGGGGTGCGGTGGAGTGTGGTAGCAAATGTGCCTGCCTCACTATGTGTCTGTCTCTAATCCGTGCCTCGCACGTTCTCTTTCCTCTCCTTTCTCCCCCCTCCCCCCTCGCAGGCGGAGAGCGCAGGACGCTCTCTCTCCGCCGCACTCTGTCCATGCCTCTCCTCACTCCCTCTGTGCCCCACTCCATGCGCCGCGCCCCTCGCAGCCACCTACCAGCGCCGCTGCGCTGCATGCTCTGTCCCCACCTCTCACTCCCTCTGTGCCCACCTCTCACTCCCTCTGTGCCCACCTCTCACTCCCTCTGTGCCCACCTCTCACTCCCTCTGTGCCCACCTCTCACTCCCTCTGTGCCCACCTCTCACTCCCTCTGTGCCCACCTCCATGCGCCTCTCACAGCCACCTGCCAGCGCCGCTGCGCTTCATGCTGCAGGCGGAGAGCGGCGCCAACGACGGCATGGCGCTACCGTACGTCATGCTGCCCATCACGCTCATCCTGCAGCCCTCTCTGCCCCACGCCCTCACGCACTGGCTCGCTGTTGGCTGTGCCTACCAGGTGGGGTTAGGTGTCAGGTAGGGGTTCACTGCTGTAAGGTGGGGTTCAGGTGTCAGGTAGGGCTTACCTGGTGCCAGGTGTGTTGCAGATTCGTCCGAATGGTAAACCTAACTGATGCATCATCGTCGCCCATCCCTGGCCTGCACGAAAACACCCCATGCACTTCTCACCATGCCTTTCCAACACCCACTTGCACCGCACTGCACCTCCCCCCAGGTGGGAGTGGCCATAGCAGCGGGCATGGTGTATGGGCTGGTGGCACGTGGGCTACTCTATGTGGGCGACAAGTACGGGCTCATCGACGAGCCCTCCTTCCTCGCCCACATCATTGGGCTCGCTCTCGGTGCCCTGGGACTCGTGAGAGCCATCGGTGGGTGCACGTGAATTGGGGAGTTGCTGGTGTGTGAATGGTGCATTTGTCAGTGGGTGAGCCAATCTCTCCCCACCTTCCGTCCTCTTCCTGCTTACCCTTTCCCCTCTTGCTTCACCATTGCCTCACCTCTACCTCACACCCACTCCCTGCACCTCCCCTCCCCTCCCTCACTCCACCTCAGGAGCCAGCGGCGTACTAGCTGTCTTTGTGGCGACCATAGCCTTCTCCAGCCGCGAGCCGACAGCGGAAGAGGGGCGGTACGACGCGATCAACGGGCTGGAGATCATCGCCACGGTCTCCTACTTCACCTACCTGGGCGCCGTGCTGCCCTTCCCCGCGTGGCGCGCCATCGGCATCCCGCGCCTCCTGCTCTTCGCCCTCCTCGTGCTGCTGCTGCGCCGCCTGCCCGTGCTCCTTGCCCTCGCGCCATGGCTTCCGGATTTGCACAGACAGACGCTGTCCAAGCGCGCGCTGTACTGCCAGGCAGGGTTTGCGGGGTTCTTTGGGCCGATAGGGGTGGGTGCAGTGCTGTACGCCACGCAGGCGTACGAGGAGCTGGATGGGGATGCCACGGCCGCGCATGTGGTGCTGTTTGTGGTGGTGGCGTCCGTAGTGGTGCACGGGGTCACTGCCGCCCCGCTGTCCCGCCTGCTGTCCTCGTGTATAAAGAAGGCGGAGGACGAGCACAGGCTGAAGCTGCGGCAGCAACAGCAGCAGCTGGCATTTGGTGAGCTGCCATCTGTGGCGTCGTCACCCGCAAGGGATTCATGTGAATGCTGAATGGCATGATAGTCCATGCTGTTCATGTTTCCAAGCAGGAAATAAATATAATATTGCTATAAATAATTACAGCAATAAATAACAGCAAAAATATCAGATGATGAGACAAAGTGGGCACGGCTGGCTAACACCATGACCCAAGGGAGCTCCCAGCTGCCTGCTGGAAGGGCAAGGGCTGCCCACATGCCCGCATGCGTGCATGGGCGAGCAGGGCAGGGCAGCAGCAAAACATGGTTGTGCAGCAAAGCAATGAGGCACCCGTACCAACAACAGGGTGTGGGCAGGATGCATGGGGTGTGCAGGGTACTGCGGAGAAGGGCCCCTTGGGATGGCGACTGGAGTGGGGCCATGGAGCAGAGCGGATGGCAGGAGGCAGCTGCACAGGGAGGAGCAGTGCACGGGGTGGTGGCGGCGGCAACCGGTGGTGGAAGGAGCCATGGCTGCAGAGAGCAGCCTGCAGCTCGTAGGCAACAATTGCCTTGGTGGGGCGGGCAGTCGAGTGAATGGTAGGGAGGCAGAGGGGGGACCATGGCAGCTGGTGTCAGCTGCATGGCAGCAAGGCTAGAGTGAATGCTCAAGGCTGCTGGGCACACACTTGTTTCTTGCTTTGGCCAGCAGGGCGCGGTGGTTTGGCTGCATGGGCAGCAAAAGGCGGGGCGCAGTGCAGCGCCAGGAGAGCTGGATGCTGGTCTTGAGCAGTTGCGAAGTTAACTCCATTGAGTCCTGCAGCTACGGCAGCAGCAGGCAGTGCTCACTGCGGCAACAGGCAGCGGGCGTTGAGGCGGCGGAGCAGCACGAGGTGCGGCGCCGTGCCGTGGGCACGCCCGCAGCGCAGGCAGAAGTGGCTGGCCTCGTTGGGGCACGGGCGGCGGCCGCGGCCGAAGTGGCAGGCGCCGGTCTGGTAAAACTGGCGGCACCCGCCATACTCCTCTGGCGCGTCCATCAGCGCCGCGTCCGCTGGGGGCAGCCCGCGGCGCGCCTCCGCCTTGAGGTCGTGCTGCAGGGCCGCTATGGCGAAGTCCTCCAGGTGCACCAACTGGTGGGGGAGGGGGGGAGGAATGAGAGGGGAGAGGAAGATGAAGGACAAGTGAGGAGCGGATGAAGGGGCGACGCAACAAGATTGTGGATGGGAGTGCGAGCAGGAGGTGCAGGAGGTGCAGGAGGTGCAGGAGGTGCAGGAGGTGCAGGAGGTGCAGGAGGTGCAGGAGGTGCAGGAGCATACAGAGAACCCAAGGACACGGCGGGGCATGAGGGCGCCATGGCACGTACGTCCACGGCGTGCGCGGCCTTCACCATGCGCCGCAGCTGCGTCGCCTCCGCGGCCTGCCGCACCACCACGCACTGCGTCCCCTCCAGCTCGCGCCGCAGCCGCGCGGCCTGCCCCGCCTGCTGCACCGCCACGTCCCCCGCGCCCGCCAGCTCCCCGCGCAGGCACGCCACCTCCGCCGCGAGCTGCAGGTGCGCGTCCCCCGCGGAGTCCAGCTCCCGCCGCAGGCGCACCACCTGCCGCGCCTGCTCCCCGCACGCGCGCTGCATCTGCGCCATCTCCATCTGCGCCATCGCCGCCGCCTGCTGCGCTTCCGCCGCAGCGGCTTCCGCCCGCCGCACGGCCCGCTGCAGCCGCTCCACCTCCCCCGCGTGCGTCGCTTGCGCCAAACCCGACGCCCCCTGCTCCTCCGCCGTGCCACGATCTGCAGCAGAGAGCGCATCCGGACTCACTTCTCCGCCTTTCGTCATCCCCGCGCTTGCCTTTCCGCCTGCAGCCTCCGCGGTTCCACCAGGCTCGTCCTTTCCGCCCTCTGCGGGGGCCGATGGCGTAGGCGAAACGTACCAAGGGTTGTCGGCGGGAAGCGAGTCGTGCGACAGATCAGCCGTCGCATTGCTTGCGACTGGCGACGAAACGGACGATACGAACGACGCGGGCGACGACGGGCTGGAGCCCGACGACGCTGGATTCATCGCCTTCCCCGCGGGATACGGAATCATGCTCGCGCTGCGGCGACCGGTGCCGCCGTCGCTGACCGCTGAACACGGCGCAGGCGGCGCACAATGGGGGGCGGAAAGCGCGGCGGAAGCAAGGGTGCGGAGAGAGCCCGCGGAGGCGGCGTGCGGAAGAGAAGGGCGGGCGGGAGGATCAGGCGAGGATTGAGAGCGGAGGGAAAGGGAGAGGGCGGAGAGGGAGGTGTCGAGGGCGAGCGAGGGGAAGGCGAAGGCGGACGACGTGAAGGGCGCGGACGGCGCGGACGGCGCGTTTGGCGGAAGCACCGACTTCCCGGGGAGGGCTTGGCCTTGCGCGTGGTGCGGGAGAGAGGGGGAGAATGCGCGGTCGGGCAGATGGGGGGAGGGCAGATGTGAAGAGGGCGCGGAAGAGAGTGCGGAGAACGCGGAGGAGAGGTGGGAGGGCAGTGGCGCGGGTGGATGCGCGATAGTGTGTTGCCACGACCCCATGTCTTGTGCGACGCTGTCGCACGAGGCGGCGCTATGCCACGTGTCGAGCGGATAGGGCACCTCCGCATGCAGCGGGGGTCGCGCGAGGTACCTCTCCCAGGGCGGCATGGCGGCGGCCGGTCGGGCGGCGGGGAAGGCGGAGTGAGAGGCGCGAGGCGAGTGACGGTTGAGGAGTCAGGAGGTGTGGAGGACGAGGAGAGCGAGGGACACGCGGCAGCGTGAAAAAAGAAAGAGGAAGAGATGGGTGGAGACTTTTTGAGTCGACTCGAAGGAGAGAGAGATGGGTGGAGGAGAAAGAGATGGTGGAGGAGGGCAAATTCGGTGGGCCGGATACAAAGCTTACGACGAGACACTCCGAGGCTGGTCAGGAATGTCACTCATTTAGTTTCTGTCAGTCTTTACATGCACACCTGATCTGGGCTTCCCTTCCCTCCCTTCCCTTCCCCTCCCTATCGCCTGGCAAGAGAGCAGGGAGCGTCCTGCAGCCTGCTGCTGCGGGCAGTGGATGTGGCATGGACTCCTCAATCACCCTGCTTCACTCACAGCCAATCGCAGCGGACACTCCGTTGTGGGAGAAAGCGGTTTGCATGGTGGGTGGGAGCGAGTGAGGATTCAGCTAGTAGTGAGTGGTGAGCGATTTGATCAGGTGAGATACAGTTAGTAGATGAGGGTTCGTTCGTGTGGATGAGGAGCGAGCTGCGAGGGGCAGTCATGGATGTGGCCTGAGCTGCCCATGCCTTGGGCGGGCGGGAAGCAGGCGGAGCGAAGGGGTGGGGGGGGGGTGGGGGGGAAAGCAACCACGAGTGCAGGGAGGTCCTCTGAACAACCCCCCCTGACACCCGTGGCAGGCGCTCTGCGACAGTGTTGCGAAATTCTAGCAGGATGTTGGGCATTTTCGCCTAAGGTGCTACACGCTGCTGGTGATTCGCGAAAGCGACGAGCCAATCCCTTGCCTGGACAGAACTGGTGGCTCACGGCGTGAAAAGATTGACTTCGTGTGTGCACCCCCATTCGCCTCCAACGTGGAGCCACACTGTCGCACGACATCCAGAAGCTGCGACCAATTCATGGTCGTCGCGACGTGTTTTCTCGCCGTACAGTCGCACGACCATGAAATTCACCTCTCGACGACAACTCTTCGCATCGTTACGGACTCCACCAGGAAAAAAGTGGGTGGCGAAAATCTTCGCCAAACTTCTCGGAGCAAAAGCTGGATCACGCGGAGCGCGGGGTTCAGGTGTGTGCTAAAGAGCAGAGCGTTGAGAGCAGTGCGCTGATTGGTGGATCGGAAAAGTGCGGATAACGACCCACCAACTGAGCTTGCTTGGTCACCACAGATTCAAACTCGCTGCGGTGGCGAGCGAATGCCCATCCAACAAACTCGAGCTCGTCCGTCCCGTCAGCATCATCACCAGGCCTTTCCATTCCACTCTGCATGACGCAGTACTACCAAGGCCTTGATCGGTAAGCCGCGATTCCAGAATGCGGAATGAGGAATCCGCTGCGAGCTTTCCCTATTCCGTGCGTTGACTCGCTAGGTTAGGTAGTGCGAGAAGCTGGGCTGGTTTATGTGCGAAATTGCGTGATGTAACTGACGCGTCTGAGCTGGCGAATTACCAAACTTGCCCGCCACGAACTTGCCCGCCACGAACTTGCTCACGAAAAACGAAAGGGAGGGGGGAAACAGGGCTTCAGATTGTGCATCCGGGGCCCTGCATCTGGCTTGATATCTAAATGCGACCCTGAAAATTGTTTTCTTGGCGGTCAGACACAGGCTGGTATTCGGTATTCGACGTTTCCTGTTTCCGAAATAAGGGCATTAGTCATTGCGTCTGGATTGCCCCACTCTTCACTATTCCCGAATTCGCATCGACTGGCTGTTGGCACGATTTCGCCCGAGTCAGCAGCTAGGCGCCCTTTCCTCATTCCGTATTCCAGCCTTCCTTATTCTGGTGATCGGTACACACCTCTATTCTAGGAGGTTTGGTGTGATTAAAAAATATTGGTTGGCTTTAAGCCTATTCCGAGCCAGCCCTGAGAAATTGCTCGACACCATCCGTGTTCCAGAATACGGCCAACCAATCGGGCTCCAAGTCATTGTTTCTGGATGGGAAAGTTCATCCGCGCTCAGTATTAGGGTCCCCGCTATTACGTACGGTCAGTGGAGCACTATAAACCATCAGAATGAGTGAGTTCGTCACACAGCTAGTCAGTCGGGTTCCACGTTTTGTCAATGACTGCTGGTAAACATTTCTACGAATAGTCAGTGGATGTAACCCCCACCCATTTTGGGCAGATTTCTCGCTCGCGGCAGCCCAACAACCAAACGACTATAATAATTGCGGGGGGCGAGATTTTTTTCGCGCCAGCCTGGCGCCGCACATTTCGCCCTCACTCCAACCCTCGGTACTGTACATTTCGCCCTCACTCCAATGCTTGGTACTGTACATTTTGCCCTCACTCCAATGCTTGGTACTGTACATTTCGCCCTCTCCTGTCTCCAAATGTACAATACCAAGCATTGTAGTGAGGGCGAAATGTACAGTGCCAAGCGTAGGAGCGAGTGCAAAATGTACAGTACCCAGGGTTGGAGTGAGGGCGAAATGTGCAGCGCCAGGCTGGCACGAAAAAAATCTCGCCCCCCGCAATTATTATAGTCGTTTGGTTGTTGGGCTGCTGCGAGCGGTAAATCTGCCCAAAATGGGCGGGGGTTACGTCCACTGACCATTCATAGAAATGTTTACCAGCAGTCACTGACTAAACGTGGAACCTGAATGACTAGCTGTGTGACGAACTCACTCATTCTGATGGTTTATTGCGTTCCACTGACCGTACATGATAGTGGTCGCTCGCGCGGCGTGTTATCGGGTGGTATTCAGAGTGACGGGCGCTGCCAGTACCAGCTCCAGACCGGTCCTCGCCGCGGCCTCGTGTGCGGTAAGATCGGCCATACCCCCGCTCGTTGCTTTCGTCGCCTAGACGACCTGTTTCGTCTCCGCTTCGGCCCGTCGCCTGACCTCCCCGACTGGCACAGTCTGATCCGTCGTCGTGTTCAGATCTTTGATATGGACATGGATGAGATTAGCTCTGCTTTGTATGCGCCATATGTTGATGACTCTAGTGTGACTGGTTCCTATTACCATGTGTTGCCTAGCGTAGGTGTGCCCAGTGTGCCTAGTTCAGGCTCCCCTGTTGCGTCAGGCGTAGGATCCACTGTCTTGTTTAGCCTAGGGTCCTCCCTCGCTCTTCCGACCTTTGTCGCCGCTGCCGCGCTCTCCCTCACCCTGGACTCCGGCGCTTCCCGGTGTTTCTTTCGCGACTCCACGACGCTTACGCCGCTTGCCGCTCCTGCTGCAGTTGCTCTTGCACACCCTTCCTCCGGCACTGTAGTTGCCCGTAGCTTCACTACTCTCCCCTGTCTGGCGGATCCCTCGGGCTCCCTTACAGGCCTGCACATCCCCTCATTCTCTAGGAACCTAGTTGGTGTCGGCTGCCTCCAGGAACTTGGCGTCACTATACGTTCCCTGGGCACGAGCGGTACGCTGTCTGTACTATGGCCGCCACTGGTGCCCCCCTCACCACGTTCCCCCGGGACCCGGTGACTGGCCTGTTCACACTGGACACCGCTTCCCCCACGGTTGGGACGCCTCCCTAGGTACCTGTGTCTTCCTAGGTTGCTGCGGCGTGCTTGTGCCGGTCGCTTACTTACCCGTCACTTCTGTGGCACCACCGTCTAGGTCACCCCGCCCTCACCCGTCTCCGTCACATGTCCCAGCACCGTCTTGTCCTAGGCCTCCCTGAGTCGTTCCCTACGCTCCCCTCCTCACCCGCGCCTCCGTGCATGACCTATGGCGAGGGCCGGCTCCGCCATGCCCCTCACTCCTCCTCTTTCCCCCCTACCTCCGCACCGCTGCAGACCATGCACATGGACGTCTGGGGCCCCACCCCCGTCCATGGGCCGCGTCGCGGGTGCTATTTCCTAGTGCTTGTCGACGACTACACCCGCTACACCACCGTCTTTCCCCTGGAGCGGAAGCCCGACGTGCCTGACGTTCTTCTCCTGTGGCTTGTCTCTGCGCGTGTTCGCCGAGGTCTCCCTGTCTTGCGTCTTCACTCTGATCATGGTGGCGAGTTTGCCTCTGGCTGCCTTGGTCGCTTGTGTCGTGCGGAGGGCATCACCCAGACGTTTACCCTGCCGGACTCCCCGAAGTAGAATGGGGTCGCTGAGCGACGCATCGGTTTGGTCATGGAGGTTGCTCGTACCTCCATGACCCTCCTCTGGACCAGGTCCCCTGGTGACGCGTCTGCGTTCCACGTCTGGGGCTGCCTTGCTCACGTTCGTGCCTCTGGCACGGACAAGCTCACTGTCCGCACTAACCCCTGTGTCTTCCTAGGTTTCCCCCTCGACTCGTCGGACTGGCAGTTCTACCACATGCCTTCTGACCGATTCTTTCACTCTCATGATGTCACTTTTGACGAGTCCGTCTCCTTCTACCACCGCTTTCCCCACCATGGTCCCCCGATCACTCCCCCCCAGTTCCTGGTCCCCCCCCCTCCCCCGGTCGACCCTGTCTTCCCCCCTCCCCGCCTGCCTCGTCTGGTGTGTCCCACGTCACCCCCCTCCCGTCGGTTGTCCGTGCTGAGGAGTCCGCTCACTCTCGCGGCTCGGCGGAGTCTCTTCCCCTGCTTGTCCCTGCCCCGGTCTCACCTCCCCTGTTGCTGCCGCTGCTGTCCCCGCCGCAGCCGCAGCCGCCGTCGTCACCGCCGCTGGGGTTCGTACGTTCTGGGGGTGCTGGGGAGCGGGCTGGTGCTGGTTCTAAAGCGGGCTCTGGGGGTGCTGGCGTGGGGCTTCTCGGAGGGAGCCGTGTTGTTTCTGGAGGTTCTGGTGTTGGAGTCAGGCAGTAGTCGCAGCTGTCGCTGACGGAGTCCGCTCTTCGCTTCCTCGGTCTCCTTTCCCTTGACCGCCCGTCGCTGCCTCCCCTGCTGCCACCACCTTCTCCACTGCCAGTCCACGCCCCCCCGTTTCCTCCCCCAGACTCCTCTCCGGCTTGTTTCCCTCCCCATTCTCCTCATGTGTCTCCTCCCCTCTCTCTTGACCTGACTCCTCCGTCTCTCGTCTGGTCTCGTCGTCCGTCTCGTGCTCGTCCTACCTCCTCCGTTCCGCGTTCTCACCCTATGTTGCTTCGCTCTCACGCGCCCTGTGTTCCTCCTCTCCTCCCGTCGTCGCTTGCTTTGGCCCCGCCTCCGTTCTCGGACATCCTCTGTGTTGCACGTCCCCTTGTTCCTCGTGTCCTTGCCTCTCTCGTTACCGAACCGTCCGTTCTTGTCTCGAATCTATCGTCTCTTGTCACTCCTGTCGCTGACTTCGCCGCTACCCGCCGCCTGGACTACGCCACCGCTCTGGTCTCTGACCCTGCCTGCCCTCTGACCGTCGGGGGTGTGGCTGCTCTTGGCAGTGACGTCCTAGAGGACAGGCAATTCGAGCTCGTTTTCCTGTCTGAGGCCGCTCCCCATCTCTGTTCCATGCTACTAGTCACTTAGGGTGACCCAGATGCCATCGACATCCCGACCCCTCGCACCTACGCTGAGGCCACCTCGGGACCCTGGGCCTCCCAGTGGATAGCTGGCATGGAGCAGGAGATGGCATCTTGGACATCCACTGGTACCTTCGTCGACGCAGTTCCGCCACCTGGGGTGAACGTAGTTGATGGCCGGTGGCTCTTCAAGGTGAAGCGCCCTCCTGGAGAGCCGCCTGTCTTCAAGGCGCGCTACGTTGCTCGAGGCTTCGGTTTGCGTGAGGGGGTGGACTTCTTTCAGACCTTCGACCCGATCCCGAAGATGACCACTCTTCGGGCACTGCTACACGTAGCAGCACAGCGCTCGGCTTCTCCACAGCTTTTCTCTAGGGCAGTCTATACGAGCAGGTCTACCTGCGCCGCCCCCGGGGCTCCTCCGGTACTTTCCTCCCTGGCACCGAGTGGCTCCTTCGGCGCCCCGTCTATGGCTTGCGACAGGCGCCCTGTGAGTGGCACGACATGCTGCGTGCTATACTTGCTGACTTGCAGTTCTTCCCTTCGTCCGCAGACCCCTCGCTCTTTGTCCGTTCCGGCCAGACTCCGTTCTACATCCTTGTCTACGTAGATGATCTCGTCTTTGCTATTGCAGACAGAGACGCACTGGCCGTCGTGAGGGCCGAGCTGCTGAGGAGACACACGTGCACTGACCTAGGAGAGCTGCGCTGCTACCTTGGCTTGCAGATCTCCATGGACAGAGCAGCGCGCACCATCACTCTCTCACAGTCACACTTGGTGCACCAGGTCCTTCAGAGGTTCGGCCTTCAGTTCTTTTCCGCACAGCCCACCCCTCTGTCAGTAGACCACAGACTCTCTGCCCCAGTCCCTGAGGAGGGTGAAGAGCCTAGTGGACCTTACGCAGAGCTGGTGGGTTGCCTCATGTACCTGATGACTTGCACTCGTCCAGATCTCGCATACCCTCTCAGCATCCTCGCTCGCTTTGTGGCCCTTGGCAGACACCGACCACAGCACTGGTCGGCAACTAAGAGGGTTTTGCGTTATCCAGCAAGTACATCGGGCATGGGGCTAGTGCTAGGAGGACGGAGACCAGTGGTCCTTACCGGGCACACAGACGCTTCTTGGGCAGACGATGCCGAGACTCTCAGGTCCTTACACGGCTACTCCTTTAGCCTTGGTGCAGGTGCCATCTCGTGGAGGTCCAGCCGTTCCTCATCTGTTGCCCAGTCTAGCTGTGAGGCTGAGATCTACGCCGGTGCCATGGCGGCTTAGGAGCTTCACTGGCTGACCTTCTTGCTCACCGACTTGGATGAGCGGCCTAGCTCTACCCCGGTTTTGTATGCTGACAACATGGTCATGATCCTCCAGTGTCAGGAGCCACGACTTGAGGGCAGAGCGAAGCACATCCAGCTGCGGTACTTCCTCCTGCGCGAGCTGCAGCAGCGTCGACAGGCTCGTGTAGTACACTTGCCCTCAGGTTCCAACACAGCTGATATCTTTACTAAGGCGCTTGCGCCTAAAGATCATCAGCGGCAATGTGTACAGCTAGGTCTCGTTCCTGTAGCCCCTCACTTGCTAGGACCTTGATTGTGTACAGACCTTTATATATATTACCCTGACTGGCCTTGTGGCTTCTTCCCTGTGGCTGGACTAGTAGTGCCACCCTGGTCTTGCTCTTGCCTTGTCCGTACTTGTTTGACTGGTCTTTAGACCCCTGCCTCAGAGGCTAGACTAGTAGTGCCACCCTGAGCTATTTCTCTCTCATCAGGCACTGCCCCTATCTAGTCTAGGGGGTGTGTGAAACATATATTGTATGTTTCTGTAAACTTTATAGGGTTGTGCCTTAAGGAGTACAACCCATTAGGTTATATTCCCTTGTATGTCTTGTTCTGGACATTCTTTTACCTGAACATTTACATCATTCTAGTCCAACAAATACAAACAAGAATAGCTTTTTATGCCTAAGGTGTTTAAGTAGGCTAAGTAGCTAGGAAGGTAGCCATGAAAAGGACGAGAGGTTTAGCTAGGGGGCAGAATTGTCGAGAGAAAAGAGAGGCACTAAGAAAGAGAAGGAGATACAAAAAGGGGGGGGGGGGGGGGGTGTCCCCTCTACAGTAGGATTCAGCAATGTAGCACACCTACCAAGCCTAATCAAATAATTATATAAGTATATAATTCGACATAAGGGTGGATGGGTGGGAAGAAAGGCCTTTTGAAAATTCGAAATGAAAATGTGGTTGTGTTGAAGTATACTCGACAGAGTCTACTTATGCATTCCGGATATAACATTTAGACTGTACTAGTAGCACGATACCTCTTATGGAAGGACGCGCGTGATGACGTCAGCAGTAGCGAGTCAATGCGTGAAAAGTAGGTTCGCGCGTTTACTCACCCGAAGGGTCACGCCACTCTCAGTCACACGAACAATCACTAGTCATGTCACGCGAATAGTCGCGATACACTACGAACATGTACATTCCGAGTAGGTACTTCCTTGACTAAAATATGTATGTATTACTCAATTGTTGAAGCTTGCTTAGGTCCTCTTAAAAAGGCAGCGTGCTTTATTTCATCCGGGAAACATACATGGTTCTCGTCCAACAACGAACTACACACACATGAGGGTGGGTGGGGCCGTGGGTGAGGCCGAATGGCCTTATGTCCCTCTTTTGTAGGCAAAAGAGGGTGAGTAGCGCTTTGACGCTGCCTTTGTTGCATTGGCCCTCACTACACTTTCACAATACACATTCTTTGAAAGTGTTGCACACTTTAAAAAAATTACATATATTATTATCATTGTCATTTCTGACATTTCACCCCAGGTGGGGGAACTGCGTCGACGTAGGTGCCGGTGGATCTCCAAGATGCCATCTCCTGCTCCATGGCAATCCACTGAGAGGCCCAGAGTCCCGAGACCGCCTCAGCGTAAGTGCGAGGGGTCGGGATGTCGAAAGCGTTGGGGTCACCCTCAGGGACTAGAAGCATGGAACAGAGATGGAGAGCAGCCTCGGATAGGAAAGCAAGCTCGTACTGCCGAGGGCAGGAGTATCCCCGACAGACGGAGGACAGGCAGGGTTAGAGACCAGAGCAGTGGCGTAGTCAAGGCGGCGGGTAGAGGCAAAGTCAATGACCGCAACAACAAAGGCGTCAAGGCTCGAAACCGGAACAGACGGGTCGGTAACGAGAGAGGCAAGGACCCGAGGAACAAGAGGACGAGCGGCACGCAGGTAGTCAGACAGAGGGGGGGGAGCAACGACAAGGGAGGACAGAGGGGGCGACGGGAGAAGGGGAGGACGAGACGCGTGGGAACGAAGCAACATAGGGTGAGAGCGCGAGACAGGGGATACAGGTCGAGCACGGGAGGGACGGCGAGACCAGACGTGAGACGGAGGAGTCGGGTCAGGGGACAGAGGAGGGGACATAAGAGGGGAACGAGGGGGGAAACGGGCCGGAGAAGAGTCCGGAGGAAGGAACACAGGGCCGTAGACAGGAGGAGGAGGAGGCATAGGCACGGGGTCAGGGGATGGAAGGCCGAGCAGGCGAAGATCGGACACCGGTGGGGACTGCTGCAGCGGCGGTGTGACACCGACACCGGGACCGCAAGCTGCTTGGCGGCTACCTCCAGAACACTCCACGCCAGCACCCCCAGAAGGAACACCCCCAGAGCTCAGAACCCCTCGAGCACCGGTACCACCGTTAGGCCCGCCGGGACAAGCCACGACAGGAGTCCCATGACTAGTACCCACCCCAACTCCAGCACCCCTAGAGGCAACGAACTGCTGCGGCGACGGCTGCGGCGGCGGCGGCGGCGGTGACGACAGCTGCGACAGCGGTGGCGACGTCGGCTGCGGAGGTGGCGGAGGAGACACCTGAGAAGGGGCATGCGGCGAGGACTTCGCCGCAGGACCACTAGAGTCAGCAGACTCCTCAACCGGGACAACCGACGTAAGTGGGGTGACGTGGGACACACCAGAGGGGGCAGGACGGGGAGGGGGAGGAGGAGGGGCGGCGACGATCGGGGAAGGGGTGACCAGGAACAGGGGGGGGGTAACCGGGGAACCTTGGTGGGGGAAGCGGTGGAAGAAGGAGACGGACTCGTCAAAGGTGACGTTACGGGAGTGAAAGAACCGGTGAGACGGTGGGTGGTTGAAGTGCCAGTCAGACGTCAAGGGGGAAGGGTGCGGGCAGTGAGCTTGTCCGTGCCAGAAACACGAACGTGAGCAAGGCAGCCCCAGTCGTGGAATGCAGATGCGTCACCAGGTGACCGAGACCAGAGGAGGGTCGGCGAAACCTGAGGCTGCTGGGGGTGCGGCCACAGGTTAAGCTGGTGAGCGTCGTAACGAACGGCGAACGGCCACAGAAAATGGGGTGCCCCAGCATGGATCATGGAGGTGCGAGCCACCTCCATGACCAAACCAATGCGTCGCTGAGCGACCCCATTCTATTGCGGGGAGTTCGGCAAGGTGAACATCTGGGTGATGCCCTCCGCACGACAGAAACGACCAAGGACACCAGAGGCAAACTCGCCATCACGGTTGGAGTGGAGACGCAAGACAGGGAGACCGCGGTGGACACGCACAGAGACAAGCCATGGGATAAGAATGGCAGGCAGGCACGTCGGCCTTCCGCTCCAGGGGGAACACAGTGGTGTAGCGTGTGAAGTCGTCGACAAGCACTAGGAAGTAGCGCTCTCGACGCGGCCCATGGACGGGGGCGGGGCCCCAGACGTGCATGTGCAGAGTCTGTAGCGGTGCTGCAGTAGGGGGAAATGAGGAGTAGTGAGGGGCACGGCGGAGCCAGCCCTCGGCACAGGGCGTGCAAGGTGGGGCTGGGGAGGAGGGAAACTCGGGGAACGACCCGGGGAGGCCTAGGATGAGACCGTGCTGTGACATGTGACGCAGACGCGGGAGCGCAGGGTGACCTAGGCGGTGGTGCCAGAGAAGAGTCGGGTGAGTGAGAGACTGACAGGAGCAGGCAGTAGTAACCGGGGGAGATGCAGTCACCTGAGGGGGGGTCCCAGCTGGGGGGGTCACCGTGTCCAGTGTGAAAAGACCGGACACCGGGTCCCATGGGAACGTGGACAGGGGGGCACCAGTGGCGGCCTTGGTACAGACATCGTACCGCTCGTGTCCAGGGAACGTCGTGGTGACGCCAAGGTCCTGAAGGCAACCGACACCAGCTAGGTTCCCGGCGAACGAGGGGATGTGCAGTCCTGTGAGCGAGCCCGAAGGAAACGCCGGGCAGGGGAGGGTGGTGGAACTGCGGGCGACTACTGGGGCGGAGGAGGGGTCAGCAAGAGAGACTGCGGCAGGGACAGGAAGCGGTGTCAACGTGGTGGAGTTGAGGAAGAAAATCCGGGAAGCGCCAGAGTCGAGGGTGAAGGAGAGCGCGGCAGTGGCGGCCGGAGGCGAAGCAGAGACGGAAGCACCAAAGCTAAGCAAAGTAGGGGATCCTACGCCTGATGCAACAAGGGAGTCTAAGCAAGGCACACCTACACTAGGCAATAAGGGGTAATAAGACGGAAGGACACTAGAGTCATCAGCATACATCACATGCAGAGCAGTAACAATCTCATCTATATCCATATCAAAAATCTGAACCCTATGACGAAGCAAACTGTGCCAGTCTGGGAGCTCGGGCGACAGGCCGAAACGCTGACGAAACAGGTCGTCCAGGTGACGAAAACAGCGGACGGAGGTGTGACCGATCTTACCGCAAACGAAGCCACGGCGAGGACCGGTCTGGAGCAGGTACTGACAGCGCGTGTCACCCGAACCACCACCCGGCAGCCCACCACGCGCACCACCACCCGGCAGCCCACCTCGCGCACCACCACTACGTCCAGCACTACCACCAGCGCCAGGCCACCCATGCAGGAGACCACTCGCCCGTCTCTGCTGCGGCTGCTGCGACTGCTGCGGCTGCTGCGGCTCACGCGAGTCCGGCTGCAACGCCGGCGGCTGCTGAGACGGCTGCTCGGCTGCACCTGGCAGGGTCCCCTCGTCCGCACCACCACCAGGAGACCCAGCTCCAGCACCACCTATACCTGCACCCCCACCCCCGCCGCCACGCCCAGCCTTGGGGCGGCGACCCTTCCCCGTACGGACCTGTGCTGCAGCGGCAGTCTCAGCCACAGCAACAGAACCGTCAGAGAAGGTGCACTTAGCGGGGGCGCAACCCTGAAAGATAGGGACCGGCACAATACCGCTGGTCTGAGCGATAGAGCGGTGGCGGGCCTCTATGGCAGACAGGGTGTCAACTAAGTCAGTGAGGGTGAGGTCTGCGGGGTGGACGCTAAGGAAGTGGTCACGGGCAGTGGCAAGACGGTCAGGGAGGCAGGTGGCTAGCAGGTAGAGAGTAGAGGTGAGGGGTGAATGATGGGCTAGAAGCTGTGTGGGAGTGCAGGCAGCATGCCAGGTCTCGTCTATAGTGCGCAGGTGAGCGGCCAGGTCGACGACAGTGGGGAACGACGCAAGGTCAGAGAAGAGCATGGGGAGGATCAGATGACCGACCGAGGTAGCAGGCGGGGTGGAATAGTGCTGGACAACAGCATATAGGAAAGCCTGGGCAGTGGTGATAGACTTGAAGCAAGATCGCTCGGACAGGGGGAGGGCATTGCTAATAGCCAGCTATGCGACAGCGTCACGGGGCAGCCAGACAGAGCGAGCAAGGGCAGCGGCCGCAGCGGACTCACGCTCAGCGGACGAGGGATCAGTAGACAGTGCAGCGGGGGGGTCAGGGCAGGGGAGAGTACCGTCAAGATGGACAGACAGAGAGTGGCCATCCTGCCGCTGACCAGTCAGGTGGCGACGGAGGTCAGCAAGCCACACATCAAACTCAATCGGCTGGGCCTCAGCGTCAAAGCGAAGCACCTCCGCCATCAGTGACAATAGAGGGCAGTGGAGAGCAGTATAGTGCGGCGCAGTGCGGTACAGTGCGGTGCAGTGCGGTGTATTGCGGTACAGTGCGGTGCAAGGCGATCTAGTACGGTACCGGGGGGGTTCGCAGGGCAGTGCTGATCGGGAAGAACGGGCCGAACCCGAGGCGGCGGCGGGCTGGCGACGACGCGAATGCAGGAGCCGCCCGGCTGACGGCAGACGCGAGGGGCCATCAAACGGCGGCAACAGGGGCCGGCGAGGAGCTGGCGCGATGGCGAATAGGGCCAGCCACGACGGCAAGGAGACACGGCCGCGACGGCGGCTACGGGCGGCCGCGACGGCAGGAGTGACCGTGAGGCGGCTGGAGATGGCAGCGACAGCAGCTAGGGGCGGCCGCGACTGTGAGGGGGCGGCTGTGAGACGGCTAGGGGCGGCCGTGGGACGGCAGGAAACGGGCGCGACGGCCGGGGGGGGGGGGAGCAGCTAGGGACGAGCGCGACGGCTAGGGGGCCGGCTAGGGACGGGCGCGATGGCCAAGGGTCTGGCTAGGGGCGGACGCGACGGCCAGGGGGCCGGCTAGGGACGGGCGCGACGGCCAGGGGGCCGGCTAGGGGCGGACGCGACGGCCAAGGGGCCGGCTAGGGGCAGACGCGACGGCCAGGGGGCCGGCTAGGGACGAGCGCGACGGCTAGGGGGCCGGCTAGGGACAAGCGCGATGGCCAGGGGGCCTGCTAGGGACGAGCGCGACTACCAGGGGGCCGGCTAGGGACGGACGCGACGGCCAGGGGGCTGGCTAGGGGCGGATGCGACGGCCAGGGGGTCGGCTAGGGACAGGCGCGACGGCCAAGGGGCCGGCTAGGGGCGGACGCGACGGCCATGGGGCCGGCTAGGGACGAGCGCGACGGCCAGGGGGCAAGCTAGGGGCGGACGCGACGGCCAGGGGGCTGGCTAGGGGCGGACGCGACGGCCAGGGGGCCGACTAGGGGCGGACGCGACGGCCAGGGGGCCGGCTAGGGGCGGACGCGACGGCCAGGGGGCTGGCTAGGGACGAGCGCGACGGCCAGGAGGGCCGGCTAGGAGCGGGGCACGATGGTGGCTAGGTTCTAGGGGGCGGAAGCGTGGGCGGGCTAGGGGGGAACCTAACCTACTATGATACCATATCAGAAAGAATAATTGTACTAGAATGTGTGAGTACAAGGGTATATAGACTAGGGTGCTGTACCCTCTAAGGCACAATCCAGTATAGTCTACAGTAACGACCTAAGTTACATTTGACAGTCTGGCCTCTTTACGCCGGACACTGCTTCCCCCTCGGCTAGACCGTCCCTCCCGGGTCCTGCATCTACCCAGGTCGCCGCTGCGTGCTCGTGTCGGTCCCTCACTCACCCGTCGCTTTCTGTGGCACCGCCGCCTAGGGCACCCCGCACTCCCGCGTATGCGTCACATGTCCTAGCACGGTCTCGTCCTAGGTCTCCCTGCGTTGCTTCCTGCCCTCCCTCCCTCGCCTGCGCCGCCATGCACGCCTTGCGTTGAGGGCCGGCTGCGCCGTGCTCCTCTGTCACTGGATCAAATTACTCGAGGAAAGGTTGCACTATCGATCAGTACAAGGCGCTTTTATACTTCCAAGGTACATCAGGTAACCAGGTTTATCCTATCTTAAGGGGATAGACCCTTCTAGAAGATAGAATCACCCTGCGTATAGCCACGCGAGGCTATTGGCTTTAAGGGATTACGGCAGGATTACGCCAGATAGCGCACCAGTACATCCTAAGCCTGGTCGGTGATATAATTATAATAGCAGGATAAACTAAAGGTTAATGGAAAAATGGAGAATAGGAAACCAAATGAGATGAGATAAAAAGAGAAATGAAAGAGAAAGGAAATAAGAAAAGGGACAAGTGGTGTAACGGGGTCGTACTCTCACATCCTCACTCCTCCTCGTTTCATCCTGCCACCGCACCCCTACAGACCCTACGCCTGGACGTCTGGGGCCCAACCCCCATCCCCAGACCACGTTGCGAGCGCTACTTTCTAGTGCTCGTGGAGGACTACATGCGCTACACCACGGTGCTTCCTTTGGAGCGGAAGGACGACGTGCCTGACGTTCTTATCCCGTGGGTCGTGGCTGCCCGCCTCCACCGAGGTCTCCCTGTGTTGTGTCTCCACTCCGACCGTGGCGGCGAGTCCGCCTCGGGTCGGCTTGGACAGTTATGTCGTGCGGAGGGCATCACCCAGTCGTACTCCCTACTGGACTCCCCGCAGCAGAATGGGGTCGCTGAGCGACGCATCGGCTTGGTCATGGAGGTGGCGCGTACCTCCATGATTCATGCCGGTGCACCCCATTTTCTGTGGCCATTCGCCGTTCGCTACGTTGCTCACCAGCTTAACCTCTGGCCGCGCTCTCAACGTCCTCAGGTTCCCTGGTGACGCGTCCGCGTTCCACGTCTGGGGCTGCCTCGCTCACGCCCGTGCCTCCGGCACGGACAAGCTCACTGCCCGCACTGTCCCCTGTGTCTTCCTCAGTTTCCCCCTAGACTTCTCTGATCGGGGTGAAGTGTGGCAACTCCCGCAGTGCTTGGCGCTTGTCGATGCCTGCCACAGACGGGAAAAGAGGTCGGGGGAGTGGCGTAAGGTTATGGTAGAGACAATCAACTGAGAAATAGGGACAATACATGTGCAACAGTCTCAGTTGTACAATGGTACATGGCGGTGGGTTTAATAGTAAGGAGTTCACCTGGAAGGATCTCGTTCCTCTGCTCCGCGTCGTACAGCCCCACCAAAGAGTGGAACCACTCCAAGCACTGCACCCTCCTCGCTTGCCGATCTTGACATTCCCGTCTGTGGCAGGCATCGTTTCAAAAGCTGTACTGGCTCAAAAGCTTTGTTTCCACTAGGCATCAAGGACGAGGCTGGCAAAGCAGCCAATCAACGAGTGCTGCAGGCCTCGTCCTTGCTGCCTCCAATCAGTGGGAGGCAGCGGAGGTTTGTTTTGGCGGGAGGGCGCGAGAGTCGAGAATGAACTTCTTGGATTTCGAGGTTTCAACATATTTTTTTCCGTTCAGACACATTCGGGTTGACCACCAGCTCGTTTCCCCCACTCGCCCTCACGTTTACGCACGCAACTATGCACGGCAAATTCCGTTGTTCCCTGTCGAAATACGAATTCTAGGTGGCGGGGGGTGTTCAATTGTTTTCAAGCCCAAAAGTAGGGGTGGTAACTAGATCCAGTTTAATTAAACACCCATACCCGCTCAAGCCACCCATGGGAGCTTAATTCCGGCGGGCACTGTATCCGGGAGAATACGGTACATCAAAGTGGTGCTCTTTCAATCACAAAGTTGGCCTCAGCCCAATAGACATCAGGCCACGAAACAACTCAACAAGGCAGGAAACTCGTGGCAAAACAGTTTCAAAGTAGAGATGCACACAATGCTTCTCTTTCACAGCTTCCTTATTTCCTAGTGCAATGCTGAGGTCATTTCCTAGCGCCGTAGTAGAGCTCGAGGTAGTCAAGCGCGGGTCTGTTCCACGTCCAGTCCTGCTCCATCACCCGCCTGGCCAACCCGTTCCACCACTCCCGCCCGTCGTACCACCCGGATATGGCTCTGCATAGAAGCAAAGGACGCACCAAGCGGGGGAGGGGAATGAGAGCGGGGGGGAGGGGGGAGAGAGTTATGTTGGAGATGGTATGGTGCATGTTATGCAGGCATGCCATGCCCCATCAAACCCAGCAAGCACAAAGTCCAATCAATGCCACACCTGTCAAGAGCACAGTCCAGACGGCGACGCACCTGTCGAGCGCATAGTCGAGGCCGGCAGCATCGGCGCCCTCGAAGGAGAAGCCGTTGACCTCCTTGCTGTGCGCCCTCGCCCGGTCGTGGTCGTTGTCCACGTCAAACACCGTGTCGTTCAGCCCTGCCATGGAAGGAGAGGGGGAGGGGGGGGGAGGGGTGGGGAGATGAAGTTTTGTGAGGCGTGGTGAACATGGTTGTTCACATCCAGCAGTGTTGTTGATGCCTTTAGGATGCATGCTGGAAAAGAGAGTAGTTGTACGACTGACCTCCTGTCTTCCTGACGACGGGCACGGCGCCGTAGCGCATGGCAATGAGCTGCGTGAGGCCGCACGGCTCAAACATGGACGGCACCAGGATCATGTCGCACCCAGCGTAGATCTGCATGCACCACACGCAGTGCCCGGTAAGGGAGGGCATGGGGATGAGGTGGGGGGGTATGGCCATGAGATTTGAGAGAGTGAGTATGGGGGTGCGGGTGCAGATGGGATGGCATGTGGGAGAACAGGCAGCAGGACTGGTTCGATGGGGTCGACAGGAAGGAAGATTGTGACATGGGATAAAAGATACGTGAGCGCATGCTGGCCACAAGGGTGAGTGCATACGAGGTGGGAGAGCGGCTCGTCGTAGGAGAGGCAGAGGCGCTGCATGTTGTTGTGCGAGTTGTTGAGCTGCCCCGCCAGGTGCTCAAACTCGCTGTGCACACGCGGGTCGGGCGCCGACCCCAGCAGCACCACCTACGCACAGGGAAGCAGACACACGCATGAGCATCAGACGCACATGGTCGAGGTGCCACACATCAGCTCAGGTGCTGAGAGCACAGCATATGTGTCACACGCCCCTGCCCTGCACACTGTCCATCCAGCATTCCTCCGTCTCTCCTTTCTCCCATTTCCCTCTCCCCCCTCCCGCCCGTGCAGACCTTCTCTAGACAATCTCATCTGTTTCTCCAACCTTCCCTCCCTTCGTCCCTCACCTGCCCGCCGCGGTCCAGTGTGCGCCAGATGGCGTGTTTGATGAGGTGGATGCCCTTCTGCGCGGTGAGCCTGGTCACGATGCCCACCACGGGCCGGTCATCAAACCGCAGGTTCAGCCGCCGCCGCAGCTCGTCCCGCGCCGCGCGCTTGCCCTCCACCACCTCCTCCGCGGAGTACCGCATCTGGGAATCAAGCATCAGGAGGTGACGCGGAGGGCGGGCACAGCGTGAGTTCTCGTGCTCGGGAATGGGGAGCGCCCGTACAAGGCACAAATATTCCGGAGCGAGGGGAAAGAGTACTGACTGGGATGAAGGGGTCGGTCATTGGGTCCCAGATGTCCGGGTCGATGCCGTTGAGAATGCCGTGGAACTTGCCCCGGTGCGCTGCCACCGCACCGTGGCCCCCTATCTCCCACGCGTACGTGGGCGACACCTGCACCCCAGGGATGGCGAGGGGGGTGTGGGGATGGGGATGGAGGGGGGGAGAGGGTTGGAAGGAAGAGAGTGGGCAAGTAAGAGAGATAGGAAAAATAAGAGGACGTAGAGGGGCATAATAACACAGGAAGACTGACAGCAGGATTCGAGAGCAGTCAGCGAAAGCGGTGCTTTGAAGAAAGCCAACATGCCATGCCATTATGCCCTTAGCAGCAGCAGCAGCACTCACAGTGGTGGCCATGTTGCAGGCGGCCATGGCGCGGCCGATGAGCGCCTGGCCGAACTCGAGGTTGTGGATGGTGAAGACGGTGCGCGCGTTGCCCAGCCCGTACTGCTTGTAGCTCTCCGCGTGCAGCCACGCCGCCGGCGCTGACGACCAGTCGTGGCAGTGGATGATGTCCTGCCAGGAGGGGGAGGGAAGGGAGATGGGGAAAGATGGGGGGAGGAGGAAGGGGTGTGTGGGGGGGGGAGGGAGAGGGCGGGTAGACTTTAGTGCTGAAGTAGGGTGGATGGGAGGATTGGCAAGCAAAGAGGGTTGGAGGGTAGATGTTAAGTGGCCGAGAGGGAGCAGCAATGGGGCAGGGGCGGGGCCGTATGCACGTCATGATTGCACGTCATGATTGCACGTCATGATTGCATGTCATGATTGCATGTCATGATTGCATGTCATGATTGCATGTCATGATTGCATGTCATGATTGCATGTCATCATTGCATGTCATGATTGCACGTCATGATCGCGCGTCATGATTGCCCGTCATGATCGCACGTCACCACACGGATTAGGGCTGTGATGAGGACAGCAGGCACAGCATTTCAAGAGCCACCTGCCTGTGTGCACGAGACGAGCACTCACCGGCTGGCGGCCTGTCTGCACAAGGAACTCCAGAGCAGCATTGCAGAAGGTGCCAAAGCGCGCACCGTCGTCCTTGCGTCCGTAGATGCACCCCACCCAGAATATGCTGGGGAAGAAATGGGGGGTGTAATCCGGGGATGAGGGATGGCGAGAAGGCGAGCGCTGAGAGGGGGTCGAGACAGTAAGGAGTAGCTGCAAATAACCAACACTGGGTTGCAAGGTGCCAGTGATGGCAGTGGAGAAGGAACGACGCTCCCGTCACTGCTGGATGCCCATCCGTCCCCATCCCATCCCCCCCCCCTCACCCGTTCTCGGGCTCGAGGAAGTGCACGCCGATGCCCTCCACGTAGCCGAACCACATGCGCCAGTTGGTGCCGCCCCATGCGAACGACCCGCGGTCCTGCATGTCCTGGATCTGCAGGGGGGGTGGCAGGGGGGAGATGGAGGGAGGGAGAGAGTGAGAGGGGGGAATAGTTGGGATGACAGGGGGGATGACAGGGGGGATGACAGGGGGGATGACAGGGGGGATGACAGGGGGGATGACAGGGGGGATGGGGAGAGATGGAGACGCTGCAGGGTGAAGCAGGCAGTAGCGCCTCACATTGCTGTATTTGAGCACGTCGCATTTGGGCAGCAGCACCACCTCCACTGTGCGGCCCAGCTCTATAATGTTGACATGTAAGTATATGGTGCATCGCGTGCCGCACAGGTATGTTTCACATTGTCGTAAATCGGGAGCACCACCTCCACCTTGTGGCCCAGCTCTATGGTGATGGCATGCGAATGTATGCTGGTGCATCACGTGCGGCACAGCCTTGTCTCACATTGTCGTATTTGAGGACGTCGTACTTGGGCAGCACCACCTCCACCTTGTGGCCCAGCTCCAGGATGGCTCGCGACAGCGACGTCACCACGTCGCCCAGCCCGCCCACCTGCACACGTGCATGGGCAGCAGAATGGGCATCAGGCAAAGCAGGAGGAGGAGGAGCAGGGAGCAAAGAAGAACGGCATGTGTGGGCGAGGAAAGGCTTATGAGTCGGCGGTGCAAGGGGGGGGGGGGTGGTGGTCAGGGGGAGAACGACAGGAGGAGCACCTGACCTTGGCAATGGGCGCCATCTCGAGGGCGATGTGAGTGATGTAGAGCGGGGGCTCCTTGGCCGTGCTGTTGGTGATGGGCACGTGGTAGTCCAGCCCGCCGCGGTTGTCGTAGGACGCGACGTTGGGGTCGCTGCTGTCCATGAAGACGAGGTCCATGATGAACGCGTCGATGGGCACCGTCACTGGCCAACATGGGGGCACGGGCACGGGAATGAGGGGGGAATGCAGTGGGGCGACCACAACAGTGGACAGCAGGCGTGTGAAGTCGCGGCTGTCCACGAGTACCAGGTCCAAGGCAGCACGAGGGAGGCAGGGGGCACGGGCATTGAAAGAGGGGTGGCGCGTGACTCAAAACTTTGCTGAAATGGCTGCTGCTGTGCACCTTCACCAGGACCGTGATGTATGTGTCAATGGGGGGCGTCACTGCGCGTTGCCAGGAATAGATAGTGGGCATGGGGGGTTGTGCGCTCCACCATGAGCCCGTGAGTGAAGACGAGGCAGAAGAAGTGCATTCCCCCTCAACACACCACACAGAGCACACAGAGCATCACGAAGCCACCACCTGCCACTCACCCTCGCCCACGAGGTGCGTGCCGTTGGCGGCCGGCTGCATGTGCACGGGCAGGAAGCACCCGGTGCGGTGCGTCCAGCGGTTGAACGACCCCCGCATCCACACGTTCTGCCGGCCGTGCAGCACGGTGTTGCTGGGGTTGTAGAAGACGCGCACCGTCTCGCCCGCACGCGGCTCGGCAGGCTCGGTGAAGAAGACGTGCGCCTGCGACTGCAGGAACGCCTCCTTGGTGCGCCGCTTCATGGCCGCCTTCAGCTCCCCACGTCGCACCGCCTGGCAGTGGGGGATGGGAGGAAGAGGGGGGTGCAAGAGGAAGTGCGGACTCGTGGGGAGAGCTTCCTAGCAATGGGCTCAAGTGGTGCAGGAGGGCGCTGTGATTCAGCCCAGCTTGCCATGGCTGTGTGCAGTGTACAGCGTGGACGGGGGAGGAGGGGGGGGGGAGAGGGGGCGGGGTGGTTATGGAGGCGTCTGACAGTGCGAGTGCACGAGTGAGTGAGGGCTAGTGAGGGCATGCGGCTATACCAATGGAGATACATTTTCATTCCTTCGCTTATCCTCAATTTCTTTGCACGAGCCGACTGTGTGTCAATCCGCATTCCCTTCGTTACAATCCTAGACTTCAGCATTGGCCATGCCGGTGAGACAATACCATCACCCCTCCCCCCATCCCTGCCCCCATGTGCTCACCTCCTTGGCCTCGCGCTCCTCCCTCTCGATGCGCTCTTTCTCCAGCCGGGCCAGCACCGTCTCCTCCAGCGCGTCGAAGTACCGCCGCGCCTCCTCGTCGCTCGCCACGCTCGCCGCGAAGTCCTTGCGCCCGTTGTTGTCGTACGCGCGCGCCCCGCCCACCGGTCCGTCCGCCATCACCCAGTTCAGCACCACCGCGTCGGGGGGGAGCGTCACTGGCGCCCACGGGGAGAGGGAGGCGAGACGACAGGTGGGGGGGCCGGGAGATGGACAACGAGGGTGGGAGGCGGGGGTGGGGGGAGGGGGGGATAAGTAGAGCGGTAGGGGAACGTGTGGAGAGGACGCACTGCTCACTAGGGAAAGGGCCGCGGTAGGAGGGGGCATAGAGGGAGGGGGCACAGGGAGGGAGCACAGTGGGAGGGGGCACGTGGGAGGGGCGAGAGTGGGAGGGGGCAGCAGCACGCACATTGTATGGACCACCAGTCGCCATGGTCCTTGTTGTCTGCCTTCAGCTCGCCCGTGGCGGACAGCCCGTCCTGCCACCCGTTGATCCCGCCATGCACCCACACCGCGCCACTCCCCGCCAGCGGTCGCCCCGCCCTGTTATACAGCAGCCGCACCACGCGCTCTCCCCCCCCCGCCCCCCCCACCTCCTCCACGCGCCACACGCCCTCCAGACTCGTGCCACACGTGCGCCGCATCTCCCCCAGCCTGTTCCGCGCCTCGTTCGCCATGTCGCGCGCCTTTTTCCGCTCCGCCTCCTGCTGCGCCTTCAGCTTCGCGGCCCTGCGCTCCTCCTCCGCGCGCCTCTCCCGCTCCGCCTCCTCCGCCGCCTCCCTCTCCGCCTCCTGCCGCTTGCGCTCGTTAAGCATGGTGTGGAACTCCTCCTCGCCCATGCCGCCGGTCACGGCGAAGTAGAAGTCGTGCCCGTCGTTGTTCTCGTACACGTTGTCGTTGCTGTGGAACACGAAGTCCGCCTGGTACGCCTCGGCCGGGACCTGGATGACGCACGTCCACCAGTCGTTGCCCACCTCGGTGGACGGCTTGAGCTCGGCCTTGAACGGCTGCCACTGCCAGTTGTTGAACGCGCCCACCACGTTCACGCCCGACTTGTCCTTCAGCACGCTGGCCGGGCGGTGGAAGAAGATTTCCACGGGCTTGCCAGGCTGCGCCTGCCCGGGGTAGAAGAACATCTTGGCGGCGATGAACTCGTGCTCCTCCTGCAGCTTCCGCAGCTGCTCCCGCCGCGGCAGCTCCACCATGCTCGCCGCTTCCGCGCGCGCCTTCGCCTCCGCCTCCGCCCGCTCCCTCGCCATGGCTTCCGCCCTCGCGCGCTCCTCCGCCGCCTCCCGTGCCCGCGCGGCGGCCTCTCGACTCGCCCTCGCTGCTGCTTCCCCGGCCGCCTTCGCCTCCGCCTCTTCGCGCGCGCGCGCTGCTGCGACTTCACGCGTCTCAGCCGCGGCTTCTTCCCGCGCCCGCGCCTGCGCCACCTCCCTTTCCGCCTTCTCCGCCGCCTGCACCGCTCTCAGCGCCTCCTCCTCCTTCTTCAGCGCCAACGCCTCGTCTCGCGCCCTTTCCGCGGCCGCCTTCCGCACCGCTGCTGCCGCCGCCTCCTCCTTCGCCTGAGTCGCCCTCTCCCCCACGGGCGTGCGCGTAGCCTGCCCCGGTGCCGCCTCCTCCGGTTCCGCCTTCCCCTGCAGCAACGCCGCGAGCCGTTGCCGCTCCTCCAGCGCCTTCTGCAGCTCCTCCCGCAGCTGCGCCAGCCTGCCCTCGTTCTCGCTCAGCGCCTTGCTCTTCCGCCTCCTGTCCCCGCCGGTTGCCCCTCCCGCCTGCTCGTCCGCGTCTTCGCCGGCCTTGGCCGGAGATGCGCCCTTCTTGCTCTTCTTGTCCTTAGCTCCGCTGCTGCTGCTGCTCGCGCGGGTGCGTCGGCGAATGGGGTCGGCTTTCTCAACAGCGCTGCCGTTGTCCTCGTCAGTAGCTGTCTCGCTAACAGCATCCTTGCGAGCCCTGGCCGAGCGGGTGGGCTTGGCGGTGGCTGCGGGGATGTCGTCCGTGGAGATGCTTGCGCCGTCGCGGCGGGGGGTGGGGCTGCTGCCGCACTGAACCGAAGGGAATCGAGCCACTCGAGACACAGCGGCTGGAAGACCATGGAAAGGGGAATGTTGAAGGTAAGGTTGGTTCTTTATACGTAGATTCGGAACAGAGAAATAAAACGACAGAAGAAGGGAATGGTGCTCAAGAAAACGGGTGAAAGCATTGCGAGACCTCGCGTAGACGCTCGGCATGCTCAAAACATGCTCAAACGAGAAGGGCAGAGAGGCGGAGTTGATGCGAGGAAGAGGAACAAGGAGCTGGATTTGAAGTGACCAACCTGGCGTCGATCGACTGGTGCGACATAGAAGGCTGCTGCTGGCCCATCCGACATTCGCCTGAACTTTACGAGGCCTGCGAGGCTGGAAACGGTTGATCCAGGTAAAAGGCTTTAATGGGTGAATTCGGGAACGGATGGCTTACAGGCAGTCGGGAATAACCAGCTTCTCCCCCAAAATGATAGATTGATTATTTTCCAGAAAATACAGCGGAGAAGGGAGGGGGAACCGAAACGTACGGTGCAGATGGACGATACTGCAACGGTGCATGAATTGCCCAGCGACGCCATTCCGACGGAGCTAGCCATCGGTCCAATGTCCGAGCACCAGAGCGCTAGAATATATTACACGCTTTTCAATAGCGCTATTACGCTTAGAGAGTCGGAAGATTCAGCACCTTCATGCTCAGTGCGCAGCCATGGACGAGCAACAGCAGACCTGAGGTAAGGTCTGCAGATGGATGCTGGTTTTGTGGTGAATGCGGGAAAATGGATGCTGGTTTTGTGGTGGGGTGGGTTGTGGGAGCACGCGGATGGGGGAGTAAGGGGGAGGGAAGGGGATAGGTGGTTTGGCTTGTGGCGAGCTAGCGCATACAGCCTCGAGCAAAGGTTTGGCAAGCAGAAGGCAGTGCTTTGTGGCACGTGGCACCACGTTATGCAAACCGCTCGATTGGCTCCCAACTAGGGTCATCCGATCTCAGCGCGTGAAGGAATGCCACATAAGCTGGCTCGGGAACAATCTTGGCTCCTAGTCACGTGAAAATGAGGGGCGGGTATGACAGCCTGGGAATTCTGCCCTCGGGATCTCACCGCGGCTGACTCAGGTGTGGTCAGGAAAACAGAAACATATCCAGCACAGCAACATTCGTCGGTGTCCATTGGTTGAGGTGGACAAACACCTCCGACTTCGCATGGGTTTAGCAATATTGACAGCCATGTATATACGTCCCACAGGAAGTATTTTGTGTAACTTTGCGAAGCTGTAACTATCGTCTTAGCAAACCTCGCTTGTTCGCCGAAAGGGAAGTTCCCATGTCATGCTTCCAAGTGCCGTGCCACGCAGGTGATTGGTCGCGGCATGTGCGGTGCGATGACCCTTTGCTGACACCGACTCCAGTCCCCCCTGCTGACCGCACTGCGCCAATCTTCCTTTGCGCACGCGCTTTCTCCCGCCCTCTGGCTCGTCTTCCACCTCTTATCGCCGCAGTGAAACAGCGCCCGCGCGGACCACCACTTCCGCCGGCCTCTTCCACTTCCCATCAGGGCCTGCTTTCTTCCTGTGGCAGTTTCTAGGTCCACTGCATCTATGCACCATTCATCCACGACTGCTTCAGCGGACTGCGTCATAGAGCATCTAAACTTGATGTATTCGCTGATGCTTGCGCTCGCATCTTTCGGCGAGATTTTTTCTACTAACCTTCGGTTCTATGGTGACCTTGCGGATTCCTACTCCGCTTCTGGTCTAGGTGCGATCATCACGTAGGCAGTTGTATCTCGGTCGCCGGTTCAGCAAACTTCACTGCACGTGGATCCGTTTGACGTATAAGTCGGATCTCGGTGAGAGCTGTGCGTCAGCCATGGGAGCGGGCGCGAGTCAACCCGCGAGTCAGCATCAGCGTCGGTCGCAGCCTGCCAGGCCGCCGCAGTACTACCCGCCCGTGCCCTACACCGTTCCCGCAGGCCCCGTTCCGCAACCTCCCTACGCCCACGCGCCGTACCCCTATGGATACGCGTACCACCCGCAGCCCGCTGGCGGAGTGGCTCCCTCCCCATGGTCGCAAAACCCGCAGTACCCGCATCCCGCGCCGCATCCGCACGCTGCCCCGTGGTACAACGGGTATCCCGGCCACGCGCCGCCGCCGTACCAGGTGCCCGTTCCGCCGATGATGGCGATGGCGCCTCCGCCGGTTGTGGCGGAGCCGCAGCAGGCGGTGACGATAAGGAACGAGGTGAACGTGAAGCGCAGCTCGCTGCGCCTGCAGCGCGATCCAAGCGATCCCACCAAGCACCTGGTCGCCTTCACCTTCGATGCCACCGTGAGCGGCAGGTGAGAACTACCAGGTTTCTAGTGATTCCTAATTTTCCCTCCCCGTCAGGTTGGAGTTTCGACTGCTTGGATTTTAGACTATTTCTGATTCGTCTTTCTCATGTCGCTCGGATTTTCTCGAATGCAATTTGCTTGTGAGCTGATGTAACTCGGCTTTCTTGCACCCCCCTCCCTCCCTCCCCCCCCTCCTCCGTGCAGTCTGAGCGTGTTCATCGCGGCGCAGGAGGGCGAGGGGTGCAGCTTCAGGGAGCTGTACCCGCACCTGCACACGGCACGGGTGTTCCGCTTCAGCAAGGGTCTGGGTCAGAAGTTCGTACAGGCGCCAGGCACGGGCGTCGACCTCGCGTGCATCCCGGAGGAGCACCTCCTTGGGGTTTCCCCCACCAACCCCGTCTACCCTCTCGTCATCCGCACCCGCGTCGAACCCAGAGGCTCGAAACCCCCCACAGTAGCATCTCCGGTTAGTAGCGCTAGCAGCGATGTCAGTAACCCTCAGTCCAGCGCGCGCGGCAACGCGTCTAGTGAGCCGTGCTCCTCCTCTGCCGCCTCGCCTCTTGCTTCCGGCGGCGTAGACCCGTGCGAATCTGACCCCGGCGCTCCGCTGTCCCGGGCGATACAGTCGCAGATGACCTACGCCGTTTTTGAGAAGGTTGCGGTGACGCGTACAGAGAAAGAGGACGGGGGGGAGGAAAATGGGAAAGGGAAGGGAAGGGGGGATTTGCCGGTGCTGTTCGCTGTGCGGCCTTTGAAGCAGAAGATATGGGTGGATGGCACGAGCTATGAGGTGCAGGTGGGTGCTGACCCGTCTAGTACAAGCTTCTCATCCATTGCATCCATATGTGCTCCCAGCTCTCTCATAATTGCATGTCGCCACCCCCCCGTCATTGCATGTCGCCACCCCCCCGTCATTGCATGTCGCCACCCCCCCGTCATTGCATGCCGCCACCCCCCCGTCATTGCATGTCGCCACCCCCCCGTCATTGCATGTCGCCACCCCCCCGTCATTGCATGCCGCCACAGTCTCATCATGACACTGTTGTAACCCTCTTAGTGGAACGTGTTACCACACGTCTGTGTCTGCTCCTCCCGCGGCGACGCCGCACCTACCTTACCATTGCATCACATTGTCATGCCAACCCCCTGTACTTTCATGCCAACCCCTCCGTGCTTCCTTTCATCATGCCTCGCTTATGTCCATCCGTACCATCGCATCGCCCTTCCTGCAGGAGATCTACGGAATAGAGCAGTGCGGGAGGGCCACCACAGGCAGGGGCAGGAAGGGCGAGCAGGCAGCGGGAGAGGGAGGGGAGGGGGGTAAGGGGGGTGGGGGGTCTGCATTGGAGGGCGAGGAGGAGGATGAGGATGAGGTGGCGGGCAAGGAGTGCGTGATATGCATGTCAGCGCCCAGAGACACCACCGTGCTGCCATGCCGCCACATGGTAGGGATAAACATTCTTGCTCTAGTGACCATACTCGCGCCACATTCACCACGCTCTATGCGCTTTGAAGGTTCATTTGATAAGTTCTTGAGCACTTATCAAACGTATGATTGCAACAGTTTTGCAATGCTTTGGTGTGCTTCCCTCATCGCCCCCTCACCCAACACCCCCCCCCCCCCTCCCCTCTCCTCTCCTCTCGCCTCCCCGGCAGTGCATGTGTGCGGACTGCGCCAAGGTGCTGCGCTACCAGACCAACAAGTGCCCCATCTGCCGCCAGCCCGTGCAATCATTGCTCGAAATCCGAGTGCCGCCCAGAATGCCCTCGCTGGACGGGCCTGAGCCAACCTCCCCTCGAGCAGAGGTACAGTCAGGGGCAGGAAGACAAGCACAGGCAACACCTCTTGGTGCCGTGCCTGCTGATCGTCCCCATCATGGGCCTGGAAATTCTGACCCCAGCAGCAGAGCCAGTCAGGTGGGAGGTTCTGCACCGCCGCATGGTGAAGTGAGTCGGGGGGTGAATTCAGAGGCGGGGAGGGGCATGGGTGCGAGGGGAGGTGGTGATGGAGCGGGGAGGAGTGGCGGTGCTGATGTGGCGGAGCTGGGTGAGCGGATGGATTCTCTCGTGCTGGGCACTGGTAGAGGCAGATGACATGCCAGGCCTTTTAGACAGCAGTTCGAGCTTTGTATGTAAATTCTGCATAATGCTAGCTCATGTGTTCCAATGCAAATTGTTACTATCTGTCACTAGTTAGGGTTTGTTAGAGAGGTGCTGCCTTCTGTCATCTTCAAATCGCTCGCCTGTCGGTGCTTAGTGCTTCTGAATTGACCCGCCCTCCGCCCAGTCTGCCCGTTGCGATGCACAGCGCCGCGAGTGATTGTTTATCGCCGCCACTTCCATCCCCATGCATCCCGCTGTGCTCTCAACTTCCTGCATCAATGAATCATAAGCTGCCCGAATCCTCCCCAAGCTCAAACTGCGCAGGCTGTCACGTCCACCCAAAGGCAGGAGGGACCACCCCACCCCACTCCACCCCACCCCACCTCACCCCACAACAGAGCTACAGAGCGAGCGACACCCGCGCAGGGGGAACATGTTTCGCTGGGCGCTGCAGCGACGAGGCGGTAAGACAAGTGCCCGCACCGCAGCACCTGCTTCCGCCTTGGTCTGTCACTCCGCCGTTCTTCCCTCACCTCACCTCACCGCTCCACCACCAACCTCCTTCCTCCTGTCTCCCCCTCGCCGCTCGCCTAAGCTCGAACCACATGTCGTTGTCGCTCAAGCCAGGAAGCCACTGACGGCATTGTGCGCCGTACTGTTCACGCTTCTGTTCGTACAGAAGTATGCTAGAGCTTCGCTGCGGCGCAATGCAGAAGAGCCCACCATGACAACAAGCCTCTCGTCTCGTCTCGTGTCGTCTCGTGTCGTGGCGTGTCCCCCTCACTCCCCATTCCTGCGCCATCCTCTGCTCCTCGCTCATGCCCAGACCATCACTAGATCATTGAGCCATGCCTGCCGTTGTGCGCCGTCGGATTAGCTGCGAAGCATTTAGTCTGTCGAATTCACGATAGTCACTCAGCGTGGCGCAAATCCACTAGGACTGCTTTGATTTATGTACAGCTCATCGAGCCTCTTTAGTTATAACCTTACGCCCAACGAGACCGCGGATTCGGCAGTATGCAGTCCGGTCGCCCCGTTCCATCCCATCCCGCGTGTCGACGTATCGCAGCGCGGAGACACACACACCCCATAGCACGCACGCCTTACCGAGATTCCCGTTCGCGCGTCAGAGTAGAGCAGCGCTCGCCTCTAGCTCGCCTTCTCCTGCCACTGATTCTGTCTCTAGTGGCCCTGCCGTGCGTGCCGGTAGCGGTAGCGCAGGCCAGGACAGATGCCTTCGCCAAGCTACCCGGGCAGCCGGCGGGCGCGCCCAAGTTCAACCAGTCGGCGGGGTACATAATGGTGGAGGGGCGCAAGGCGTACTTCTACTGGCTCATGGAGGCCATCGGCCAGCCCGAGTCGAAGCCGCTGCTGCTCTGGCTCAACGGCGGTGCGTCGCTGTTGTAGGAGCGTTATAGGACGCTCAACGGGGGTGCGTTGTAGGACCCCCGTTGTAGGACGCCCGTTGTAGGACGCCCGTTGTAGGGCGCCCGTTGTAGGGCGCTCCGTCAGTGCGTTAGAAGGATATGCATTCCTCGTGTAGGTTCTGCTCCGACCATGGCGTCGTTCCTCCAATTCCCGCATCGCCGTTGCGCAGCTTGGGACGCACCTCAGAAGTGGCCGCGTGTAGAGCCAGTCGTGCGCCTAGCTCCTCCCGCAGCGGCTCGTGCGCCCGTCCGTCCGTCCGTCCGTCCGTCCGTGCATGCGTGCATGCGTGCATGCGTGCATGTGTGCATGCGTGCATGTGTGCATGCGTGCATGCGTGCGCAGGGCATGTGGGCGCGTCACCTACGCGTCCCTCTCCATCGCCCTCCGCCGTGTCCCACGCATTCGCGCGCGCCTCTCCATCTCCCTTCCTCGCATCTCTCAATGCCCCCCATCCCCCCATCCCCCCATCCCCCCATCTCCCCATCCCCCCATCTCCCCATCTCCCCATCTCCCCATCTCCCCATCTCCCCATCTCCCCATCTCCCCATCTCCCCATCTCCCCATCTCCCCATCTCCCCGTGTCCGCCAGGCCCCGGGTGTTCGTCGGTGGGGTGCGGGCTGTTCGAGGAGGTGGGGCCGTGGCGCGTCGCGTCCAAGGCCGCCACGGCGCTCGTCTACAACCGATTCGCCTGGAACCGACGTCAGTCGCGCGCACACCGCACATCCCTTCCTTCACATCCCCCCCGCGCGCCCTCGCTCCGCCACACCCCGCCTTATACGCTGTCACAACCACTTGGTTCGTCCCCCACTCCCGCGACCGGGCTATCACCCTCTTCCCCCCCTCTTCCCCCCCCTCTCCCTCCTTGCCCCTCTCCGCCGTGCCGCCCGCCCGTGCAGTGGTGAACGTTGTGTTTCTCGAATCGCCCGTGGGGGTGGGGTACTCCTACTCCAATGACACGTCAGACTACACCACCGATGACGCACAGACAGGTGATGACACGTCAGTCTGTAAGACAGTGTTTGTGCATCGTAGCCTTCATCGCATCACGTCTAGTATCCCACACTCCCTCTCTTCTCCTCCCCCCTCTCCCCCACCCCACCCCCAGCGAAGGACAACCACGCGTTCCTGGTGGGCTTCCTGGCGCGCCACCCGCGATACGCGGGGCGGGAGTTCTACATCGCGGGGGAGAGCTACGCGGGTGAGGGGGGGGATGACTGGCCGGCTAGGAGGAGCATAGACTGTGGGAGTGGGGTGATGGTTGCAATAGGCGTGTGTTGCTTCCACTTCCTTTGCTGCTACCACGCCTGTCTATCCTCCCGCCATTTGCACCCCAGCCCAACAGATATGTCATGCTCCTCTCTTGCCCCTCCTCCCTCGTCGCATCTCCCCAGGCCACTACATTCCGCAGCTCGCCGCCCGAATAATCGAGCAGAATCAGATGGAGGGCGGCACTCGTGTCAACTTGGACTTGTCGGGCATCTTCCTGGGCAACCCCTTCGTGAACTACGCCCACGACACCAAGGCACGCCGCTGCCCCTCCCCCCCCTGCCGCCTCATAGCTTCCGTGGGCAGTGGGATGTGGTGGGGCATGGGACATGAAGCAAGCATGGGCATTGGTGGATTGGGGAGTGCGCGCTGCAGGGGGCGGGAGGAGCTGGGGATGCGTGAGGAGCTGGGGAGCTGGGGGCGCTGCACGAGGCACGAGGCATGAGGCACGAGGCACGAGGCACGAGGCAGCAGCCCACTGCAGCTGATGAATGGCCACCCGCGCGCCTGGCACTCCCGTCCCATGCTTCCAGTGGCGCCCACATGTCATGCATGCAAGGACTTGCAGCGATCCAATCTCATTGCTTCAGCATCCTCGCCCATGCATGTTGCCATGCCTCCCATGCATCACGCATCATCCCATCCATCCACCCCCCCGTGTGTGTGTGCGTGTGCGTGTGCATGTGCGTGTGCATGTGCATGTGCATGTGCGTGTGCATGTGCGTGTGCATGTGCGTGTGCATGTGCGTGTGCATGTGCGTGTGCATGTGCGTGTGCATGTGCGTGTGCATGTGCGTGTGCATGTGCGTGTGCGTGTGCATGTGCGTGTGCATGTGCATGTGCGTGTGCATGTGCGTGTGCATGCGCGCGCCACAGGGCCCCATCCAGTTCTTCTACGACCACGGCATGCTCAGCTCCGCGCTCTACAACGACGCCATCAATGTCTGCCCCGCCCGCCTGCCCGCTTTTCCCTCCACCGCTTTTCCCTCCACCGCTGTTCCCTCCACCGCTGCTCCTTTCCTCTCTGGAATGGTTTCTGCTCACCCACCGACCTCATCACAAGCGTCTTCCTTTGCCTTCCTCCCCTGCTGCTCCTCTCTCATTTCCCCAACCCTCGCTGTTGCACCACCGTCACTGTGTGCTTCTGTCTGCCCCCCATGCGCCCCCTCCCCCCGTGCGCCTGGCAGTGCGACTTCTCCTTTGGCTCGCCCGACCTGGAGTGCCGCGGCCACATCAACGCCGCCTTCTCGCCATGGGTATGCCGCATGCATGGGGTATGGGTATGCATGCCGCATGGGGTATGGTTATGCCGCATGGGGTATGGGTATGCCGCATGGGGTATGGGTATGCATGCTGCATGGGGTATGGGTATGCATGCTGTGGGGTATGGGTATGCATGCTGCATGGGGTATGGGTGTGCATGCTGCACGGGGTATGGGTATGCATGCTGCATGGGGTGTGGGTATGCATGCTGCATGGGGTATGGGTATCCATGCTGCATGGGGTATGGGTAAGCCGCACGGGGTATGGGTAAGCCGCACGGGGTATGGGTATGCCGCATGGGGTATGGGTATGCCGCACGGGGTATGGGTATGCCGCACGGGGTATGGGTATGCCACACGGGGTATGGGAGGTGCCACGTGGGTGCATCACATGTGATGTGCGGCTTAGCTATGGCGCACACGGCTTGGCCACGGCTCTTCATCTCTCTTTGCTACCTTCGCCCTCCCCACTCCCCGCGCTCCCCACATCTCTCGCATGCATTCGCTGACGTCTTGATTAGCTCGTGTGATCATGTGGGGTTCAGCATTCATCTTTCCTCCCCACGCCCCGTCCCTCTCTGCTGCCGTGCCCCGCGCGTGTGTCAACGCATGGCCATGGGTCCGTGTGTGTGGGCAGTACGACCCCATCGATCCCTACAGTGAGTGGCGCCTGCACCCTCTTCCCCCGGTGCCTCACGCCTTTCCCAGTTTCTCCTTCTGCGCTCGCCTCACCCACCTGCCCACCCACCTGCACACCCACCACCACGTTGCTCCCCACTGTCCGCGGGCCTTCTCTCCAACCATCCCCATCCAACAGCCACATTCCCCCCCTTCCCCTCTCTCTCTCTCCCCCCCAGACATCTACGCGCCCTTCTGTCTGGCGGACGTGTCGGCAGCACGCCTGTCTGCCTTTGTGCGCATGAACCCGCGCCTGCGCTTCTCCATGGCCGCTCAGCAGCAGGCAGCACAAGCGCTGCAGCAGCAGCAGCAGCAGCAGGGTGCCTTGGCTTATCCGGGTGATCCCTCCAGCGCTGCACCACAGGGTGCGCGGCTGAGCGGCAAGGCGGCGGACCCGCTGGACAGCGCAGCGTGCATGGACGCGTGGGTGCAGCGCTACCTGCGCTCGCCTGCCGTCTACAGGACCGTCAAGGCGCCCGCCGCTCGCGCCATGCAGTGGAGTGTGTGCACGTGAGGCAGGGGGGCCAGGGGGGACAGGAAGAGCAGGGGGGACAAGAAGGGCAGGGGGACAAGAAGAGCAGGGGGGACAGGAAGAGCAGGGGGACAGGGGGACAGGAAGGACAGGAAGGGCAGGGGGGACAGGAAGGGCAGGGGGGACAGGAAGGGCAGGGGGGACAGGAAGGGCAGGGGGGACAGGAAGGGCAGGGGGGACAGGAAGGGCAGGGGGGACAGGAAGGGCAGGGGGGACAGGAAGGGCAGGGGGGACAGGAAGGGCAGGGGGGACAGGAAGGGCAGGGGGGACAGGAAGGGCAGGGGGACAGGAAGGGCAGGGGGGACAGGAAGGGCAGGGGGACAGGAAGGGCAGGGGGGACAGGAAGGGCAGGGGGGACAGGAAGGGCAGGGGGGACAGGAAGGGCAGGGGGGACAGGAAGGGCAGGGGGGACAGGAAGGGCAGGGGGGACAGGAAGGGCAGGGGGGACAGGAAGGGCAGGGGGGACAGGAAGGGCAGGGGGACAGGAAGGGCAGGGGGGACAGGAAGGGCAGGGGGGACAGGAAGGGCAGGGGGGACAGGAAGGGCAGGGGGTAGGCTGGTGCTCAAGCCACGGTTGCACGCAGCCTGCCTCTCTTTACCGCCTTCGCCTCTGCTGCTCTCTGTACCCTCCATCTCTTCATCCCCCTCGTCTCCCCATCCCCCTCGGCTCACCATCCCCCTCAGGCCCCCATCCCCCCTCTCTCCCCCTCCCCCTGGCAGCAACGGCATAGACTACAGCAGCAACGACCAGGGCGCGGACATCATCCCCACCATCCAGGGGCTGCTGGCGCACCCCCTCCGCTTCTGGATCTTCTCGTACGCCCCCCGCCTCCCGCCCCCTGCCCCCCGCCTTATGTGCCCTTGTCTCTCCGCCCTTCTCCTTCGGTCCCTACCATCGTTGAACGTTTTGCTGGCAGTGATCCGTGCCGTAAACGCATGCGCCTCATCCAGCACTCACATCTTCGGGTCTGAAACCTCCCTTTTCTCGCTCCACCTGCCACATATCCCCCCAGCGGCGATGCGGACAGCGTGGTGCCGTTCACGGGCACGCGCGTGTGGATAGAGGCGCTGGGGCTGGCCGTGCTGCAGCCGCAGTACCCCTGGCTAGCGCCGTCGGGCCAGGTACGGCTGGGACAGGCCTGCTCTTGGGATGGGGGAATTGCAATTTGAATCGCGCACCAATGGTTACACCGCACGCTCAACCACATCACATGGTAAGCTGCAGTGCCCGAGCACCCTCCACTCCGCCTGCTTGCATTGGTGATGCCCGCTCTGCATCCATGTGTGCATGTGTGCATGTGTCCGTGTGTGCAGGTGGGCGGGTGGGCGACGCGGTACGAGGGGCTGACATGGGTGACGGTGAGGGGGGCGGGCCACCAGGTGCCCACCGGCAAGCCCGAGGAGGCGTTCGCACTCTTCCAGGCCTTCCTCAGCGGCCACGACCCGCCCTACACCGCCTCTGGCTGACCGCTCTGCGCCCGAGGTGGCACTGTGGTGTGGGAAAACTACCTGCTATGAGTTGCCTTGTAATGTATTTATTGAGTTATGTGTTTCCGGCTCACCAAGTGATGGTCGTGTTCAACAGAGAGCAGGTGAAGGAGCCATCTCATGCCATGGCCAGCTCATGTGGTTGGTGAGATGTCTGTGTCTGCCATCCCATCCCATCCCATGGTGCCTAGTTCAGCTAATAAATAAGGAACAGCTTGTTCCGCTCCAGCATCAACGGCCTCCGTGGATGGCACGTGTTGATAAGCTACACAATCAACCAGGGCCTGCTGGTGTTCCAACATGGAAGTAGTAGGTGCATCGGCACACCACTGCAAAGCTGCACTGCTGGCTTGCCTGCAAAGGTGGTCTAGTGCGGTGAAGTGTCATCATTGCGCCCCGACCCTCTATGCGGCCCTGACCCTTGCCCTCGTGTACCACGCTCTAAAGAAGCCTGTTGAACATGCTCACTGGACAACAAAACTAGTGCCTCTTCCGTCCCCCTTCCCCCCTCACACCGCACTCTTCTCCCCCCCTTCCCCCTCACACCACGCTCTTCTCCCCCCCCTCCTCCTCTCCACCCTCCTCCTCATCCTCTCAGCGGCCCGCTCTGCCTTCTCACCGCCCGGCCCGCCCACCGCACCCCACCGCTGAAACTGCTGCTGCCTGGCGCGTGCGCGCTCTTTCTCCTCAGCGCTCTTGCTTGCGTGGCAGTGCGGGCACGAGACACCCTCCTCCCACAGCGGCGACTGCATGTCCGCCGCGTCCACCGGCTGCTGGCACGCGTAGCACAGGCGGAAGGTGGCGGTGGGTTGCAGCCCGTGGCCCACGGCCACGCGCTTGTCGAAGACGAAGCACTCGCCTTCCCACAGGCTGTCGTCGGGAGGCACCTCGGCCAGATAGCGCAGGATGCCGCCGTCCAGATGGTACACCTGCACCACCACGTGCACCACATAGACAAGCGTGGGGGGGGGAGGGGGCCGGCAAATGGGAGGCTTGTGAGCTTGTTGGGCCTATTGAGACGACACCATGGCAAGGGAGTGTGGGAGGCATGGCCCGACGGCACGCAGCAGGGCGAGCACGTGGGCAGGGCAGCACAGGGCGTGGCGGCGGGCGGACCTCTTTGAAGCCGAGGTGCAGCATGTACGCGGTGGCCTTCTCACAGCGGATGCCCCCCGTGCAGTACATCGCCACACGCGGAGGGGACGCCGGTGCAGGGGAGGATGCGTCCGGGGAGGGGTCAGGGGAAATGGTGGAGGCGGAGGAGGGGCGAGGGGGAGAGGCAGTGGGGGAGGAGTGAGGGGAGGCGGAGGGCGGGAGGGGGAGGTGGTGGAGGACCCACTCGGGGAACTGGCGGAAGGAGCGTGTGTGCGGGTCGATGGCATGCTTGAAGGCGCCGATGCGCGTCTCGTAGTCGTTGCGCACGTCCACCACCACCTGGAGAGGGGAGGGGGAGGCCAAGGGGAGGGTGGTGGGGGGGAAGGCAAGTGGGTGACAAGCAGTGGGCGATTGGGAAGGGATGATGGAGGGAGTCGGGTGTTGGAGAGACATGAAATGGGAGGGAAGGCAGCAGCGTTGCTGGTAGAGCATGAGTGATGTAGGTGGTGGTCGGGGCGGGCGGAGGCACTGACGGTGGTGGGGTCGGAGATGAGGTGGTTCCACTCGTGCGGACTGACATACGCGCCCACGCCATCCGCGGGATTCACCTCGGGCATGCCCAGCGTCACGATCTGACCAGTGCAGCGTGGCGAGGGGTGGAAGGGGGGAGAGAATGGGAGAGCTTTGCGCGTCTGAGAAGAGATAGACATGGGATTCGTGAGTGCTGGGTGTGGCATGCAATTAGCGAGCACCTCTAGCCCCATGAGGAAGCACACTGGGACTTCCCTCTCCCTTCCCTCCCTCCCCTCCCCTCCCCTCCCCTCCCCTCCCCTCCCTCCCCTCCGCTCCGCCCCCTCCGTCCCCCCTGCGCGCACCTCTTTCTTCACTTTAACGCGCACGTGGTTCCATCTGAAGGGCGCGTCTCTCCCCGCCGCCAGCGGAGAACACTCCGACAGCCCGTCCACTGCGCCCCCCTCCCCTCCCCCTTCCCCTTCTGCCTCGCCTCCCCCCTCCCCCTGCTCCTCCGCCTCCATCGCCTCCGCTGCGCGGTGCGCCTCTCTCTCCTCCGCGCCCGCCGGCTGCACGGTGGTGCGTAGCCCCGCGAGCCGGGCATCGGCGCGCAGCCAGTCAATGACGGCGGCGGCGGCGGCGGGCGTGCCGCAGATGCTGCCGTTGATGCCCTCCCGCGCGACGATCACGCCGCCCGACACGCGCAGGTCGCGGCACACCTGCTCCAGCGGCCGCTTCAGCGCCTCGAAGTCGTCCAGCCGAGCGAACTTGTAGAAAGAGATCACCACTAGACTGCTCCGCCCATGGCTGCTGTTGCTGCTGCTGCCGCTATCAGAGCTCGCGTTGCTGGCTGTTCTAGACAGATTAGCGCGCACGTCAGCCTCACGCGAGTTCGCCGGTTCTGTGTTAAAACCCCCCCCCTCTGCGCCGACCTTGCTAGATCCCTCTTCCCCGCGCGCCATGGCGCAAGGCCGGATTCTGAGCAATGTGTCGCTGGCAGCATGCAAAGCCCTCCCCGAAACCTGAAAATGAGAGACGGGTATCCTGCTGTCCGCTCCCGTGGCGATCAAACAGCCTTTGTTGGCTGCGTGGAGCCACTCCGTGCCCGCTATAGGCGGCGGAAGCAGCGTGCGGCGCGACCGAGAGGCGCAGAAGGAGGCAGTGAGCCTCAGGTGGGGAGAGAGCGCGGTGGTCTGATGCACCATATCCCCCAGATTCCGCTCGCCGAGCCGCGCAAGCAATGGGACAGCCACTGGCGTGACGCGCGCGTGGAAGAGACGGTCGGATACTTCGCGGAATGCACTGCCGCCACGGGCCGCACGGTGGTGAACGGCGTTAGCAGCGGATCGCGGGGCGAACCGCGCAGCGGAAACGGCCAAAAGGGTCGAGGCTAGCACTCGAACTTGCGTGGCGAGTGCAGATACAACTGCGGTTCGGGTGCTCGTTAAGGACGCTACGCGAGGCGCAAAAATGCAGTGCACGAAGGTCCTTGACAATACGGACATCTATGAATCCAGAGGTAAGAGTCGAAAGGTATAGGTGGTCTGGCGGTCAGCAGTACGAAGGCAGGTAAATGAGTTGTGCCGCCAGAGATATACAAGAGCGGGGGAAGGTGGGCTTTTGATAGATTCAGTTGGGAGGGAGAGGCGCAAGATAGCCCTGGCAACTTGTGGATTGGTCTGAGGTTTCCAGCGCAGCAATGAGCAAACTCCCGCGTTGTAATCAGCCCACTCATCTTATATATCAGGAACAATTCGTATTATTGCATTTATGAAGTAAATATTCACAACTTCATAAAACTACCATTCCCCAGCCTCAACTAAAAACCACGTTTGACCAATGGAGGCATTCCCGAGGCACGAGCGTGATCAGGTCTCGTGATGAGCCCCCTTCGCTGGGCCGCGAAGCTCGCCAAACAAGCCGCGCATCAACGTGACGCTCGGCAGAGGCTCGGCCGCCGTTCACGAAACTCCAAACCGTCAAATATCTGCCAAACGTGGCACGTCTGGGCAACCAGTGTCAGCGGCGAAAACGGAGTCGTATAGGCAAAGTTGCCCAAAAGCACGAATGTCCGTCACGTCCGTCAGGTTTGAAGCCAGCCCTTGGTTGCGCCTCGGGAGCTCCTTCCAGCAGCAGTGTTTGGATCCGGCGCTCGTCGTTGACTCTTGCTGAAAAGCCCAGTGCTCCCCAAATTCCACCCAACCAGAGCTCCAGTTTCAGCCCACTAGAGTTCAGCTGATAGATGTTGGATAGCTTGAAGCTTCAGCACTATCTGCTTCCTCCGTTCAGGCAAACTCAGTTGTCCATTCTGCCATCTTCTATAGCCATGATTCGCACCTTTCTGTGATTCAACGCCTTCATTCTCTCTAGTTCTTAGCTTCAATAGTGAAAATGACGAACAAGTGGTTGAAGTCGCTTTTCCGCTGTAAGCCTCAGCCTGCAAAGATTAAGCCTGAGGTGAGTGGTCCTTAAAATTGATTGAGCTCCTGAGGAAATGGTGTTCCTTCAGTTCGGGTCTTCTCTTTCACTCGTCTCGCAAATAATGGCATTGTCTCTGACTTACTGCCTCAGGAACTCCTCGAGGAAGATTCTTACTCTGAAGGCGTCTACTCGAAGGATGATACTGCACAGCCAACAAAAAGCTTCAAATCTTCAGCTATATCTGCTAATTCTGCGCGAGAAAGTTCACCGGTTTCAGTCTGCTCGAACAGTTCCCTCATTTTATGTCAACCCTGATGGATCAAGCGCTCGAGTTCCCGCTTCACCGTCGGCTTCACGCTCAGCGGCCAGGTCGCCGTCACCTTACAGTCGCTCCGCCAATCCAGCATCCCCCTCCATCAAGGAGTCTGGAAATGGTTCCCGCTTCACAGCACCTCAGTCACCCTCTACCTCTTGCACCTCTGTTACCATGCCTCCTCCAGCGGTTTCTCAAGGCTCGGTTTCGCATGCTCGCTCATTTCGTTCCAAATCTGCTGCTAGATCCGTTGCAGAAGGACCGTCGTGCTCAGGCGTATCAGTGAAGTCCTCGCCCAAGAGGGAATCGAGCACCGCGACATCTTCGTGGTCTGGCCGGCGCATGTACAGCGCCGCGAAGAAGCAATCAACAGCACCTGCGTTGTCAGCTGAGTCTGCAGCAGCTATCAGAATTCAGACTGCATATCGTGGCTATCTGGTGAGCTTATTGCAAAGGAGCTAATCTGGCTACTTCACACCCAGTGCACCCGGACAGTTGTTTTTTCCCCATGAAAAACTCTGACATTGGTCCTTGCGCTGAATGGTTGTTGCATCAGGCCCGTAAGGCTCTTCGTGCACTGAAGGGGCTGGTTCGCCTACAGGCCTTGGTGAGAGGCCATATTGCCAGAAAGCAGGCAAAGGCCACTCTTCGATGCATGCATGCCATCGTTCGAGTACAGGCTCGGTTCCGTGCCCGTCGGGTCCGAATGTCCAGGTTCGTGCCTCCTTTCTGATTGGCCATTGCTCCCTGACAAGGTTTCCCATCTTACAGAGGTTTATTGTGGCTGCAGGGAGGGACAACTGGTTCAGCGGCAGTTGGAGAAAATTTCGCGCAAGTATCACCCGGAAGTGGTCCTCAAACGCAACGAGGTAGGATTTGTTTGCCTGAGTACAACGGTCAAGCCAGCCAGGGACGCGTTTTGTTGCGATGTTTGACGCTCGAACGTTTTCATTTCAGGTTGGATGGTGCGATGCTTCTGGAACGGTTGAGGAGATTCAAGCAAAGCTTCAGAGCAAGCAGGAAGCCATCCTTCGTAGGGAACGGGCTTTAGCATATGCTGACTCTCGTTCGGTAAGTGACACACATGGTTCTCAACGCTTTTTGCGTTTTCTTGTCTCGTCGGAGCTAATTCTCGTTTTTTCTTATTCGTTCAGCTGTGGAAGAAGGAGAAGCCTACACAGCAACGCTCGATGGCTTACATTGATTGTGAGCCCGACAAGGGTGGATGGGGGTGGAGTTGGTTGGAGCGTTGGATGGTCGCGCGGCCATGGGAGAATCGTCTCATGATGGCGCACTACCAGGCCGTTAACCCCAAAGCCAAGCGTCAGGGTGCACTCCGTCTGTTTGAGGCTCAGGCAGTGGAGTCCAAGCCCCACCGCACCGTGGAGCTGGTGGACATGGGGAAGTGCAAGAGCTGCGGTCGCCGTGTCCTCGTCAAGCCCTCCGTCGCGCACGCAGCCAACGCCGCTGCTGCTGCTCAGGCTTCCGCTAATGGCACTGCGCCCTCGAAGGCCATCCCCCACACCTGCAACATCTGCGCTCCCACAGTTTCCTGGGCCGCCAAGGTCGGAGCTCTTCCACCACGTGAGCCTTCCCCGCTGTGACCACTGGCAACAACCGTGGGGCAGCAGCTGCAATTTCGCGTCTGTCACTTGGAGCTTCGCATGAACCACAACCCCTTGCAGATGCTGTGGTTGGTTCCGGCTCCCTGAGCCGATCGGCCAACCGTTCAGTTTCCAACTCGGGCACCCATGCACCTCTCTCGCCATCAGCATCCTTCAAACGCGCCAGTGCATCGCCCCGCGTTGTTCCTCACTTCATGGAGACCACTGAATCCACGCGCGCCAGGACGAGGGCTAACAGTGCGCCCCGAGGTCGCCAGTCTGATGGTTCTGCATACAAGCGAGCCCTGACACCTCAGGAGACAGGGGGGGTCCTTGCTCCGATAGTCCTTGCACCACAAGGTGACGCATCAGCAGACCATAAGGAGGAGCAGGCATCAGAAGCTCAACTGTGAGAACCCCTACACCTGCTTGCCCCCAGATTCCCCACCATTTAGCACAGCTTTCTTTGCCTCTACTGACTTCGTTGTCTTAGCAGAGCTGATTTCTTTATGGGTTTCTGCAGCTTGAATCTCCTTAGCTATGTCATACTTGGGGCTTTGAAGCCTTGGTTCTTAGCTGTAATAAGTATTGGAATCTTAGTGATAACGTGGAAATACAGGATAACATGAAGCAATGGGCTGTATGAAAACAACTAGCACGGATACTTTTGATAACAACTCTACCAAGCCAAACTTGCACCACACACCTAACGCAAACACTCATTTATACCATTGCACCAATGACTTGAGCCATGGCGTGGAATGCGATACCTACTGAAGGAGCACCTGCTGTCACTCATTATGGGAAATTAAAGCGAGAAGTTAAAATAGTGAAGGCTGGCCCAACTTGAAAGAGGGCTCCCTCTGAGCGACTCAAGTTGGAAACCAGCTTCAACAAATAACTGTTCCAAAATGGCAGGGGTAGGCAGATCGGAATTTCAGCTCAAAGCTGATTGGGTCCCGCCAAAATGTTTATCGCAGGGCGAAATGCGCGACACACAAATCTGACAACGAATCCTTGTCAGGGGTCGCATTTCTCGATGCGACGCTTGCACGGCGAGTGCAAGCAACGAGTTGGGGCTCTCGGATCAAGATGGGCCCAACTCGTTTTCAAGTTGGGCCTGGGTTCACAATTGCCGAGGATTCACTACCTTCCCCACGCAAAGCGATATCCAGCTAGCAAACAATCGCCGAGAAAGCAAGCTAGTTCCGCTAGCTGCCCCACCGCATAGAAACTTAGTGCCGAGGGGCTGTGAGAGTGTGGCGCAGCGGGAGAGATAGAGAGGGAGAGACGCGGATAGCGAGGGAGACACGGCGAGAAAGGCTGAGGCACGGCGATAGAGAGAGAGAGACACGGGGAGAGAGGGAGAGACGCGGAGAGAAAGGGTGAGACGCGGCGATAGAGAGAGAGAGACACGCGGGGAGAGAGGGAGAAACGCGGCGAGAGAGGGAGAGTCGTGGGGCAAGAGAAAGAGAAACGCGGGCGAGATAGGGAGAAACGCGGGCGAGAGAGGGAGAGAGAGGGAGACGCGGCGTGAGCGGGAGAGACGTGGCGAGAGAGGGAGAGACGCGGGGAGAAAGGGTGAAAGACGCGGCGAGAGAGGGAGAGACGCGGGGAGAAAGGGTGAGACGCGGCGATAGAGAGAGGGACTCGGGGAGAGAGGGAGAAACGCGGCGAGAGAGGGAGAGTCGTGGGCAAGAGAGGGAGAAACGCGGGCGAGATAGGGAGAAACGGGGGGAGAAAGGGTGAGAGACGCGGCGAGAGAGAGAGAGAGAGAGAGAGAGAGAGAGAGAGAGAGAGAGAGAGAGAGAGAGAGAGAGAGAGAGAGAGGAGAGAGAGGCGTCGTTAGCGGGAGAGACGCGGTGAGAGAGTGAGAGAGTGACGTGGTGAGGAGAGTGGCACGGTTAGAAGGAGAGAGGCGGAGGTGAGAATAGGGAGAGAGTGGCGCAGTGGGGGAGAGAGAGAGAGAGAGAGAGAGAGAGAGAGAGAGAGAGAGAGAGAGAGAGAGAGAGAGAGAGAGAGAGAGAGAGAGAGAGAGAGAGAAAGAGAGAGAGAGAGAGAGAGAGAGAGAGAGAGAGAGAGAGAGAGAGAGAGAGAGAGAGAGAGAGAGGAGGAGCGAGCGTCTCGCCATGCCACTCCCTTCCCGCGGGGCCACACTCGCTCGCCTGTCGCTCCCGCCATATCTCCCTCTCTCCACACCTCTCGCGTATATCCGTCCCCACTCATGTATGATCACATGCCCTCGATTTTTGCATTCGCTCGCTCACTCTCTCTTTCTCTGGTATTTTGCACTCTGTCTTTGGTGAAATGTGTTGCTTTGCAGGGCTTGGAAGTGATATCTGACGAGGAAGGGTGTGCCTTGGCTTCCAAATTCTATATCCGCAGCTAGTTTTGTCGCAGCGTAGCGAGTGATAATGTTATCCGACAATCAGGCAAAATGTCTGTTTGCAATATTTTCGCCAAGGATCTGCCATGTAAGAACTGTCGGGGGAAAAAAAAACACGCCTCGCAAGGTTCCAACCAATACACTCTTGATCCGAACCATTTCGAGTTGGGTCCAACTCGAAGTGGGGGTCATTATTATAGCTTCTCGCTGTAAGGATGTTGGCAGAATCCTAATCAAATAAGTATACGTCTATGATAATTAGAAAGTTCGTCTACATGGTCGTGTCACGAGACTAGGTAGTTAGGAAGCCATGAAAATGGCGAGAGGGTTTAGCTAGGAGAAAATTGACGAGAGAAAAGAGAGAGGATAGAAGAGAGAGGCATACAACGAGGGGGGTTGTACCCTCTACAGTTCATTGCAATAATACCTACCAAGCCTACCAATTAAATAACAAAATATATAATTTAACACACCCCCTAGGCTTGGTAGTAACAAGCCCACACACACCCACACCCCTTAACCTAGCCCTCCCATTTCCAGCAGCAGCCGCGATGACTCCGGAATCGGTCAACACCCGCGGCTCGAGAGATGGCAATGGTGGTAGCGGCGGCAGTGACGAGAGCGACAGCGGCGGCGGCGTACGGCGGCAACAGGCCAGCGGCAACAGCGGCTTCAACGTCAGAGGCGACTGCAGCGGCCCCCGCCCTCTCGGCGGCATGGCCAATCTCAATTGCTATGGGGAAGGCCCTCACGAGGCAATCGACGGCTGTGGCAAGGAAGAGGGGACGCAAGGGAAGGGGGGGGGGGGGGGGGGGGGGGGGGGGGGCGTGGTCTAGAATCACGCCCGTGGCAGGCGAGCGGGCGGCAGGTCTAGCGGCGCCACCGGCGTTGCGTGGTCGGCTGCCGCCCGACGGCGCCACCACCGCAGCATTACAACCAGGTCCCCAAATTGCAGACTTTTTACTTTGATTCAGACTTTTTTTGGGGGTGTACTCTGATTGGGAAGACTTTTTTCAGAGAAGATTTATGTACCTACGCTGATTTTTCAGACTTTTTCTACTAGTGTACTCTGATGCCTCAACTTTGTATGGGGGGGTGATTTGTGTAACACCGGAGGAGCGTGATTTACCTGTAAGGGAAGATGATTGGCCCTTAGCCAAAATCAGAGCGCGATGCTTGCGGGGGGCTTTGTGAGGGCGGTTACCACCGGCCCTTCACAAAAAACAAAGGCCAGTGCGTTATGGGGGCTGTGTGAGGGAGCTGACTGGTCCTTCACCAAAATCACCTCCCACTTTGTGCAGGGTGCAGGTGTGGGGCCGATTGGCCATTGAAAAAAATTACCGATGTTTGCTGCGGGTTGTGTGTGCGACGGCGCCCATTGGCCCTTCACGAAATAGCCACGTGGATGGCGCGATTTCCCTCCCTCCCTGCAATTTTACTTTGCCCGCCCCCCAATTCCTTTTCGCCCGCCCCATTTGCTATCTGTCGCCAGCACACAGATAGCAAGAGCACGCAAGAAGAGAGAGCCCTGGATTAGGAAAGGGAAGGAGAAAATAGACATACAGAACACCAGTTTTATAATCAGCGTAAAATTTAATGGTAACTCTGAATAATCAGACAAAAAATCTCTTATTACTCTGATTTTTAAGGGGCGACTCTGATGGCCATACCAAGGGATGACAAGCAAGTCTGATGAATCAGACACCCCCAAAACCAATTTGGGGGCCTGATTACGACGCTGCCATAGTGCGACATCGATGCCCCGGCAGAGCGACGCCACGACAGAGCGACGCCACGGCAGCGTGTCGAGAAGGCCGCGGCACGACGACGCCGCCACAGCAGCACGACGCGGCCGCCATGGCAGCGCGAGAGGGAGAGAAGGAATGCGCGGCGGAAGCGTAGGGAGCAGGCCCGGGAAGGGCAACCTGCTCTAATACCATGTTATGAGACTAGGTAGCTAGGAAGCCATGAAAATGGCACGAGGGTTTAGCTAGGAGAAAGTTGACGAGAGAAAAGTGAGAGAGGATAGAAGCGAGAGGCATACAAGGAGGGGAGTTGTACCCTCTACAGTTCGTTGCAATAACACATACCAAGCCTACCAATTACTGTATATAACAAAATATATAATTTAAGATGTCGTATGTATCAAAGTAGCGAAGTAACTAGAATGTGTCATACACGTTGGTTTTGTGCTAAGGGGTTGTACTCTCTAAAAGTACGCATCCATCTAGCATATAGTAACATATAAATATATGTTTGACGCAACCCCTAGGCTAGATGAGGGGCAGTGCCGGGCAAGAGACACGCAGCTCAGGGTGGCACTACTAGTCCAACCTCTGATGCAAGGGTCCAAAGACCAGTCAGCAAGAGTACAAACTAAACAGGAATAACCTAGAGCAGCACTACTAGTCCAGCTACTGGAACAAGAGCCACAAGGCCAGTCAAGAAAATAAAAGGAGTAGTACACACTCAAGGTCCTAGCAAGTGAGAAGCTACACGAACTAGACCAAGCTCTACACAGTGCCATTGATGATCTTTAGGCGCAAGCGCATTCGTAAAGATATAGATATGTTGGCACCGGAGGCCAAGTGTTGCGTACAAACCACTAGGTTCTACTGACTCCTCAGAGACTAGAGCTGAGAGCCTGTGATCTACTTGCAGAGGTGTGGATTGTGTAGAGGAGAACTAAAGACCGAACCTCTGAAGAACCAGGTGCTGCTCTGTCACTGGAGATCTACATGCCAAGATAGCGGCGCAACTCTCCTAGGTCAGTGCAGATGTGTCTTCTCAGCAGCTCGGCCTTCACAGAGGCCAGTGCATCCCTATCTGCAGTGGCAAAGACCAGGTCGTCTACGTAGACAAGGATGTAGAACGGGGTCTGGCATGAACGAACAAAAAGCGAGGGGTGTGCAGAGGACGGGAAGAACTGGAGGTCAGCTAATCTAGCATGCAGCGTGTCATGCCACTCTCGGGGCGCCTGCCGCAGACCGTAAACTGGGCGCCGGAGGAGCCACAGGATTCCCGGGGCGAAGGTACCGGTGAAGCCTAGTGGGCGACAAAGGTAGTTCTCCTCGTGAAGACTACCCAAAAGAAAACGGTGTGGAGAATTCAAAGGATTGCAACTCGTAGTAACGCTGTGCTGCTAGGTGTAGCAGCGCCCGAAGAGTGGTCATCTTCGGGGTCGGGGCGAAGGTATGAAAGAAGTCAATACCCTCGCGCTGACTGAAGTCTCTAGCAATGTAGCGCGCCTTGAACATCGGCGGCTCACTAGAAGGGCGCTTCACCTTGAACAGCCACCGGTCATTAATGACGTTCACCCCAGGTGGGGGAATTGTGTCGACATTGGTGCCGGTGGATCTCCAAGATGCCATCTCTGCGTCCATGGCAGCTATCCACTGAGAGGCACAGGGTTCCGAGGTTGCCTCAGCGTAAGTGCGAGGGGTCGGGATGTCAAAGGCGTTTGAGTCACCCTCAGGGACTAACAGTATGGAGCAGAGATGAGGTGCTGTCTCGGACAGGAAAGAAAGCTTGTACTGCTTGTCCTCTAGGAGGTCATTGCCAAGGGCAGGAGCAACCCCGACTGATGGAGGACAGGCAGGGTCAGAGACCAGAGCAGTGGCGTAGTCAAGACGATGGGTAGATGCAACGTCAGTAACGGCAACGACAAGAGCGTCGAGACTGGATACAGGAACAGACGTGGAACAAGTGGACTAGCAGCATGGAGGAAGTAAGAGAAGGGAGGCGGAGCGACAATCAGCGAGGATGGAGGAGGCGACGGGAGGAGGGGAGGACGAGACTCGTGGGAACAGAGCAACATATGGTGAGAGCGCTGGACAGGAGAAACAAGACGAGCACGAGAGGGACGGCAAGACTAGAAGTGGGAGGGAGGCGTCGGATCAGGAGACACAGGAGGAGAACGCAGGGGAAAACGAGCCAGCAGGAGCGGGGCTTGCAGGTGCGGGGCCAGCAGGTGCAAGGAGCCGGCGGGCGTAGAGCTGGCGAGCGTGGGGGCCGGCAGGCGCGGGGCCAGTGAGCTAGGGGCCGGCGGCAGGTGGCTGGCAAATGCGGGGCCAGCGGGCGCGGGGCTGGTGAAGGCGGGGCCAGTGGGCGCGGGACAAGCGGGTGCGGGGCCAGCAGTCGCGGGGCCAGCGGGCGCACGGGGCCGATGGACGCAGGGCTGGCGGGCGCTGAGCTGGCGAACGCGGGGCCAGCGGCGAGCGGTTGTGGGGCCAGCTGTCGTGGGGCCAACGACCGCGGGAATGGCGAGCACGGGGCCGACGGGAGCGGGGCTGGCGGGCGCGGGGCAACCGGGACGGGGCTGGCGAGCGTGGGCCCAGCGGGCGCAGGGCCGGCGGGCGCGGGGCCAGGGAGCGGGGCCAGGGAGCGCGGGGCTGGCGAATGCGGGGCCAGAGAAAAGAGGATGGATTAGGAAGAGAGAGGGATACAAGGAGGGGGTTGTACCCTCTACAGTAGGTTTCAGTAATGCCTACCAAGCCCACAATTATATATAACCAATATAATTTAACACACCCCCTAGGCTTGGTAGCGGCAAGCCCACCTCACACGAAACACCCCCAAAACCCTGGCACCCCAATGTGCCGCAGCTGGTGAGTCTTCTACCCTTCGTGCGAAGCGGTGACACCCCCAGCGGGTGGCAGCAACGGCGTCAGCGGCAGCGGCGTGCGGCGGAAAGAAAGGCCAGTGGCGGCGGCTTCGACGACGGCGGCGGCTACGGCGAGGCTCGCGGCGCTCGTCGGCGTGACACGACCCGGTGACGACCGGGCATTGAAGCAGCAGCTGTGGCTGGAGGAGAGAAAGACACAGGGGGGGGAAGGGGGTGTGGTCTAGCAACACGCCCGTGGCTGGCGTTGGCCTGGCGTGCGGGCGTCAGGGCTGGCGCCGCCTAAAACGAAGTGCGGCTCGCTGCTGCGCGACGCCGCCGCCGCGGCAGCATGACGACTCCGCCACAGCGCAGCGTCGATGCCGCGGCGCCACGTCGATGCTGCCACGGCAGCACGACGACGTCGCCACGGCAGCGCGTCGGTGCTGCGACGGCAGCACGAAAATGACGAGAGAAGAGCGAGTACGCGGCGGAAGCATGGGGAGCATGCCCGGGAGGGGCAACCTGCTCTGATACCATATTAAACAAAATACGCTAGGTAGGAAGAGAAGACGCCATGGATGGCGAAAGGTTTTAGGCTAGGAGAAAGTTACGAGAGAAAAGAGGATAGATTAGGAAGAGAGAGGGATACAATGAGGGGGTTGTACCCTCTACAGTAGGTTTCAATAATGCCTACCAAGCCTACAATTATATATAACCAATATAATTTAACAGGCGGGCGCGTGGCCAGCGGGCGCTGGGCTGGAGAGCTCGGGGCCAGCAAGTGCGGGGCTGGTGATCGCGGGGCCAGTGGGGCGGAAGCGCGAGTGGGTGGGGAGGACCTAACCTAGCGTGATACCATATCAAAGTAGCGAAGTAAGTAGAATGTGTGATACACGGTGGTTTTGTGCTCTCTAAGAGTACGCACCTATCTAGCCTATAGTAACATATAAATATATGTTTGATAGTATGTAGGCATGAAGAGTGATTGCAACGTGGCCAGGGGTGTTTCCACGCCAGCAGCTTTCATCTAACAGCGTGATTTCAGCTTCCCACCCCTGGCGATGTTGTCAGCTGACGGAGTGTTCTGTTGGCTGATCAGCCACCCCACCAACTCCCGCGGTGCCTCAGGGTTTGTCAGTCTGACGAGAAACAGTTCCCAGTGCGGCTCCGCCTTGCGTGGATCACTCGCACAACCCACGCCAAATCTGTCGCCCCTGTCGCATAGCACTAGTGAACCTTCTTCAGTGGTTCGCCGAACTTGCGCTGGCGATTTTTGACGACGCAAAGCCACAACCGCGGTCGTCTAGCTAGACGGGTGCCGTCCACACCACCGTTTACCCGTTTGTCGCTTTGGTCTCTCTCCGCGTACCCGTCCCCAGCACGTGAACAGAAACGCCGAGGTTAGGAGCTCGTCGTCAGGCGCGCGCACCACTCCCCTCCTCCCCTCTTCCCTGTCGCTGCCTCCCACCACTTCACCGCACCCCGCCTCCACTGCCGCCAGCCATGGTTAGCTCCTGGCGACTCCTACAAATCCACCTCATTCAAACCAGTCCCTCATTCGTAGCTAAATTCAAGCCATTCCCTCATTCTCTTCATAGCTCTCTCCCCAGCGATTTGCATAACGTTTAGCACTCAACGATTGACTATCGCTTTGCCTATCGACGATTGACAGCCGCCTTGTGTAATTATCGGCCTCAGCGTCCATTCCAGCTGTGATTTCGGCTGCGTGAAGTTCTCCTGACCTCCCCTTCAGAAACGCAAAGCCGGCTACCAATGGCTTCATCTAGATTGCCGCTGTCATTATTGATCGCTGTCGTCGCCCTACTGAGCATGGCTTCCGTGAGTCGCGCTATAAGCAAGGCCGACATGCTGCAAGAGCTGGTGGTCTACAGCGAGGACGACGCGTTCCCGTTCGCGGAGCTCGAGTCGCAGCAGGCGGGCGACGACGAGGAGATCACCGCGGCCGCCATCGCGAACGCGTTCCACCACCTGCACGGCTCCGAGGACTTCAGCGGCGCCGAGGACGACGATTACGTCGCCGCGAAGCCGGACCCGAAGCCCGAGACAATGGCGGCGACGGGAGCGCCCACCATCCTGGACGCCGTCTCGCAAACCATCCTGAAGCGGTTGCGAGGAATCATCGGGTGAACGCGCGAGCTTCGTGTGACCGGAGGAGAGGTGACGACTGACTCAAGACGCGAGGCAGTATCGCTCGTACTGCCCTCTATGAGAATGCGACAAGCGGACAATGTCTTAATTCGGCTGCGGCCAATATTCGCCATACTTATGTACCATAGTAGCTGATCGCGCACATGCCGCTACGGGCGCGCCTGTGCCACACTCCCTTGTGCGGAAATTCGCACAAACCATACTTAGCCTGTGATAATGCAATGTGATTTGCCATCAATACAAATCTCCTGGATTCCTCCCATCCCACACACCTACCGTTCAGTTCCCCCCCGGGTTGCTTAGTTCATCGCTCCTCCACGCACCCATGCCCTCAGGTCCTCATTGCCTCTGGCGGAGAAAATAATGGTGTGGACTTTGTGGTGTGCATACAATCTGAATTGTGTACGTCATCGGGGCAATTACATTGGGAGAACACTCATCACAAGTTCCACCATGTGAGCAAGATGTGAAAAAGGCTTCTGTGAGCGCATCAACCTATCTCGTGGCGCGGAAGCACAGCAGGCGGAACAGCGAGGGCTGTCGGCCCTCACCAGGGAAGGCCGTGGCCACCGCTGCCTGCAATGCCCGCTCCACACTCCCCCCCACGCGCTCTGCCAGCTCGCCTTCAGCCGCCTCTAGACCCGCTGCTGCCGCTGCCGCCAGGATGTCAGGCTCCAACACGTGGCGCGTGATGTGGCACAGCAGCAGCACCGGCACGGGCCCGCGCCCACCATGCCGTACCAAGAGGCGGGCGGCGGACTGGAAGAGCAGCGGGACGGCGTCACGGACGTACAGCACGTCAGCCCCGATGATGATGTCATACCCCCCTCTCTGCTGGCGTTCAGTATCAACACCTTCACTATTGTCTCCCTCCATACTGCACCCATGAACACCCGGATCACCTGCGGTGCCCCCTTCCGCATGGCTTGTGCTGCTCCCTCCCCCCTCCGCTTGCCCCTGTCCCCCCCCACCCACGTTGGTTGCCAGCAGCAGCCGCACCATCGCTTCATCCCCCTCATTGCCCCACCGCAGCTCACACACCTTTACTCTGCCCGTCTCAAAGCTACCCGAATTCAGCTCCAGATTCGTCGGCAGCAAGCTGAGTGCGCTCTCATCCCCATCTGTTGCCACAATGACAAGTGGTGCGCTGTGAGTGGCTGCGAGCGAGCAGAGCGCCGCCCCGCCGCACCCCAGCTCCAGGAGAGTGGCGCCGCGCGTGAGGGCAGGGTGGGCGAGCAGCAGCGCGGCGAGGACGAGTGAGGAGTCCCAGAGCAGGCGGCCCGTGCTGCCGTGTGTGTGCTGGTGCTCGCGCGACAGCAGCGACAGACGCACCGGCAGGTGGGCGAGAGATAGGGCGTGATCCTGGGAGGGGGAAAAAAGGATAGGGATTTGGAAGAGAGGGGGGGACGGGAGAAGACAGGGGGAGAGTATTAGGGTGAGGTGGGTAAAGGGAGCGAGCAAGGGGAAGGAAAGAGGGGAGTGGTGCGCATGAAAGCCATGAGCACAAGAGGAGGAGGGACGGGGCACCTCAAGGGGTGGGTCAGAGAGGAAGAGGTCGCTGCAGTCCACGTCACTCGCGCTGGAAGCGTCACTCGCGCTGGCAGCGTCACTCGCGCTGGCAGCGTCACTCGCTTGCATGCTGCTGCCTGCTGCCCCCCTCCTACTGCCCTCTGCTCGTGACGCACTGCTCCCTCTTCTGCCTTCATCCCTGCTATCGCCCACCCCTTCGCCACTGTTGCCCTCCCTCTCCCCATCATCTCCCCTCTTTTCCCCATCATCTCCCCTCTTTTCCCCATCATCTCCCCTCTTTTCCCCATCATCTCCCCTCTTTTCCCCATCATCTCCCCTCTTTTCCCCATCATCTCCCCTCTTTTCCCCATCATCTCCCCTCTTTTCCCCATCATCTCCCCTCTTTTCCCCATCATCTCCCCTCTTTTCCCCATCATCTCCCCTCTTTTCCCCATCATCTCCCCTCTTTTCCCCATCATCTCCCCTCTTTTCCCCATCATCCCCCCCAGCAGCAGCGGGGGCAAGCGGCAGGCGGAACACTGCTTGGATCCACCGCCTGGCGGGGAGGGGCGTGGGGGAGGAGAAGGGAGCACGGGACAAGGGAGGGGGGCAGGCTACAGATAGTGTGAAACCAGACGAGGGCGTTGAGACGAGTCGTGGGCATTCATGCAACAGCATGACGTCTTAGTGGCAGGCACCTGTGCATATCGATCTGTCTGGCGCGGTTGGTGACGGTGCGCTCGCACACGCCCATCTGCACGCACTCCATGCCGCTCCCTGTGAACAGCTCTCTCAGCGCGTGCTCGGTGAAGTAGTAGGCGCGCTGCCATCGGGGGATGTGGAGTGGGGAGGGCGCATTGGGGAGGGAGGGGAGGTAGGGCTGCTTTGGGAAGGCAGGCATGGATTCTTATTCTCATTTGCTTAGAGTGCCATAACCCACAAAACAATGACTATGTGCTGAACATGCCATTCCCAAGCTGCCATCACCCACCGTGCCATCCCCCCTTCTCACCGTGCCATCGCTCCTGCTCACCGTGCCATCGCTCCTGCTCACCGTGCCATCGCTCCTGCTCACCGTACCATTGCTCCTGCTCACCGTGCCATCCCCGCGCACATAGAAGTTGTCGGCGATGCGCTGCTCCTTGCGGCTCAGCCGCTTCTGCGGGGAGGCAGGTGGGATGGTGGTGTGATCGACGCATGGGGGCAATGGCTTGGGATAAGAAGACGCAGACCAGCACAACAAAGGAGCACGTTTGTGAAGCGCGATGGCCTGGAGACATTGCGCGGTGCATCCCTGCATGGCACCTGAGCCACCCACCTGAGCAAACCCACCTGCGCAACCACCTGAGCTACCCACCTGTGCAATCCACCTGAGCTACCACCTGAGCAATCCACCTGAGCTACCCACCTGAGCGATCCACCTGAGCTACCCACCTGAGCAATCCACCTGAGCAAGCCACGTGAGGTTATACCTGGGCAAGGTCGCCAGCAGCATAGTCTCGGACCAACACATGCCCGCCTGGCTGCACCACATGCCACAGGATGGGATGGGATGGGGTAAGGGGCGGGTAGTGAGGGAGTGAATGGGGAGGCAGATAGCACCAGAAAGCAGTGCAGTGGGCATGCAGCATGGAACAGAGCCCCTCCAGTGATCCGCAAAGAGGTTACGGCAGGGCGGGACCAGAGCACGAGCAGGCACGCATGGGGGAGGGGACATGCCTTGAGCAGAGTGGCGACGTTGGCGATGGCGAGGGGCATCTTGTCCGGCGACATGGCCGACAGCACAAACACCTGAGGGCGGGGTGGGCAGAGGGTGGCGGTGGGGAGAAGAGACGGAAGGATCTTTGCACCGCATTGAGTCATTGCAAGCTGATTTCATGCAATGACGGAAGGATCTTTGCACCGCATTGAGTCATTGCAAGCTGATGTCATGCAATGACGGAAGGATCTTTGCACCGCATTGAGTCATTGCAAGCTGATGTCATGCAATGACGGAAGGATCTTTGCACCGCATTGAGTCATTGCAAGCTGATGTCATGCAATGACGGAAGGATCTTTGCACCGCATTGAGTCATTGCAAGCTGATGTCATGCAATGACGGAAGGATCTTTGCACCGCATTGACTCGTCACGCACCATGGTGACGACATCCACGTGAGATGGAGGGCACACTGCTGGGCATGTGGCCACGCAGCACGCACATGCACCGCCGCCACCACTGCTTCTGCTGCTGCTGCTGTCGCCGCTGGTGGCGGTTGGGACGGCAGGCGACGTGGCAGCAGCGATGGCGGAGGGGAGGTGGTCAGCAGTGACGTCAGCGACGAATGCCCTCAGCCTGTGCGGGTCGTACAGCGAGCTGCCCTGCTCAGCAGCATGCAGTGCGACACAGAGAGGCACACAGCAGCACACCCAGTGGCACACCCATGAGTGATTGCATGCACACACGCACACATGAAGGCACACACACCCACATGGACAGAGCGGCTCACACACGCAGGCCTTCCCACGGCCCCCTACTATCCCCCTGGTCCTCGTCCCCCTCCCTTCCCCCCAACCCCCCCTCTTTCACGCACGGCAACGAGGGCGACGGCGCGCGGGGAGAAGTCGCAGGCGAGGGCGAAGAGAGAGGGGTCGTCCGCCAGCAGGGGGAACACCGTGTTGCCCGCGCCACACCCCACCTGCGGGCAGGGGGGAGGGGGGGCAACGATAGGGGGGCCAGGGGGAACACAGGGGGTATGAGACCTGCAGACGGGGGGAGGGCGATGAAGCGCCGTGAGGAGAGGAGAATGACGAGTGGAGGCGGACGAGGGGGCAGCGAGCTGCAAGGGGATTGGGGGAGACAGGGGCATGGTGCTCTGCGCATCATGGTGCACCGCGCACCGCCCCTTCCACTCACACTCTCCTCAGCGCACGGCTCTCCCCTCACCTCCAGCACCACGCGCCTGATGGCAACGCACCGCCCACACGCGCACCTCCCCCCGCCGCTGCCTGCGGCCACCGCTACACCTTCTTCCCTCCCCTCCGCTCCCCCTGCCCCTGCCTCCGCGCCCCCATCTTCCCCCCTGAGGAAGTGCGCCCACTCCTGCTGCAGGTAGTGACGGTCCTTGAAGAACTGCGCGCGCAAAGGGGGGTGGGGGAGGGAGGGGGGAAAGGGGGGATTGGAATTGGAGAAGTTGAGTGAGGCGGGGGGAACAAACGTTTGGGTACGGAGAGCGTTGGGAAAAAGCAGAGAGGGAGAAGAGGCCAGACGGAGAGGCGGTGGGGGGAGGAAGCGGAGGGGCGAGCGGGGCGAGCACGTCTCTCATCGCTCTCTCTCTCTCCCCCACGCGCGCACCCGCTCGCCGTTGCGCTTGTAGAAGAGGTCCCAGTAACGCCGCGCCTCGCGCTCGTACTTGTCTGGCGGCCGCCGTCAGCAGCGAGCACATGCGCACAGGACAGACGAGCGACGCGGGGCACAGGAGGGCTGGATGAGTGGCGGGCGGGGGCGACAGAAAGGGCGCGCTGCCACCCCCGCGGAAGAGGCGCTGGCCCCACTCCCCCACAAACCGGCTCGGTGAGTGGCCGGCGGGAGTAAAGGTCCTTCAATCTAGATGTCAGGCGAGTTCCGTGCCGGACATTGCGGTCGTTCGACCCTTCTTAAACCCGAAACCCTGAATCTCGACATTGGCATGAATCCAGCCGGCACGCGCAAGTATATCTACTCAGCCACGTCAGCAGGTACGGCAATCACGAGCATCGCACACCTCGCAAGAAATCGGAGACGCAGTCAGTGTGCTGGGGGTAGATCTGCACACGTGGTGCCGCGTCATTCGCTGTGGATTTCATGGTCCAAAGTCATGGGAGAGCAATGGGATGGAGTTGGTTGTTATTTATTTATGAATTCATCTAGCAATATTTTTTACATTGCTTGACTTATAGGGAGAACAATCGTGTAGTTCAAAGGTTTACTGTACCCGTTCGTGGACATCCAGATGGTCGGTGCATTCACATCAGATTCCGTTTCTTCTCTCCGCCGTGTCACGTGACCTGCAGGGGGAAACCGTTTCGCATGCGTAGCGTACGCCCCTCTAGGTTCTGCGATTAGATTGGCCAAGAGATTCGAGGAGGAGTTGTCATAATCAGTGGCCAATGGCCAATGGGGGTGCTGGCCAGGTGTGAGAACTGTGACCCCCCCGCTCGTGGAATCCTTCGCGAACGACATTCGCGACAAGCTGGCGGAATGCTTTCAGACGTGTTGCCCGACTTGTCGTTTCCCTCTGGGAAAGCTGGAACGTGGGCTTGCAGAGTTCGGGTCGTTTCATCTCGTCCCCCGCGGGAGCACGTCACAGTGACAGTGGCACTGTAACAGAACGCACGACTGTTTGATGAGTTCCCTTCCGCGTGTCGTCACCTCCCCTCGCATTCGTTGCGCCTTGCGGTTGCCCGCTCGCCCCCCAAATCCCCGTCTTCCTTGCAAACTCCCCCGCCAGGGCAAGCGCAACCCGCACAAAATGCGCCCTCGTTTGTTCTTGCGCGAGTAGTTCTGCTGCCAGCTCGCCACGCGGAGACCCTCATCATAGCAGCAGATTAATCACGTGCCCCGCGCGCCCGTCGTGGCATTACGGCGAGGTTAGGTGGGCGACGGGGCCTCGCCAATGATTTTCTGCTGCGCGTTGCTCGCAGCAGAGGGCCAAGCGCCGCTGGAGCAACGACGGGGCGTGCCATGGCGGCGGTGGGGGGGCGGTCAACGCAGCATATCTCCGTTGGCCGTTGCAGAATCGGTTTCGTGGTGCGAGCGTCGCTGCTACCCCGGATGGACGCGGTGCAGGCAGAGCTCGTGCAGGGGGGTGGGGCGCGTCGGATGATAGGCGTCGTTGTAGCGCGGCGAACGGCGCAGTGCGCTGGAACAGCGGCCACTGCGAGACTGCGAGCATCCTTGGGTGAGCGGCACTGCAACTTGCGTCGGTCATGCCCCCAGTCACCAAGTGCATAAGGCCCCTCGCTGTCTCGCTGCTCCACTCGCACTACCCACCTCGCGCTCACACGCTCAACGCCAAGTTTGCAGCTATCACCCCATCGTTGCAGCTACACGCATCGCTACTGACAGACTCCGTTCTTCGGAAGACACAGCTGAAGCCATGGCCACGCAATGCGCTGCGGTGTCACGAGCAGCAGACAGAATAGAGCCCTGGGAGCAATGCAGCACTGCCGTCCAGGGGGGCACGCACGGCGCCGCCATGCAGTGCGCCATCGATCATTCCCCGCAACCCGCGCTCAGGCCGTCGCCGGGCAGCCCGGCTGACGTCACCCTCGACTGCGACTTCGCCGCGTGCGACCGCGTGCTGCCGTTCGCGACGGCACCGCTGGAGGCGGCATACGCGGTGGCGCGGGAGGAGCTCGGGCGGGGGGAGTTCGGCGTGGTGCGCGCGTGCATGGCGCGCGGGAGCGGGCAGGTGCTGGCGTGCAAGTCGGTGGAGAAGGCGCGGGTGCGCGGGGAGCGGCGGGGCGACCTGGAGATGGAGCTGCTGTGCATGGGCGCGCTGCCCCCTCATCCGCACATCGTGCGCCTGGCGAGCGTGCACGAGGACGCGCGCCACGTGCACCTCGTCATGGACCTGTGCCGCGGCGGCGACCTCTTCGACCTCATCGCGCGCGCCGGCCGCCTGCCCGAGCGGTGCGCGGCGGCGGTGTTCGCGCAGGCGGTGAGCGCGGTGGCGTGGTGCCACGCGCACGGCGTGCTGCACCTGGACGTCAAGCCCGAGAACCTGCTCCTCCACGGGCCCTCCGCCGCGCCGCTGCTCGCCGACCCCCACAGCGCGGCGGCGGCGCTGGCGCACGTGACGGTGAAGCTGGCGGACTTCGGGCAGGCCGTGGCAGTGCGGGCGGGCGAGAAGGCGGTGGGGCTGGCGGGGTCGTCGCTGTACATGGCGCCCGAGGTGGTGTGCCGCCGCGCGTACGACGGCAAGGCGGACATGTGGAGCCTGGGCGTGCTGCTGTACGTGATGCTGGCCGGCTATGTGCCCTTCTGGGCGCCCGACCTGCCGCACACCTTCCTCGCCATCTGCAGCAACGAGCCCGACCTCACGGGCGAGCCCTGGGATACTGTGTCCGCCGAGGCCAAGCACCTCATCCGCTCCCTGCTCTCCGTCGACCCCGACTCACGCCCCTCCGCCGCGCACCTGCTCTCCCACCCCTGGCTCGCCAACAGGGTGCCGGCTGCTGTCCCTGCTGCTGCGGCAGCCGAGAAGCAGAGAGATGCGGCGAGTGCAGCCATGGCGGAGATGCTGGCCCCTCTGGCGTGTGCCGCCGCCTCCTCCGCCTCCACCAGCCCTGCCTGCCCATCCCTTGATGCTGCCTCCATGTCATCGCCGGCTGACTCGTCCGCGTCTCCCATGGCTCACTCACAACTCGCCTGTGGGTCACACTCAAGCAGCCATGGGACGTTGATGGAGCTGGGGGGGTGCATGGGCAGCCACTTGATGGACACTGCACGGAGCAGACGTACAGCACGGAGAACAAGCAGACGGATCCCTCAAACAAGTGTAAAAACGGGCCTGAACACTAATTGCTGAAACGCACACAAAAACGAAAGATAAAAGTGTATTTACGAATATGTACGAAATGTATCGTCTGTAAAAGGGCTGATACGTCTAGCATTTCATTGAACGAGCTTAATCTTTAGAGATTATTATAATGTAACAACCTTACTCCTTTGCTGTGAGCTCTTATGATGTTACGAATCCAGTCAATCACCTTGAGAACAATGTACAGCCAACGTGCACACACAGCTTTCTAATTCAGCCAGGCGCCAGCATGGATTGTTGTGCATGTCGTGCACATGTTGAGCTAACATGCGCCTCTCGAGGCGCCCTCTGCGAGGCGCCATTCAGCGAGGCGAACCTCTTGCGCCTACTATAATCCCCTGCAAGCCTTTCCTTCTGTGCCATTCGTCATTTTGTTCGCACCACTCACTGCACAGCCTGCGAAGCGAGCTCTGCCGCGCCAGTACTCACTCAGCTCCGTCCCGCACCTCCGCTCCATTCCGCGCGTTGCGGCAGCGGGCCGCACTCCACGATCCTCGATCCCTGCAGAATGGCGTCGCGTCAAGAGTCCAAGCCCAAGGTACGCGTGCAGGCGTTATGGCCGTAAATGTGGCCCTCCAGTTGATCCCATGACATGCTTCTCACCGTTGCCCGTGCGCGTGGGGCCATGGCGTGCCGTGCGCCCCGCAGGTGCAGGTGGAGGCGCCGACGGGCCACTACGAGTGCGTCAAGCCCGAGGAGCAGGCAGCGCGGGAGGGGCAGCAGAGGCAGCAGGGGCGGGAGGAGGGCATGTGGCAGGCGACGGAGAAGTGAGCGTTGCTTGGCCACAGCTTGCTTCACCCATGTTACTTCCGCCCGTCAGCACTCCACCATGCCCACGCACGCCATGCCATGCCCCAGAACAACCCCATGTGCTCACCGCCTCCTGCCATGTGTGCACATGCCCTGGCCAGCAGGCTGCAGTCAGCACATGGCGTGGTTGAGCGCCAGGGTCACAAGACGGCTGCCAATTCTACTGAGGCGTCGCTGAGCGCCCAGCAGCACGCGGCGCAGCAGCAGGGCGCTGAGGCGGCACACGAGGCGCGGCCGGGGCTGGGAGCAGCACTGGCTGGCATCCGAGGCGCTGTGGGCCACGCTGGTGAGGCGCTGTTCGGGGGCGCGCACAAGAGCACAGACGAACACGTGCAGGCAGTGAGGGAGGGCGCATCTGAGGCTGGTGAATCTGCCATGCGGTCGGCAGGTCGGGGCTACGAGAAAGGGGGGGAGGCGGCTCAGAAGGCGCCGGATGCTGCTGCCAGGGGCGCGGGCACAGCGGCGGGCGTGGTGAGGGGCGCAGGGCAGGAGGCAGGGCGGGCCGCGAGGGAGGGCGCTGGAGCAGCAGCGCGGGGGGCGGGGGTGGTGGCGGGGACGGTGCAGGGGCTGGCGGAGGAAGGGGGGGCTGCGGGGAAGAGGGGGGTGGAGGGCGCTGCCAGGGGTGCGGGGACAGCAGCAGGGGTGGCGAAGGGGGCAGCGGAGCAGGCGGGGGAGGCAGCCAGGGAGGGCAGCAAGGCTGCTGCGCGAGGGGCGGGGATGGTGGCGGGGATGGCGAAGGGTGCGGGGGAGGAGGCGGGTAAGGCGGCAAAGGAGGGGACTCAGGCGGCAGCACGGGGGGCGGGGGCAGTGGCGGGCACGGTGCAGGGGCTGGCGGAGGAGGGCAGTGTGGCGGGGAGGCACGCTGTGGAGGGCACAGCGAGGGGTGCGGGCGCTGTTGCTGGCACGGCGCAGGCGCTGGGGGAGGAGGGCCGGAAGGTGGGCAAGCAGGCCCTAGGGAGTGCAGCGCGGGGCGTGGGGGCAGTGGGGGGCACAGCACATGCAGTGGGGGAGAAGGCAGGCGAGGCAGCGAGTGAGGGGCTGAAGATGGGCGCACGAGGGGCGGGAGGGGTGTATGGGGCGGTGCAGGGCGCTGCTGGTGTGGGCAGGCAGGCGGCGGGTGACGTGGGGCAGCAGGTGAAGGTGCGCGCTTGGTGCTACTGCCTCATCCTCGCCTCCTGATGCTTCCACTGCGTGCATCCTTCCCCCAACCTTCTTCATGCCTTCGCATTCAAACCTGCCCCCCCCTTCCCCCCTGCTCCCACCCGCCCATGGTTGTTGTGGCAGGAGGGAGCGCAGGCAGCAGCTGAGGGAGCGGCGAGGGGTGTGGGCACGGCAGCAGGGGCGGTGGAGGGCGCAGGAGAGGCAGCAGGGCGGGCAGCAGTGGAGGGCAGGCGGGCGGTGGGGGACACAGTGGGGGCAGCAGGGGTGAGCACGGCAGAGGCGGCCAAGGCAGTGGTGGGAGGGGCGACGCACGCGGTGGGGTCGGCTGTGAGTGCGGTGGGGGGGGGCGTGCACGACACGGTGGAGGGCATTGGGCAGGCCATAGGCGGGCTGGGTCTTGCCATGGGGGGCGGTGTGAGCAGCGCGCTGGGGGGCATGGCGGGGGCCGTGGGGGGTGGGGTGCACTCGCTGCTGGACACAGTGAGGGGCGCGCCGCAGGCAGTGGGGGAGGCAGTGCAGGGGCATGCGCAGCAGGTGCAAGCGGTGGGGGACCAGAAGGGCGAAGGGGAGGCGGTGGGGGGAACGGGAGTTGGGGGAGGGAGAGGGGAGGATGTGATATCGCGGCGGGTGGATGTGATAGAGGCGGTGCGCATGGCCGGGGAGGATATTGGGCCGCTGGCAGGTGCTGCTGGCGTGGTGTCAGACGACATGGCGGGGGTGGAGGGGCCGCGCGTGATAGTGGTGACGGAGGACAAGCTCGTTCGCGACTAGGGCTGGACTCCTGACGGCTGCCATGCTGGCAGGCCACTGGGAGGCGCAGTTGTGCGTACTGGCTCTGGCTGTACATTCTCACTTGTATGTTCTGCTGTACATACTGTTATTACTGTATAGTTTGCACAGACCAGCTTGTCTTTTCCACTGTTAGACACTAGAATACAAGAATAGCCTACCTGTGTGGCAACCTACCTACTCAGCTTGAACCACAGACTGTCAAGTCACCAAATAACGTGACACTTTCTGCCAGCTCTGTGCGGCTGCAGCGACGCTACAGGAGGTCGAAGAAGTAGTCCAGCCCCTGCCCGATCTCCCACACGGACAGCCCTGCACCCCACGCGCTGGCCTCGCGCATGCGCAGTGCCAGCGACAGCAGCGAGGGGAAGAAGGCGGCGCGGCGGATGCCGGAGGGGCGCGCGGCGAAGGAGAAGGCGTGCTCGCGCGCCTCGGGGTCCCAAGCCACCTGCGGGTGGTGCCTCTCCAGCAGGTCCACCACGTCCCGTCCCAGCAGCGGGCGGTAATCTGGGGGGCAGCGTGGGGGGAGGAGGGAGGTCAGCGCTGGCACCAAGAGCAGGGGTTGATATGCTTGGGGGCGAGAGAGTAACAGGGGGAGCCAACTGCAGGGAATTGCACGGCAGCCATGGAAGTTTCGAAGACGAGAGCAGCAAGTGGCCATGGCGTGTGTGGCAGGGGAGCGTCTCACCCTCATGCGGGCCAAAGTCATAGCCATAGAAGTTGAGCCCCACCAGCACCTTCCCTGCCATCTCCCGCGCCACCTCTCCCCTCACCACGGCCCCCCCCTCTCCCTCCTCCTCTCCCCCCCCCACGCTCCTGAGCTCCCTGCCGCGCCTGGTCTCCTCCTGCCACTCCTCGGCCCCCAGCCCCATCGCCTCGCCATACGCCCCCTCGTACTGCGGCCTCACCCCCGGCAGCAGCGCCTGCAGGCACAGCCGCACCCACGGCAGGGGCGCCGTGGGGCCGGGGTGCGAGGGCGGGGAGAAGTCGTAGGTCATGAGGGAGAAGCCGTCCACGTGGGCGTGCAGCGCCAACAGATCTGCCGCTGTGAATGCGTGCGCGGGGGCACGGCGCTGCTGCGAGGGGGGCAGGGCGGCGGCAGCGTTTGGGGGGATGACGAGGAAGAAGGAGAGGCGCGTGGCGGGCGAGGAGGGGTTGGGCGTGGCGCGCAGGGCGTCCCCAAGGCGAGCGAGGAAGGCGAGGGCGCGCGCGCGGGAGGAGGGCGAGGCGAGCAGCCCCGTGGCCGTCCACGTGGACCACGCCTCCAACACCATGCCGTCCAGATGGTGGCGCCTGGAGGGGGGAAGAGAGGGGGGGTTGGGGGTGAGAGAAGCAGGGAGTAGCAGGGAGGACGCTGAGAGAGGCGGGGGAAAGGAAGTGATGAAAGGTGCAAGTTGTAGAGGGAGAGATGCCATGCATACATGAGCAGAGAGCGCGCATGAGAGGGGCGGGGCTAGCCGCGCTCACTTGCACGTATCGAGGATGAGCCTGATGGCCTCAGACGCTTCCTTGTCAGAGCTGACGATGCCTGACGTGTCATGGGCCTCCAGCAGCACACGTGGCACCACCTGGGCGCCGTCCTGCCTGACAGAGTCCATCCACGGCACGTCCACGTCATGCTCCCCCGCCACCTGCAGATTGCCGCCCACCCTGGGGTCAGCGGGCAGGGGGGAAAGGGTAGTGAGGAGAGGAATGGATGGCGGCGTGGTTGGAGTGAGAGGGAGAGGGGACAAGCCAGGGTCATACAGATGGCGAGCGAAGTGGCGATACGCGGCATGGCGGCATGGCGGCACGGCATGAGCAGCAGGCGGCGCACCGTTTGAGTTGGAACCACACGGGCGAGACGTGCGTGAACTTGCGGCGGAACTGCCTCGCCATGTCGTATCCCTTGCCGTTCCTGATGGGCTCTCACACGCACGCCATGGGATGGCATGGGATGGCATGGGTTGAGTAGCCTAGCATTGTATGGCACTGCACGGCACTGCACGGCATGGCAGCGAAGCGGGGCAGCATGGAGTGCAGCATGGAGGGACGGTGGGCAGACGGAGGCGGGTACGGCAGCAACCGTGATGGCGCTGTGCGACTGACCAGGGGGTGACGTAAGCGAGCACGGTGCCGTTGAAGTGTCGCCGACTCGTCTCCTTCCAGTACCGCGCGTGCTCCTGCGCGCACGGCGCCACGCACGCACCACACGCACGGCGGTCAGACGCCAATCGCATGGCAAAGCGAATGGCACGGAACCGACGAGCGGCGGAGGAGGGTCAGCGGACCTTGAGAATGTCGCGGTACGAGACGTCGGCAGTCACGAGGCGCCGCGCGAAGACGGACGACTCCACCGGCCCCTCGTCCGTACCCGCGCTCGCCGCCTGCTGCTGCCGCTGCTTCACGCGTTTGCTCTGCGCGCTAGCCGCCAGAATTGCGACAGCCAGCAGCAGGACACGCGGCGCCAGCACGCGAATGCTGTGGCGGCGGCGGAACGGAGCCATGGCTGGAATGACGGCGCTGGGCAAGTCGACGGAGAGACACGCGACGCGATGCTTTCCGGTCTGGTGGTGTGGTCGGCACATTCTGTTTGTAAGGTGCCTCGAGCTTTGGAATGGCTTGGTTCGGTTTGGAACGTTGGGTAAGATGCTTCTAGTCACAAAGCCAGTGCCACGCCCTCTATCCAACTAAGTTTCAAAACATGTAGTCTGCATAAATCTCCAATGCACTTGCCGTAAGAAACATAAGCTACTTTATTGGATGCTAGGAAGGAACACCAAGACTAGGAGCAACACAGCTAACAATCCAAGATAACAGCCTACGCCCAATTAGATGGAGGTAGGGATGGATGGCCAGAGACAAGGCATGATGGTGCAGGACGGGCATGTGGCTGACTTGAAGCAGCACAAGAATGCCCGCATCAGGCCACCCGCCCTACTCCGTGCCTCCACTCATGCCGCCTCGCCCACCACTGCCGTTCTGCATCCCTACTCCCCCACCGCTGTTGCCCATACCCCCCATCGCCCCACCCCCCAAGGGCTTGCCAGAGTGCATGGCGGTGGCCCCTCCCCCCAGCGCCTGCGACAGCAGCAGCTGCCCCAACAGGTTGGCCTCAGGCGGCAGCCCCTGCAGCCCCGCCACCTGCCCCAGCAGGTCCGATGCACCGGGGGCAGCAGGGCCCTGCCCCATCAGCAGACGACTCAGCACCTGACTCAGACCGCCGCCCTGCTGCTGCTGCTGCTGCTGCTGCAGTGGTTGCTGCTGATGGTGCTGCGGTTGTTGCTGCAGCAGTTGTGGTTGCTGCTGCTGCTGCTGCCGTGGCTGCTGCTGCGCCTGCCCACCCCCCCCCACCAGCTGCACCAGCTCCAGCAGCGACGACCCGCTCAGCTCGCCCAGCCCCACCTGCCCCTGCGCCTGCGCCTGCCCCTGCCCCTGCAGCGCGTGCTGCAGTGCCAGCTGGTTGCGCAGCGTCGCGTTGAACTGCTCCAACAGCCCCTGCCCCCCCTGCCCCTGCTGCCCTGCCCCCTGATGCGCCTCCCCCATGCGCTGCTGCTGTTGCTGCTGCTGGTGCTGCTGCTGGTGCTGCTGGCCTTGTAACGGGAGAGATAGCAGCGAGGATGGCTGCTGTGCCTGCTGAAGGTTGCCAGTTGCACCCTGCCCTCCCCCCATGGGCATCAGCGCGTTTCCCCCCGGCCCCAGCAGGTGCCCCAGTCCGCGCTGCTCTTGCAGGCTCCCCGCGCCCATTCCTCCCCCGCCGCCCGCTGAGCCTCTACCACCAACGGTCGCGTCGTTCTGCCCGTGCCTCACGCCGCTTTCCACGGCGGGCGGGGAGAACGTGCCCACCTGGTCCTTGCTGCTGCTGCCGCCGTCCGCGCCCCGCCCGCCCTCCTCCGCCCCGCCGACCATCGCCTGCGGCTGGCTGGGCGGCGGCGCCTGCGGCTGCGCGCCTTGGCGCTTGCGCTTCTTCTTCTCGTACGACATGCCGCGCGCCTTGCCCTGCTGCTCGCGCGTGTCGCGCAGGTACACGCGCACGATGCGCGCGGCAAAGGGATTGTTCTCGGGCTTGCCGCCGTTCTCCTCGTAGGCGGCGCGCAGGCGGCCGATGAGCGAGTCGAGGCTGCCCCACGCCTGTTTCATGGGGCACGCGCAGGGGTGCGGGCCGGAGAGGCCGTAGAACTGGCAGTGGTCGGCGTGGACCTTGGTCTTGCCGAACTGGTCCAGGTACCGCAGGAACTCCACCACGTGCTGCGGGCTGCACCGCGACATCGCCACGGGCGGCCGGTGGTTCTTCAGGTACTGCCCGAACGTGTTCCAGTCGCGCCGCTTCTGCGACTCGTACCGGCTCGACCCCACGCGACCCCCGCTCCGCATGCCCACGGGCCGGCCCGCGCCGTCCATTCCCATGCCGTCGTCCGCGCCGTCGTCGCCGCCCTGCTCGTGCTCGTGCTCGTCGCGGCCGCTGCCGCCGCCCTGCTCCCCATCGCTTCCGTCGCTGCGCGCCACCACCCCTGCGCTGCCCGCGCCCGCCGCAGGGCCGCCCGCGCCGTTCTCCCCTTTCAACGCGCCCGCGCCCGCGGGTTGAGATTGGCCCGCGTGGCCCACGCCAGGGGAAGCCATCGGCGGCGGTGTGCGCGAGGCGTTGTTTGGGACGAGCGAGAGCGAGCCGCCGTTGCGCCGCTCCTCCGCCGAAGACGCTCCTCCCTCCATAGACCCCTTCCCCGCCGCCCCGCCCAACGGCCCCGATCCGGGGGCTCCGCCAGGTCCGGCCATGGCAGCGGAGTCGGAGGTGCCGAGGAGCGACGCGATGGAGGCCGCTGAGAGCTGCAAAGAGTTGAGCGCCCCTTGCTGCTGCTGACTCGCGTGGTACTGCTGCTGATGGTACTGCTGCTGCTGCTGCTGCTGCTGCTGCTGCTGCTGCGTGGTGTTAAGCGGCGGCGGCAGGGAGTTGCTGGAAGGCTGCGGCTGGAAGGCGGCGTGGCCCACCATCATGCTGAGCGACGCGTCGCCGGTGTTGGCGGGCGCCGACCCCATGAGGTCCGACGACCCCATCAGCCCCGACGACGCCATGCCGAAGTTGAGCAGAGGAAGCGCCGACCGCGCCCCCTCGCCCCCGCCCGATCCCCCCATCTCCGCCTGGCCGCGAAAGTCCATCGGCGCAGCGGCGGATGACGTGGAAAAAAGGCCCGGGGTGAAACCCCCGCGGGGGACGGAAAAGCCGCCGCCAGGTGCGGTGGATGAAAGCGGTGCGGCTTCTGACGAACGGAAGATCGACGGCGCTGGTTCCGAAAACGCAAGAGTCGCCAGATCGGCTAGCGAGAGGAGCCTCGGCGTGCTCGGAATGCGGTCGCGCGACGATCCACACAAAGGTGGCGAGATGCCGCCGCGTGGAACCTGGAAGGCAGGAGAAGACAGTGAAATGTTTGTTTGTTAATAAAGAAAGAAAGAAAGGAAAACAGAGGCCGGAAGCACATGCATCAGTGAATAGTCACCACAAAGTCCATCGTCAACGCCATAAAGAAAGCATAGCTAGAGCGCTTACAGTTCAGGTGATTAAAGCAGCTTGGAGCGTGGAAGACACACGAAACACCTGCTGCTGCTGTTGAGTATGGATCTGGCCTCGGAGTGCTACAATGATGAACAGAAGGGTGCGCCTGGTCATGCACGAAGAGACGAGTGTGTGTATCTGCAGATAGTGGGTGGGATAGGTTTGTCGGCGTGTTGCTCGATTGGGAGGGGAGATGTGTTGCTTGGAAGTGTGTGAAGCGTTGCTGAACAGAAGATTCAAACACAGAATTGCAGAAGTAGGGTGACTGGCGCCACACAGAGGGGCACAGTGCAAGCAGCACGCAACCCCTCAACCCAACCCAGCAGTGGATGCAGAACAGGGAAGTTAGTTGGGAGGGAGGGACGGGCAGGGGGAGGCTTTCTTGCTGGGGGGAGGCACAGTGCACAGCGCGCAAACCTCCAGCGCTGCGCACGCTGTACTACGCGCTGGTTCGCAACGAGGGTTTGGTGGTGCGGCGGGGGTGGTTGGGGGGGCACTGCGGTGAAGGAGCTCCGTAGTTTTTTTTGCAGGGTTTGCATGCACCTTGCCCGGCAAGAGAACTCTGAGTTTGACTGACCTGAACCCGGTTTGACACGCCCCACCAAGCACGCCACAATGCAGTACTTCGATATTTTAAAGGTCGACAAGAGGAGACACCATAATATACAGTCTAGGCGCGACAGAATCGCACAAACTTTTAGGATGCCGAATATTCAATCGGTCAAGTATTTCGCTGTCCCTCGCCACGGGCAAATGAGGCTTTCGCACGAGCACACGGCGAGATGGGTGGGTATTTGTGGGGGGGGGCTTGTGTGGCGATATTTGTTGCCAGTGTGCGACTCTTGTGAAGCGATCAGGCGACGGCGGTGCACAGTTCAGTGGCGACGAAACCTCGTCGTCAAGGACTTGTCCCTTGCTATATGCTGGTCGCAGACGCAATCATGAGTGACTCAAACGGATCTCACATTGCCCGTATATCGGGGGTTTAAAAAACGGATTCTGATTGGGCGCCAGGTTGAGCTGCGATAAGGCTGGGCATCACGTGTATAGCGTGCTTAGTCAGAACCTCTAAACATGGGAACCTGTGCGGGCATTGAGGAAAAAGCACTGGGGGAAAAGTGGCGAGTGTTTTCGTTTTGCACTGTGCCGTGGACGGGTGGCTGCAAGGGCGAGGACGACAACCCCAATGCAAAGTCGAGCAGGATGGTGGGTGAGCAGAATTGAAGTGGTTTTTTGCACAACAGCATTCGGCCACATGTTGGGGATAAACCTCCTGCAAACCTAGGAAATGGGAGCAACGTGTACAGTGAAACACATGCGCAAGGCGTGGAGTTGAACCTTGTGCGAAAAAATCTCACTTTTGCCCCTTTCTTGTACACCTTTTTTTCTATGTAATACTACATTGTTTTAACGCAGTTGAAGCCTGTAAACAGGCAATTTTAAAACAGGGGTAAACGGGACTTTGAAGGGGAAATCCCACAGTAATAAATGACACTTGATAACAAAATATCTCTCACACACTAGATTATTTTCCCGCGCGACGTCCCGGCTCTGAAACTCGCAATTATCGAAATATAACTTGGTAGTTCGTTATCGTTCAGACTGCAGCCAATCAGGTTCAGTGTCAACGCGAGTCATGCTGAGAACCTGGTAGGTGAGATTGCAATTTGGACTGTTACGGGTAAAACAATAAAGGAGAAAAGGTGTACAAAACTCGCAGCACACCACACCAGCAATGTACAGTAACTGTAAATCTTTGCGCCACCAGCTTTTGCTGTGTGATTTGCTGACTGGGCGTATCGATTGTTAATCCAGCAAGAAACCGTAAATTTTCGTCCTGACGAGACCGCAACCACATGCACAGTGCAAAACGCGTTCGTCAGAACGCGTTTGACGACCTACAGACACAGAAGGCCATCAATGCAGATTGTGAGACCTCAAAAGATCACGGCCACTTGGCAACATGTCGGCATTGGCGTTCGAAAAAAAAGGACGATCGCAATAAGTCCACAGATATGTTTTTGCATGCCCAGACCCCAGTCCAGCGATAATAGAAGATAAATTGAAAAGGCAGGACACTTCTATGTCCACAATGAAGTGTGATGTATTTACGGATTGAGCACAGTTGCTATTGAGTCGTTCTTGGCGTTGCTGTTTTCGAAGAACAGCAAGCATCCTGAACTCTAGCCGGAACTCGACACAATCATCACAATGCTGCCAGATGTCCAGCATGTTCCCATTCGCGGGGAAGCTCGTGCTAAACGACACCGATTGGATCATGAGCAGTTTCATCCCTCCGAATGAAGAACTTTCCTTAGAAATTGCCCTGACTAAGCCTTCTCTTTATTGCACAGAAGCCCACCGCCACTGTAGCGAAGTCCGCCTGCAGCTGATAAGGATTAGGGTTACACAGACAGATGCTTTAGTTTACAAAAACGCTGATGCTTATATTCATACAATTGCACTCTATTGTTATTGGCTTCTTTTGGTACTATTTGGCCGAATTCGCCCCTTCAACTGAAAAAACAATTCAAAACGTATTAATCTCTCGTGCCCCACTCAAAGCAGATTTTTCCACACAAAAATATTTGAAGTTTTAACAGAACCATAGCAGCATGCGTTCTTCGTAAACCTTCTTTATACCACGCGTTTAGGGTGGCCAGGATCTAGAGCTGGTGGAACCACGAGTAAAATTCAGCAGAAGACTTAACACCTTGTATTGGAAATGTCAGGAATGACAAGGAAAATAATAATGACTAATACATGCATATTTATAGTCTATAAAGTACCTATTCGTTGTTGGGCTGAGAAAAGCCCTAGGATCTTTTCAGAGACTAAGTCCCACTTGTATGAAATGCTTGAGTAGTGCAGCGGAAGTGTTGAGTAGTTGAACCCTTGCACTAGTATGTGAGAGCAAGTGATTGATTAAAAGAAACAAGTATACAGTAATATATAGAAAGTAAGAGATGAAGTAGTAGAAGAATACAGCTGAAGGAATAGTTTTCGAGTCGCACAGCGACTCGATTGTCGACTCGGTTACCACCCTTGCAGTCACAACGGTGAATCGCAACCTCCTTTTGCGACCCTTCGAATTCCTTCGCCCCTGCGTATTCTTTCGTCCAACCTCCTCGTGTAACCTCCGTTGACTCGCGTACCCGATACGACTTTCCTCGAGTGTAGTGTTACAGTTTAGAAACGCTTAAGTTCTCGAGGTATTTCCAATACTCCCCTTCGTTTCTGGAGTGCTGACGTGTCCGGATTCGGTGACGTTTATCTGCCCGGTCAGCAGCATGCAGTAGTCGAAATTTGCCTTCGCCAGTTTCTTCGCCAGATAATCTGCAGCCATTTCTGTCGTGGGGCAGTAACTGAGCTGAAGTCTCTCCTTCGTTATCTCATCCTTGACGAAGAAATACCGTAGGGCGATGTGCTTGGTTTGATTGGCGAACCCGTTTTTGTTCGTGATTTCAATCGCGGATTGGTTGTCGCAGAATAACGAGAAGGTGGGCATGGTCGCAATTTTCGCTTCCTCGAGCAGGTCCCTTACGTAAAGTCCCTCTTTGGTCGCAGAGCAGAGAGCGATGTATTCCGCTTCAGCCGAGGATAGTGCGATTAGGTCCTGCTTGCTCGATTGCTAGGAAATAGTCCCAGTAGGCTCTAGTCGGTATATGCAGCCTGTTCTGGAACGCCGATTCCCCTTGTCTCCCGCGTGGTCAGCGTCGACATAGCCGAGTAGTTGTACGGACGAAGGTGTCACCTTGCTGTAGGTGAGTCCGATCGTCGACGTAGAGACGAAGTAGAGCAGTGCCCGATTCAGCTCCTCGAGATGCTCTTGCTCCAGCTGCTTTAGGTGTGTCGCTAGTTGGCTAGCGATGTAGGACAGATCCGGTCGGCAGGTTACGGCGGCGAACAGGAGGCAGCCGAGCTTCTGTTGGTATTCCTGGATTCGCTTAGTGGGGAGCTTCGCGGAGGTGTCGCTGTTGTTGTTCCCATAGCGATAGGGAGTTGCGGCTGGATTGGCGTTAGTCCGAATTTCTTCGCGACGACGCCTGCGTACTTTCCGGCGTGTAGGTAGAACGCCGAATCGTCTTCGACGACGTTCAGCCCAAGATATTGGGTGACGGTGTCTGACACCGTGGGTGTTAAGTCACTTTTCAGCTCCCCTTCGAACCAGGTGACGACGTCGGTAGTGGAGCCGACGTAGAGCAGGTCATCGACGTAGACGATGAGTAGGACGAAATCGCTCCCCTTCTGCAGTCGGTACATCCCTTGGTCGTGCGGCAGCTGCAGGAAGCCGATCCTGACGAGGCGGCCGTGAAGGTGCTGCTGCCAGAGCCGCGGGGCTTGTTTGATTCCGTTGAGGGATTGTATCAGTTGTCACACTTTTGTGGGATCGTCGATGAAACCGTGGGGTTGCTCAACGGAGATCTTAGCGTCCACAGGTGCGTACAAGAAGGCGTTGGCGACGTCGATCTGCCGCAGTGGTAATTTTTTTCGTGGCCGCGACGGCGAGTAGAATGCGTAGGGAGGTATGTCGGGAGATGGGGCGAATGTCTCTGTGTAGTCGGTTCCGTATCGCTGACCGAATCCACGTACGACCCGGCGAGCTTTGAAGCGGTCGACGGAGCCATCCGCGGTAGTCTTGATTCGGTACACCCACTTCCCCGAGAGCACATTTTGCCCGTTGGTCTTTGTTGCAGGGACTAGTTTCCATGTGTTTCGTGAAACGAGTTTCCACGTTTTCCGCTTCTCGAGAGCTGCTACCTCTATATCCATAGCTGTTCGCCACTTGTTAGCATCAGAGCCGGAGAGGGCCTGCTTGACTGTTTTCGGCTCAATCCCAGCCGTTGATTGCTGAACTGCGACAGCAAGGCCGATGATCTGAAGAGCCGATTGGTCACCACAAGGATGAGGTTGGCAAACTTCGTTGATATCATCGTCGTCAATTTCAGATGGCAGATGGCGGGCATCGTCATGCGATGCTACGTCGGTTTTCTGTCGGCACAGGGGCTCCTCATAATTTTAGGCAGCCTGTGTCATGGCAGGATGCAACAAGTCCGAGAGTGGAATGAAGAGCGGAGTGTATGTGGCGTTGGCACGTGTTGAAGGAATATATAATTTGAACAGTGCTACGTCACGGGAGGAAGGACCAGGTGCAGCTGCTAACGCAGACGACAGCACAACTGTAGAAGGTCCTACTGCCGTGCTGTCGGGCGGATAATATTATTCGGCTGCATCTGCTTCATTTGAGGGGTGACGAAACTTCGTTCGGCACTATAGCGATCAGGATCCCGCTGTTGGCATTCCTTGTTGCGTTCGAAGTCGTTGAGAAAAAGTTTCTCGTAGAAGATGCATTCTCGGGCATACAAAACCTTTCGGGTTTTGTAGTCCATACTAGGAGTAGGAATCCTTTTGGTACACCGAGGTGTATTCCCCATCAAGCCCGTTCAGTAAAACTGCCCGTAATTGCGCTCATATGTCTGTATTGGGCCATGCAGCCTCAAACTCGTAAAATTTGAGTGTTGGCGGGGTGTTTTGTCCACATAACATCTGGCGAGTTGAACTGAGGAAGAGCTGTTGAAGATAGGCAGTTGTGTAGTCTGACAGCTTGCACTATCGCAAATGGCAAAAAATCTGCTATCAAGCTGGATTGTTGCAGCAGCACGCGCATCTTCTCTTGCAGCATTCTGTTCATCCTCTCAGCTACTCCATTTTGCTGATGGGCGTAAGGCATCATCTTGCGCCTCAGAATCCCTTTCCCTACCAGGAATTCATCAAAATGGTCACTGGTGTATTCGCCTACGTTGTCAGTCTGGATCTCTTTAAGCTTGATGTCGCTCTGCCGCTCCGCGATTTTCAGCCATAGCTTGAAGGCGTCGAGAGCTTGTGACTTATGAGAGATATTATTTTGTCAGACATATCGAGTAGCATCGTCCATGAAGGTAATTATATAGTGGTAGTCGTTGCCGCTGATATCCTCTGCTTCCAGCGGCATGAAGGGTATGTTGCTGAAGATGCCATCCATAGGTGAGTACTTAGTAGCACTCGGAAAGTGTGACGGGAACGGAACGTGACTCAGGTAAGCTTCGGGGCAGATGGTGCGGGGTAGTTGGCGACTATTGGGTCGAAGCTCTTGGCCATTGGTTAGGAGAGCGTCTTTATCGAAAACGGATCCTTTAACCGAATTGTTAAGATCTTTTTGCGAGGGATGACCTAACCGCTTGTGCCATATTTCTGCTGTAGTCCAGTGTCCCTTTGAACGAAGGTACAAATCGGAGTGAAGGAAGAAGGCTGGCGAAAGATGAATCGTTGGCGCAGGATTAACGCAGCGGCCGGTGCCGAAAGGCAGGATGAATCCAACTTCTTCTGCAGTTTCAGTCCAAGGTATGCCGATATGTCAACGACGCGCCCAAGAACCAGATACGATTTACTCTTTCTTGCCCCATGTTCGTTCAACCTCCATAGGTTCTTCGACTGTAGCAAATGTCGGTTTTTGATTTTCGTAACCCCATTTTCCATCTATAGATGCCCATGTAGCTTGTCTTGTTTCTGCTGCTGCTGCTGATGATGCTTCTGTTATTTTTGCTGCAGATTCGTCGATGGAGTTGGTGTGAGAAGGCTGAGGTGTGACGCAGAAGACATTGAGACCACGATGGTCTTGGCGTTGAAGATCCGTCTCCCAATGATGATGCCAAGGGGCGAGTGAGACGTTCCAGAAAACCATATGCTTCCATAGGTGAAAATCGTAAAACAGAAATGCCGTCTTTAATTTCTGTGATGCCGACTTAATTGCTTTTGTCTTCCTTCTTTTCACCCAGGTACAATTCCGTGAGCATCGTGTTGGCGGTGCTGATGAAACAGATCCCGCTTTCCATCAGCTGCACTTGTGATAGTAAGTTGAATCCGAGTCCCGTGGCGACGAGAACCTTGTTAAGGTGAAGAGAAACTTATATGTCGTCGGACTCTAGTATCAGATCTCCAATTTTGGTGGCTTCAATAACTTGATTGTTGGCCACGGTGATGTTGTATTTTTGTCCTTTTGGCAGGTCTCGCCAGTTAAGGAGGTGGCGACTTGAAGACGCCATGTGGTGACCACAGCAGCTGCCAAGAAACCAAGTGCTAACATGCTCGGGATACGCACAATTGGCGATGTGGGCGTATGGCTGCACGTTCAATCGTTGAGGAAAGCCGTTAGGATGCTCTGATTCTTCTTCATTAACGACTGCTGGTTTTGGAGTTTCTGAATGAGGGCGAAGACGTGGAGGTGGGTTGGCTGGTCCTTCTTCCATGTCACTATCGTTGTCTTCATTGTCTCGTCGACTCCTGTAGCGTATACCACTAGGGCAGTGTGGTTCAATCATGCAATTAATGATTGCCTCGCCTTTTGCAAGTTGAGTTGAAGGCGGCGAGTTAGTCGTGACAGGGGCGGATTCACCCGACTTCTCCCGATTCCTGATCTTCAGTTTCGGACACTCTTTAATATAATGTCCTGCTCGTTTGCAGAACATGCAGAAGTCCTTTCCTCATTTCCTTGTCTGCTCCCACTAATTTGATGCACCTCTTGTCTGCTCCCCTTGACTTGGTCCACCTGTATAGAAGCTTCACCCACTCTTAGCTTTGCCTCCTTTTGCATTGTACTGGTCCTAGTCCTGCTGCTCTGTTATCAGAGTTGTTCCCTTGGGAACGGAGAAGGGACTTGCACTGCCTCCATTAGGGTCCAAGTCCAGCCAAAAGAGTAGTGACGAAGAGCTCATTGCTGAGATTTCCTCCGCACTGCGAAGCTGATCCCGAAGGGTTCTACACATGTTGATGTAGCTGCAGGTTTTTTCTCCCGGAAGCAATTGCATTGCTGTAAGTTGACTCGGCAGCTTGCTCTGTGTAACGGAATCTTGTGCTTGATATAAACTTTGCAGGTAGTCCCAGGCGTAGAAGGCTGGAGCGAGTGATGGTTTGAAGCACCGAACTCCCAACTGTTCTTCAGGTGAGAGATTCCGCATCGCTAGTGTATAGGCCATAAGCGAATACTTTCGATCCTGTCTCTGGATAACAAATTGTACCTCGAAATATCCCCAGATACGAGAAGATTGCGCGAGGAGCTCGAACTTGAATCCCCTGTATAGAAGTCGCGGCCATCAAAATAAGTTGAGGTTTTCAGCTTGGAGATAGTTAGGAAATCTGTTTGATTACGACAGCTTCTGCAATAAATGGTCTTTCTTCTGCCATTTGATGTTGTTGCTGCTGTGGTTGAGTAGGTTACCCATGGAAGGCAAAAGACCCAGCGGACTCATCTCCAGGGGCTGATGGCCCAGCGGCAACAGCAACTCTTGCATAACTAGAGTTATCAATGCTCATAGAATCTGTAGGATGCGCTGGAGCTTGTTGTTGTCGTTGAGTAGACTGATTAATCATAAAGGAAGCAAAGTCAGATAGATTGTCAGCAGATAGACTAGACGCAGGAGAATTTGTAGTTGAATTTCCTATCTTAGCAACTGACCTAAGTATAGATCTCTAAGTTAAGCTTAAGGGCGTAATCGAAATCAGTGTGTATTGGTTCCTGTAACTCCACTTGCTCAGAATACCATATTGAAATGAACCACGTATTTAGGGTGGCAAGGATCTAGAGTTGGTGGAACCACGAGTAAAAGTCAGCGGAAGACTTTACACATTTTATTGGAAATGTCTGAAATGACAAGGATAATAATAATGACTAATACAAGCATATGTGTAGTATAGGAAGTACCTATTCGGAATGTACCTTTCCGTAGTATACCCTCCGGGCCCGTCTAAACCATTAGACTCCTAGGCTTGTGGATTTCTGACGTATCAGATTACGCAGAGATATTTTTCTAATTAATAAGAAATTCTATGATAGACTTTATGATTTTCACAAAACAGAGCAACAGAAATGTTTTCTTTTTCAAATTACAAGACTGCATTTCATCTAGTAATTGTAGTCCTTTGGCTGCCACTACTCACCTATAGTCTGCACGGTACTCAACATTAGTCCACATTACTCCTGTGTAGCTTCTACTCATTTAATCGATCGTACGCCTACACTCTACAATATGGGATCATGCACACTAGCTGTGCTGCTACTAACCACTAATCAAAGTCAGATTTGAGTGCTACAGAAGCTCTAACATCCCACGGCGCATCACTGTCATCATCGCTGACAACCTTACTCTTGTGTTTTTTCTTCTTCTTCGCATGTGCCGCCGCTGCTGCTACTGCAGCTGCCTCTGCTGCTAATGCTGCTGCCTCTGCTGCTACTGCTGCTGCCTCCGATGCTGCTGCTGCCGCTGCCGCATCCTTCTTCCTACGTTTGGTAGGGGGGGTAGGCAAAGTTCTCTCCTTGGCTGGGTGGCGCTTCTTCTTCCCCCACCACTGCTCGATAACTTCATCGCCCTGCACATCGTACTCCAACAGCTAGATGCACATAAGGTCTGCCAGTCGTGCATCGCACAGGTTCCCCCGTAGCCAAGACTTGATCACGTTCTGGCGGCTGAACCCAAGCTCGCATTCAACGGTGCTGAGCAGCAGCACCGCCACCGCCACCCACAGCCGCACTAGGTTCGGGAAGGTTGTCGCCTAGTCATCTGTCCGCAGCATGTTCTTCAAGCAGTTGTGGAACGTTTGCTCCTTGTACGAGGAGTGCATCATCCTCATGAATGGCAAGAGCTCTCGCTCTGCCTTCTTCCAGCTAACTCCTGCATGTGGTGGAGTGGATGGATTGCGGATTTATACATTAGGGGGGGTATTGTTAGCGGTTGATGTCGTCATATCATGTATGCATCACGAGTAAACAACAAAGATCAACAAGGGCAATGGCATCACGAGTTGAACAACATTTGCGACTCGCATACAATAACTCACCCGGCAGCATGCACTTCGCCGCGTTGAATAGCGTTTGCAATGAGGGGAACCACCCGGCGCAGAGTCGTTCACGTTTGGCGGCACCCTCTGGATACGCGTTGGGAAAGAACAGCTTCGCGCCACTTAGCGACGCGAGGCTGGCCATCCGACTCTTGAGGTTGGCAATCAAGTCCTGCGCAAAGAGGGTGGCAAGGGCAATGCAAGATTCCAAATCACCCAGGCTCTCGTGGTCTAGCAGTGAGTCCTCATGAAGGTCGAAGCTGTGAGTCTTTAAGTTTCCTTGCCCGTCCATGCCTTCGACAGTCACTTGGCACTTAGACAACGGACCATGGTCCTCCAGGAATTTCTGCAACAAGTCGCTGTCTTCTCCAAAGTTGATGCCGTTGTCAACATAGTGCTGCTGGAGCTTCTCGCATGTTGTCTGAATCATCGGCAGCACTCGTGTGATATCAACATGCAAGAGTAAAGACAGCAGGGTGAGAGTGTCTCGCATAATAGGTGCAGGCATTAATGTAGTTGTTACTCACCGCCTGCTTCTGGAATCTTTTGTTAAGGGCGTTGAGCGCGGTCAGCACATCAGCTAAGAAGAAGAGGAAGAAGCGAAATTTGAGGCTACGCACTACCTCGTACATCTTACGATCAAAGTCATGCAGAAGCAAGATTGCTGCAGGGGAAACAGCAACAAGGCGTAAAATCGCCTCACCGCGGGATAACCAACGGATATCCTTTGTACCCTGCATCTCGAGTTGAGTGGCCTGCAACTCATTATGCAGCTCCAGAAACCTTCCATGCACCACGATGCTTCGACCAAGGATGTCCGCCAGTGAGCGGACCACTTTGTTTACTATCCCCAAGTCAGGGAAGTTGGCAGCAACGACCTTGGCCGCCAAGGCGTCGCTGCGCAAGTAGGCCACGGAAACGTATAAGTCCTGAGTGGTCAAAGAGGCATATACATGATAGACCGAACGGCAACATGTTGGAAGCTAAGCACTAAAAGCTATTGTAAGACTCACCGGCGGGCAATGCAGTGGCATGACACGAGGTGAGGCACGCGGAGTCGCAGCTGCACAACAAGTCCATTGCTTGCTCCAGTCATGACGCTCGCACCGTCGGTGCTGATGCCAGAGATTCTTGCCATGTCGATGTAGGTGGTCTCGAGATGTGTCAGAAGGGTCGAAAGTAATGAAGATGCATCTCACCTCTCCATGGTAAGATGCACGCACTCAGTGACGACATTCACGAATGTCAGGTAGACCACCATGTGCTTGCCGCGGCGCCGATCGGTACTCTCGTCGAGTTGTATCCCGATGAAGGGGCAAGTTTTGAATGTGCCGCATCTGCCTTGCACGGAGATAGGTGACCAGTGCCTCGGTGATTTCCCTGAAACAATAGCTGAAACACACTAGGCAAAGACAAGAACGGATGAAGTAAGGACCGTGCTAGTTCATGCCACCAGATGTACTTAGATGCAAACTTACACGAAACATGACATTAGGTTAGGAAACTCACTAGGCTTACTCAGATTGGTAAGTGTCGATTTGTTTCTCTGGCATGTCACGGGTCTTCAGGCGAAAGATGAGGCTCAAAAGAGATACAAACATGGCAATCGGCGCATCCTCTTTGCAAATATAAAGAACGACGAGCATGAGAGCTTTCAAATGACGGGCCTCAACGTCACCGTCCTCATAGTCGATGATGCTGCGCTGTGGGGTCATGATGCCCTCTGCAAGCGCCTTCTTCTCGACCGCATCTTGATGCTTCTTGCTCAGTGAGTGCTTCCGCATCGTCTGCTTCTGGATGTCCACACCTCCCTGCCCGTTCCGGCCGTACTTGGTGTCGGGTGGACCGTGCGCCATGAAGACGCTGCACCTCATACAAGGACCACCACCCTTCTGCTGGTCGATTACAACCCATGGGAAACCGTGCACCCAATTCTCATTGCACTCGGCTTTCAGCCCCCCCTGCAGCGCGTCGGGGTTGGGGATGTACTTCGATAGGTATGACTGGTTGCGGAAGCCCTCAGGAGGTCCAACCTCGTCCGCATGACGGCACACTAGGATGATGCTACTGCCCTGGTGCTGGTAGCGGGGCTACAGATTGCATGGGCTGCAGCTAGTCTATATGCGGCGTAAGCGGGTGTGCGAGCTCTACAGATACGCTATCGTAGGACAATAAGAAAAATGAGCAGAAAGCCCATAGCTTCATTAGAAGATTGTGTGTGGGAAGAAGATGAGGGAGACGACAAGGATGGGCGTATGCAAGACTTGGCTGGCAACTCCATCAACGTTTTCATGTTTCAGGCATGGGCAACGCGGTGCATGGTTCGGTGCCCCCGCACATCGTTGATACTTGTCCATGCAGGAGGTGCAGCCAAACCTGGCAGAAAGGTGGCAAATGCTGCCCCTCTGGGCAGCCAAATCCGCCGAGCGAGATGCGGTGGTTTTGACAATCCAATGGGCGAGCGAGATGCCGCCGAGTGGTCGCCCAAACTGCCAACGATTGCGATGTGCGACGTGTATGCTGCTGTTCTAAGTCACTTTCGCAGGGTGTCACATGAGTTGCTGCCAAAACAGTCAGTTCCTGGGGCGCCTGGGCGGGACCGGCCCCGTGATTGCCGCTGTTCCCGTAATCAGCGGATGTCCTCATACAGCAGAGACTCATTCAGTTTCAGACGAAAGATTTTGTCAAGTCTGAAAAATCAGACGGACCAGTACACGTTTTCTGAAGTTTCAGACTATCCCTAAATGGATTATGATCAGACCAACAAACGAAATTCTTCTGATAGCGGGGACCCTGATCGCGACTATTCGCGTGACATGACTGGTGACTGTTCATGTGACTGAGAGTGGCGTGACCCTTCGGGTGACTATACACGCGAACCTATTGTTCATGCATTGAATCACAACTGTTGACGTCATCACACGCGTCCTTCCATATGAGGTATCGTGCTACTAGTACAGTCTAAGTGTAATATCAGGAATGCATAAGTGGTAACTCTACCGGGTATACTTCAACATGCTTTAGGGTGCGTTTCTGAGAACCTCTCATCTCACCAGTTTGCAAACCGGCGAGATGTTTCTGTTGAAGTGGTTTACGATCATCTAAAAGATCAAGAATTGAGAATCTATTCTCGATGACTGTGGACCTGGTTGAGAGAGCGACGTTGAAATATGTTTGGAAAGAAGATACTGACCATGTTGAGAAAGGGCTTCAATAGATCAAAGGTTTTTACACTCAATTTTACAAGCCCATATACTGTAAGTGCATCTAAACTTTGACATCATCGAGAAGATAATGATATAGAACTAGCCAGACCCAGGCTTTATTGAGTTACACACCAAAACTTTAATGATCCTAAGATCCTTACGAATACCTCAGTTATCACTAAATTAACCTCATAATAGTGGTGATATAGAAACACTGCATAAGAAATCAGGATGTAGGCATGGTTAAATTTTCATGCGATTTTGAAAGGAAATTCCCTTTTCCTTACCGGGCTCGACTAAAGCGCGTACGCCCTCGACTCTCGGAAGTCCAGGCTCAGCCAACTTCTTCAGTCCCGAACCATTTGCGAACCCAAACCTCGACGCGCAGCGCTTCTGTGGCTTTCGCCAACCGAATCGCCCCAACCTGTTCGCGTGGTTCTCGGCTAGCTCTGTTCGTGCTTATAAATGCCTAGGCCCTCATTTGTATCGACACTCTTGAATCACGACTTCTTTATTACACTACCTGTTAGTACTCTGATTAATTCATAACAGCTGGTATCAGAGCCCCGTTCCTGCCCGCTTAGTCTTCCGTAGAGTAGTCCGATTATATCGGGAGAGGACCCGACAGAATAGAGGGTTGGCCAGTGGTTGGTAGGCGAGCTCGTTAAAGCTCCTCCAACTAAAAGCGTGTGCACCCTCAGATCTGTCAGGTAAAATTTCCAGCATGACTAGCACGCCGGAAACCTCTGCCCGTCGTAGTGTTAGGAACGTGACTCCGGAGGAGTTTGATGAGTTGCAAGCCAGGGCGGCTACAGTGATGACACTACAGGCCTAGCTTCAACAACTCGGGGATAAGTTTGAGTCGCTGGGAAGCAAAGTTCAGACGCTGCGCAACAAAAACTCGTCGCTTCGCCAGACGCGGGGTGAAATGCGTCAGGGGTGGCCTGTTACCCGAGACGAAGATGTTGTGAATGAAGCGAGGGCATCGGCGACACCTAAAGCAGTTGAAGAAGTCCACAGCGAACCACGGGCGGCCATCAAAATCAAGCCTCCGATGCCCCCACCATTCAACCCGACCGACAGGACAACTACAGTGAGCGGGTGGCTGTTTGCCATGGAAATCTTCTTTATGGCAGCAAGTATTAATGACAGTGCATCACGTGTCAACTTGGCTGTGTCACTGCTGAGGGGACCGGCACTCGACTGGTGGCGCATGCATCTAGACGAGGGAGGAGCCCCGGTAGGGAATCAACGGGCGGCAGTTGGGGAGATGAGTTCATCAACGGCGAAGGCAGAACCAATCTTTGGATCGGCCACGATCCGCACGTGGAAAGCGTGGGGCGAAGCGTTGAAGGGCAGATTTGAGCACATATCCATGCGAAAAAATGCTCGCACAAAGCTTCAGATGTGGAGACAATTGGGCTCTGTCCAAGAATATACGACGCCGTTTCTGGCAATCTGCGACCAAATCGGAGGGATTAGTGAAGACGAGAAAATCGATCGCCACGTGGGTTGTCTCAAGCCGGAGATTCAGCAAGAGATCGTCCTGCGAGCCCCGCCGACCTTCAACAAAATCGCTCGCATCGCAGACGCGCTGGACACACGACGTGGACTCGCGAGAGCGGGTTTCCGGGAGGGAAATCGCTTTCGAGGCCAGCCCCAACACACATCAATCAACGGCGTGGACGTGTTTGCAGCCCGAGTATTTTCGGGCACCTGCTTCTACTGCAACCAGCGGGGTCACATGGTGAGGGACTGCCTGCAGCTGAAGATAACTTACCTAACGACAAGAAGCAGTCGGGAAATGGAGATCGTCAGTAGCAGATGGGCCACCTACTTACTTGACTGCGTCGCCCAAACGCCACCACCCCCACCAGGTTATAGTGCCGATTTGGGCTATCGACCATTCCTGGCTGAATAAGGGGGGTGAACCGGTTGATCACCCTGTGCTGGTTGAAGTGAGAGTTGGCGACACCCGCATCAAAATATTCATTGATGGCGGGGTGAGCCACAGTTTGATGGACATGGCGAAGGCAAAAAAATTGCGACTGCAACTGGAGCGCTGCATGCCTGAAATCGACGCGAGATTGGTCGACGGCACACCCCTAGCAATTCGGGAGCGCGTGCCTTACGTGCGAGTAACATGCGGCAAAAATTTCAATTTCACGACGAAGATGCTGGCGACGACTTTGGATGGCTGCGACCTAGTCTTGGGACGCAATTGGCTGCACGAATACAACCCGAGCATCGACTGGCGGACATGCGATTGTCGCATAAAATGGAGTGGCGAGTGGCGACGACTACCCAAGTGGAGCTGTCTAAGATTCGATGACATTGACGGGCAGCGCGGTGACGATCAAGCGCGCAATGATTCGAGGGGCGCAAGTGTATGCCGTTCGATGGATTGCATCAACGGCTATCGACACGCCAACAGACATCGACAAACTCTGCGCAGCTGTCCCGGATGATTTAGCGATGGTGATTCGGAAACATGCTGACATTTTTCCAGATGACCTACCGGCGGGTTTGCCACCTAAGCGAGACCACGACCACAAAATCGAGTTGGAGCCCGGCGCGCAACCGACTGTTCGGACTCAATGGAGGCTGACTCAGCCCGAGCTAGATGAAATTCGACGCCAGCTGGACTACCTGCTCGAGAAAGGATTAGTTCGCCCCAGCACTTCTCCGTTCGCAGCTCCGATCCTGTTCACCCCGAAGAAAGATGGTGGTCTACAAATGTGTATTGACTACCGCGCCTTGAATCGGGTTACCATCAAGTCCCGCTACCCTATCCCACATGCCGACGAACGCATCGACCAAATTCGTGGAGCCAAGTTCTTTTCGAAATTTGACCTGCGAGGCGGTTACCATCAGATTCGCGTGAACGAAGCTGACTGCTCCAAGATGGTGTTTCGGACCCGGTATGGGAGATACGAGTACACGGTTATGCCATCTGGCTTAACAAATGCGCCTTCGACGTTCTAGTTAACCATGAACGAAGTTTTCCGGCCGCTGCTGGATAAATGCGTCATCGTGTACCTCGACAACATCCTGATCTACAGCACTACCCGGGAACAGCATTTGAAGGATTTGGAAGCAGTTTTCCCGGGAACAGCATTTGAAGGATTTGGAAGCAGTTAAAATCGACCCAAAAAAGATCGCGACAATCCAAGATTGGAAGCCACAGGCTAACCTCCATGAACTTCAGAGTTTTATGGGGTTTGTGAATTACGTTAGCCGGTTCATCCCGAACATGGCGGGGGTAACTTCCCCTCTCACGGATCTCCTGAAGAAGTGCAAGTTTTATGAGTAGGGGGGAGAGCAGCAGGCTGCATTCAAACAGCTCAAAATTTTCCTTACTACACCTCCGGTCGTTCGAATTGCAGATCCTCCTCGTCCGTTTGAGCTCATCACCGACGGTAGCGACCTGGATGTTGGCGCAGTACTGTTACAAGAGTTCAGCGAAGGCCTTCAACCCATCACCTACGAGTTACGAAAGCTGAACTCGGCCGAGCAAAGTTATCCTGTCCACGACAAAGAGTTACTCGCCATCGTTCACGCTTTCAAGGTCTGGCGCTGCTACCTGACGGGCGCTGACGTGAAAGTCCGAATAGACCACAAATCGCTACAATTCATCCGTGCCCAACCGACACTAAATCCCCGACAGATTTGCTGGCTCGATTACCTCGAGTCAAACTTCCACTACAGAGTCACCTACAGACGGGGGGTTAGCAACATCGCTGACACACTGACCCGCCCGTCAGTCCACACCGCCGCAGTCCTAATTACCCAAGCTAATCCGCTGATTACTGGTCTCTTCACCCACGGATACAATACCGACCCATTCTTCACCACTAGCAGTCATCCCCGACTGACGGTCAAGCAAGGGGCCTATGACCTAAAATCCGGTACCAATCGGATTTGGGTTCCCGCCTACCGTACCCTACGCGAGCAACTGATACAGGAGGCAAACGACTCAAATTTCTCGGGTCACTACGTCATCGACAAGACCGCCAAATTGCTGAACCGTAATTATTATTGGCATGATTTGCCGACAGACGTGCAGCTGTACATCACCTCCTGCGCCACGTCTCAACGCATGAAGTCTTCACGGCTTCGACCTGCGGGATTACTGCAACCGCTCGAGCCACCCAGCCGATCCTGGCAACTGGTGATGATGGATTTCGTCACTGGCATGCCAGCTGGTTCTTTCGATAACGACGCGATTCTCGTCGTCGTTGACCGGTTGACCAAGATGGCCCACTTCGCCGCCTGCAAGACGACAATTACTGACGGGCAGACAGCGAAGCAGTTCCTCACGAACATCGTGCGGCTACACAGCATTCCTTCGGCAATCATCAGCGATCGTGACCCACGGTTGACATCCAACTTCTGGACAAAAACCTGGCAGCAATACGGCACACGTCTGCATCTGTCCACGGCGTACCACCTGCAATCGGACGGCCAGACTGAGCGCACTAATCAGACGATGGAGCAGCTGATTCGCACGACGTGCATAGACCCGGCCCAATGGGAAGACTCCCTTCCCTTGATCGAGTCTGCGTACAACAACGCCCCATCAGCAACGACTACTCAGTCCCCGTTCTTCCTTAATTACGTAATAGACCCGACAACCCCTCTATCGCCAACGATAGAAAATCCGGCACCAAGGTCGCATCAGTTCGTCGAAAATCTCCGACAGTCTCAGCAAAAAGCTGCCGTTGCCATCCTCAAAGCCAACCAACGGGCTAAGCAACAAGCTGACCGACGACGCCGTGACTTAACACTCGTCCCTGGGCAATTGGTCCTGCTCGACACCAGAAATTTGGGAATTCCCCTCCCAAATAAACTACGACCAAGATTTTGCGGCCCATTCCGCATTCTCTGCATGGTGACACCAGTCACCGCCCAACTGCAACTACTGGTCGACTGACGAATTCATGATTCATTTCACGTTAGCATCCTGCGACCATTCGTCCCGAGTACGACTAATCTCGACCGTCAATACATCAATCCTATGGTCAACCTAGTACATGAGCCGACGATCGAGCCATCGAAGATTCTCGCTCATCGCGTACGAGGCCATCAAGATGCGATAGCCGTTGATTTCCTTGTACGATGGGTCGATCGCACGACTGACAACGATCTTTGGGTCCCCGCAACTATGCTCGGCGAACACAAAGTCGTCCGGGACTATTTACACCGACAACGTGCCCCGGATGTGGGTAGTCTCATCCCGGAAGGGGGGGTGGTGTAAGGAAATCCCCTTTTCCTTGCTGGGCTCGACTATAGCGCGTATGCCCTCGACTCTCGGAAGTCCAGGCTCGGCCAACTTTTTCAAGCCCGAACCATTTTGCCAACCCAAACCTCGACGAGCAGCGCTTCCGTGGCTTTCGCCAGCCGAATCGCCCCAACCTGTTCGCGTGGTTCTCGGCTAGCTCTGTTCGTGCCTATAAATGCATAGGCCCTCATTTGTATCGACACTCTTGAATCACGAGTCCTTTATTACACTATCTGTTATTACTCTTATTATAAATGGGACTGCCGAGTAGCGCGGAGGGCAATGGCGAAACTGTGAACGAGTGAATGACAATAAAATGAAAGAACACACAATATATAGAAAGCCTAGAATGATCCTGGACGTAAGATCTGAAGGTTCGGGAAAGGTATCGAAGGGCCTCGATGTGTCGTAGCGAGGTCGGGAAAGGCCCAGGAGGCTCGAACTGAAAGGTCTGGAACCCTGGCGATGGTTCGGGACTGTTCGAGTCGTACGCCCTGTAGCAAGCCTCAGTAAGGAATTACTCATTCCTTACAACTCTGATTAATTCATAACACATTTGTTGTTACATAACGCTCACTTCAATTGATTCTCCACACCTCAGAATACTAGGGCGATTCCTGCGTCGTGTCGTCTGACGATGTCAGACGCAGGAAGACACCTGAGAAAACTAGGTTTTACCAGTGTCGACGATTGGAAGTGCCAGCCTTGACTGCGAACAGTGACATCTGTTTATTAAAGCAATTGGGCAATTTTCGCAAACTGGAACGAACAGAAATAAGAATTCCGCCAGAGTCGTCGTACTTTCGTTCGGAGGATTGAGTGTCGCGGCGCGTTCCTTACACGTTCCGACGAGCCAGGACAGATTTTCGTGAAACACATAAAGGGTGTGTTAACAAAGATTAGATTTCGTTAATGCATTTTTGTTCGTCAGCTCGTTTGTGCGTCTGCACGCGACACAAACATCGCACACTTGACGGAGTGCTTGACATTCCGTCAGCTTCGGAAGACACTCCCACAATCTCGGAAGACACTCAATTTGCCCGACGACACGGTGACACTAGTGGATGCCACGACGTAGGAATCAGCCCTTATCTCCCAGGGCCAGCGTAACACTTCAGTATACCTTGGATCGAGTTCCAGGGTGCCTGCTGCTGACTAGGCTTGCTTGGTGCAGAGTGTCTTCGGCCTCGCGCGATGCACGTCGCGTTGGGCTGAGGGCCGTTGGCTGGAGTCACCGTAGTTCGAAATCCTCTTCGCTTGCGTTTAATCCTCTTGCTCAAGCATCGGTTCTCTCTGTCGATTCGATGGTCGTCAGACAACGCCGACTCGTAACAATTGTTCTTATTCATGAAGCTCACATCGATCGCATCTGATCAGTGTGACACCACTGGCTAGTCGTTCCGATTCACCATGGCACTCAACGCGGTGCTCGAAGCGGACCTCCGCTCCATTTCAGCCGAAGCCCGCCGGCGATTCCCCGCCGTCAAAGACGCCGCGGAACGCGGAATCCTCAAGGTGTGCTGCACGGTCTCGGTTGGCTCCGGCGTAAAGTGTTCTCACCTCCAGCTGTCACGTTTCCTTCGATAATATAGTCTGCTTCTTCCGAGAACTGCGTGGAGAGCAGCAAGTCGGAGTCCAGCATCACGCCTGTCAAATGCCCGCCTCCTCTTGTTCCACTGCACTCCCGTTGCTGCTCTTCAGCTGCGTTCTCTGGCAGGCCCAGAGGCCATCTCGAAAAGCGATGAGTTGCTGCGAATCTTCCTGCTGGCGTGCGACACAAGACAGCCTCGGCTGTGCGCGTTGGGGTTGTCATGCGTGCAGAAGTTGGTGGCTCACAATGCCGTGTCCCCTACTGCCCTGCCTGACATTCTGACCACGCTCAGAGAGGTGAATTGCAGCGAATCTTCACTCATTGCCTGCATGGATGCAAGACACTAAGTGCTTGCAGTGATGCAGCTCATTCTGACTGACATTGCTTGCAGTGATGCAGCGGCTCATTCTGGTTGACATCGCTTGCACCTAATTTTGGAGGATTTGCATTGCTGACAGTGATGCAGACATCCGGATTCAGCACAGCACGTCAGGCGTGTCGTGCATCCGTTCTCCAAAACAAGCTTCTGCGTCAGCCTCTGCCTCAACCGTCTATCGTTTCTCCCTCTGCCCTGCGTGTAGCATGCAGAGGGGTCAGAGGAGGCGGTGCAGCTCAAGGTGCTGCAGACAGTGCTGACTGTGCTGCAGTCGCAGCTTCACCCTAAAGATGAGGTGCGATTGGATGGGTGCATATACCTGATTAGGTGTGGTCAGATGGGCGCATCACTTGCAAGGTGTGGTCAGATGGGCGCATCACTTGCAAGGTGTGGTCAGATGGGCGCATCACTTGCAAGGTGTGGTCAGATGGGCGCATCACTTGCAAGGTGTGGTCAGATGGGCGCATCACTTGCAAGGTGTGGTCAGATGGGCGCATCACTTGCAAGGTGTGGTCAGATGGGCGCATCACTTGCAAGGTGTGGTCAGATGGGCGCATTACTTGCAAGGTGTGGTCAGATGGGCGCATCACTTGCAAGGTGTGGTCAGATGGGCGCATCACTTGCAAGGTGTGGTCAGATGGGCGCATCACTTGCAAGGTGTGGTCAGATGGGCGCATCACTTGCAAGGTGTGGTCAGATGGGCGCATCACTTGCAAGGTGTGGTCAGATGGGCGCATCACTTGCAAGGTGTGATCAGATGGGCGCATCACTTGCAAGGTGTGGTCAGATGAGTGCATCTACATAATTCGGTTTGATGGGTGCGCTAAAAAACAAAACTGTTTTTGCAGTGCAGGGGGATGAGGAGAATGAGGATAAGGTATGCAAACTAGCACAGATGCAAGAATATGTGCATGCATAAGCTGTCAAGGTTGCCTCTGCGGTCATAGCTTGAGTCGGTAACCTCATTCATGCAGTTGTCCGTCTTCAATGTGTGCAGGAGAGCATGGCCATCATTCTGGGCATCTGTCTTCGCCTCGCAGGCAGCACACGGCAGCTGGACTGCGTGCACAGGTAAGAGGGAATGGAAGGGATGCTTTCCTGCTGTCTCAGCGCTGCTGCACTTAGCCCTTCTGTGGCCAGCTTCACCTGCATGTGTTGTACGCATGTGCCTGTCATTGCTGCTGTGGTCTGTCTCCTGCCATACGGTTCTGTCTCACCCCCACCCTTGTGTATGTACGTGCATGTGTGTCCACGTGTGCGCATGTGCATGGCAGCACGGCCACCGCCACCCTGCGCCAGGCCATAGCGCTCATCTTCGACAGAGCTGCCAGCAGCGAGGGCCTGCCAGTGCAGTCCGCCCCCCGCCAGGCGAACCGCGTGTGGAACACGTCAGAGCCTGGGGATATCAGCCGCATCGTCATGGCTTCCAGGTAGTCAAGCACATTGTCATGGCTTCCAGGTAGTCAAGCACATCGTCATGGCTTCCAGGTAGTCAAGCACATCGTCATGGCTTCCAGGTAGTCAAGCACATCGTCATGGCTTCCAGGTAGTCAATCACATTGACATGGCTTCCAGGTAGTCAAGCACATCGTCATGGCTTCCAGGTAGTCAAGCACATTGTCATGCATGAATATTGTCAATCACATTGTCATGCATGAAGATTGTCAAGCACATTGTCATGCATGAAGATTGTCAAGCACATTGTCATGCATGAAGATTGTCAAGCACATTGTCATGCATGAAGATTGTCAAGCACATTGTCATGCATGAAGATTGTCAATCACATTGTCATGCATGAAGATTGTCAAGCACATTGTCATGCATGAAGATTGTCAAGCACATTGTCATGCATGAAGATTGTCAATCACATTGTCATGCATGAAGATTGTCAAGCACATTGTCATGCATGAAGATTGTCAAGCACATTGTCATGCATGAAGATTGTCAAGCACATTGTCATGCATGAAGATTGTCAATCACATTGTCATGCATGAAGATTGTCAATCACATTGTCATGCATGAAGATTGTCAAGCACATTGTCATGCATGAAGATTGTCAAGCACATTGTCATGCATGAAGATTGTCAAGCACATTGTCATGCATGAAGATTGTAAAGCACATTGTCATGCATGAAGATTTTCGTTGCAGCACTCACGTGGCCTGCTATACCCCTTGCTTTCCCTTCACCCTCAATTCCGTCCTCTACACCTTCCACCTTTGCGCCCCCGTTCGCTGCCATGGGGTGTGGCACATCAACCCACGGCAGGGCGACGGAGGGGGGGGGGGCGGCGAGGGGGGGAGGGGAGGAGTTGGAGACGGTGGTGCTGAAGGAGCGGGTGGAAGACCTCTCAGCAGCAGCTCGCATGGGGCTCAGGCTGCTCGAGGACTTGGCGGCGCTGGCTGCGGGCCAACAGGTGAGCACAGGGCAGGGAGCATGGATAAAGGAGAAAAGGGGCAGTGGGGAAGGAGTGGGAAAAGGCTGTGAGAACATGTTTGGCATTTAATCGTTGAAAGTGCCGCATATGTGATTCTTTTCTTGCGCCATGTTTATCCCCTATGGCACCATAAACTGTTATTGCACTCTCAATGATAACCATCTGCATGGAAGTGTGCCTCGTGCCTCCATCCTCCCCTCCTCGGCATGGCAGCCCCAGTGGCTGCATGTGCCGTCGCTGCAGCGCACCTTCGCCCTGGAGATGCTGGAGTATGTCGTCTCGCACTATGCCACCCTCTTCCGCCGCCTCACGCCCTACCAGCAGGTCAGCCACGGGCAAACAAGCAGGCAGGGACAAGAGCTACTCATTAGGCTCTGTTGTGACTGCATCGTTATTGTCAATCCTGGCTGCCCCACTGGTTGCTTTCGCTCCTGTTTTGTCGCATGCTGAAGACACAACATATGCTTACACCCTGATGTCCGATTGCTGGGTTGTATTATACACGTGTGGATGTGGTGTTCTTGTGTCAGAATGCGTGACATTATTGTGCAAGTTAGACACCTTTCAGGTCTCGTTTACACTCACAACATGTGACAAGGCCTTGTTCCACCCCTCTTCCCAGCACGTCACGTCCTCTGCCTGTCCCGTGTCTCTTCTCTTCGACCTGCATCGTGTCCTCGCCCACCCCCCTTCTCCCCTTCCCGTCCTCTCCTCTGCCCTCACCAGGTGCTCCAGCACAGGCTCTGTGCGCTCGTGATGACGTCACTGCGCTCCACAGGCTCTGAGGTGGGTGGCATTGTCTGGATGTATTTGAACTCTGTCAAGCAGCACTAGGGATGATGACGCAACAGTGCTGGCAAGGAGGGTGTGTCACGTAGCAACTGTGATTTCTCTATTAAATTGCAGGAGGGTGACTCAGGCGAGCCGGGCTATCGGCGGTTGGTGCTGCGGTGTGTGGCGACCCTTGTGCGGCAGCACCATGCGCAGCTCACCACGGAGTGCGAGGTGAGAGCAGTGGGACCCGCATGCAGGTGAGCGGCGTCCAACACGACGACCAACACGACGTTGCACTCACTCGATGTTTCCTGTTTTTGAGGAATTATCCGACTTTTATGTCGTCCTGCTCATCCCTTGCGCTGTGCGGTCGCACTACTGCTGTTTCGCCTGCTCGCTGTCGTCACCCTCCTCCTTCCCCAAACCTCGCCCTCGTTCTCGTCGCCTGATGTCGCCTTGGGCGTGTGCAGGTGTTCCTGCTGATGCTCGTGAAGAGTGTGGACCAGGACCTGCCTCTCTGGCACCGCATCCTCGTGCTGGAAGTGCTCAGGGTACGTTGCACACCACAGCCCCCGCTTAGGTGCTAAGAGGCCACCCCCCTTAGTGAATGTGGGGCAGTTCCCCGCTGGTCAACAGACCAAGGCTCGGCTACGCACCCTCTGATGAAGTGGTCAGGTGAGGATACGCCTCTCCATTTGACAAGGCTGCGAGGGAGAGGCTGAGGGGGGGGGAACAATGAAGAGAGAGAGAGAAAGAGCATGCAACGATGGCTGGAGACCATCATGTGCCAAAGTCATTCACTGACTTCTGCCATGCTCGCTCATGTGTGTGCTGCGCACTTGAATGCAGGGCTTCTGCGTCGAGCCAGGGACCCTTCAACTTATATTCACCATGTTTGACATGTGAGTGTTTCCTCCCCGTTTGACATGTGAGTGTTTCCTCCCCGTTTGACATGTGAGTGTTTCCTCCCCGTTTGACATGTGAGTGTTTCCTCCCCGTTTGACGTGTGAGAGCATCGTCCAGGTTCATATGTGCCGGACTCGCAATGCCACTCACATATGCTCATCCAGACAGTACAAACGTGCTGTTTGCCATTTTGCAATTTGTGTGCACGCAAAGGCTCGTATGTGCCATGTGATACTTCATGCTGGATGATGTAGCGGTGTGGACGTCGCTGTAAACAAAGCAGTGCGTGCACGGAGTAGCTGTAGCATCAACACTTCACCTCCGAGTTTTTGTTGCTGCCGTCTTCACTGCTGGACCTGTACCCCCCTCGGCTCGTCCCCCCTGTGCCCGTGCTGTTGCCCCTGTGTCAGGCAGCCCAGCAACAGCAACATAGTGGAGGAGATGACGCTGGCGCTCGCCCACGTCGTGCAAAGCCTGCAGGTCAGGCCTGTCGCGTTGCTCGCCGGGTGTAGCCCGTGGTTGTCCAGACTTGACCTCCCTCCGTTTCTGTCTCGCACTCACACACAATCCCCTCACTTGGTCTCTCTTTCTTTTCTCGAGAATTTTATCCTCCTGTTACGCTAGTTTCTCATCTCCCCCTAAACCCTCTCTGCTTTTCTCTCTGCATGCATGGGTGAGTGGTGTACGTGTGCATGTGATGTGCATTTATGCATGCATGCATGCTTGTGTGTTGTGGCCCATGGCTCACAGGTGCCAGACGCCAATGAGGAGAGCCTAGCTGCAGTGGCTGGCATGTTCAGCAGCAAGGCCAGAGGTGATTCGCCGTGCTCCCTTGCATCGTCTCCCTTCCATGACAATTCGTCCAGTGCATCGGGCTAATGTGTGTGTGCTACGTGGCGGCAGGTGTGGAGTGGTCCATGGACTTTGACTGGGCGGGCAATGCAGTGGTGGCGGCCAGTGAGGCGCATGCCATCACGCTCGCTGTGGAGGGGCTGCTGGGCATTGTCTTCACCATCGCGCTGCTCACAGACGAAGCCATGGACGACTCACACGCGCAGCCAGCAGCAGCAGCCCTATCCACCCCGGCAACAGCAAGGCGACCGCAGACCGTGTCACAGCAAGAGGATGGCGTAGAAAAGCAGGCCAGTGGGGTTGCTGCTACAGAAGGTGCCTCAGAGGGTGGTGCCCCGCACAGAGAGGAGGGGTTGATGGAGTCAGTGACCTCGTCACCACCCGTGGACCCTCCCTCTCCACCGCTGCCAGGGCAGCACCCCACCATGCCGTCACAGCCCGACTCCCATGCACCCTCGCCAGGCCTGTCTCGTGGGCTGCTGGCCCTGTTGGGCCGCATGAAGGAAGAGGAGGGAGGGCGTGAGTGGGTGGAGCAAGGAGCGCAAACAGCGGGGGAAGCTGACGGGGATGGGGAGGGCAGTAGTGGCAGTGGAGACATTCGGGTGCGCAGCTCATTGGAGGGGGTGTGTGTGCGGATGGTGGATGCTGTTTGGAAGACAGTCCTTGATGCTCTCTCCATCATACTTGCTCGGTCTGTATCCCTCTTTCCCTCTTCCTCACTTGCCTTCCCACCCAGTCACATTTCCACCCAGTCACATTCCCACCCAGTCACATTCCCACACAGTCACATTCCCACCCAGTCACATTCCCACCCTGTCATATGCGCAAACCTGCGTATGCCACATGTTGTGCTCGCCATTCATGCGGATACCGAATTGGTTCTCTGCTGCCTGCGCAGTTGTGCAAGCGCGGCTGACGGCGCGCCCTATCCATGCCTGAGCAACCCCGTTCAACCTTCCCCCTCCTCTCCCTGCAGGTCACAAGGCGAGGCCGTCGTTTTGGAGATTCTCAGGGCATACCAGGCGTTCACCCAGGTGAGGGGACGGCATGCGATGAGTGCGTGCCAGGTGATGGTCGTTGCCATGTTTTCAGGGCTAACGTTTTCTCGCTCCATGCACTCATACTGCCTTAATCCGCATCCCCCTACCACCCTTTCCCTCACCACCATCAGGCATGCGGGGCGTTGGACCTGGTTGATCCCCGGGACGAGTTCCTGGCATCCCTGTGTCGCTTCACCCTGGTGGCGCCAGTCACTCCGCCCATCAGCACCATGGCAGCACACGGGCAGCCCCCTGATTCCGACCGCTTTCAAATGCCCTCCTCCCCATCAAGGCATGGCTGCCGTTGCTTATCGTGCTCATGCACCTCCTGTGTGCCCAACTTCACTTATACCTCATCATTGCAGTTCGTGATGATAAAATGGCAGGTGGTTGTGTAGTCATCAAAGGCCATTGCTAGGACGATACGAGTGGTACGCCCTTCATGGAATCACGGATGTTGGCTTCGTGACTCCTCGTGCTGCTCAAGCTTGAGGCACCTCGTCACGAACAAGCTCTTCACATTCAACACTAAGCGTACTGGGCAAACCCCACTCTTGCCTGCCCTGGCGCCTGCCATATTCCTCAGTCTCTCTGCCCCCTCCTCTCCCCCCCCCCCAACCAGTTCGTTCCTCTCTCCAATGAGGTCGCTGGATGCTCTCCTGGGCACGGAGTCACGGGGAGACCTGCTGGCTTCTGCCATGGGCTCTGCTGCTGGGCCCACCTCCGCAGCTGCCATGGGGCAGGGCGTGCCTGTGCTCACCCCCAAGAACATGCACGCGCTGCGCACTCTCTTCAACATCTCCCATCGCCTTTGCACTGTGCTCGGGCCATCCTGGGAATTGGTGTGTGCCCAGTTCCACCTTATGCCACATACCTTGGCCTGTGCTTGGCCATGTTCTCTTCCATTCCGTATTTTCCCCATGGAATGCTACCCCGCTTGCCGTGCTATGCCCCATACTGTGTTATGCCTATGTTATGCCCCGTGCTTTGTTATACCCCATACGATGTTCTCTCCCGTGCCATTTGTGTCGCTCATTGTGTTGTGCCTCCCATCCCATGCCATGCCATGTGCGGCACACACTACGCTGCCCCCCGCCAGGTGATGGAGACTCTGGCTGCTCTCGACCGCACCATCCATTCCCCATATGCCACCAGCCAGGCATGTACCACCGGCAGCCATGTAGTGTTGGGTGTCATGTAGCATCCGTATCAAGTAGAGCACGCGCGTCTTGCCTCTATTGGCAGCAGTTTCCAGATGTCCATTTGCCATCAACATCCATGTCTAGGCGCCACTCTGGCATGCGGTGGTCATTGGACTCGCATGCCGTGGTGCATTGCTATTGCCACCCCTCATGCAGGAGGCGTCCACGTCATCCTCAACGCCAGCAGCAGCATCGCGCGGATCCAAGGAGCTCACAGCCGCGCCCGCTTCCTCACAGCAATCCGACTTCACCGTCCTTGCCACCCTTGATGCGCAAGTATGTATGCCACCCACCCAGCCTGCTCAAGCATGTCTGCCGACGTGACATCCCCAAGCCGCTGCATGCGAAGCATGGCACGAGCCCATGCGCACGTCTCCACCCGTCCTCACCTCTTGCCATCCCCATTGCGTCATGCCGCCCCCCTGTCCGCCACCAGCTGTTCCAAAGCACAGCCCACATGGACACAGCGGCCGTGCTGGCCTTGCTTGCAGCGTTGCGCGTGGTGTCCAACCGCGCCCTCCATTCCGTCACCTCCGGCCTCGGCCTCGCCGCCTCTGGCTCCTCTGCCGCTGCTGCCGCCGCTGGCACATCTGCTGCGGCGGCCGTGGCGTCTCCCCTCACCACGGGGCCGCTGCCCTCCACCCTCAAGATGTTCGCTGTGGAGCGCATGCTCTCCGTCCTCCTGCACAACATGCACCGTGAGTGGCACAACATGCACCGTGAGTGGTGATGCTACATGCACCATGAGTGGCACAACATGCACCGTAACGTAAGTGGCACAACATGCACCGTAAGTGGCACAACATGCACCGTGAGTGGCACAACATGCACTGTGAGTGGTGGGACAACACGCATTTACAGTGAGTGGTAGCAGAAGAAGCTGTGTGGTTCATGGTGGCATCACTCTGACGTTATTCACCCCCGCCATATCCATGTGTGACCTGTTGCAGGAATGGATCTCATATGGGATGCCCTCCTGCTGCATCTACTGGAGGTATGCCTTTGCATTCATTGGGAAGTGGCTGTGTTCGCTTGCTCTTCGACCCACACGGTCGTCCTGGCGTCTGCGCGCATCACCCCTCTTCCCATGGGCCATCGTTATCTCCTTTCCCTTCCTCCCCTCTCCTTCCCCCTTCCTCCCCTCTCCTCCCCCCTTCCTCCCCTCTCCTTCCCCCTTCCTCCCCTCTCCTTCCCCCGTCCTCCCCTCTCCTTCCCCCTTCCTCCCCTCTCCTTCCCCCTCCTCCCCCTCCTCCCCTCTCCTTCCCCCGTCCTCCCCTCTCCTCCCCCCTTCCTCCCCTCTCCTTCCCCCTTCCTCCCCTCTCCTTCCCCCGTCCTCCCCTCTCCTTCCCCCTTCCTCCCCTCTCCTTCCCCCGTCCTCCCCTCTCCTTCTCCCTTCCTCCCCTCTCCTTCCCCCGTCCTCCCCTCTCCTTCCCCCGTCCTCCCCTCTCCTTCCCCCGTCCTCCCCTCTCCTTCCCCCGTCCTCCCCTCTCCTTCCCCCGTCCTCCCCACTCCTTCCCCCTTCCTCCCCTCTCCTTCTCCCGTCCTCCACTCTCCTCCCCCGTTCCTCCCCTCTCCTTCCCCCTTCCTCCCCTCTCCTTCCCCCGTCCTCCCCTCTCCTTCCCCCTTCCTCGCCTCTCCTTTCCCCGTCATCCCCTCTCCTTCCCCCTTCCTCCCCTCTCCTCCCCCCGTCCTCCCCTCTCCTCCCCCCTTCCTCCCCTCTCCTTCCCCCGTCCTCCCCTCTCCTTCCCCCTTCCTCCCCTCTCCTTCCCCCGTCCTCCCCTCTCCTCCCCCCTTCCTCCCCTCTCCTTCCCCCTTCCTCCCCTCTCCTCCCCCCTTCCTCCCCTCTCCTTCCCCCTTCCTCCCCTCTCCTCCCCCCTTCCTCCCCTCTCCTTCCCCCTTCCTCCCCTCTCCTCCCCCCTTCCTCCCCTCTCCTTCCCCCTTCCTCCCCTCTCCTTCCCCCGTCCTCCCCTCTCCTCCCCCCGTCCTCCCCTCTCCTCCCCCCTTCCTCCCCTCTCCTTCCCCCTTCCTCCCCTCTCCTCCCCCCTTCCTGCCCTCTCCTTCCCCCTTCCTGCCCTCTCCTCCCCCCTTCCTCCCCTCTCCTCCCCCCTTCCTGCCCTCTCCTCCCCCCCTCCTCCCCTCTCCTTCCGCCTTCCTCCCCTCTCCTTCCCCCGTCCTCCCCTCTCCTTCCCCCGTCCTCCCCTCTCCTGCCCCCTTCCTCCCCTCTCCTTCCCCCTTCCTCCCCTCTCCTCCCCCCTTCCTCCCCTCTCCTTCCCCCTTCCTCCCCTCTCCTTCCCCCGTCCTGCCCTCTCCTTCCCCCTCCGCGCCCGTTCCTGGCGTCCCCAGCTGTCGGCGCACGACAGTGCCCAGGTGCGTGCGGTGGCGGTGGATGCCATTGACCGCGCCGTCATGGCCGCACTCTCATCGCCCGCCCTGCACCGCCGCTCCTCCACCTCCTCCTCCTCCTCCTCCACTGTCACCATGGCACGGGCTACTGAGGAGCAGCAATGGGTGGAGGTGCAGGGGAAGGAGGAACGGGAGGGAGGCGAAGGGAGCGGGCAGGAGAAGGGGGAGGGCGAGGGAGAGGGAGAGGGCGAGGGAGAGGGACGGGAAAGGGTGGCTCTGGAGGAAATGGTGGTGGGGGCTGTTAGCACTCTGTGGAGAGATGGCAGGGATGCAGAGGTGAAAGCAGGTGCACTGCGCATCCTGCTTCACATGCTGGAAGTGAGTCAGGCACATGCTGGAAGTGAGTCAGGCACCTGCTGGAAGTGAGTCAGGCACATGCTGGAAGTGAGTCAGGCACATGCTGGAAGTGAGTCAGGCAATACTTGTAGCACAGTTTATATTGCTGGTCTTGTGCTCCCTTCTTCTCACTCCCATCGTCTCCCTTCCCCCTTCCTCGTACTCCTCTCCCCTTCCCCTCTCCTTTCCCGCCCCTATCGTCCTGTCCTGTCGTATCAGTGTCCCGCCCCTCTCATCCGGCCGTTTCCACATCTCCCCCAACCCCCACTGCCTTTGTCGCAGCGCCATGGCGAGAAGCTGCACTCCACCTGGCCCACTGTCCTCCACCTCCTGAGGTGGGCTCAATGGGGTCACGCCATGCTGTTGACATCAGCTTCAGCACCTAATGCCATTCAAGTCTCGTTGCCGCGTACCACTCAGATCCATATTGCGCCATGATAGCATCACACCCCCACGCCGTTGCATGCCGTCCCATGGCGTTTCACACACCCATGTATTCCATGCTGTGCCGTGCACGACCAGGACGGTGGCATCAACGAATGACAAGGACCTAGTGGGTCTAGCCTTTCAGGTGGGTCCTGCTGTTCAGGTGAATCTTGCCTTGCAGATGGGTTTTGCCTTTCAGGTGGGTTTTACCATTCAGGTAAGTTTGCTTTTTGGGTGGGTAGGTTGGTGGGGAGGGAAATGTACCTGCTGCCCTTGTCCATTTTCCATTCAGCTAATTTGCAAGGGCATTTTGCTGTGTACCTACAATATGAATATCTATTTGGCTGCGCACTAGCCAATCACACACACCTGTGTTTCCTTGCGCGCCCCCTTGCCTCCTTGCATGCCATGGCAGAGTGAGCTGGTGGTGGTCAACGACTGCCTCTCCTCCATTCCGCCTCACACCCTTCAACTGTCAGTCGCCATTCTGCCACACAATGGCGTGCCACCATGCCATGCCGTACTAACACAGCATCGTGCCCTTTTGTCCCCGTCCCCGTGCATCATGCTCCTCCTGCCCATGTCACAAACAAACGGCCCACTTGACTTGTCAAACATGCTCCGCTGCAGTATTTTGCAGCTGTTCTGTTCACCCCATCTGTCCTCAGCGCCAGCCATGCCCTTGTCACTGCGGTCTTCCCCTTGTGTGTGCGCCAGGTGTGTTGAGGTGGTGGGGGCGTTTGCGGGGCAGGTGGCGGATGTGAACATCTCTCTCACGTCCGTGGGTCTGCTGTGGACCATGGCCGACTTCTTTGCACGCGGTCTGGACCACGCCACCACCACACACCGCACTGCCACCTGTGAGACCGCTTTGCACCACTCTCTGTTTCAAGCCTAAGCCTTCGACTTTCTCCCTTGTAGGCCTTACTTTTTTTTTATCTCTTGTAGGCTATTCTCTTACCTATTTTTGCATGTCTGACACTTCTCCCTCACCATTACACAGTGCTCCCAGCGTTCCCCACCCCTGCGTTTGTTCCTCCCACCCCCTTCGTCTCCCCAGTTTCCACGCTTCTCAGCCAGAGTGTTCTCCCGGCCTCCTCCTCCTCTTCCACTGCAGCACCCCCTCTCTCCTCCGCCTCCCCTGCCGCCTCTCTCCCTTGTTCGGAGCCACCAGCGGCGGCAACAGCCACAGCAGCCACGGCATCGGCACTGAAGCTGCCAGCCTCAGCCACGCCGTCCACCTTCACTAGGATCCAAAGAAAGCCGCCACACACACATGGGGGGGGGAGAAAAGGGGGAGAGGGGGGTGAGGGGTTGGATGGGGGAGTGGGGCAGGGGAGGGGATCTGGCAGTGGGAGGGTGTTGGATGAACGGAGCAGTGGGCTGCTGCTGGCGGTGTTGTGCGTGGTGGAAGCGAGGGCCAAGGACGGGCGGCCTGAGGTGCGCAACGCGGCCATGCGCACACTCTTCCAGACGGTGGTCAGCCACGGCGCGAAGCTGCCCCCGCCCACCTGGCGGCGGTGCCTGTGGGAGCTCATCTTCCCCCTCATCGACTCCGTGCGCTCCCTTGTGAGTCGCCGCCCCTCCCTGCTGGCCAATGTTAGTCAATCACAATGCCACTCAGTTCCAGAACGTTAATCCGCTGTAGTCAGTGCTAGTCAACTGCACTCAATGCTGGTCGTTGTGAGAATGCCAGTCGGTCCCAGTTAACACCAACCACGTCAGAATCAGTCACAGCGCACATCACTTCTGACCAAACGCCTGCCAGTGACCGAGCATAAGCACACACCAACTTGTTTCTCCTCAACCCTCTTCACGCCTCTTCTCTGCAGGCAGCCACGGCATCTAGAGACGAGGCCCCAGGGACGGAGATCGGGCGGCAGGGGGGGAGGAGTGTGATGATGCTGGTGCACCACAGCCGCAACACAGCACAGAAGCAGTGGGACGAGACGCTGGTCATGGCGCTCAACGGGCTCGCCAGACTCATTCGCGCCTTCTTCCCTCTGCTGCATGCCATGGACAACTTCCAGGAAGGTGCGGATCTTATGAGTAGTTGGAGGGAGGAGCAGCGTGCCGTGCAGTTCTTGCTGCCTGCCAGCGGTGCATGCAAAGCTGTTCTGTGTGCGAACCCCCCATGTTGGAAGCTGCATGCAATGCTATTACGCTCTTCCACTACGACAACCGCCTTCCCATTTTCTGTTCCCCATGCTTTCCTTTTCCTCCTCCCAACTGGCATCTCACGCCCCTGTCCCACCCGTTGCCATGGCGGTGGCAGTGTGGGGCGCGCTGCTGCAGTTCGTGGAGGAGGGCGTGCTGGCAGGCAGTAGAGAAGTCAGTGCTGCTGCTGCCAGCACGCTGCAGACCATCATGCTCACACATGCCACTAAGGTGATCATTTTGCTCACATGCCACCAAGGTGATCGTTATGCTCACATGCCACTAAGGTGATCATTATGCTCACATGCCACTAAGGCGATCACTATGCTGACATGCTACTAAGGTGATCACTATGCTCACATGCTACTAAGGTGATCATTATGCTCACATGTTACTAAGGTGATCATCATTATGCTCCCATGCTACTAAGGTGATCATTATGCTCTCATGCTACTAAGGTGATCATTATGCTCTCATGCTACTAAGGTGATGATTATGCTCTCATGCTACTAAGGTGATCATTATGCTCTCATGCTACTAAGGTGATCATTATGCTCTCATGCTACTAAGGTGATCATTATGCTCAAACATACCACCAAGGTGACTACCATGCTTACTCTTACCACCAAGTTGACATTGACAATGCGCGTAGTACCATGATGCTCAGACATGCCATATGCCGTGACCGTGCATCCCACCACCACTCCATGCTGTCCTGAGTCCTCACCGTCCTGCCCCACCTACCGCACCGTGCTGTGTGCGTGACCCCACTACCCACCCGCCACCGGGCAGCAGGGCAACATCCCGCGGCACTACTGGGAGAGCAGCATGGACGCGTACGAGGTGCTGCTGCGCGAGAGCACGGCGCGCGACTCGTGTGTGGCCACGCGCACACGGCAGAAGCTGCTGGAGGACCTGGGTGAGATCTACAGCAGCGCCAGCCTCGCCTTTGAGGACTCCGACTATCTGCGCGTGCTCGCCTGCGTGGACGTCATGGCCCGCTGCCCCGTGCTGCCCTCCGAACCCCCTCCCCTCGCTGTACGCCCTTTAAACGCCACTCAGAACGCGATGCTGTCTTGCCGACCCGTGTGTGCTTACCATTGAAGCTTTCCGTCAACTCCGTCTGTGTTTCGAGCAATATTGTCCGCTCCAAAACTGCACAGTCTCGTTTGCCACTGCTCGCTGCACCCTTCAATTCCCCCCCCCCCCCCCCCCCCAAATTCCCCCCCACGCTGCCGTGACGTGCCTCCTGCCAGGGCACGCTGCCGCAGGTGCAGCGCACGGTGCTGGAGGTGCTGCCGCGCCTGCAGCCATCGGCGCACGCGCATCTGTGGCCCGCGCTGCTGCGCCAGTTGCTGGCATACCTGCCCGGTGGGGACCGGCTGCTCTGCTCGCACTGCCGTGTGCCGCCGCGCTTCCTGTCCGAGGCCACGCAGCGCCACGCCCCCAAGGCCGCCCTGGCTCGCGCCGCAGGGGCTGTGGGGGGCACGAGGGGTATCAGGTGCGATGGTAGTGGGGAAGAGAGAGGAGGCGGAGGAGGAGAGGATGGTGGGGGGGATGTGGGCGAGGCAGACAGCGAGGGCGACGCTGGTCAGCAAGGGGCCAATGGAGGGGCCACACACGCTGCCTCGAACAGCATCAGCAGCACCAGTAGTAGCGGAACGACATCATTTGGCCTATCTCTGGGCGGCAAGGTGCAGCTGTTTGCGCCGGCAGCGGTGTACGTGCCGACATCAGGCAACCCCACGGGGTCGTTCATGCTGAGCTACCCTGTGACGGCCCCAGGCGCCCTCTCCCCCGCGCTGCAGGACCGCGTGGTGGCGCTGCTGCTCGAGCTCTTTCTCAACGCGCCGCCTGATGCCCGCGCCGCCGTCCTGCCTGACCTCATTGCTGCGCTGGGCAGGTGAGGTGGGCGCACACGCAGCAGGGGGGGAGACGCCAGTGGGTGCGCTGAAGTGGGATGCTCATGTGTCTCCACCCACCTGTCCTGCCAGCTTCTGCTTATCCCTTGGTCTCATCCCTTGGTCTCATCCCTTGGTCTCATCCCTTGGTCTCATCCGATACCATGTTGTGTTCCCCACCGTGTTCTCGTCCCTGCTGCACACGTGCATGGCACAGGTGCATGCTGATTCGCCGCCACTCGCCCGACCTTCAGCTGTGGCGCACCGCTGTTGCCACTCTCTCTGACGTCCTCAAACACGCCCTCCCTCCGGACCCCCCACTTGCAACACACAGCAGTCCTCTCTCTCCGTCAGACCCTCTCTCTCCTGTACACCCACACTCCCCCACTCACACCTCTCCCACCCACCATCACATCAAGCACCACCAAGAGTCACAAATGGAGGGTAGCAGCAGCGGCAGCAGTGAAGGCGTGGGTGCTCGGCAGCGCATGTGGTTTGAGCTGGCAGGGGTGGTGGAGCAGTTTGTGCTGGGCACGTGTGGCACGGCCATGCTGCCACCGCCCACCCTCGCTGCACCAGAGCCCACAGCAGCAGCGCCCCCCGGCCATTCCCCCAGGCGCTCCCCCAGGGTGGGGGGAGGGGAGAGCGCAGGGAGCAGCCCGAGGAAAAGAGGAGCCCCTGGTGGTGGCAGTCTCGGTGGCAGTGGGAGCGGGGCGGGGCGGGCACCAGGGGCAGGGGGAACAGCGGTGCCTGCTGTGAGAGGGGCAGGGGAGGCAGAGAGCAGCGATTGGGGCACAGGTAGCAGCGGAGGGAGGGCAGGTGGTGGTGCGGGCAGCGGTGGGTGGGCAGCAGAGGCAGGGTCGGCATGGGGCGTGGCGGAGCTGCTGACGCGGGAGGTGGTGGAGGCAGACGAGATGCTGGAGGCGCTGTTCCTCGACACCCTCTGCACCCGCGTGCTCACACACTGCCATGATGCCCCCCATGAGGTAACCCCTGCTCCCTTCTCGTTTTGGATCCGACTGTGATGTCATTCCCTCACAATGCACCATCTCGCTGAGCCAGGATACTGCTGGCATCCCTGTCATCCAGTATCTTTACCCATCCACATGCATCAACATCCCCCGCTCCCCCCTCCGTGTGTATATCCCCCGCTCCCCCCTCCCAATCCTGCAGGTGCAGGAGCGGCTGGTGGCAGTGTTGGATGCCTGTGCTGCCCGCACCTGCGCCGTGCCCCTGGCTGCTGCTGCAGCCCTGCCAGCCCACTGCGCACGCTTCTCCCTCGCCTGCCTCTCCCGCCTCTTCATGCTCGCAGGGTGGGTGCCTCCCGGCCTGGTTGCACTCATCTGCCTCCCAGTGGCCTGTCAGCGTGTCCCATCTGCCCTGCGTGTCTCTCCATGCATGCATGTACCCTGGCATAGCACAGACTGAATACGCACTGCATCTATTCTACCTGTTCACCCCCAACGTCTTTTGGGCATGTGTCTCCCCCCCCCTTCCTCCACGGGTCCTGCTTGCATGTGAGCCAGGCAAGGCCGGCCGGATGACAGCCTGGCATCATCGTCGGTGGCGGTGGGGCGGCTGGTGCTGCCCCGGTTGGTTGCGCGCTGCCGTACCATTCTGCACCGCTTCACTGCCGACTCCATCCAAGCAGGTGCGTTGGCCAGTGGGACCAGGAGGCGGGGCTTACGTGCATGTGGGTCACCAGAAGGGGACTTACTGCAGGGGCCAAGGCTGATGATAGGAGCACAGTAAGTTGTATGCTTTGGTGGCTGGCATGCCTGTTTGCCTGAGTGTCTGCTAGTCTGCTGAGCCACGTCCCTGCACTCGTGCACTGCCTCCCATCGCTGCCCCGTCCTCTGCAGTCCTTTCTCTTCCTTCCTTGTCTACCTTTCCACCCTGCCGGCCCCTTGTGCCTCTGCCCTGTGCGTGCCTGTCAGCAGGCTCAGCAGCCATGCCGCCGGTGCGGCTGGCGGAGATGCTGCTGCTGCTGCAGGAGTTGGTGCGCCTGGTGCTGCACCCCCTCGTGGCCGCTGCTGTGGACGTGCCCATCGCGCCCAAGGCCAGTGCCGAGGCACATGCCACAGCGCAGGGAGCAGCCGCTGGTGACGCGCTGTCAAGGGACACCCTAGAGAGGCCGTGGGAGAGGGACAGTGTGGCCGGTCGGTTTGTGGACAGCGAGGGGCGGCAGCTGGGGTGGCAGAGAGCACACCTGCTGCTGCTCTACTCGCCCCTCTGCGACCTCGTCTTTCTCAGGTTCACCCTGCCCTTCCGTGTTGCCCCCTCACCCTCGCCATACACATCGTTGGCCCTTTTTTGTCATCTTCCACTGCGCCAGCGTGCTCCACCCACCTCACTACGCCCCTCCCTGCACCCATGCCCCCTTCCATGTCCCCCCCCCCTTCCTCCCCATTCCCGGTCCCTTTTCTTGTGCCCTCCGTCCGCGGCTCTTCTGGGTGCAGAGATGCAGACCTGTCCAACCTGTGTGCCATCATTTTCCGACTCATAGGCAATGAGTTGGGGCTGCTCAGACAGGCAGGCCCTCAGCAATAGCATCACACGCACTGGCTGCTACCAGCAGCAGGCTTGTGCCCACGCGCACTCGGCAGCAGCCATCACATTCATCAGAAGCAGATGTGTGCTCATGTGGTGGTGGCGCCTGTTGTGCATGGCCATGTGCGCGCTGGTGCCTTCCACGTGCGCACCGTCACGAGCAGCAGGCAGGATGAGTGAAATCCATGGAATGGCCTTCATACACAGCAAGTCAGTGCAGGTGCGATGAGACAAGAAAGGATGCAAGCTTTGGGCTCACGTGGATGCCGAAGCAACATGCAAAGTGACTTGCTAATGTCTTGTGCAGCCCTGCTTAACACGAAAGATGCTGTTGCAACACGACGATCTTGCAGTGCCATCAGCAGCAGGCCCTCCTCACTGTCCAGCAAACTCTCAATGAGCAACTCAAATCAAATACGGCCTGGCGGTTCCTAACCGGCACACCCTCAACGGCACATGGGCACGAGTTTCTAAATGGGCTGGAAATCTGGTGCATGGGGTCTACCCAGCCATGGCTGGGTTCACGTGAAGGCTACCCAGAGCTCAAGTATCCACTGAGAGACAGCTCTCTTCGAAACCTGCACGCACAGAAGAGGAAGCCGAGACTCAGATGCCTGACCAGCACACGCCATGCATGCACCATCCATGCACCATGTGTGCTCCTTTCATGCACCATGCATGCACCGTGCATGCATCATGCATGCACCATGTGTTCATCATGCATGCACCATGTGTTCATCATGCATGTACCATGTGTTCATCATGCATGCACCATGTGTTCATCATGCATGCACCATGTGTTCATCATGCATGCACCATGTGTTCATCATGCATGTACCATGCGATGGTGGACATACCAAAGCACCGGCGATGGTGATGATCCTCGCTCTCACCTGCGCCTCGCATCTGCCGCCCCTCCTCCATTATCTTCACCAGCAACAGCAACCGCAGCAACAACCTCAACGCCGCTGCCCGGCCCTGCATCCCTCTGCTCCCCCTCTCTACCATCCTCCTTCCTGCTTCCCATGCTGCTGCCTGCTGGCCTGCCTGGCGTGGGACTAAGGGGAGGAGTGCAGCGGTCGGGGGCATGAGGCTGTTGGGGCAGCATGGGCCCAGGGATCACAACAGAGGGGGTGGAAGCATACGTGTGGCGCCTCAGCATTGGCTGAGAGCCTCTAGACTGCAGCCTAGGGGCGGCTGCACTTAGAGGCATTTGACAGCTGTGCTGCCGCTGGCTTGCATTGGACCACACTGACCTGCTCTCAACCTGCGCCCTCTCAGCCTGCTGGATACTGCCCATGCTGCCACTCTCCATTGCTCCACCCGCTGCCCCACCACCATTCTGCCCATTCCCACCTCTGCCCCCATCTGCTGGCCGGCCGAAAGCCGCCTGGCAGCTGCTGTGGTGCTTGAACGAATGCGAGGACTTACTCCCGGAGCCCCGCGCCCCGCTCCCTGCGCCTCCCTGCACCGTGCTCTCACCATGCCGCCATGCACGCATGGCAGAGGCGTCAGGTGCAGGGCCGCGACGGGGGCTGCGGGAGGGGCTCAGAGATCTGCTCATGCCGTCTGTGCTGCCGCCCTTGCCCCGCCTGCCATGTGAGCCTTGGCTGGGAGATGCAAGCGGACTTCTGGGCGTGCGAGGGCTGGAAGGCGCGCCTTGGCTGCCGCCCATTGACAACGGGAGCGGGGCATGCCCTCTGTGCTGCTGCTCGCAGTCCGCAGCGCGTGTAGGGGAAGAACATACAGCGGGTGGTGGCATGCGGTTGCTGCGGGGCGAGTGCTGGGAGTGGGGGCTGGGCAGGGAGCGTCTGGTGCTGGCTGTGCTGCTGCGACTCACACCATCCCGCGGGCTGCTCTGAGGGCTGCTGAAGGGACTGCTCAAGGGGCTGCTCAAGGGGCTGCCTTGCGAGTGGCATGGGGAGGGGAGTGGGGACGAGAGGGAGAGAGGAAGAGCCATGGGGTTGGCGCGGAGGGAGTGTGAGAAGGTGGCATGAGGGTGATGGGTGGGGTCACGGTTGTGGGGCGGGGCGCAGGCATGGGGGATCCCAAGGCTGCCAGTGGTGCGAGGTGCATGAGAGCCATGCTTGGGGCACAAGGCAGGCCGAGGGCTTTGGGGTGGTTTGGAGCGCGCAGGGGAGGGGCTGTGGCAGGTAGCAAGAACGGTGTGCGAGCTGGCTGCTGCGTCACCATGGCCCCTCTGGCTTCCTCCAACCTGCTTCGCCTCCTCCTGCTGCCCCGACCCCGCCCTGCCCTCATCCGGCGCAAGCCGCGCCTGCTGCCATGCAGGGTAGAGGTCGCTGGGTGGGCTGTGGGGCGAGGCGGTGAGCGGGCGGTGGGGGGAAAGAGGAACAGCAGAGTGGAGGGGCAGGAGGGTGCGGAGAGGGGCGGAAGCATGTCGGGGTATGGGAGGAGAGCGAGTGGTGCAGGGCAGGGAAGCACACTGTACCATCGCACCTTCCTCCAATCTGCATCCCTGCCTTCCCACCTCCTGCCCTTGCCACTGCTGCTGCTGCAGCCACTGCATTCGCTGCTGCTGCCGCTCACTTATGACCCCTGCTCCCTGAACCTCCCTTCCTCGCTCCTCTCTCCCACCTGCCCCTCCCCCACCCTCCGCGTTCGCTGACAGACCATTTGCTCCCACCACCGCCTCCACCCGCACCTGCTCGCCCCCACCACTGGCCGCGCGCCCACCGTCCCTGCAGCATGGATCTCCCGCCACGCCCGTCTGCCTGCTGCCCGGGCCCGCCCGCTCTTCCATGGGCTGCACGCCTGCTGCCGCTCCAAGGCTCACCCTCGCCCCCTCCCTCCCACCCTCCCTCTGTGCCCCTGCACCTCCTGCAGCCTCCTCCGCTTCACGCCCTGCTGCTGCCATCCCGCCCGTGCTCTGCACTGCCTCACTCGTCCTCTCGCCTCCCCGCCTCCCCTCCAGCCCCCCTCTCCCCTGCCCCCTGCTGCCTCCCTCCGGCCCCTCCCCCAGCTCCTGCGCCTCTCTCTCCTCTGCCTCCGCCACTCGCCGCCGGTGCTCCATGAAGCTCCGCACCATCACCACCTGCGACCGCGGCGATGCTGCTGCTGCTGCTGCTGCTGCTGGCGCAGAGGGGGAGCGTGGCGAGCACAGGTATGGCCTGGCGGATGGTTTTTGGGAGGCGTTCGGGGAAGGGTTTGGAGAGATTTTGGGGGAGCACCGGGAAGAGGCATGTGGGGAGATGGGGGGGGAGATGGGCGGGCATAGCTGCTGCAGCACTGTGGATGCTTGCTGCTGCGCGCTGTGCTGCGCGCTGTGCTGCGCGCTGTGCATGGATTGCCGCCCCACATTCAGCTGCGGCAGCGCTGCCTTGCCCCGCCACCTGTAACCGCGCCCGCCAGAGGACGTCCATCCCTTGTCCCCCTCCCCTGCACCCGCCCTTTCCCCTGCGCCTTCCCCCAACACAGCGCTCAGCGTCTGCTCTCTTCCGCCCTCGCTGCGCCTGTGGCCCGCCGCGGGCTTGCGCCATGCACCGCCCCCCAACGGGCTGTTCCCACCGCCCATGCCGCCACCCGCAACCTCCGCTTCCGCCGACCGGCGCCTGTCCGCACGCGACGCTGGCGGGGCGGCGGCGAGGGCAGCAGGCGACGCGACCAGGTCGACGGTGCGGCTCTGCGGAATGCGCGGCGCCTCGGCGCTCGTCGCCGCTGCGCGCGCTACTGAGGTGGTGGGGTCCTTGGACAACGTGGCGGCGGCCCTGGGCGAAGTGGCGGCCCTGGGCGAAGAGCGTAGCGTTACCGACTTGGCGAAGGCGGGAAGCGACCAGGCGGTGTCGGAGGGGGAGGCTAGGGCGGCGGAGGGGCTTACGGGGGAGCGGAGGTTGGGGGAGGAGCGCGACCACTGCGCCATCTGGAGGAACGGCAGCGACCCCACCGACTTGGACGGCTTGTGCCTCGCCGCTCGCTCCGCCTCCCTCTCCCGCTCCTCCTCGCCCCCGCACGGCTGCTCCTTACCGTCCGCCGTGCGAGTGAGCGCATGGCGCGGCGACGACTCGTCCGCGGCGAGCCCGGCGGGGGAGAGCGGCGAGGAGAAGGAGAAGGAGAAGGGCACGGCGACCGACGACCACTGCTGGCTGTGACGCGGGCCCCCCGCCTGCTGCGGCGACGACAGCGGCGAGCCCGACGACCACAGCGAGCGCACGCGGCGGTTGGCGTAGCTGCCGGGCCGCCTGGGCGACGGCGATGCCGTGGGCGACGCATCCCCGGGCGCGCGCAGGCTGTGCGTGCGGCGCGTGCTGTCGCTCTCCTCCGCCTCCTGCCACAACGCGTCTAACCGCTCCTGCGCCTCCACCCGCTCCTGCGCCTCTATCCGCTCCTGCGCCTCTATCCGTTCCTGCGCGCATGGCGCACGCAATGCTGGCGGCGGATTGTCGGGTACGACGGGAGAGACAGGAGGGGAGCCGAGCGGCGGGCGAACCGGGGACGACATGAGGATGCGGGGCTCGGCGCGCTCTGCCTCCGCGCTGCTCGGCGCGCTCACGCTGCTCGGCACAAGTTCAGCTAGCAGCGTGGCGGGTGCCGCAGTCACAAGTGAGCCTCAAGCGCCTCATGCGGCGGACGCGGCGATTCTAAGGGACGACACGTGTGAGATGAAACGGCATGTGAGGTGGGGTGAGGTGAGGATATGCATGCATGCAGGTGCGCGGCTGATCGGGTGCTGGAGGACGCAATAGGGTCATCAAGGGTGTCGTAATTGCGGGGAGGCAGGGAGTTGTACGGCGGAAATACACCTGAAATCGATACAGCATAACAAAATCGAAAGGCATCCAAATCCTAGTCGCAATCGTGCACTATGGGGGACAGACAGGCGGTGTCCACTGTGTGACTGTGGGGGGGGGGGAGGCGATTTGATCAGAATCACGTGGCACAAGTTGTTGCTTTCGGCGCAGCCAGCCACCCCTATTAGCCCTCCCTGCCCCGCCCCCCTCCTCCTCTGCCTTGCTCATTCCACCAACTGCCCCCTTGAAGCAGGGGGTCCACACCTCGTTTGTGGCAGGTTCGGTACAATGGCTAGTCTGCGGCGTTTAGGATAGTGGTGTGTGCATTTTCTAATCCCGAGTTGTTACACTGCTTCGACATGCAGGGGCTGCTCAGGGAGGAGAGACAAGACAACATCAGGCTGAACGGCTGGGAAGGGAATCTGTCCCACCACAGGCCAACTCTACCCGCCCTGCTTCCTCTGCAAGGACTTGCTTTCGTCAGAAAGTTTGTTCGCTCTCCTCGCATCTCCCCTCACCTCACCCTGCGCAAGTCTCGTCTGTTGTCTCTCTCCTCGCGCGCCAGGCAGCACCACCGTGCGTCAGATGTGGGGCCTCCGCGCCTGCCGTGCGGCTCTCCTTGGATGGCTATTGAGACCTTAACGGAAATTGATGGCCAGTGATACCTTGACGGAACACGACGCCTATGGGGGAACGATAGCTTGACGGAAGTCGATGGGTAACGATAGCTTGACGAAAGCCGATGGATAACGATAGCTTGACGGAAGTCGATGGATATCGATAGATTGGCGGAAGCCGATGGATTCTGAGTCGGAGCCGCTTCGTGTCAAGGCCGCGGGCTTTAAGGGGCGCCACTATGTGAAGCTCTCGGCGCTCCGCAGGTCCCCCGAGCCCAAGCGGGCGTCAGGTAGTATGGCGGAAGCTCCGCTGGTGCCGCGGACGGTCAGCGGAGGCGGTGGCGGCGGAGCAGTGGATGGGGGGGGAGGAGGCGGGGGGTTGGCGGGAGCGGACAAAGAGGGCGAGCAGCAGTCGCGCAGCGGTTGCCCGTTTCTCGCGCCGAGCCTAGCGTTTCTGGTGGCTCGGCGGCGCGCGGTGGTGGTGTGCGCGTCGGCGCTGTGTGCGGGCGCGGCCGCAGGGCTCTTCTGCCTCGTCTACTACCTCCACGTCGCCGCCCTCCAGGTGCCGCGCGCGCTGCTGCCGTGGGGGAATGGGTTCCGCAGGTCTCAGGCAGAAGGGGATCGAGAGAACGGGCCGGGCAAAAGGGGGTTGGGAGAAAGGTCGGGCAGAACAGGGGCTGTGCAGTGCGATGAGGTTGGTTGATGCGCGCTGTTGAGTGCATTGTATGGTGCGCGCTATAGCGTGCCATTGTGGGCTTGTTGCGTGCCTGTACCACTGTGTGCCATGGTGGGCTTGTTGCGTGCCTGTACCGCTGTGTGCGATGCGGCGTGCTTTCTGTGTGCATGGTGCTGCCCGCCCCACAGGCGTCGCTGTCATCGCAGTGTGCACTGTGGGCGCATGAGCTGGGCACCTCGCTGCAGGCATCGCTGGGAGGGGTGCGGGCCCTGGGAGACACGCTCACAGTGCTGCATGCGGCTGTGGATCAGGTATGGCAGCACGTGTGGCAGCACGTGTGGCAGCAGAGTGAAACCGTAAATCACATGAAGGCTGATTGCCAGAGGTCACTCGTTGTCTGCGGCAGCTAGTTTGAGAAAGCCTTTTAACATGGATTGCGCATCCCTCTCCCTTGTGCACCCCAATGCGGTGCCTTCCCACCACCTCCTCGGCCCCTGCCGCCACCCCCCTCTCCCCCCCCCCCCTCCCCACTCGGGCGTGCAGGCATCCTTTGTGCGCCTCGTGGCTTCCACCGACTACACCCGCCCGCTGCTCGCATTCCCCCTGCCGACCCCACTGTCTGCTGCAGCAGGGGTGGGGGGTGGGGCGGGGGCGAGTGGGTGGGGGCAAGGGACGACTGCCATGGGGTACTCGCTCTCCCTGAATCACTCCTCGCGCGCTCCCTTCCAGACCCTCGTCCTCAACGACTCCTGCATCTGGTGCGCGCGCCATCCCTTGCATGCTGGCCGCCTTCCTCGCTTTCTCCCTCGTGTCATGCTCGATTCATGCTCGATTCATGCGATTCATGCGATTCATGCGATTCACAGTGACCACGCCTCATATTCTCCCCTCCCCTCCTCCCTCACAATCCCTCCTTCCTCACATTCCCTCCTCCCCTCACTTTCTCTCCTCCGCCCAAATTCTCTCCCCTCTGCACGTTCACTCCCCCCTCACATTCTCTTCTCCCCTCACATCCTCTCCTCCCCTCAGTAGCCCGTGCTGCCCAAGCATCCACATGCATACCTCGCCCCGCGCTTCATGCCCACTGCCCGCCTCTCCTTCCAACTTCCCCCGCCCATGTCCCTGCATGCGCGCACGCGATCAGGAATGCCAGCGGGGCGTGCATGCCTCAGCAGCAGCTCTACCTGCCACTGCTCCACTACTCTCCCACCCTCGCTGTCTGCCTCTCTCACCTCGCCAGCAACAGCAGCAGCAGCAGCAGCAGCAGCAGCAGCAGCAGCAGCAGCAGCAGCAGCAGTGGCGTGGGGCCGGCTTACATTGGCCTGGACATGCTGGCTGGTGTGTGCACTGAGGGCGGGGGAGTGGGGGTTGTGATTCTTGGACGTGTCAGTGAGTTGGTGTACTCGTTGTTGTTTGCTGTTTGCACAACGCCTTATCCATTCGAGTACCTGCCAGCCACCCACCCATGCCACATCACATGACACTGCACAGACGCCAAAAGCAACGCCTGCCGTATTGCCAGCAGTTGCACGCCCCTTGACTTGAAGCATAAGCCAGCATGCCGTGAGGCATCTGCATTCCCTTAATCCTCCCCTGTGAATGCCCACCCCCCTTCTCTTCCCCACAGTCCCCCAGCTGGGCCCCGCTGTTGCCGTCTCTGCGCAATCCGCCCTCTCTCTCCGCCTGCCCTGCGCCCTCTCCCCGCCCTTCGCCCCTCTCTTCCCCTTCCCTGGCAACTCCACGTCCTTCCCCGACCCCGACCCCACGCCCACCACCACTGCCGCCTCCTTTGGCCTGCACACCACCCAACCATGGTCGTTCCCCGCCAATCCTTCCTCCTCGCCGTCCTTGGCTGCAGCAGCAACAGCAGCAGCTCAACCGTCTGTGGAGCAGCAGCAGAGAGCAGTGGTGGCATCAGTGCCCGTGTACAGACAAGCCATGCCACCCAACGCTAGTGCAGATGAGGTGCAAGCAGCAGTGGTAGGGTTCGCCTTTGCGGTGGCTGACATGCAGCTGGCCCTCTCTGAACTCGCGCAGGTAGCCCCATTCCCGTCCCACAGCCCTTTCTAGCCGCCATCATCCATGCCCACGCTTTTCCGCTACCTTGCTTTTCTGAAATGGAGGCAGTTTGTGATGAGCCGTTTCGAACTCACGCCCCTTCGCATCACATCGCATCCCACGTAATCACCACATCGCATCCCACGTAATTAACCCATCCTCCTTCGCGTCTGTCTCTCCGCCTCCCCTCCCCCCCCTCTCCCCCCCCCCGCCCCACAGACGCCATCTAGCATCAGCAGCTATGGGCCGGCGTCTCTGCTGCTGCAGCTGCAGGACACCACGTCCCCCAGGGGCGCCCTCGTCGTCGCGCAGCACCCCCCGCCCCAGCCTCTGCCATCCGCCCTGCCTGAAACGCCTTCCTCCTTCCCTGCAGCTCACCCCGTGCCTCTGCCTGCAGTGGGGCGCCAATACACCCTGGCATGCAGGTAGTGCAACAGGCATGCAGGTAGTGCAGCATGGCATGCAGGTAGCGCATTGCAGCAAGGCTAAATACCTTGCGATGTTGCTCTTTATTAGAGCCGTCTTTGCCGCTGTTCCTTACAGCTGCAACTTCCCTCCTCCTCTCCGTTCCCTTGGCTCCTCCTCTCTTTTCTATGCCCATTCTTCCCCCATGTTGTCTGCTCCCCCCCTGTTCGCTGTGGCAGGTACCAGGAGCCGCCGTTCCCCTACATGGCGGTGGTGTGGCCGTGTGTGGCGGTGGTGGGGGCGGCGCTGCTGGTGGCGGCGGTGTACGTGGTGGCGTACGAGGTGCGGCGCGTGGAGGGCGAGCTGCAGCGCATGACGGCGCTCAAGGAGCAGATGCGCGCCGCCAAGGTCGCCGCCGAGGCTGCCAGCCGTGCCAAGGGCACCTTCCTCGCCACCATGAGCCACGAGATCAGGACGCCCATGAATGGCGTCATTGGTGAGATCAGGACGCCCATGAATGGCGTCATTGGTGAGATCAGGACGCCCATGAATGGCGTCATTGGTGAGATCAGGACGCCCGTGAGTGGCGTCACTGGTGAGATGCACCCATGTCGAATCTGATGGCGTGGATGGTTAAATGCTGGATGGGGACGCTGATGTTCTAAGATTTCGTTTCGTGAAGAACGTAGTTGTTCGTTTTGGTTGTGAGATGATGACGTGATAATGCTTCCTTTTTTAATCTTGCCCCCCCCTTTCAAGCACTCTAAACCCGAGACTATCCTGCGCTGGTCATGCACCCCCCTCTTTTCTCCCCCCCCCCGTCCTGCTTTGATTGGCGGCAGGCATGCTGAACCTGCTGCTGCAGACGCCGCTGGACGCCACGCAGCTGGACTACGTGGAGACGGCGCGCACGAGCGGCAGGGCGCTCTGCTCGCTCATCAACGACATCCTCGACCTCTCCAAGATCGAGGTGCCGCCCCATGGGGTTCAGGTCGAGGTGCCGCCCCACGGGGTTCAGGTGGAGATGCCTGCAGGGGATTCAGGTGGAGGTGCCGGCAGGGGATTCAGGGTAGAGTTGGTTTGACACAGCGTGCCATCAGCACTGAACAACCATACCCATCCATCAAATCACCTGTTTCGCCTCTTTCCATGTTTCTATCCCCCCTCCATCCCTTGATTTGCTCCCACTTACGGCTCCATGGGTGTGTGCTCTCCCCCCATGCGTGCCGTGGGTGTGGCGGAGTGCAGGCGGGGCGGATGGAGTTGGAGAGCATGCGTGTGGACCTGAGGGCGGAGATCGACGACGTGCTCAGCATGTTTGTAGAGCGCACGCGCAAGAAGCCGCAGGTCGAGGTGGCCGCGCTCGTGCACGACACTGTGCCCACGTTTGTCCTGGGCGACGCGCTGCGGCTGCGGCAGGTGCTGATCAACCTGCTGTCCAACAGCTGCAAGTTCACGGCGCGCGGCCACGTCTTCATCACCGTGCGCACCGCCACGCCTCACGAGGACCTCGCGGTGGACGGCGCCCACTTCGCTGACGGCCGCTCCCTCGCCCGCGCCTCCCTCGCCGACACCGACCGCCCTGCTGCCAGCAGCGGTACTGCTGCCAGCAACGGTGCTGCTTCAATTGCTGTTGCTTCGTCTGTTAGTGGTGTTGGTGCGGCAGGCTCTGGGTCCGATTCCACCCCAGGTTTTGCCGTAGGTGTAAATGCTACTGCACACGTGGTAGCAGGCACAGGCGCAGTTGGCAGCATGGGTGTGAGAATGGGTGGGGAGCCCAAGCTTTCAGTCCATGCCCACTCAGACGGACAGCAGGGTGCACTACGGCCACCACTGCCCCCTCCGCATGCTGGCTGCCCCCCTGCCTTGTGCGCCAACGGCACGCCTCTGCCTGCACGGTCTCCTCCTCCTTCCTCAGCGTGCCCGCCCCCTGTGGCGGGGCCACGAGCAGAGGTGCGCGCGGCCGCTGTGGCAGAGACGGGTGCAGTGGAAAAGGGCGCCACGGATGGTGGGTGTGAAGTGGGACATGCAGGGAGAGGGGAGGGGTGCAGAGAGGAGAGAAGCAAGGCAGGAGAAGGTGGCTCAGGTGCATGGGAGGGCGAGGTGGAAAGGGAGAGGAAGGAGGGGTGTTCAAGCGAGGCGGGTGCAGAGGAGATCAGTGATGGGGGATTAGCTGCTGCTGGCCGTGGCAGCCAAAGCAATGCTGCCTGCACACTGGCTCAGGGCGCGAGTCAGAGCGAGGGTCGGATGAGGGCGGAAGGCAATGAGGGGCAGGGGCAGGGGCAGGGGCAGGGGCAGGGGCAGGGGCAGGGACAGGGTCCAAGGGGGCAGGAGCAGGGGGGGAGGGCGAGACGAGGGGAGTTTGCGACGCTGAGTGGCGTGGAGGCGGTGGAGAGCTGCAACAGCTGGCGCCGCATCCACGCCCTCGTGCAGCGCGCACCCGGGGCAGGCGCACCCCCGGGCCACCTGCAGTGCACACCCACAGGGCAGGGGAGCGGCGGTGGGGCAGGGGCAGGGGTAGGGGGGGAAGGTGGAGGCGCAGCACGCAGTGGGACGGTTCGGCTGGTGGTGTCCGTTGAGGTGAGCAGAGCGCTGCAGGGTGTGCGGTGATTGACATGGTGTGGGTGGTGTGATGATTGGCATGATGTGGGTGGTGTGATGATTGATTGGCATGATGTGGGTGGTGTGATGATTGGCATGATGTGGGTAGTGTGATGATTGATTGGCATGATGTGGGTGGTGTGATGAAGTCAGAGGTAGGTGATGGCATCAAGGGACTCTCCCCTTTCCTCATCAATGATATAGGTTGGCGTACGGTGAATTAGCTTGACCAAGGCTGACTCATTTAAACTTCTGGCACATTCTGGTAGCCCTCATGTCATCCCGTGTGTCATTCTGGCAGCCCTTATGTCATTCCGCGTGTCATTCTGGTATCCCTCGTGTCATTTTAACCCTGCTTGTCCCCGCCGCAACCTGTCAGGACACGGGGCAGGGCATACCGTGGGCGGCGCAGCCTCGTCTGTTTCGGCCGTACGTGCAGGCGGACATCAGCACCACGCGCACGCACGGGGGCACGGGCATCGGGCTGTCCATCTCGCAGCACCTCGTGGCACTTATGGGCGGCAAGCTGGCGTTTGTGAGCCGGCCGGGCGTGGGCACCACCTTCTTCTTCGACATGACCCTGCCGTTTGAGAACCCCCCCGACCCCTCTCATCACGCCCCTGCCGCTGCTGCCACCAAGAGGCGAAGTGCTCCCCCACATGCCTCGCGAGTCTCCGACCTTCAGGTGTGTCGCTCGCTCTCACTCGCTTCAAGCTGCTTCATGCCTTGAAGGTGCAGGGAGTGAGAGCCAACATGGCACAAGAGTGAGAGCCAACATGGCACAAGAGTGAGAGCCAACATGGCTCAAGAGTGAGAGCCAACGTGGCACAAGAGTGAGAGCCAACGTGGCACAAGAGTGAGAGCCAACGTGGCACAAGAGTGAGAGCCAACGTGGCACAAGAGTGAGACAATGCTGGCAGAAGAAGCTCGAGCCATTATAGTGCCGCAGAGTGAGTGCCGCAACCTGTAGTTTGCTCGCACTAGCGCTCGTGAGATGGGAGTGAATGAAGCGTCAATTGATTGCATCAGCAATTTAGTTTCGCGAGAAACCCATGCACTTCCACCCTTAACCGTGCATGTACACCCTAAATTGTGCACGTTCACCTAAGCCATGCACGTCTTGGAATTGTAGTTCCTTCTAGCTGTTATCAGCCTGACCTTGGTCTTCCTCTGCGTGGACCTGTGTTTCTCTGTATTGGTCGCTCCTCCACGTGGGAGGATCCCCAAGGTTCTCTTTTATCACAAAAGGCTATCTCTTCACTGTGTCTCCCTCCCCTCCCTCTTGCGCCTGCGCAGGGCTGCACGGCAGTGGTGCTGGACGACCGGCCTGTGAGGCGCGCCGTGACCACCAGCTATCTGCGGCGCCTCAAGCTCAACGTGCTCCCGGCCGATCGCTGGGAGGACATCCCCCCGCTCGCCGCCCTCGCGCTGCCACCATCCCCATCTCCCATGCCTGCTGCTGCACTTTCCCTTCCACGTGCCTCAACCTCGTCTGACCAAATGCCATTGCCTGGCACGCCGTCACCTCCACTGCCAGGTGCAGTGCCAGGTGTGCCTCCTTACTCTGATGCAGGACTATCTGTTGCAGCACGCTCTCCTACCTCTCTTCCTCCCCTTAACGTCTCTGCCGTTGGTGCTCCTGCAACAGCAGCTGCCGTTCCTGCTGCAACAGCTACGGCAGGCCCAGCAGGTCCGGCGGGCACAGCAGCAGGCACAGCCGCAGGCAGTGCGGGTGGGCCCCCTGCAGTGGGTGCGGCGCCCAGCCCCTTCCTGCTGGTGGACGCGGAGACTCTCGCCCGCCATGCCCGTGCCTGGCGCCGCTCGCTGCCCGGCCCCCCCACAGGGAGGGCAGCGGAAGGGCGAGCCGAGAGGGCAGAGCATGGGGTGCGTATGGAAGACACGGGCGTCAGCACAAGGGGTGAGCGGGATGGTGGGGAGCCGGTGGGTGATGCTACAGGTGCAGGTGCAGGTGTGGGCAGTGGTGTGGCAGGTAGGGGAGAGCGCACGCTGCCCATTTTGCTGCCATCAGGTGAACTGATGCCCGTCTACTCCGCCTCTGCGTGGAGATCAGGGGAGCTCACGCCCCAGTCCCCAGAGACCCTCCTAGCCTCTGAGTGGGCTGCCACACCCCCCTTCAGTGCGTATTCGCACGCCAACCCGCACACTCCTGGTGGCGGCGCGGGCAGCCCTGGTGGCAGCAGCACTGCTGGCAGTGGCGCCATGAGAGGTGGGGGCGAGGGAGGCAGCGGCGTGCTGACGAGCGCTGCTGCCATGGCCACTGCTGCCGCCTTCTGGACCAGCCGACAGCAGCCACAGCAGCAAGGGCTGGAGGGACAGCAGCCACAACAGCAAGAGTTGGGGGGTCAGCAGCAACAGCAACAAGAGTTGGGGGGTCAGCAGCAACAGCAGCAAGGATTGGCAGGACAGCAGCAGCAGCAGCAAGAGTTGGGGGAACAGCAGCAGCAGCAACAAGTGTTGGGGGAACCGCAGGAGCAACAACAACTGAAGCACTCTCTTCCAGTGGTGGCGTTGCAGCAGGAAGTTGGAGTGAGGGATAGGGTTGATGAGGCACAGATTGATGCAGCAGTGGGTGGAGGCAGTGCCCCAGCCAGTGCAGCCTCCATGTGCATGATCACACACACGGGTACACACACAGGCACAGGCCTGGGCACGGGCATGGGCGAGAGCGTGGGCGAAGGTACGGGCATGGGCATGGGCGTGGGCATGGGCATGGGCATAGGCATGGGCATGGGCATGGGCATGTGCATGGGCGCGGGCATGGGCATGGGCATGGGCGTGGGCATGGGTGTGGGCGTGGGCGCGGGTATGGGTGCATGGCGCATGGTGCTGCTGGTGCGCGACCCTTGCATGGAGAGCCTGGCCTCGCAGGCTGGCTTCCATGCCACGCTGCTCAAACCCATCCGCCGTGCCGCTCTCGTGGGCGCGCTGCTGCAGGCCGCTAAGCATAGCAGCGGGGACGGCAGCAGCAGCAGCAGCGCACAGGGGCTGGAGGGAGGGCAGGGCACCATGGCCAGACGAGGGCAAGGAAAAACTGGTGGAAGGGGAGAGGCGGGAGTTTTTAGTCCCGAGAATTATAGGGGCGCGGCGGAAGGGGAGCCAGAGTACGGGTTTTTGGCGGATAATGGGATAGAGGACGGTGGTGGTGCAGGTCCGGGTGAAGGAGAGACATTCGATTTTGGAGTATCTGTGCAGTCTGACAGGTTTCAAGTTGTCCCCTTGGCTCTCTCTCCTGTCACGGAGAGGAGTGCAATCAAGGAGAAGCAGTGGAGAGAAGTGGAGGACAGACAAAGTAGTTGTGGCGAGAGGAGAGTGGTGGTGGATGGCAGGTCTGGCAGCAGGAGGCAAGGCAGTGGGGGTTTGCTGAGTCCCAAGGCGAGGGGGATGGGGGAGGGTGGGCGGCAGACGCTGACTCAGATGCTTACTGCAGTGCTGCATGGGAAGCACTTCCTTGTGGTGAGTAGTGCTGCACGGGAAGCACTTCCTCGTGGTGAGTAGTGCTGCATGGCAAGCACTTCCTCGTGGCGAGTAGTGCTGCATGGCAAGCACTTCCTCGTGGTGAGTAGTGCCCTTGAAACCAACGCCACTCCCTGTTCACCACCCTCAACCCCCCCTTTCCCCCGTCCCATCCTCCCTCCTTTGTGTGTGGTATGTGGTGTGTGTGGGCAGGTGGACGACAACATGGTGAATCGCAAGGTGATCGCCAAGATGCTGGAGCGCTACAAGGTGCACGTGGTGGCCGTGGTGGGCGGCGCACTGGCCGTGGCCAAGATCGTGCCGGGCCATGCCTTCCACTGCGTCCTCATGGACGTCCAGGTCAGCGCACTCCGCCTCCTGTGGGCCCATGCCTGCACCTTGTTTCAACCGTTTGCGCCCCTTTTCCTCGTGTTGGTCCATGCAGCACTTGCTTTGTTGTTGCTGGCTTTCTGAAAAGCCCTCCCTACCTCACTTTCCTCACCTTTGTTCTTCGCCTTGCTGCACCCAGATGCCTGGAATGGACGGATTTGAAGCCACGAGACAAATCCGCAGACAAGAGGCCAACTACAGTCTTCCCCAGACTCCAATATTTGCTCTCACAGCTGACATCTTCGCAGGGACTCGGGAGAAGTGTATTGAGTCAGGCATGAATGGCTTCCTGTCGAAGCCTATAGAGGAGGAGCAGCTGTGGAACGTCATCTACAAGTACTGCTATTCAACAGACTCTCCGTTTGTGGAAACATCTCTGTCAATCAACCCACCATTTTGAAAGTGCCTGCACTGCACTATGTGTCAAAATATATATTTAAATATACCTTTGTATAGGCTTGGTAGTTGTGCTACTTACTGAATCCTACTGTAGAGGGGACAACCCCCCTTCTTGTATCTCCTCTTTCCTAGTTCACTCTCTTTCTCGAAGTAGAAAACGTGACTAGAATGATGAGGTACAAGGGAATATAACCTAAGGTGTTGTACTTGATATAAACATGTACCTTTCTAGCCTAAAACATATACAAGATATATGTTGACACACCCCCTAGGCTAGACAAGGGGCAGCGACTAGCATGAGACACACAGCTCAGGGTGACTACTAGTCCAACCACTGAGGCAGCGGTCCGAAGACTAGTCAGCAAGAGTACAAACTAACCAAGAGCAACCCAGGGCGGTACTACTAGCCCAGCCTCTGGGACAAGGGCCACAAGGCCAGTCAAGATAATATAGAAGTAGTACACAATCAGGGTCCTAGCAAGTGAGAAGCTACGGGAACTAGACCAAGCTGCACACAGTGCCGCTGATGATCTTTAGGCGCAAGCGCCTTCGTAAAGATATCAGCTGTGTTGGCACCGGAGGCCAAGTGTACTACGCGGGCCTGACGGCGCTACTGTAGCTCGCGCAGGAGGAAGTACTGCAGCTGGATGTGCTTCGCTCTGCCCTCTAGTCGAGGCTCCTGACACAGGAGGATCATGGCCCTGTTGTCAGCTTACAAGACCGGGGCAAAGCTAGGCCGCTCACCTAAGTCTGTGAGCAAGAAGGTCAGCCAGCGGAGCTCCTGTGCCGCCATGGCACCGGCGTAGATCTCAGCCTCACAGCTAGACTGGGCAACAGACGACGAGCGGGTGGACCTCCACGAGACCGCGCCTCCACCAAGGCTAAAGCAGTAGCCCTGAGAGGACCTGAGCGTCTCAGCGTCGTCGGCCCACGAAGCGTCTGTGTGTCCTGTCAGGACCACTGGCCTGCGTCCTCCTAGCACTAGCCCCATGCCCGATGTACTTGTTAGATAATACAAAACCCTCTTAGCTGCCGACCAGTGCTGTAGTCGATGTCTGCCTATCGCCACGAAACAAGCTAGGATGCTGAGAGGGTATGCGAGATCTGGACGAGTGCAAGTCATTAGGTACATGAGACAACCCACCAGCTCTGCGTAAGGACCACTAGGCTCTACAAACTCCTCAGGACTGGAGCCGAGAGCCTATGAACTACTAGAAGAGGTGTGAGTTGTGCGGAGGAGAACTGAAGGCCGAGCCTCTGAAGGACCTGACGCACCAAGTGTGACTGTGTGAGAGTGATCGTGCGCGCTGCTCTGTCCCTGGAGATCTGCAGGCCAAGGTAGCGGCACTGTTCTCCCGGGTTAGTGAAGGTGTGTCTCCTCAGCAGCTCAGCCTTCATCGAGGCCAGTGCGTCTCTGTCTGAAGTAGCAAAGACAAGGTCGTCTACATAGACAAGGATGTAGAATGGGGTCTGGCCAGCACGAACGAAGAGCGAAGGGTCTGCAGACGACGGGAAGAACTGCAGGTCAGCCAACTTAGCACGCAGCATGTCGTGTCACTCGCGCAGCGCCTGCCGCTGGCCGTAAACCGGGCGTCGGAGGAGCCACTGGGTCCCCGGGGTGAAGGTACCGGTGAAGCCTGGCGAGCGACTCAGGTAGACCTGCTCGTGCAGACAGCCCTCAAGAAATGTTGTCGAGAAGTCGAGGGAGTGCAGCTTGTAGTCGCGCTGTGCTGCTACGTCTATTAGCACCCGAAGAGTGGTCATCTTCGGGGTCGGGGCGAAGGTATGAAAGAAGTCAACACCCTCGCGCGGACTGAAGGCTCTAGCAACGTAGCGCGCTTTGAACACCTGCTGCTCTCCAGGGGGCCGCTTCACTTTGAAGAGCCACCGACCATCAACTACGTTCACCCCAGGTGGGGGAACTGCGTCGACGTAGGTGCAGTGGATTTCCAAGATGCCATCTCTGCGTCCACGGCAGCTATCCACTGAAAGGCCCAGGGTCCCGAGGTCGCCTCAACATAGGTGCGAGGGGTCGGGATGTCAAAGGCGTCTGGGTCACCCTCAGGGACTAGTAGCATGGAGCAGAGGTAAGGCACGGCCTCGGACAGGAAAGCAAGCTCGTACTGCCGATCCTCCAAGACGTCACTGCCGAGGCAGGAGCACCCCCAACGGACAGAGGACGGGCAGAGGCGGTGGGTAGAGGTGAAGTCAGCGACGGCAGCGACAAGCGCGGAGTGACTCGAGACAGGAACAGACGAGTCGGTAATGAGAGAGGCAAGGACCCAAGAAACAAGAGGACAAGCAACACGAATGTAGCCAGACAGAGGAGGTAGAGCATGGACAAGCAACGATGGAAGAGGCGATGGGAGGAGGGGAGGACGAGATGCGTGCGAATGGAGCAACATAGGGTGGGAGCGCGGAACAGGGGAGACAGGACGAGCATGGGAGGGGCGGCGAGACCAGACGTGAGACGGAGGAGGATACACAGTAGGGGAGTGAGGGGGGAAACGATCCGGAGACGAGTCCGGCAGAGGAAAGCCAGGGCCGTAGACAGGCAGGGGAGGCGGCGGCGAGGGAGGCGCAGGTAGGTGGCCAAGGGAGGGAAGACCGAGGAGGCGAAGGGCTGACACCGGCTGCGACTGGGGCTGCTGCTGCTGCTGCTCCACGCCGACACCGGAACCTCCAGCTGCACCACAGCTGCCTCCGGGAACCTCTACTCCAGCACCCCTAGAACGAGAACCCTCTCCAGCACTGGTGCCACCCTCGAGACCGCCGGGACAAGCCACGACAGGAACCCCAGGACTAGCACCCCCAGAACCAGCACCCCCAGAACAAGGACCCGCTCCAACACTGGCACCACTCCCAGAGTCCACGGACGGCTGCTGCTGCTGCTGCCGCGGCGACGGCTGCGGCTGCTGCGGCGGCGGCGGCGACGACGGTGGATGAGGAGACACTAGGGCAGAATCAGGCAGTGAGCACTGTGCCGCGGGGCCACAAGAGTCAGCCGACTCCTCGACCGAGACAACCGAGGGGAGGGGAGTGACGTGAGACACACCAGACGGGGCAGGACGGGGGGGAAGAGGAGTAGGGGCTACAGGGGGAGTGGGAACCAGAAACAGCGGCGAGGAGACGGGGAGACCTCGGTGGGGAAAGCGACGGTAAAAGGAGACAGACTCGTCAAAAGTGACGTCACGCGAGTGAAGGTAACGGTGAGTCGGCGGGTGGTAAAAGTGCCAGCCAGACGAGTCGAGGGGGAAACCAAGGAAGACACAGGGGATAGTGTGGGCAGTGAGCTTGTCCGTGCCAGAGGCACAAACGTGAGTGAGGCATCCCCAGACCACTTGGGGAGTGGGAACCAGAAACAGCGGCGGGAAGACCGGGAGACCTCGGTGGGGAAAGCGACGGTAAAAGGAGACAAACTCGTGGAAAGTGACGTCACGCGAGTGAAGGAAACGGTGAGACGACGGGTGGTAAAAGTGCCAGTCAGAGAGTCGAGGGGGAAACCAAGGAAGACACAGGGGACAGTGCGGGCAGTGAGCTTGTCTGTGCCAGAGGCACGAACGTGAGCAAGGTATCCCCTGACGTGGAACACAGACGCGTCACCAGGAGACCCGGTCCAGAGGAGGTTCAGTGAAACCTGCGGCTGCTGGGGGTGCGGCCACACATTCAGCTGGTGAGCGGCGTAGCGAACAGCGAACGGCCATAGAAAATGGGGTGCACCGGCATGGATCATGGAGGTACGAGCCACCTCCATGACCAAGCCAATGCGTTGCTCAGCAACCCTATTCTGCTGTGGGGAGTCCAGAAGGGTGTACGACTGGCTGATGCCCTCCGCACGACAGAACCGGCCAAGCCGACCAGAGGCAAACTCGCCGCCATGGTGGGAGTGGAGACACAGCACGGGGAGACCGTGGTGGACTCGCGTAGCTACGACCCACGGGATAAGAACGTCAGGCACATCGGCCTTCTGCTCCAGGGAAAACACCATGGTGTACGCGTATAGTTGTCGACAAGCACCAGGAAGTAGCGCTCTCGAAGCGGCCCATGGACGGGGGCTGGGCCCCAGACGTCCACGTGTAGGGTCTACAGTGGCGCGGTGGCAGGACGAAGCGAGGAGGAGTGAGGAGCACGGCGCAGCCGCCCTCGACGCAGGGCGTGCACAGGGGTGCAAGCGAGGAAGGGAGGGCAGGGAGTGACGCGGGGAGACCTAGGACAAGACCGTGCTGGGACATGTATTGCAGACGCGGGAGTGCAGGGTGACCTAGGCGGTGGTGCCACAGCAGCGACGGGTGAGTGAGCGACCGACACAAGCAAGCCGCGGCTACCCGGAGGGACACGCTCACCGGGGGGGAAGCAGTGTCAAGCGTAAACAGGCCGGACACGGGGTCACAAGGGAACGTGGTCAAAGGGGCACCCATGACGACCTCGGTGCAGACCGCGTACCGCTCCTGCCCTGGGAACGTAGTGGTGACGCCGAGATCCTGAAGGCAGCCGACACCAACTAGGTTTCTAGAGAACGAGGGGATGTGCAGGCCTGTAAGGGAACCCGAGGGGACCGCCGGACAGGGGAGGGTAGTGGAGCTTCGTGCAACTACCGGACCTGAGGAGGGGTCAGCAAGTGCGACAACAACAGGGGCGGCAAGTGGCGTGAGCGAAGTGTGGTCGCGGAAGAAGCAGGCGGACGCTCCAGAGTCAAGCATGAAGGAGAGCAAAGCAGTAGCGGCGGCCGGCGGAGGGGCTAGTATAGAGCCTAGGCTAAACAAGGCAAAGGGTCCTACGCCTGACGCAGCAGGGGAGCCTACAATACACATAGGGGACACACCTACGCTAGGCAACATCGGGTAATAGGGTCCAATCACACTAGAATTATCAGCATACATGACAGACATAGCATGCCTAATCTGATCCATGTCCAGCTCAAAGATAGGCTCACAACGTCGAGCCAGGGCGTACCAGTCCGGAGGGTCCGACGCAGGACCGAAGCGGTGGCGAAATAGATCGTCCAGGCGGCGGTAGCAGCGATCAGCGGTGTGGCCAGGCCGAAGGCAGACAGTGCCGCGACGAGGGCCGGTCTGAAGCTGGTACTGGCATGTGACCGTACTGGAGCTGCCACCCAACACCGAGCTGCGCCCGCCTCCACCACGACCACGGCGGGGGTCCCTATGGCGACTGCTGCTGCTGCGACGGGTGGTGCGACGGCTGCTGCTGCTGAGGCTACGTCTGCCGCTGCTGCTGCTCCGAGGCACCAGCCCCGGTCCCCTCGTCAGAACCACCGTCTCCGCCCTCACCGCCGCCACCCTCCCCACCTCCGCCCCCCTTCCCCCCTTCACGCCCCGCCTGCTCTGATACCAACTCAGAGTAGAAAAAGTGACTAGAATGATATGAGGTGCAAGGGAATATAACCTAAGGTGTTGAACTCGATATAAGCATGTACCTATCTAGCCTATAACATATACAAAATATATGTTGACACTCTTCTCTCTCGATACTTTCTGCCCCCCCTACCTAAACCCGTCGCCATTTTCATGGCGTCTTAGCTAAACCCGTCGCCATTTCATAGTGTCCTACCTAGCTACCTCTAAGCAACCTCACTACTTATTCTCTGAGATGGTATCAGAGCAAGAGGTCCGCCCTACTGGACCGGCTCCTCACGCTTCCGGGCGTACTCCCCGCCCTCGTTCACTCGCACTGCCATGGCGGCCGCGTTGTGCTGCAGCGGTGGTGTCGTCGTGCCGCCGGCCGTGTCGTGCTGCCGCTACCGTCGTCGTGCTGCTGCGACGGCATCAACGCGCCAGCGCACGAGCGGCAGCGGGCCGCGCACCGTGTTAGCCGCGTCCAGCCCGCCCGCACGCCAGTAAGTGCCACGCTGAAGATCCACCCCCCCACCCCTTCCCGCTTCCCCTCCTCTGCCTTTCCCCTCCTCCCCGCCACAGCTGCTGGCAACCTCATGCCGTCCTCCCCCTCGTCGTCGCAGGTTGAGCCACGCCGCCGGGTGCCTCGGGCGCCGCAGCCGCCGTCGCGGGGTGCCTTGATGCCGCCGCCGCCGCCGCCGCAGGTGCTGCACGCCCTGCCGCCGCCGCCGCCGCCGCAGCCGCCGCCTCCGCCGCCGCCGCTGCGACCCGCCGTCGACGTCGCCACCTCGCATGCCGAGGGGTCGACCGGCTGGTTGACGCCACTGCTGCTGCAGGGAATGGGGGTGCAAGGAGATGGGGGTGCTGCGGGTGGGATGGGGTTGCCGCTACCAAGCCTAGGGGGTGTGTCAAAGTATATATTTAAATATGTCTTTGTATAGGCTTGGTAGTTGTGCTCCTTACTGAATCCTACTGTAGAGGGGACAACCCCCCTTCTTGTATCTCCTTCTCTTTCCTAGTTCACTCTCTTCTCTCTCGATACTTTCTGCCCCCCCTAGCTCAACCCGTCGCCATTTTCATGGCATCGTAGCTTAACCCGTCGCCATTTCATGGCGTCCTACCTAGCTACCTCTAAGCAACCTCACGACTTATTCTCTGAGACAATGCTGTAATTAACATCATTGCTATTCTTCTGTCTCTACGAGTGCAAAAGAAGCAGCTTGGTTGCATCCAACTGAGGTTGGTTTGCAAGCAAGAGCGTTACAGTGTCGCACAAAAGCGGCGCGCCAAACTGACGAGTGGCACAATATGCAGGATCCTTTCGTCACTTTATAAACTGCTGCGATGAAAGGCACGTAAGAATGCACCCTTAGAGCCTGTTCCTACGAGCCTCATATCAGACTCGCCCTTATTAGACTCGCAAGATTTGCCCTAGTGACTAGAATTCCAAGCGTTTACCAGTTCTCAACCGCATTGAACCACTTCGAGTCAAGCTCGCAGTGCTCAGTGACGCGCGAGTCTGATAAGGGACACTCTGACAAGAGGCTCGTAGGAATACGCTCTTATCGTTGCTCACCCTATTTCTTTGCTTACAACAAACCCACCTCGCGGTGGCAAGCGCACCTCCTTCCCGGGCCAACCCCTTTTTCAGACACGAGACCTACAGTGTCGCGTAATTTTGACACGAAATGGATCACCGCTTCCGTGTGGTGAGACGTGAGTTTAGGCTTGCCAAGATTCAGGGTATGGAATGTGAATCTGACACAAAGTTAGCAGACAAGGGGTCCTAGAAACACGCTCTCAGGCAAGCGGCGAATCTGGGAAGAGACAAGCCCGGGAAGAGGTTCGTTTGAACACACTTACTGTCAAAAGCCCACACATAGCATTGCAATCATCATTACGACTTTTCAAGGAATGTGCAGAGCAATTATGTTGGCATTTGCACGTGACAAGCGAGATTCTGATTTCACGTCCGTAGAGCCGAGTGCCGAACTTTGACGAGTCGTATCTCCTTCCACATTTAGAAGTAAGAGGTCCTGGGCAGCAGAATGGAAAGGAGTCCAAGGACTACCTAGCAACGCAAAAAAATGGGGCATAGTAGCTGTCTAACATGTGCCAAAAAACCCGGTGCGAACCATAGTTGGGCATCACTCAAGTTGAGCCAAGTGCCAAACTTTGACGAGCCGTATCTCCTTTCACACATAAAAGTAAGAGGTCCTGGGCAGCAGGCATAGACATGAGTCCAATGACTACCAAGCAATGCAAAATTATGGGGCATAGTCAAGTTGAGTTATTTCCAAGTAGTGAGCATAACCTAAGCTCATTTTTTTTACACCCATGGTATGTTTACAGGCTCAAGAGCATTATGACTTATTGGGAAGCTATGGCATACTGGTAGGTAGTTTTGCCCCGTGTCCATGCGCTTGTGCGTTGTTCCATGAGGCAACAACTTGAGTTATTTCCTAGTAGTGAGCAACCAATTGCGATCGATCGGAGTAGATTATATATATATATATATATATATATACTAATTGAAGCAAACTGATGGGAAATATTGGCAATATACTGTGGATGGCTCATCTAAACTATGTAGCTCCATTAGCTTCGCTTGGCAAATAATCGAAACATGTGTCATATCACTACTACAACATAATACTTGAAACGAAACCATGATGGAAAAGAGTTCATGTTTTCCATCATTTCGTGGAAGGGAGTAATTGAAACGTGTAATGTAGTGCAACGTAGTAATTATACTATAGTATTGGAAAATATAACAAAATGATGGACATGTAAATGTTTTCCATCATTTCGCGTGACGTATTTTTGTCAGCGACAAAAATAGGCAATCACTTCCCCAGCTAAGTGGGGGAAGTTGAAAGCCTAATGGACAAATCACACAACATTTGTTTAGGCAATGCACTTTGCGATTGCAAGAAAATAGATTGCACCTATCATCTCCTGTTCAAGTGATTGCACTCTGTCAACATATAATAAAATATGTTATAGGCTAGCTAGGTGCATGCTTCTATAGGGTACAACCCATTAGACTATATCCCCTTGTACAATCTCATTCTAGTCATAATTTCTTACGCTAATATGGTATCACGCTAGGTAGGTCCTCCTACCCGCTTCCGCCCTAGCCCCTAGCGCCCCGTTCCCTTAGTACCCAGCTGGCCCCCTAGCGCCCCGCTGGCCCCTTCGCGCCCAGCTAGCCCCGAACGCCCAGCTAGCCTCGTAGCGCCCTGCTGGCCCCATCGTACCTCGCTGGCCCCTGCGTGCCCTGCTGGCCCCTTCGCGTCTAGCTAGCCCCGTACGCCCAGCTAGCCCCAGCGGGCCCTGCTGGCCCCTTCGCACCCAGCTAGCCCCGTACGCCCCGCTAGCCCTGTAGCGCCTTGCTGGCCTCGTCGTACCTTGCTGGCCCTACGCACCCAGCTAGCCCCGTACGCCCCGCTAGCCCCGTAGCGCCCTGCTGGCCCCGTTGTGCCTTGCTGGCCCCTTCGCACCCTGCTGGCCCCCCTTCGCGCTCAGCCAGCCCTGTACGCCCAGCTAGCCCCGTAGCACCCTGCTGGCCCCGTCGTACCTCGATGGCCCCTTCGCACCCTGCTGGCCCCTTCGCGCCCCGCTAGCCCCGTAACCCCCCGCTGGTCCCTTCGTACCCCGCTGGCCCCTTCGTGCCCCGCTGGCTCCTTAGCGCCCTGCTGGCTCCTACGAGCCCCGCTGGCCCCGTTTGCGCCCAGCTGGCTCCTTAGCGCCCCGCTGGCCCCATACACCTCCCTGGCCCAGGTCCCGCCCCGCTAGATCCCTGCGCCCCGCCGGCCCCGTTCGCCTCGCCAGCCCCGCACCCGCCAGCCCCAAACCCGCCAGCCCCGCACCTGCCAGCTCAGCGTTCGCTGGCCCCGCACCCGCCAGGCCCTAGCTTGCTGGCTCCCGGCCCCACCGGCACCTACTTGCACTGGCCCCGAGTCATGCGACCGCCACGCCCCAGCGCAGCTGTGCCGCTCTGCTGCCCCTGACCTCCTGTCCTTGGCTCCTCTCTGCGCCGGCACTCCTGCCCGCTGTCACCACTACTCTTCACTGCACTCCACCTCCCTCCACCGCACTCCACCTCCCTCCACTCCACTTCACCACTCTTCACCACTCACTACCGCACTCCACCTCACTCCACCGCTCTCCACTGCTCTCCGCCGCACTCCACCTCACTCCACTGTTCCTCCGCCCTTCCTCCTCTACATGTCAGCGGCAGTCCACTGCTACAGCTGTAGTGATGGCGGACTCACTGCTCCAACTGGACTCGGAGGGTCACGCGATCGACTTCGACGTGTGGCTCGTTGACCTTTGCCGTCACCTTACAGATCAGCGCCAGGATGGTCACTCCCTGGCTGTGCATGTCGATGGCCTGCTTCCCCGCCCCACTGCACCTGTTGCCCTCACTGCTACTCCCATGACAGCTGAGCATGAGGCCTTTTCCGCAACTGCGCTTGCTTGTGCTGTTTGGGACTCGCACGACGCTGTCGCACAGCTTGTTACCAGCCACGCACTTCCCTGTCTGAGCGTGCACGCGTTACCACTGTAGCGAACGCCAAGGAATTCTTAGATGCAGTCAGCGCTCGCTATTCCACCCCTACCTCCACCTCTGCTGGCTGCCTGATCCTCCCCATGCCGTTCCCTGATCTTGCGTCCTTCCCCACTGTCGCCAATCTTGCCACTCACCTGCGCGCACTAGAGGCTACCTACTGTGCCGCTAGCACTGAGGCTCAGCTCTCTGCCTTTCCGCCGCTGTTTTGTGCTACCCTCTACCTCATTGCCACTGCCCGCGACCACCTCCTTAGTCAGCACCCAGGTCACCTCACACTTATTGCCTGTCACCACCCTGTCCGAGATAGAGACTCGCCAGCGCACTATCGCTCAGTCTAGCGGTACTGCGGCGGTCCCTATCTTTCAGGGCTGTGCTCCCTCCCAGTGCACTTACTTTGACGTCTCTGCTCCTGTCGCCAAGACAGCCCTTGCAGCTGAGACTGCTGCTACGGCCTCAGCGCAGCCTCGTCAGGGCAGGGGCCACCGCCCCAAGGGGGGGCGTGGCGGAGGGAAGGGTGGTGGGGGTGGGGGTGATGGGGTTGGGGGGGGTGACGGTGGTTCCGACGAGGGGACTTGGCCTGGTGCCCCGAAGAAGCAGCAGCAGCAGTAGCCTTAGCAGCAGCAGCAACAACAGCAGCCGCAGCAGCAGTAGTCACAACAGCAGCCGCAGCACCAGCAGCAGTGGGGCTGCCTCCCGCCGGGGTGGTCCGGTGCGTCTAGTGGTGGTGGCCACGGTGGTGGCCCTCGCAACTCGGCGTCGGCTGGCATTTTCGGCGCTGTAGTTTGCTAGCACCAGCTCTAGACCGGCCCCTTTTGTGGCACTATGTGTGGTCGTACCGGTCACTCTGCCGCCCGCTGCTTCCGCTGCCTTGACAATCTCTTTTGTCTCCGCTTCAGCCCTGCGCCGGACCTTCCCGATTGGCCCAGTCTGGTGTGCCGTCGTGTGCTTGTTTTTGAGATGGATATGGATCAATTGTTCTCTGCCTTGCATGCCATGTACGCTCATGACTCTAGTGTTACTGTATCTTATTACCCTGTGTTGCCTAGTGTAGGTGTGCCTCCTGTGTGTAGTCTAGGCTCCTGCTGCGTCAGGCATAGGATCTTCAGCCTTGTTTAGCCTAGGCTCCACGCTAGCACCTCTGCCACTACCTGCTACTGCTTCGCTCTCGTTCACACTTGACTCCGGTGCGTCTGCTTGCCTCTTCCGCAACCACACCGCGCTCACGCCGGTTGCCGCCCCTGCCGCTGTCGAGCTTGCAGACCCCACCTCAGGTCCGGTAGTTGCCAGAAGCTCCACAACCTTTTCCTGTCTGGCGGTTCCCTCGGGCTCACTTACAGGCTTGCACATCCCCTCGTTCTCCAAGAACCTAGTTGGTGTCGGCTGTCTTCAGGATCTCGGCGTCACCACTACATTCTTTGGCCACGAGCGGTACGCAGTCTGTACCGAGGCCGCCACTAGTGCCCCTCTGACCACGTTCCCCCGGGACCCCGTGTCTGGCCTGTTCACCCTGGACACTGGGTCCCCCCAGGTCGATGCACCCTCCCAGGTTGCTGCAGCTTGCTTGTGTCGGTCACTCACTCACCCATTGCTTCTGTGGCACCATCGCCCACCATTGCTCTGCCACCGCGCCACTCCAGACCCTGCACCTGGACGTCTGGGACCCAGCCCCCGTCCCTGGGCCGCATCGAGAGCGCCACTTCCTGGTGCTTGTCGACAACTACACGCGCTACACCATGGTGTTTCCCCTAGAGCGGAAGGCCAACATGCCTGACGTTCTTATCCCATGGGTCGTAGCTGCGCGAGTCCACCGCAGTCTTCCCGTGCTGTGTCTCCACTTTGATCGTGGCGGTGAATTGGCCTCCGGTCGGCTTGGCCAGTTCTCTCGTGCGGAGGGCATCACCCAGTCGTACACCTTACCGGACTCCCCGCAACAGAATGGGATCACTGAGAGACGCATCGGCTTGGTCATGGAGGTGGCTCGTACGTCCATGATCCATGCCGGTGCACCCCATTTTCTGTGGCCGTTCGCTGTTTGCTACGCTGCTCACCAGCTTAACATGTGGCCACACTCCCAGCGGCCGCAGGTTTCGCCGACCCTTCTCTGGACCGGGTCTCCTGGTGACGCGTCTGCCTTCCACGTCTTGGGATGCCTTGCTCACGTTCGTGCCTCTGGCATGGACAAGCTCACTGCCCACACTGTCCTCTGTGTCTTCCTTGGTTTCCCCCTCGACTCGTCTGACTGACACTTTTACCACCCGCCGTCTCACCGCTTCGTTCACTTGCATGACGTCACTTTCGACGAGTCTGTCTCCTTCTACCACCGCTTTTCCCACCGAGGTCTCCTAGTCTCCCCGCCCCTATTTCTGGTTCCCACTCCCCCGGTAGCCCCTGCTCCCCTCCCTCCCCGCCCTGCTCCGTCTGGTGTGTCTCACGTCAGTCCCCTCCCATCAGTTGTCCCGGACGAGGAGTCGGCTGACTCTGGTGGCCTCGCGGTGCAGTTCTCGCCGCCTGTTTCTGCCCCGGTGTCTCCTCCTCCGCCGTTGTCACCGCCGCAGCAGCAGCCGCAGCCATCGCCGCCGCCGCCATCGCCGCAGCAGCAGCGGTCCGTTGGCTCTCGGGGTGCGGGTGTTGAGGAGGGTGCTAGTCCTGGGGTTCCTGTCGTGGCTCGTCCCGGCGGTCCTGGGGGTGGCGCCGGTGTTGGAGAGGGTTCTCGTTATAGGGGTGCTAGTCCTGGAATTACTGCCGTGGCTTGTCCCAGCGGTCTCAGGAATGGCACTGGTGCTAGAGAGGGTTCTCGTTCTGGGGGTGCTGGAGTGGAGCGTTCCGGAGGTAGGCGTGGTGCAGCTGGAGGTTCTAGTGTCAGCAAGGAGTAGCAGCAGCAGCAGCAGCCACCGCCGGTGTCCGCCCTTCACCTGCTCGGCCTTCCCTCTCCTGACCACCTCCCTGCACCTCCCTCGTCGCTGCCTTCCCTGCCTGTCTACGGCCCTGTCTTTCCTCCGCTGGACTCGTCTCCGGCTCGTTTCCCCTCACTGGCTCATCTTCGCCTTGTTCTCCTCTTGTGTCTCCTCCCCTGTTTTCTGACCCGACGCCTCCGTCACGCGTCTGGTCTCGCCGTCCCTCCCGTGCTCGTCCTGTCTCCCCTGTTCAGTGCTCCCACCCTATGTTGCTTCGTTCCCACGCGTCTCGTCCTCCCCTCCTCTCGTCGCCTCCTCCATCGTCGCTTGTTGCCGCTCCGCCTCCTCTCTCTGAGTACCTTCGTGCTGCTCGTCCTCTTGTTCCTCGGGTCCTCGCCTCTCTCGTTACCGACCCGTCTATTCCTGTCTCGAGTCTTGACGCTCGTGTCGCTGCTTGTCGCCGACTTTGCCTCTACCCGCTGCCTTGACTATGCCACCGCTTTGGTCTCTGACCCTGCCAGTTCTCCGCCTGTCAGGGGTGCTCGTGCCCTTGGCAGTGACGTCCTGGAGGACAGGCAGTACGAGCTCGCTTTCTTGTCGGAGGCCTTGCCTCATCTCTGCTCCATGGTGCTAGTCCCTGAGGGTGACCCAGACGCCTTTGACATCCGGACCCCTCGCACCTATGTTGAGGCGACCTTGGGACCCTGGGCCTTTCAGTGGATAGCTGCCATGGACACAGAGATGGCATCTTGGAGATCCACCGGCACCTATGTTGACGCTGTTCCCACACCTAGGGTGAACGTAGTCAATGGCCGGTGGCTCTTCAAGGTGAAGCGCCCTCCTGCAGAGCTGCCACTCTTCAAGGCGTGCTACGTGGCTAGAGGCCTCAGTCAGCAAGAGGGTGTGGACTTCTTCCACACCTTTGCCCCGACCCCGAAGATGACTACTCTTCGGGCAATGCGACACGTAGCAGCACAACGTGACTACGACGTGCACTCTCTCGACTTCTCGACAACTTTTCTTCAAGGCAGTTTGCACGAGCAGGTCTACTTGCGCCGTTCGCCAAGCTTTACCGGCACCTTCCCCCCGGGGACCCAGTGGCTCCTCCATCGCCCAGTTTACGGCCTTCGGCAGGCACCGCGTGAGTGGCACGAGATGCTGCGTGCTACGTTAGCTGACCTGCATTTCTTTCTGTCGTCTGCAGACCCCTCACATTTCGTTCGTGCTGGCCAGACCCCGTTCTACATCCTAGTCTACGTAGACGACCTGGTTTTTGCTACTGCAGACCGAGACGCACTGGCCTCCGTGAAGGCTGAGCTGCTGAAGAGACACACCTGCACTGACCTGGGAGAGCTGTGCCGCTACCTTGGCTTGCATATCTCCAGGGATAGGGCAGCTCGCACCATCACTCTTACATAGTCACACTTGGTCTACCAGGTCCTTCAGAGGTTCGGTCTTCAGTTCTCCTCCGCACAACCCACACCTCTGCCAGTAGATCAGAGGCTCTCACCTCCAGTCCTGAGGAGTCTGCAGAGCCTAGTGGTCCTTACGCAAAGCTGGTGGGTTGCCTCATGTACCTGATGACTTTCACTTGTCCAGATCTTGCATACCCTCTCAGCATCCTGGCTCGCTTTGTGGCGCCAAGCAGACATCGACCACAACACTGGTCGGCCGCTTAGAGAGTTTTGCGTTATCTAGCAAGTCCATCAGGCATGGGGCTAGTGCTAGGAGGACTCAGGCCAGTTGTCCTTACAGGGCACACAGACGCTTCATGGGCAGACGAAGATGAGACACTCAGGTCCTCCCAGGGCAACAGCTTTAGCCTTGGTGGAGGTGCCATCTCGTGGAGGTCCACCCATTCGTCGTCTGTTGCCCAGTCGAGCTGCGAGGCCAAGATCTACGCTGGTGTCATGGCGGCACAGGAGCTCCGCTGGCTGACTTTCTAACTCACAGACTTAGGTGACCGGCCGGTCACTGCCCTGGTCCCGTATGCTGACAACAGGGCCATGATCCTCCTATGTCAGGAGCCTCGACTAGAGGGCAGAGCAAAGCACATTCAGCTGTGGTACTACCTCCTGCGCGAGCTACAACAGCACCGCCAAGCCCGATTAGTACACTTGGCCTCAGGTGCCAACACAACTAATATCTTTACAAAGGCACTTCCGCCTGAAGATAATCAGCGACATTGTGTACAGCTTGGTCCCTGTATCACAATGTGGTTTGTGTCGGTCAAGACATTAGTGAGTTTTCACAATTCGCATGTCAAGTCGTCCTCTGCGCGTCGCATGAGTTTTTTCTATTCTATCGAGTGTGAAGTGTCAATTGCATTGCAGGTAAGTGCAGCAAGCCCCCAACAACTCAAGAAGAATTTATCTTGCAGAACCAAGACCAAGACCTCAAGATTTCAAGCCCAAGGGATGCGGATAAATACTAAAATAGTGAAAATAGTAACGCTACTTCGTGCAGTGTTACATTTCACTTGGTGTACCCCCTTGGAGGTTTTATTTCGAGACTTTTCGTGGTTGGAGACTCTCTGGTGGTGTACCACCAATCTAGACCTCAGCTCTTGGGGTATGTAGAGGCTGGGAACCATGTCAATCTCGACACTTCTTGCTAAGTTTGTATTTCTAAGAATATTGTGGCTGCTATACCTCCTGCCACTCAAACAGCCATAGCGTCGTCAAATCTTTATGGAATTTCTGGATTCAACTTGCTGCTGATGAGCGATAGCAACGCCCTCCAGATCCGATTTCAGAATATCGTTTGAGTCACAGATCAGATTGGTAACAATATTTGAAGCTGTCTGACAGAAATCCGACTGTGCACTCTATCTCCCATTTTAAGCACATCTGAGCATATTATTGATTATAACAGAGGTAAGATGGGTAAGTGGGGTTCAGAACCCAACAGAAGAGGTGAGACGGGTGAGTGGGGTTCAAAACCCAACTGCAGAAGTGAGATAGGTGAGTGGGGTTTAAAACCTGACTGCAGAAGTGAGAAAGGTGAGTGGGGTTCAGAACCCAACATAGGAGGTGAGATGGGTTACTGGGGTTCAGAGCCCAACTGTAGAGGTGAGGCCGGTGAGTGGGGTTCGGAACCCAAAAGTAGAGGTGAGATGGGTGAGTGGGGTTCAGAACCCAACAGGAGAGGTGAGACAGATGAGTGCTGTTCAGAAACCAACTGTAGAGGTGAGATGTTTGAGTGGGGTTCAGAACCCAACAGTAGAGGTGAGACGAGTGAGTGGGGTTCAGAACCTGACTGCTGAACTAAGATAGGTGAGTGGGGTTCAGAACCCAACATTGGAGGTGAGACGGGATAGTGGGGTTCAGAGAACAGCTATTGAGTTGAGACGGGTGAGTGGTGTTGAGAAACCAACAGGAGAGGTGAGACGGGTGCGTGCGGTTCAGAACCCAACAGTAGACGTGAGACGGGTGAGTGGGGTTCAGAACCCAACTGGAGAGGTGAGACGGGTGAGTGGGGTTGCGAACCCAACGGTAGAGGTGCGACGGGGTAGTGGGGTTCAGAACCCAACTATTGAGGCTAGACTAGTGAGTGGAGTTCAGGACCCGACTGGAAAGGTGAGACGGGTGAGTGGGGTCAAAACCTAACAGTAGAGGTGCGACGGCTTAGTGGGGTTCAGAACCCAACTATAGAGGTGACACGGGTGAGTGGGGTTCACAACCCATGAGTAGAGGTGAGACGGGTGAGTGGGGTTCAGAACCCAACTGTAGAGGTGAGTCGGGTTAGTGGTGTTCAGAACCCAGCAATAGAGCTGAGACGGGTGAGTGGGGTTCAGAGCCCAACAGTAGAGGTGAGACGGGTGAGTGGGGTTCAGAACCCAACAGTAGAGGTGAGCCGGGTGAGTGGGGATCAGAACCCAACTATAGAGGTGACACGGGTGAGTGGGGTTCAGAACCCACCAGCAGAGGTGAGGCGGGTGAGTGGGGTTCAGAACCCAACTGGAGAGGTGAGACAAGTGAGTGGGGTTCAGAACCCAACAGTAGAGCTGAGACGGAGTAGTGGGGTTCTGAACCCAACAATAGTTGTGAGACGGGTGAGTGCAGTTCAGAACCCACCAATAGAGGTGAGACGGGTGCGTGGGGTTCAGAACCCAACTGGTGAGGTGAGTCGGATGAGTTGGGTTCAGAACCCAACAGTAGAGATGAGACGGGTTAGAGGGGTTTAGAACCCAACTATTGAGGTGAGACTGGTGAGTGAGGTTCAGGACCCAAGAGGAAAGGTGAGATGGGTGAGTGGGGTTCAGAACCCAACTGGAGAGGTGAGACGGGTGAGTGGGGTTCAGAACCCAACTAGTGAGCTGAGACGGGTTAGTGGGGTTCAGAACCCAACAATAGTTGTGAGACGGGTGAGTGGGGTTCAGAACCCACCAATAGAGGTGAGACGGGTGCGTGGGGTTCAGAACCCAACTGGTGAGGTGTGTCGGATGAGTTGGGTTCAGAACCCAACAGTAGAGGTGAGACGGGTTTGAGGGGTTCAGAACCCAACTATTGAGGTGAGACTGGTGAGTGAGGTTCAGGACCCAACTACTGAGGTGAGAAGGGTGAATGGAGTTCAGAACCCAATAGTAGAGGTGAGACAGGTTAATGGGGTTCAGAACCCAACTGCAAAGGTGACACAGGTGAGTGGGGTTCAGAACCCAATTGTAGAGATGAGATGGGTTAGTGGGGTTCATATCCCATTTGTAGAGGTGAGGTTGATGAGTGGGGTTCAGAACCCAACTGAAGAGGTGAGACGGGTGAGTGCGGTTCAGAACCCAACTGCAGAAGTGAGATAGGTGAGTGGGGTTCAGAACCCAACAGTAGAGGTGAGACGGGTGAGTGGGGTTCAGGACCCAACTATTGAGGTGACACTGGTGAGTGGGGTTCAGGACCCATCTTGAGAGGTGAGACGGGTGAGTGGGGTTCAGAACGAACCAGAAGAGGTGAGACGGGCTAGTGGGGTTCAAAACTCAACTGCAGAAGTGAGATAGGTGAGTGGGGTTCAGAACCCAACAGTAGAGGTGAGACGGGTGAGTGGGGTTCAGGACCCAACGATTGAGGTGACACTGGTGAGTGGGGTTCAAGACACAACTGGAGAGGTGAGACGGGTGAGTGGGGTTCAGAACGAAACAGAAGAGGTGAGACAGGCTAGTGGGGTTCAGAACCCAACTAGTGAGCTGAGACGGGTGAGTGGGGTTCAGAACCCAATAGTAGATGTGATACAAAATAGTGGGGTTCAGAACCCAACAATAGTTGTTAGACGGGTGAGTGGGGTTCAGAACCCACCAATAGTGGTGAGACGGGTGCGTGGGGTTCAGAACCCAACTGGTGAGGTGAGTCGGATGAGTTGGGTTCAGAACCCAACAGTAGAGGTGAGACGGGGTAGAGGGGTTCAGAACAAAACTATTGAGGTGAGACTGGTGAGTGAGGTTCAGGACCCAACAGGAGAGGGGAGATGGTTGAGTGGGGTTCAAAACCCAACTCGAGAGGTGACACGGGTGAGTGGGTTTCAGAACCCAACTATTGAGCTCAGACGGGTGAGTGGTCTTCAGAACCCAATAGTAGAGGTGAGACGAGTTTGTGGGTTTCAAAACTCAACAATTGAGCTGAGACGGTTGAGTGGGGTTCATAATCCAGCAGTAGAGGTGAGGTGGGAACGTGGGGTTCAGAACCCAACTACTGAGGTGAGACGGGTGAATGGAGTTCAGAACCCAATAGTAGAGGTGAGACAGGTTAATGGGGTTCAGAACCCAACTGCAAAGGTGACACAGGTGAGTGGGGTTCAGAACCCAATTGTAGAGATGAGATGGGTTAGTGGGGTTCATATCCCATTTGTAGAGGTGAGGTTGATGAGTGGGGTTCAGAACCCAACTGAAGAGGTGAGACGGGTGAGTGCGGTTCAGAACCCAACTATTGAGGTGACAGTGGTGAGTGGGGTTCAGGACCCATCTTGAGAGGTGAGACGGGTGAGTGGGTTTAGAACCCAATTGTAGAGGTGAGACTGGTGAGTGAGGTTCAGAAACCCAGCAGTGGAGGTGAGATGTGTTGGTGGGGTTCAGAACGCAATGACTGAGCTGAGACGGGTGAGTGGGGTTCAGATCCCAACAGTAGAGGTGAGATGGGTACATGGGGTTCAGAACCCAACTATTGAGGTGATACGGGTATTTGGGGTTCAGAACCCCATAGTAGAGGTGAGAAGTGGTAGTGGGATTCAGAACCCAACTGTACAGGTGAGACGGGTAAGTGGTGTTTTGAACCCAACTGGAAAGGTGAGACGGGTGAGTGGGGTTCAGATCCCGAAAGTTGAGGTGTGAACACATCCACTATGTGCCCCTGCCAAAGGGTACCACCATTTTACATTTATAACTGATGTACAGTAGTCGGAAAGCCCAAAAGCCCTAATTAATGAAGAATATCCGGACAATTGTTTCCGTCACTGTAACCCAACCATAGAGGTGAGATGGGTGATTGGGGTTCAGAACCCAATAGAAGAGGTGAGACTGGTGAGTGGAGTTCAGGACCCGACTGGAAAGGTGAGACGGGTGAGTGGGGTCTGAACCTAACAGTAGAGGTGCGACGGGTTAGTGGGGTTCAGAACCCAACTGTAGAGGTGCCACGGGTGAGTGAAGTTCAGAATCCACGAGTAGAGGTGAGACGGGTGAGCAGGGTTCAGAACCCAACTCGAGAGGTGAGACGGGTGAGTGGGGTTCAGAACCCAACTGTAGAGGTGAGTCGGGTTAGTGGTGTTCAGACCCCAACAATAGAGCTCAGACGGGTGAGTGGGGTCTTGAAACCAATAGTAGAGGTGAGACGGGTGAGTGGGGTTCAGAACCCAACAGTAGAGATAAGACGGGTGAGTGGGGTTTAGAACCCACAAGTAGAAGTGAGACGGCTGAGTGGGTTTCAGAACCCGACTGGAGAGGTGAGATGGTTGAGTGGGGTTCAGAACCCAACAGTAGAGCTGAGACGGATTAGTGCGGTTCAGAACCCAACAAGAGAGCTGAGACGGATGAGTGGGGTTAAGTTCCCACCAGTAGAGGTGAGAGGGGTGAGTGCGGTAAAGGAGCCAACTCGAAAGGTGAGACGGAAGAGTGGGGTTTAGAACCCATTTGTAAAGGTGAGACGTTTTACTGGGGTTCAGAACCCAACAATAGAGGTGAGATAGGTGAGTGGGGTTGAGAACCCAACTGGAGAGGTGAGACGGGTGAGTGTGGTTGCGAACCCAACGGTAAGAGGTGCGACGGGGTAGTGGGGTTCAGAACCCAACTATTGAGGTTAGGGTTTAGGGTTCAGGACCCGACTGGAAAGGTGAGACGGGTGAGTGGGGTTAGAACCCAACTGGAGAGGTGAGACGGGTGAGTGGGGTTCAGAACCCAGCAGTAGAGGTGAGTCGGGTTAGTGGTGTTCAGAACCCAACTATTGAGATGAGACGGGTGAGTGGGGTTCAGATCCCAACTGCAGAGGTGAGACGAGTGAGTGGGGTTCAGAACCTAACTGCAAAAGTGAGACAGGTGAGTGGGATTCAGAATCCAACATTAGAGGTCAGACGGGTGAGTGGGGTTCAGAACGCAACAATAAAGGTGAGACTGGTGAGTGGGGTTATGGACCCATCTGGAGAGGTGAGACGAGTGAGTGGGGCTTAGAACCCAACAGTAGAGGTGAGACGAGTTTGTGGGGTTCTGTACCAAACTGGAAAGGTGAGACGGGTGAGTGGGGTTCAGATCCCAAAAGTTGAGGTGTGAACACATCCACTATGTACCACTATTTAACATTAAGAATTTATGTACAATAGTCGGAAAGCCCAAAAGCCCTAATTAATAAAGAATATCCGGACAATAGTTTCCGTCAATGTAACCCAACCATAGAGGTGAGATGGGTGATTGGGGTTCAGAACCCAATAGAAGAGGTGAGACGGATTATTGGGGTTCAGATCCCAACTGTAGAGGTGAGATGAGTGAGCGGGGTTCAGAACCCAACAGTAGAGGTGACACGGATTAGTGGGGTTCAGATACCAACTGTAGAGGTGAGGCGGGTGAGTGGGGTTTAGAACCCAACAATTGAGGTGAGACTGGTGAGTGGTGTTCAAAACCCAAGAGTAGAGGTGAGATGGGGCAGTGGGTTTCAGAATCCAACAATTGAGGTGAGACTGGTGAGTGGGGTTCTGGACCCAACTGGAAACATGGGATGAGAGAGTGGGGTGCAGAACCCAACAGAAAATGTGAGATAAGTAAGTGGGGTTCAGAACCCAACTATTGAGGTGAGACGGGTGATTGGGGTTCAGAACCCAATAGTAGAGGTGAGACAGGTTAGTGGGGTTCAGAACCCTACTGGAGATGTGGGACGGGTGAGCAGGGTTCAGAACCCAACAGTAGAGGTGAGAAGTTTTAGTGGGGTTCAGAACCCAACAATAGAGTTGAGACGGGTGAGTGGGGTTCAGAACCCAACACTAGAGGTGAGACGGGTGAGTGGGGTTCAGAACCCACCAATAGAGGTTAGATGGTTGAGTGGGTTGCAGAACCCAACTGGAGAGGTGAGACGGGTGAGTGGGGTTGCGAACCCATTGGTAGAGGTGCGTCGGGGTAGTGGGGTTCAGAACCCAACTATTGAGGTGAGACCGGTGAGTGGGGTTCAGAACCCAAGTGGAAAGGTGTGACGGGTGAGTGGGGTTCAGAACCCAACAGTAGAGGTGAGACGAGTTGGTGGGGTTCAGAACCTAACTATAGAGGTGACACGAGTGAGTGGGGCTCAGAACCCACCAGAAGAGGTGAGGCGGGTGACTGGGGTTCAGAACCCACCAGTAGAGGTGAGACGTTTTAGTGGGGTTCAGAACCCAAGATTAGAGGTGAGACAGGTGAGTGGGGTTCAGAACCCAATTGTAAAGGTGAGACGGGTGAGTGGGGTTGAGAACCCACCAGTAGAGGTGAGACGGGTGAGTGCATTGCAAAACCCAACTGGAGAGGTGTGATGGGTGAGTGGGTTTGCGAACCCAACGGTAGAGGTGCGACGGGGTAGTGGGGTTCAGAACCCAACCATTGAGGTAAGACTGGTGAGTGGAGTTCAGGATCCGACTGGAAAGGTGAGACCGGTGAGTGGGGTCAGAACCCACGTGTAGAGGTGAGACGGGTGAGTGGGGTTCAGTACCCAACTGTATAGGTGAGTCGGGTTAGTGGTGTTCAGAACCCAACAATAGAGCTGAGACGGGTGAGTGGGGTTCAGAACCCAACAGTAGAGGTGAGATGGGTGAGTGGGGTTCAGAACCAAACAGGAGAGGTGAGATGGGTGAGTGGGATTCACAACCCAACAATTGAGGTGAGTGGGGTTCAGGACCCAACTGAAAGGTGAGATGGGACAATGGGGTTTAGAACCCAACAGAAGAGGTGCGATGGATTAGTGGGGTTTTGAACCCAACTGGAAAGGTGAGATGAGTAAGTGGGGTTTAGAACCCAACTTGAGAGGTAGGACAGGTGAGTGGGGTTCACAACCCAACAATTGAGCTGAGACAGGTGAGTGGGGTTCAGAACGCAACAGTATAGGTGTGACGGGTGAGTGGGGTTCAGAACCCAACAATTGAGGTGAGTGGTGTTCAGGACACAACTGAAAGGTGACATGGGTGAGTGGGGTTCAGAACCCAACAGAAGAGGTGAGTCGAATTTGTGGAGTTCAGAACCCGTCTGGAGAGGTCAGATGGGTGAGTGGGGTTTAGATACCAACTGGAGTGGTAAGACAGGTGAGTGGGGTTCAGAGCCCAACAATTGAGCCGAGATGGGTTAGTGGGGTTCAGAACGCAACAATATAGGTGAGACGGGTGAGTGGGTTTTCGAACCCAACTGGAGAGGTGAGACGGGTGAGTCGGGTTCAGAACCCAACTGGAGAGGTGAGACGGGTTTGTGGGGTTCAGAACCCAACAATTGAGCTGAGACGGGTGAGTGGGTTTCAGAACGCAACAGTATAGTTGAAACGGGTGAGTGGGGTTCAGAACCTGCCCGTAGAAGTACGATGGGTGAGTGGGTTTCAGAACCCAACTGGGGAGATGAGACGGGTGAGTGGGGTTCATGATGCAACCGGAATGGCAACTTGGGCGAGTGGGGTTCAGAACCAAACAGTAGAGGTGAGACAGGTTAGTGCAGTTCAGAACCCAACTGTAGAGGTAAGACGCATGAGTGGGGATTAGAACCCACAAGTAGAGGTGAGACGGGTGAGTGGGTTTTAGAACCCAACTGGAGAGGTCAGACGGGTGAGTGTGTTAGAGAACCCAATTGTAGAGGTGCGACGCGGTAGTGGGGTTCAAACCCAACATTAGAGGTGCAACAAGGTAGTGCGGTTCAGAACCAGACTATTGAGGCGAGACTGGTGAGTGAGGTTCAGAACGCAATTGGAAAGGTGAGACGGGTGAGTGGGGTTCAGAACCCGACAGAAGACGTGAGACGAGTTAGTTGGGTTCAGAACCCACCAGTAGAGGTGAGACGGGTGAGAGGGGTTCAGAACCCAACTGGAGTGGTGAGACGGGTGAGTGGGGTTCAGAACCCAGCAGTAGAGCTGAGACGGGTTAGTGGGGTTCAGAACCCAAAAATAGAGCTGAGATGGATGAGTGGGGTTCAGAACCCACCAGTAGAGGTGAGACGGGTGAGTTTGGTTAAGGAACCAACTGGAAAGGTGAGATGAGAGAGTGGGGTTCAGAACCCACCAGTAAAGGTGAGACGTTTAAGTGGGGTTCAGAACCCAACAATAGAGGTGAGACAGGTGAGTGGGGTCCAGAACCCAATTGGAGAGGTGAGACGGGTGAGTGGGGTTCAGAACCCGACTGTAGAGGTGAGTCGGGTAATTGGTGTTCAGAACCCAACAATAGGGCTGAGACAGGTGAGTGGGGTTCAGAACCCAATTGGAGAGGTGAGACGGGTGAGTGGGGTTCAGAACCCAACAGTAGAGATAAGTCGGGTGAATGGGTTTCAGAACCCAACTGGAGAGGTGAGACGGGTGAGTGAGGTTCAGAACCAAACAGTAGAGGTGGGACAGGGTATTGGGGTTCACAACCCAACTATTGAGGTGAGACTGGTGACTGGGGTTCAGAACCCAATTGGAAAGGTGAAACGGGTGAGTGGGGTTAAGAACCCAACAATAGATGTGAGACGAGTTCGTGGGGTTCAGTACCCAACTATAGAGGTGACACGGGTGAGTGGGGTTCAGAATCCACCAGTAGAGGTGAGACGGGTGAGTGGGGTTCAGAACCCAACAGTAGAGGTGTGACGGGGTAGTGGGGTTCAAACCCAACATTTGAGGTGCAACAGGGTAGTGCGGTTCAGAACCCAACTATTGAGGTGAGACTAGTGAGTGAGGTTCAGAACCCAATTGGAAAGGTGAGACGGGTGAGTGGGGTTCAGAACCCAACAGTAGACGTGAGACGAGTTAGTGGGGTTCAGAACCCAACCAGTAGAGGTGAGACGGGTGAGTGGGGTTCAGAACCCAACTGGAGAGGTGAGACGGGTTAGTAGGGTTAAGAACCCAAAAATAGAGCTGAGACGGATAAGTGGGGTTCAGAAACCACCAGTAGAGGTGAGACGTTTAAGTGGGGTTCAGAACCCAACAATAGAGGTGAGACACGTAAGTGGTGTTCAGAACCCACCAGTAGAGGTGAGACGGGTGAATCGGTTTCAGAACCCAACTGGAGAGGTGAGATGGGTGAGAGGGGTTGCGAACCCAATGGTAAGAGGTGCAACGCGGTAGTGGGGTTCAGAACCCAACTATCGAGCTGAGACTGGTGAGTGGATTTCAGGACTCGACTGGAAAGGTGAGACATGTGAGTGGGGTCAGAACCTAACAGTAGAGGTGTGACGGGTTAGTGGGATTAAGAACCCATGGTGACACGGGTGAGTGGGGTTCAGAACCCACGAGTAGATGCGAGACGGCTGAGTGGGGTTCAGAACCCAACTGGAGAGGTGAGACAGGTGAGTGGGGTTGGGAACCCAATGGTAAGAGGTGCGACGAGGTAGTGGGGTTCAGAACCCAACTATTGAGGTGAGACGGGTGAGTGGGGTCAGAACCTAGCAGTAGAGGTGCGATGGCTTAGTGGGGTTCATAACCCAACTGTAGAGGTGACACGGGAAAGTGGGGTTCAGAGTCCACGAGTAGAGGTGAGACGGGTGAGTGGGTTTCAGAACCCAACTATTGAGGTGAGACGGGTGAGTGGGGTTAAGAACTTAACTGTAGAGGTGAGTCGGGGTTAGTGGTTTTCAGAACCCAACAATAGAGCTGAGACGGGTGAGTGGGGTTCAGAACCAAAACGTTGAGGTGAAACGGGTGAGAAGGGTTCAGAACCCAATAGTTGAGGTAAGACGGGTGAGTGGGTTTCAGAACCCAACTGGAGAGGTGAGACGGGTGAGTGGGGTTCAGAACCAAACAGTAGAGGTGAGACGCGTGAGTTCAGTTCTGGACCCAACTGAAAGGTGAGATGGGTGAGTGGGGTTCAGAACCCAACAGAAGAGGTGAGACGGATAATTGGGGTTCAGAACCCAACAATAGAGCTGAGTCGGATGAGTGGGGTTTCAGAACCCACAAGTAGAGGTGAGACAAGTGAGTGGGTGTCAGAACCCAACTGGAGAGGTGAGATGGGTGAGTGGGGTTCAGAACCCAACAGTAGAGGTGCGACAGGGTAGTGGGGTTCAAACCCAACATTAGAGGTGCAACTGGGTTTAGGGTTTGGTGAGATTGGTGAGTGAGGTTCCGAACCCAATTGGAAAGGTGAGACAAGTGAGTGGGGATCAGAACCCAACTATTGAGGTGAGACTGGCGAGTGGGGTTCAGAACCCAACTGGAAAGGTGAGACGGGTGAGTGGGGATCAGAACCCAACAGTAGAGGTGAGATGAGTTTTTGGGGTTCAGAACCCAACTATAGAGGTGACACGGGTGAGTGGGGTTCAGAACCCACGGGTAGAGGTGAGACAGGTGAGTGGGGTTCAGAACCCAACTGGAGAGGTGAGACGGGTGAGTGCGGTTCAGAACCCAACAGTAGAGCTGAGAGGGACTTGTGGGGTTCAGAACCCAACAATAGACCTGCGACGAATAAGTGGGGTTCAGAACCCACCAGTAGAGGTAAGAAGGGTGAGTGCGGTTAAGGAGCCAACTGGAAAGGTGAGACGGGAGAGTGGGGTTCAGAACCCACCATTAGAGGTGAGACGGGTGAGTGGGTTTCACAACCGAACTGAAGTGGGGTTCAGAACCAAATAGAAGAGGTGCGATAAGGTATTGGGGTTCACAACCCAACAATTGAGGTGAGACTGGTGAGTGGGGTTCAGGATCCAACTGAAAGATGAGATGGGTGAGTGGGGTTCTGAACCCAACAGAAAAGGTGAGACGGATTAGTGGGGTTCAGAAGTCAACTGGAGAGGTGAGATGGGTGAGTGGGGTTTCGAACCCAACTAGAGAGGTAAGACAAGTGAGTGGGGTTCAGAATCCATTAATTGAGCTGAGATGGGTGAGTGGGGTTCAGAACGCAACAGTATAGGTGAGACGGGTGAGAGGGGTTCAGAACCCACCACTAGAAGTGAGACGGGAGAGTGGGTTTCAGAACCCAACAGGAGAGGTGAGACAGGTGAGTGGTGTTCGGAACCCAACAATTGAGCTGAGACGAGTGAGTGGGGTTCAGAACGCAACAGTATAGGTGAGACGGGTGAGTGGGGTTCAGAACCCACCAGTAGAAGTGAGACGGGTGAGTGGGTTTCAGAACCCAAATGGAGAGATGAGACGGGAGAGTGGGGATTAGAACCCAACACTAGAGGTGCGACGGGGTAGTGGGGTTCAGAACCCCACAACCGAGGTGAGACTGGTGAGTGGGGTTCATGAACCCCAAGTCGGGTGAGTGGGGTTCAGAACCAAACAGTAGAGGTGAGACGGGTTAGTGGGGTTCAGAACACAACTGTAAAGGAGACACGGGTGAGTGGGGTTCAGAACCCACAGTAGAGGTGAGACGTGTGAGTGGAGTTCAGAACCTAACAGTAGAGGTGAGACGGGTGAGAAGGGTTTAGATCCCACAAGTAGAGGTGAGACGGGTGAGTGGGTTTCAGAACCCAACTGGAGACTTGAGACGGATGAGTGTGGTTAAGAACCCAACAGAAAAGGTGAGAGGGGTGAGTAGCGTTCAGAACCCAACAGTAAAGCTAAGACGGGTGAGTGAGTTTCAGAACCCAACTAGAGAGGTGAGACGGGAGAGTGGGGTTCAGAACCAAACAGTAGAGGTGCGTCAAGGGAATTGGGGTTCACAACCCAACTATTGAGGTGAGACTGGTGAGTGGGGTTCAGCACCCAACTACAAAGGTGAGACGGGAGAGTGGGGTTCAGAACCCAACAGTAGAGGTGAGACAGGTTAGTGGGGTTCAGAACCCAACTAGAGAGGTGAGACGGGTAAGTGGGGCTCAGATCCCAACAGTATAGGTGAGATGGGGTACTGGGGTTCAGAACCCAACTATTGAGTTGAGACTGGTGAGTGGGGTTCAGGACCCAAATACAAAGGTGAGACGGGAGAGTGGGGTTCAGAACCCAACAGTAGAGGTGAGACAGGTTAGTGGGGTTCAGAACCCATCTAGAGAGGTGAGACGGGTAAGTGGGGCTCAGATCCCAACAGTATAGGTGAGATGGGGTACTGGGGTTCAGAACCCAACTATTGAGTTGAGACTGGTGAGTGGGGTTCAGGACCCAACTGGAAAGGTAAGACGGGTGAGTGGGGTCCAGAACCCAACAGTAGAGGTGAGACGGGTTAGTGGGGTTCAGAAACCACTTGTAGAGGCAACATGGTTGAGTGAGGTTCACAGCCCACCAGTAGAGGTGAGACGGGTGAGTGGGGTTTTGAATCCAAACTGGAGAGGTGAGACGGGTGAGTGGGGTTCAAAACCCGACAGTAGAGGTGGGCCGGTTAAGGGGGGTTCAGAACCCACCAATAGAGGTTAGATGGGTGAGCGGGTTTCAGAACCCAAATGGAGAGGTGAGACAGGTGAGTGGGATTCAGAACCCAACTGGAGAGGTGAGACGGGTGAGTGGGGTTCAGAACCCAACAATAGAGGTGAGCTGGGGTAGTTGGGTTCAGAACCCAACATTAGAGGTGAGACGGGTTAGTCGGGTTCAGAACCCAACAATTGAGCTGAGACGGGTTAGTCGGGTTCAGAACCCAACAATTGAGCTGAGACGGGTGAGTAGGGTTCAGAACCCACCTGTAGAGGCCAGACGGGTGAGTGGGGTTCAGAACCCCACTGGAGAGGTGAGATGGGTGAGTGGGGTTTAGAAACCAATAGTAGAGGTGCGACGGGGTAGTGGGGTTCAGAACCCAACTTTTGAGGTGAGACAGGTGAGTGGGGTTCAGGACCCAACTGGAAATGTGAGACAGGTGAGTGGGGTTCAGAACCCAACCGTAGAGGTGAGAGGGGTTAGTTGGGTTCAATATCCAACAGGAGAGGTGATACGGGTGAGTGGGGTTCAGAACCCAGCAGTAGAGGTGAGACGGGTTAGTGGTGTTCAGAACCCAACCTTCTCCCTTTCTTGCTGAATTCCCACCCTCTCGCTTAGTCACCCCTACCTTGATTAATCATCCCTACGATGCTTAATCATGCCTACCTTGCTTAATCCCACCTTCCTGGCTTAATCACCGCTACAGTTATTAATCAATCCTACCTTGCTTTATCACCCCTACCTAACTAAATCACCCCTACCTTGCTGAATTCTCCCTATCTTGCTGAATCCCCCCCACCTTGTTGAATTCTCCCTATCTTGCTGAATCTCCCCTTCCTGTATTTATCAACCCTACCTTGCTTCATCACCCCTACCTTGCTTAATCACCCCTTCCTTCCTGAATTCTCCCTTTCTTGTTGAATCCCCCCTACCTTGATGAATTCTCCATATGTGGCTGAATCAGCCCTATCTTTCTTAATCACTCCTTCCTTGCTTAATCACCCCTACCTTGCTGAATTTCCACCACCTTACTGAAGTGCGTCTACCTTGGTGTATCATCCCTTCATTGCTTAATCACTCAAAAATTGCATAATTCCCCATATCTTGCTGAATCGCCCCTCTTTTGCTGAGTTCTCTCTATCTTGCTAAATCTACCCTCCCTTGCCGAATAACCCCTACCTTGCTCAATCAACCCTACCTTGCTGAATTCCTCCTTCCTTGCTTAATAAACCCTACCTTGCTCAATCACCCCTACCTTTATCTATCACCCCTATCTTGTTGAATCAACCCTACCTTGCTGAATGCCCGCTTCCAAATTTAATCAACCCTACCTTGCTGAATCCCTCCTACCTTGCTGAATTCTCCCTATCTTAAAAAGTCCGCCCTACTTGAGCAAGGTGATGGGAATTGAGCAAGGTAGGAGTGATTATGCAAGGTAGGGGGGATTCAGCAAGATAGGGAGAATTCAGCAAGGAAGAGGGGATTCAGCAAGGTAGGTGTGATTCAACAAGAAATGGGGGATTCAAACAGGTAGGGGGAATTCAGCAAAATCGGGGTGATTAAGCAAGGATGGGGTGATTCAACAGGGTAGGGGTGATTCAGCAAGGTAGCGGAGATTCAGTGAGATAAGGAAACTTAAGCAAGGTAGGGGGGATTCAGCAAGAGAGGGGGAATTCATCAAGGTAGGGGTGATAAATAAAGGTAGGGGGGATAAAGCAAGGTAGGGATAATTAAGTAAGGTAGGGGTGATTAAGCAAGGTAGTGGAAATTCAGCAATGTTGGGGAGATTCAGCGAGATAGGGAAAATTCAGCAACAAAGGGGTGATTAAGCAAGGTAGGGGTGACTCAGCAAGGTAGGGGTGATTTATCCGGGTAGGGGTGATTAAGCAGGTAGAGTTGATCATAAAAGGTAGGGGTGATTAAGAAAGGAAAGCGAGATTCAGCAAGCTAGGGAGAATTCAACAAGGTAGGGGGGATTCAGCAAGATAGGGGGAATTCAACAAGGTAGCGATGATTAAGCATTGTAGGGATGTTTAATCAAGGTAGGGGTAACTAAGCAAGTGGGTGGGGATTCAGCAAGATTGGGAGAAGGTAGAGGTGATTATGCAAGGAAGGGGGGATTCAGCAAGGGAAGGGGTATTCAGCAAGGTATTGGTGATTAAGCAAGGTTGTGGGAATTCAGCAAGGTAGGGGTGATTCAGCGAGATAGGGAAAAATCAGCAAGGTAGGGGGGAATTCAGCAAGGTAGGGTTGTTTAATGCTAGGAAGGGGTTATTAATCAATGTATGGTAGAATAAGCAAGGTAGGACTGCTTAAACAAGGTAGGGGTGATTAAGAATGGTAGGGATGATTCAGCAAGATAGGGAGAATTATGCAAGGTAGGGGTGATTAAGCACGGCAGGGGAAATTAAGCAAGATAGGGAGAATTCAATAAGGTAGGGGGGATTCAGCAATGAAGTGTTGATTTAACAAGGAAGGGGGTATTCAGTAAGGTAGGGTTGATTAAGCAAGGTAGGGGTGATTAATACAGGTAGGGGTGATTGAGCAAGGGGTGATTGAGCAAGGTAGGGGTGATTGAGCAAGATAGGGGTTATTGAGCAAGGTATGGGTGATTTATGCTAGGTTGGGGTTATTAATCAAACTATGGGAGACTAATCAAGGTAGGTGTGCTTAAACAACGTAGAGGGAATTCTGCAAGGTAGTGAGAATTCAGCAACGTAGGCGTAATTTAGCACGGTAGGGATGATGCAGCAAGCCAGGGGGGATTCAGCAAGGTAGGGATGAGTTAGCATCATAGGGATGCTAAATCAAGGTAGGGGTGATTAAGCAAGGTAGAGGGAATTCAGCAAGGGGGTGGGATTGCTGCAAGGCAGGGGTGATTATGCAATGTAGGGGTGACTAAGCACAGTAGGTGTGATTACGAAAGGGAGGGATGATTAAGCAATGTAGGCAATGAAGGGGTGATTCAGCAATGTAAGGGAGATTAAGCAATGTAGGGGTGATTCAGCAATACCAGGAGAATTGAGAAAGGTAGGGGTGATTAAGCAAGGTAGGGCGGATTCCGCAAGATAGGGAGAATTCAGCAAGGTAGGAGGGATTCAGCAAGGTAGGGTTGATTAAATTTGGAAGCGGGCATCCAGCAAGGAAGGGTTGATTAAGCAAGAAAGGGGTGATAGATAAAGGTAGGGGTGATTGAGCAAGGTAGGGTTGATTAAACAAGGAAGGAGGAATTCAGCAAGGTAGGGCGGATTAAGCAAGGCAGGGGTTATTCGGCAAGGGAGGGAAGATTTAGCAAGATAGAGAGAACTCAGCAAAATAGGGGCGATTCAGCAAGATATGGGGAATTCTGCAATTTTCGGGTGATTAAGCAATGTAGGGGTGATACATCAAGGTAGAGGCATTTCAGTAAGGTGGTGGAAATTCAGAAAGGTAGGGGTGATTAAGCAAGGAAGGAGTGATTAAGAAAGATAGGGCTGATTCAGCCACATAGGGAGAATTCAGCAAGGTAGGGGGGATTCAACAAGATAGGGAGAATTCAGCAAGGAAGGGGTGATTAAGCAAGGTAGGGTTGATAAATACAGGTAGGGGTGATTCAGCTAGATAAGGAGAATTCAACGAGGTCGGGGGGATTCAGCCAGATAGGGAGAATTCAGCAAGGTAGGAGGGATTCAGCAAGGTATGAGTTATTAAGTTTGGTAGGGGTGATCAAGCAAGGTAGGGTTGATTAATAACTGTAGCGGTGATTAAACCTGAAAGGTGGGATTAAGCAAGCTATGCATGATTAAGCATCGTAGGGATGATTAATCAAGGTAGGGGTGACTAAGCGAGAGGGTGGGAATTCGGCAAGAAAGGGAGAAGGTTGGGTTCTGAACACCACTCACCCGTCTACACCTCTCCGGTTGGTTACTGAACCCCACTAACCCGTCTCACCTCTACTTCAGGGTTCTGAACCCCACTCACCCGTCTCACCTCTCCGGTTGGTTACTGAACCCCACTAACCCCTATCACCTCTACGGCTGGGTTCTGAACCCCACTCAACCGTCTCACATTTCCTGTTGGGTCCTGAACCCCACTCACCTGTCTCACCTCAAAAGTTGGGTTCTGAACCCCACTACCCTGTCGCACATCTACTATTGGTTTCTGAACCCCACTCACCCGTCTGGCCTCTACAGGTGGGTTCTGAACCCTACTCACCCATCTCACCTCTACTTTTGGGTTTTGAACCCCACTCACCCGTCTCAGCTCAGTTGTTGGGTTCTGAACCCGACTAACCCGTCTCACCTCTAATGTTGGGTTCTGAACCCAACTACCCCATCTCACCTCTATTGTTAGGTTCTGAACCCCACTCACCCATCTCACCTCTCCAGTTGGGTTCTGAATCCCACTCACCTGTCTCACCTCTCCAGTTGGGTTCTCAAACCCGCTCACCCATCTAACCTCTACTGGTGGGTTCTGAACCCCACTAAACCGGCCCACCTCTATAGTTGGGTTTTGAGCACCACTCACCCGTCTCACCTCTCCAGTTTGGATTCAAAACCCCACTCACCCGTCTCACCTATACTGGTGGGCTGTGAACCTCACTCAACCATGTTACCTCTACAAGTGGTTTCTGAACCCCACTAACCCGTCTCACCTCTACTGTTGGGTTCTGGACCCCACTCACCCGTCTCACCTTTCAAGTTGGGTCCTGAACCCCACTCACCAGTCTCAACTCAATAGTTGAGTTCCGAACCCCAGTACCCCATCTCACCTATACTCTTGGGATCTGAACCCCACTCACCCGTCTCACCTCTCCAGTTGGGTTCTGAACCCCACAAACCTGTCTCACCTCTACTGTTGGGTTCTGAACCCCACTCTCCCGTCTCACCTCTCCAGTTGGGTTCTGAAACCCACTCACCCGTCTTACTTCTATTGGCGGGTTCTGAACCCCACTCACCTGTCTCACCTATACTGCTGCGTTCTTCACCCCACTCACCCGTCTCAGCTCAATTAATGGGTTCTGAACCCCACTCACCTGTCTCACCTCTCCAATTGGGTTCTGAACCCCACTCACTCGTCTCACCTCTCCAATTGGGTTCTCAATCCCACTCATCCGTCTCACTTCTAGTGGTGGGTTCTGAACCCCACTCACCCGTCTCACCTATACTGTTGCGTTCTGAACCCCACTCACCCATCTCAGCTCAATTGTTGGGTTCTCAACCCCACTAATCCGTCTCACCTTCTTTGTTGGGTTCGGAACCCCACTCACCTATCTCACATTTCAGTTGGGTCTTGAGCCCCACTCACCAGTCTCACCTCAATAGTTGGGTTCTTAAACCCACTACCCCATCTCACCTCTACTGTTAAATTCTGAACCCCACTCACCCGTCTCACCTCTCTTGTTGGGTTCTTAACCCCACTCACCTGTCTCACCTCTCCAGCTGGGTTTTGAACCACACTCACCCATCTATCCTCTACTGGTGGGTTCTGAACCCCATTATCCCGTCTCACCTCTACTGTTGGGTTCTGAACCCCACTCTCCCGTCTCACCTCTCCATTTGGCATCTGAACACCACTCACCCGTCTCACCTCTACTGGTGGGTTCTGAACACCACTCATCCGTCTCAGCTCTATTGTAAGGTTCTGAACCCCACAAACCCGTCTCACCTCTACTGTTGGGCTCTGAACCCCAGTCAACCGTCTCACCTTTCCAGTTGGGTCCTGAACCCCACTCACACGTCTCAACTCAGTAGTTGGGTTCTGAACCCCAGTACCCCATCTCACCTCTACTGTTGGTGTCTGAATCCCACTCACCCGTCTCACCTCAGTAGTTGGGTTCTGAATGCCACTAACTTGTCTCACCTCTACAGTTGGGTTCTGAACCCCACTACCCCATAACACCTCTTCTATTGGGTTCTTAACCCCACTCACCCGTCTCACCTCTCCAGTTGGGTTCTGAACCCCACTCACCCATCTAAGCTCTACTGGTGGGTTTTAACCCCACTCTCCAGTCTCACCTTGCCAGTTGGCTCCTTAAATGCACTCACCCGTCTCACCTCTTCTGTTGGGTTCTGAAACCCACTCACCCGTCTCAACTCTCCAGTTGGGTTCTCAACCCCACACACCCGTCTCACCTCTACTGGTGGGTTTTGAACCCCACTTACCCGTGTCACCTCTATAGTTGGGTTCTGAACCCCACTAACTCGTCTCACCTCTACTTCGTTTCTGAACCCCACTCACCAGTCTCAGCTCTCCAGTTGGGTTCTGAAACCCACTCACCCGTCTTACTTCTACAGGTGGGTTCGGAACCCTACTCACCCGTCTCACCTATACTGTTGCATTGTGAACCCCACTCACCCGTCTCAGCTCAATTTTTGGGTTTTTAACCCCACTCACCTGTCTCACCTCTCCAGTTGGGTTCTGAACCCCACTCTCCCGTCTCACCTCTCCAGTTGGGTTCTGAAACCCACTCACCCGTCTCACTTCTAGTGAAGGGTTCTGAACCCCACTCACCCGTCTCACCTATACTATTGCGTTCTGAACCCCACTCACCTGTCTTACCTCTCCAGTTGAGTTCTAGACCCCACTTACCCATCTCACCTCTCCAGTTGGGTTCGGAACCCCACTCACCCATCTCACCTTTCAGTTGGGTCCTGAACACCACTCACCAGTCTCACCTCAATAGTTGGGTTGTGAACCCCAATACCCTGTCGCACCTCTACTGTTTGGTTCTAAACCCCACTCTCCCGTCTCACTTCTCTAGTCGGGTTTTTAAAACCCACTCACCCGTCTTACCTCTACTGTTGGGTTCTTGACCCCACTCACCCCTCTCACCTCTTCTGTTGGGTTCTTAACCCCACTCACCCGTCTCAAGTCTCCAGTTGGGTTATGAAACCCACTCACCCGTCTCACCTCTACTTGTGGGTTCTAAACCCTTCTCACCTGTCTCACCTCTACTGTTGGGTTCTGAACTCCACTCACACCTCTCACCTCTACAGGTGGGATCCGAACCCCACTCACCCCTGTTACCTTTACAATTGGGTTCTGAACCCCACAAACCCGTCTCACCTCTCCTGTTTGGTTCTGAACCCCACTCACCCGACATAGGGTTCATGAACCCCACTCACCAGTCTCACCTCAGTTGTGGGGTTCTGAACCCCACTACCCGTCGTACCTCTGGTGTTGGGTTCTGAAACCCACTCACCCGTCTCACCTCTCCTGTTGGGTTCTGAAACCCACTCACCCGTCTCACTTCTAGTGGTGGGTTCTGAACCCCTCTCACCTGTCTCACCTATACTGTTGCGTTCTGAACCCCACTTACCCATCTCAGCCCAATTGTTGGGTTCTGAACCCCACTCACTTGTCTTACCTCTCTAGTTGGGTTCGAAACCCCACTCACCCATCTCACCTCTCCAGTTGAGTTCTGAACCCCACTTATCCGTCTCACCTTTTCTGTTGGGTTCACAACCCCGCTCACCCATCTCACCTTTCAGTTGGGTCCTGAACCCCACTCACTAGTCTAACCTCAATTGTGAACCCCAATACCCTATCGCACCTCTTCTGTTTGGTTTTGAACCCCACGCACCCGTCTTACCTCTACTGTTGGGTTCTGAACCCCACTCACCCGTCTCTCCTCTACTCGTGGGTTGTGAATCCCACTCACCCGTCTCACCTCTACTCTTGGGTTCTGAACCCCACTCACCCGTCTCACCTCTCTAGTTGGGTTCTGAACGCCACTAACGTGTCTCACCTCTACTGTTGGGTTCTGAACCCCACTCTCCTGTCTCTCCTTTCCAATTGGGTCGTAAACCCCACTGACCAGTCTCACATCAATAGTTGGGTTCTGAACTCCACTACCCCATCCCACCTCTCCAGTTGGGTTCTGAACCCCACTCACCCATCTAACCTCTACTGGTGGGTTTTGAACCCCACTCTCCCGTCTCACCTCGCCAGTTGGCTCCTTAACCGCACTCACCCGTCTCACCTCTACTGTTGGGTTCTGAAAACCACGCACCTGTCTCACTTCTAATGGTGGGTTCTGAACCCCACTCACCCGTCTAACCTATACTGTTGCATTCTGAACCCCACTCACACATCTCAACTCAATTGTTGGGTTCTGAACCCCACTAACCTGTCTTACCTCTCCAGTTGAGTTCTAGACCCCACTCACCCATCTTACCTCTCCAATTGGGTTCGGAACCCCACTCACCCATCTCACCTTTCAGTTGGGTCCTGAACCCCACTCACCAGTCTCATCTCAATAGTTGGGTTGTGAACCCCAATACCCTGTCGCACCTCTACAGTTTGGTTCTGAACCCCACTCTCCCGTCTCACCTCTCTAGTTGGGTTCTAAAACTCACTCACCCGTCTTACCTTTACTGTTGGGTTCTGAACCCCACTCACCCTTCTCACCTCTTCTGTTGGGTTCTTAACCCCACTCACCCGTCTCAAGTCTCTAGTTGGGTTCTGAAACCCACTCACCTGTCTCACCTCTACTTGTGGGCTCTAAACCCTTCTCACGCGTCTCACCTCTAGTATTGGGTTCTGAACCCCACTCACACATCTCACCTCTACAAGTGGATTCTGAACCCCACTCAACCGTGTCACCTTTACAGTTGGGTTCTGAACCCCACTAACCCGTCTAACCTCTGCTGTTTGGTTCTGAACCCCACTCACCCGACTTGGGGTTCATGAACCCCACTCACCAATCTCACCTCAGTTGTGGGGTTCTGAACCCCACTACCCCGTCGCACCTCTGGTGTTGGGTTCTGAACCCCACTCACCCGTCTCACCTCTCCAGTTGGGTTCTGAAACCCACTCACCCGTCTCAACTCTACTGGTGGGTTCTGAACCCCACTCACCCATCTCACCTATACTGTTGTGTTTTGAACCCCACTCACCCGTCGCAGCTCAATTGTTGGGTTCTGAACCCCTTTCACCTGTCTCACCTCTCTAATTGGGTTTTGAACCCCACTCACCCATCTCAGCTCAATTGTTGGGTTCTGAACCCCACTCACTTGTCTTACCTCTCCAGTTGAGTTCTGAACCCCACTAATCCGTCTCACCTTTTCTGTTGAGTTCGGAACCCCACTCACCCATCTCACCTTTCAGTTGGGTCCTGAACCCCACTCACCAGTCTCACCTCAATAGTTGGGTTGTGAACCCCAATACCCTGTCGCACCTCTACTGTTTTGTTCTGAACCTCACTCACCCGTCTTACCTCTACTGTTGGGTTCTGAACACCACTAACCCAACTCACCTCCAAAGTTGAGTTCTGAACCCCACTCACCCGTCTCTCCTCTGCTCATGGGTTCTGAACCCCACTCACCCGTCTCACCTCTACTGTTGTGTTCTGTACCCCACTCACCAGTCTCACCTCGATTGTTGGGTTTTGAACCCCACTTAAACGTCTCACCTCTACTGGTGGGTTCTGAACCCCACTCTCCCGTCTCACCTTTCCAGTTGGCTCCTTAACCGCACTCACTCGTCTCACCTCTCTAGTTGGGTTCTGAACCCCACTCACCCGTCTCACCTCTACTGTTTGGTTCTGAACCCCACTCATCCGACTTGCCTTTCCAGTTGGGTCATGAACCCCACTCACTAGTCTCACCTCAGTAGTTGGGTTCTGAAACCCACTACCCCGACGCACCTCTGGTGTTGGGTTCTGAACCCCACTCACCCGTCTCACCTCTCCAGTTGGGTTCTGAAACCCACTCACCCGTCTCATTTCAAGTGGTGGGTTCTGAACCCCACTCACCCGTCTCACCTATACTGTTTCGTTCTGAACCCCACTCACCTGTCTCAGCTCAATTGTTGGGTTCTGAACCCCTCTCACCAATCGTACCTCTCCAGTTGGGTTCTAAACCCCACTCACCCATCTCACCTCTCCAGTTGGGTTCTGAACCCCACAAATCCGTCTCACCTCTTCTGTTGGGTTCTGAATCCCACTCACCCATCTTACCTTTCAGTTGGGTCCTGAACCCCACTCACCAGTCTCACCTCAATAGTTGGGTTATGAACCCCAATACCCTGTCGCACCTCTACTGTTTGGTTCTGAACCTCACTCACCCGTCTCACCTCTACTGTTGGGTTCTAAAACCCACTCACCCGTCTTACCTCTACTGTTGGGTTCTGAAACCCCACTCACCGGTCTCACCTTTCCAATTGGGTTCTGAACCTCACTCTCCAGTCTCACCTCAATAGTTGGGTTCTGAACCGCACTACCCTGTTGCACCTGTAATGTTGGGTTTGAACCCCTTTACCCCATCGCACCTCTACTGTTGGGTTCTGAACCCCACTCACCCATCTCACCTTTCCAATTGGGTTCTGAACCTCACTCACCAGTCTCACCTCAATAGTTGGGTTCTGAACCGCACTACCCTGTTGAACCTCTAATGTTGGGTTTAGGGGTTTAGGAAGGAGTGATTAAGAAAGATAGGGCTGATTCAGCCACATAGGGAGAATTCAGCAAGGTAGGGGGGATTCAACAAGATAGGGAGAATTCAGCAAGGAAGGGGTGATTAAGCAAGGTAGGGTTGATAAATACAGGTAGGGGTGATTCAGCTAGATAAGGAGAATTCAACGAGGTCGGGGGGATTCAGCCAGATAGGGAGAATTCAGCAAGGTAGGGGGGATTCAGCAAGGTATGAGTTATTTAGTTTGGTAGGGGTGATCAAGCAAGGTAGGGTTGATTAATAACGGTAGCGGTGATTAAGCCTGGAAGGTGGGATTAAGCAAGCTATGCATGATTAAGCATCGTAGGGATGATTAGTCAAGGTAGGGGTGACTAAGCGAGAGGGTGGGAATTCGGCAAGAAAGGGAGAAGGTTGGGTTATGAACACCACTAACCCGTCTCACCTCTACTTCAGGGTTCTGAACCCCACTCACCCGTCTCACCTCTCCGGTTGGTTACTGAACCCCACTAACCCCTATCACCTCTACGGCTGGGTTCTGAACCCCACTCAACCATCTCACATTTCCAGTTGGGTCCTGAACCCCACTCACCTGTCTCACCTCAAAAGTTGGGTTCTGAACCCCACTACCCTGTCGCACATCTACTATTGGTTTCTGAACCCCACTCACCCGTCTGGCCTCTACAGGTGGGTTCTGAACCCTACTCACCCGTCTCACCTCTACTTTTGGGTTTTGAACCCCACTCACCCGTCTCAGCTCAATTGTTGGGTTCTGAACCCGACTAACCCGTCTCACCTCTAATGTTGGGTTCTGAACCCAACTACCCCATCTCACCTCTATTGTTAGGTTCTGAACCCCACTCACCCATCTCACCTCTCCAGTTGGGTTCTGAATCCCACTCACCTGTCTCACCTCTCCAGTTGGGTTCTCAAACCCGCTCACCCATCTAACCTCTACTGGTGGGTTCTGAACCCCACTAAACCGGCCCACCTCTACAGTTGGGTTTTGAGCCCCACTCACCCGTCTCACCTCTCCAGTTTGGATTCAAAACCCCACTCACCCGTCTCACCTCTACTGGTGGGCTGTGAACCTCACTCAACCATGTTACCTCTACAAGTGGTTTCTGAACCCCACTAACCCGTCTCACCTCTACTGTTGGGTTCTGGACCCCACTCACCCGTCTCACCTTTCAAGTTGGGTCCTGAAACCCACTCACCAGTCTCAACTCAATAGTTGAGTTCCGAACCCCAGTACCCCATCTCACCTATACTCTTGGGATCTGAACCCCACTCACCCGTCTCACCTCTCCAGTTGGGTTCTGAACCCCACAAACCTGTCTCACCTCTACTGTTGGGTTCTGAACCCCACTCTCCCGTCTCACCTCTCCAGTTGGGTTCTGAAACCCACTCACCCGTCTTACTTCTATTGGCGGGTTCTGAACCCCACTCACCTGTCTCACCTATACTGCTGCGTTCTTCACCCCACTCACCCGTCTCAGCTCAATTAATGGGTTCTGAACCCCACTCACCTGTCTCACCTCTCCAATTGGGTTCTCAATCCCACTCATCCGTCTCACTTCTAGTGGTGGGTTCTGAACCCCACTCACCCGTCTCACCTATACTGTTGCGTTCTGAACCCCACTCACCCATCTCAGCTCAATTGTTGGGTTCTCAACCCCACTAATCCGTCTCACCTTTTTTGTTGGGTTCGGAACCCCACTCAACCATCTCACCTTTCAGTTGGGTCTTGAGCCCCACTCACCAGTCTCACCTCAATAGTTGGGTTCTTAAACCCACTACCCCATCTCACCTCTACTGTTAAATTCTGAACCCCACTCACCCGTCTCACCTCTCTTGTTGGGTTCTTAACCCCACTCACCTGTCTCGCCTCTCCAGTTGGGTTTTGAACCACAATCACCCATCTATCCTCTACTGGTGGGTTCTGAACCCCATTAACCCGTCTCACCTCTACTGTTGGGTTCTGAACCCCACTCACCAGTCTCACCTCTCCAGTTGGGATCTGAACACTACACACCCGTCTCACCTCTCCAGTTGGGTTCTGAAACCCAATCACCCGTCTCACCTCTCCAGTTGGGTTCTGAACCCCACTCACTTGTCTCACCTCTCCAGTTGGGTTCTGAACACTACTCACCCGTCTCACCTCTCCAGTTGGGTTCTGAAACCCAATCACCCGTCTCACCTCTACTGGTGGGTTCTCAACCCCACTCATCCGTCTCAGCTCTATTGCTGGGTTCTGAACCCCACTAACCCGTCTCAGCTCTACTGTTGGGTTCTGAACCCCACTCACCCGTCTCACCTCTCCAGTTGGGTTCTGAACCCCACTCACCTATCTCACCTCTACTGGTGGGTTCTGAACCCCACTCACCCGTGTCACCTCTATAGTTGGGTTTTGAACCCCACTAACTCGTCTCACGTCTACTTTTGGGTTCTGAACCCCACTCACCCGTCTCACCTTTCCAATTGGGTTCTGAACCTCACTCACAAGTCTCACCTCAATAAATGGGTTCTGAACCGCACTACCCTGTTGCACCTCTAATGTTGAGTTTGAACCCCACTACCCCGTCGCACCTGTACTGCTGGGTTTGTTGGTGCAACCCTATGGCTTGCACTCGGCTTGTTTTCCTTGTTTGTGTGTGTGCATGCATGGCATGGAATGAATTGTGAGTCTATTTCATTGCTATCTAGTGCTTGTGTGTGTGTTTGAATGGTGTATCACAATGTGGTTTGTGTCGGTCAAGACATTAGCGAGTTTTTCCAACTCGCATGTCAAATCGTCGTTTGCGTGTCGCGTGTGTTTTTTCTATTTTGTCGAGTGTGAAGTGTCCATTGCGTTGCAGGTGTGTGCAGCAAGCCCCCATCAACTCAAGAAGAATTTATCTTGCAGAACCAAGACCAAGAGCTCAAGATTTCAAGCCCAAGGGACACGGATAAATATTAAATAGTGAAAATAGTAACGCTACTTCGTGTAGTGTTACATTTCACTTGGTGTAGCCCCGTGGAGGGTTTGTTTCGAGAATCTTCATGGTTGGGGACTCTGTGGTGGTGTACCACCAACCTGGACCTCGGCTCTTGGGGTATGTAGAGGCTGGGAACCATCTCCCTCTCGAATTCTTCTTCCTAAGTTTTTTGTACTCCTAAGACTATAGTGGCTGCTGTACCTCCTGCCAGTCAAACCGCCATAGCGTCGTCAAATCTTCATGGAATTTTATGATTCAACTTGCTTCTGATAGGCAAAAACAACGCGCTCTAGATCCAGTGTACAGATCACCGTTTGAGGCACACATCAGATCGGCATCAATATTTGAAGCTGTCTGACGGAATTCTGACTGTGCACAATTTCTCTCATTTTAGGCACATCTGAGCCTATTGTGATTATAACAAGTGGTATCAGAGCCCCTTGGAGCCGTCTCGACCATGCCTAGACCTCAGGAAGGGGGTGGCAGAGGTGCTGGAGGCAGAGAAGACGCCCAAGCACAAGGTCAACACCAAGATCCACCCGTTGCTCCGGTGCAACCTAGCCTTGGACCCTCTAGGGATGAGCCTAGAGTGTTTGGCCTTGACAAGTTCAACGGTAACAGCTTTGCTGAGTGGTCCTTCAAGATGGAGAACATCTTTGACCACTATGATCTGCTGGAGGTGATGGAAGGAACGGAGAAGCGCCCCGAGAATGACCCGGAGAAGAGCCCGTGGGTGCGGAAGAGCGCACAAGGCTACTTTCTATTTGGGCAAGCGTTGGGGAGCAGCCAAATCCGTCACATCAAGCCTTTTCAGCGTGAACTTGCAAAGGGACCAAAGGCATGAGCTGCTCTCTAGGGTGTACACGCTCCTGCAACAGCGGCGGTGGCTGTGGTTTTGGAGCGGCAAATGGCGGCACTTCGAATTGACGAAGGCGAACCGGTGGACAAAGGAGTGCATAAATTCTTCGACTTGTTGACACGGCTCGAAGGAGCTGATCTAAACTACAGTGACCTTCAAAAGAAGACCAAGCTGCTGGCCTTACTTCCGGACTCATGGTCCTCGCTCATCATCAACCTTAATCGAGATCTGCCCCGTCTCTCACTCGAAGATGCGAAGCGGGAAATCTTACAAGAAGATTTCCGCCGTCGCGAATTGGCGGGTCCCGATGGTGCCGGAGTTGCAAGCATGGGCCGTGGGCACGGCCGTGGAAGGGGCAGAGAGTGAGGAGGAATATTTGGCAGCAGTAACTTCAGGGTTTAGGGTTTAGGGTTTAGGGTTTAGGGTTTAGGGTTTAGGGTTTAGGGTTTAGGGTTTAGGGTTTAGGGTTTAGGGTTTAGGGTTTAGGGTTTAGGGTTTAGGGTTTAGGGTTTAGGGTTTAGGGTTTAGGGTTTAGGGTTTAGGGTTTAGGGTTTAGGGTTTAGGGTTTAGGGTTTAGGGTTTAGGGGTTTAGGGTTTAGGGTTTAGGGTTTAGGGTTTAGGGTTTAGGGTTTAGGGTTTAGGGTTTAGGGTTTAGGGTTTAGGGTTTAGGGTTTAGGGTTTAGGGTTTAGGGTTTAGGGTTTAGGGTTTAGGGTTTAGGGTTTAGGGTTTAGGGTTTAGGGTTTAGGGGTTTAGGGTTTAGGGTTTAGGGTTTAGGGTTTTAGGGTTTAGGGTTTAGGGTTTAGGGTTTAGGGTTTAGGGTTTAGGGTTTAGGGTTTAGGGTTTAGGGTTTAGGGTTTAGGGTTTAGGGTTTAGGGTTTAGGGTTTAGGGTTTTTAGGGTTTAGGGTTTAGGGTTTAGGGTTTAGGGTTTAGGGTTTAGGGTTTAGGGTTTAGGGTTTAGGGTTTAGGGTTTAGGGTTTAGGGTTTAGGGTTTAGGGTTTAGGGTTTAGGGTTTAGGGTTTAGGGTTTAGGGTTTAGGGTTTAGGGTTTAGGGTTTAGGGTATTTAGGGTTTAGGGTTTAGGGTTTAGGGTTTAGGGTTTAGGGTTTAGGGTTTAGGGTTTAGGGTTTAGGGTTTAGGGTTTAGGGTTTAGGGTTTAGGGTTTAGGGTTTAGGGTTTAGGGTTTAGGGTTTAGGTTTAGGGTTTAGGGTTTAGGGTTTAGGGTTTAGGGTTTAGGGGTTTAGGGTTTAGGGTTTAGGGTTTAGGGTTTAGGGTTTAGGGTTTAGGGTTTAGGGTTTAGGGTTTAGGGTTTAGGGTTTAGGGTTTAGGGTTTTAGGGTTTAGGGTTTAGGGTTTAGGGTTTAGGGTTTAGGGTTTAGGGTTTAGGGTTTAGGGTTTAGGGTTTAGGGTTTAGGGTTTAGGGTTTAGGGGTTTAGGGTTTAGGGTTTAGGGTTTAGGGTTTAGGGTTTAGGGTTTAGGGTTTTTAGGGTTTAGGGTTTTAGGGTTTAGGGTTTAGGGTTTAGGGTTTTAGGTTTAGGGTTTAGGGTTTAGGGTTTTTAGGGTTTAGGGGTTTAGGGTTTAGGGTTTAGGGTTTAGGGTTTAGGGAGGTTTAGGGTTTAGGGTTTAGGTTTAGGGTTTAGGGTTTAGGTTAGGTTTAGGTTAGGGTTTTAGGGTTTAGGTTTAGGTTTAGGGTTTAGGGTTTAGGGTTTAGGGTTTAGGGTTTGAAAAGAAGGGCTCAAAGAACTGAGCTGCAGTGCTGCTCCGGACTCCAGAGTCGCTAGCGAAAAGGGTGACTAAAGCGAGGCGAACCCTGCCGAACGTAGAGCGAGAGACTACGACCTAGCCTGGGAGAAGGCCAATGCACGAGCCTCTGAGCTACTCTACTCGTCGGCGCTAACCTACGCAACACTACCGCCGTTAGAGAGCAACACGAGGCTCTCAAACGGCCACAAACTGTGCAAGTCCTAGGCAAAGTGAGAAGCTAGGAAAGCAAGAAAAAAAAAACACAAGTCTGGAGCCTAGTGTGTAGGGAAATGCAAGAGAGTAAGTACCTCAAGTGAAGGTAGAAGCCGTCTCGTATCGATTTCGCCCGTGAAGGCATCATCAGCAAGACATTTCCTACCCTAGCAAGAGTTCCCTACTCGAGCAATCCCTACCCAATGTCACAGAATGCCTTGTGGGGCAAGCGCCACCTAGGCTCAAAACTAGCCCTGCAAGGTGCCAAGTGGCACCCTGTCAGGGACCATCATCCTAGGCGCCCATATCTCCCAATCCGGGCACCGGATGGCAATCCGACGGCGCGGATGGCCTCCAGCCCCTACGGGGCTTATGGTCCCATATATGATATGGAACCCATCAGCCATGGCCGGGCGGCGAAAACCGGAGCTTTCTAGAATAGCCCGGTAGCTACTATGTCGCTTCACGGATTCGCACGAATCCGAGTAGCAGAAACAGAAAAATGCGCATAACTATGCGCTCGGTGCTCCGTTCGGGACGTGTGAAGGCTCGTCGGAGAGCTCTTCAACAGCCCTACGTGATGAAGTCATCACGGAACAGAGCCCGACTAGTACCCGACCTCAGGGCCCCAAGAACCCGCTCGAGGTCTGACTGCCCACTATGTGCAGTGCCCCCTCGAACTCATAAAGGTCGGGGGTGTCGAGTACAAGTGCCACGTGCATCAAGGCCCCTAAATGCAAACCCCCCCCAATGATATGCAAGAGGAGGAAGGCGCTCCTGTGCTCATATGGCCAGGAGCGGGGAATATACAAGATGCGCATGGATCCAAACCCCAAGACCCCGTGCAAAGAAGAGGTAGGCATCCCAAGTACTCATAAAGGTCTGGGATGGGGAGTGGTACAAGTGTGCAAGTGCATATCCCAGTGCTAAACCCCCAAGAATAAGGAAAGAGCAGCCGGGGGCGCTCGCACCGCCCCA